>JASSKH010000032.1:885000-1585525 GCA_031763025.1 Macrocystis pyrifera
ATATGCTCTGTGTCTGTGAACTCGTATGCACGAAAGATAAAGCATAGGACCGCACAGCAACACAACAAAAACAATGAAAATGAAACCGACAATTTCTAGAAGAAAAAAAAATCCCCGTCCCCTTTCGTGTAATAATTTACTACCTGAGTGGAACACCTTACACCAGTCAAAAAAATTTAAAAAAATTTAAAAAAATTAAAAAATCTGACAGCAGAGCTTCTCTCTCAGCCTCGTACGCCGCCCGCCCCTCTCGCGACCATCTCACCACCGATTCACTCCGGGTAAAGCTTCGCTCCCTCTCTTCCACAGTAAGCCCCGTCGCCCGCCTCGCGTGAAGCCCGGTGCTCACCGTGGACCTCGACGCAAGCTCGACAATGTTGGTGCTCATTCGGGGTACCTCCCTCTTGTGACTCTCAGCCCGGTCGCGAAAATAAGCACCGCTTGAGTATTATCTTACAATCCCGAACGGCCCTTAAATATTCGTACGTACTCTATCCAAAATCATAAATGGAGGCCAGACAGAGCCTATTGATGCATCCCTCGTGTCTCGAGGCACACGCGACACCTAGGCACGAAAGCGGCGACCGCGCTCCTTGCAACTCCCCCTCTACTCGCCAGCATCCGCTGACACCCGCGACGGTGCCGGGTTCGCCCGCGCAACCGTGCTCGGAGTACACGCACGCACACGAAACGAAAGAAGAAAAAAGGAAAGAAGGACTGAAAGTAATACGAGCAATGGAGAAAACAAAGACCCGCTGGAACGGTCCAGCAAGTAATAAACGGAGGCGATTCCCAAGTGGGAGCTCTGAGAGGCCAGGGATGTACCAACCGAGCACGCTCAGAGATCGAGATCTAAGTAAGTATATCTATGTATGTATGTATGTATGTATGTATGTATGTATGTATGTATGTATGTATGTATGTATGTATGTATGTATGTATGTATGTATGTATGTATGTATGTTCTGCACGATCTAATACCTGGTAGTCTTTTGTACCTTTTCTGGTAGATCATGTATGTCTGTTTGCCGATGCTTATATATAGAATACGCGCGTTCGGTTTATCACAATATTTGTAAAATTAGGTAAAAATGGAATATAGACGAGGCGTATTACGCAGCTTGCAAAGTTGAGTATCAACTATTTAATCAGTCGAACTCACAGCTGACGTATTTCAAAATTAATAAAAAAATATATGTATGTACATGTAAGGTACGGCTCTGCTTGCACAACATTTAATTGTTTTAGTATTGGCAGATACATGATCTACATATAGGAGTATCTTATTATTATGGGTTTTTGCCAAAATCAGGTATACCTGGCCACTTTCGTGCCAAAAACAGTTACATACTGAAATCAAGTACAAAACACACACAAGGAGCCCTGCTATTGGCCAAGCTGGGATTGTAACTGATTTTGGCACGAAAAGGCCAAGGTACACCTGATTTTTTCTGCTCTGTCTAGCTTTCAACTGATTTTAGCCAACTTTGAACCAATCAGAGAGGCCATACGTACACTGTGTTTTCTCTCCGTATGCGTCTGCCCTCCCTCGGTTGAAATTCTTCTGTATTGACGTATAAACTCTGTACTCGTAGGTCGTACGCAAAAGTACGTATACGAGTATACATGCATACATGCGTACGCTGGTTTCACTTTTTCTCCGTGCGATGTGCAGTTAGTTGTTGTGTGTACTCTGTTGTCTTCTATGTTCACAGCAGTCTTTACAGCACCATGGACACTCGGCGTTTCGTCTGCACCACCCCGGGTCGAGGTGGTCTCAGGTTTGGTACGGCATGATAACTTCGTGCCGAGCAGGTGGTTCCGCGAGGACGGTCTGGAAGCTTTATTGCTGTTAACGGAGGGGGGGCGCCAGAGTAATCTTCTGCGGACCAACGCCCAGATGGGTAGGGTGACTTGTGTACTGAGTCAAGCTGGGGAGAATATATCGATAGATTTTAGTGGGTTCAACTCCTACACTACCTGAGTCAGGAGAGATAAAATCTAGACTTAGGTGCCTACATCCTCGGAGTACACCACACTTTAATGACGGTTAGAGATAGGCCCGACCAAGGTGGAAGAAACGAACCGGGTTCGAACCGGTGCACGAAAACTTGATAAATAAGTGTGGACAGGGGTTTCCTCTCGCTCTCCGGGGCATTAAAAAAAAAGAAGTAAATACTCTTGGCGCTCCCGCCGTGGCAAAGCAAACGAAGCATATTAGTAGTGCCTCTTTGCAGGTCCAAGTGGAGCCCGTGGTACCTACACCCTGAAGAAAACAAAACAATTCAGATTTTGGAAGCCATGTGGCACGCTTAATGCTTTAACATTCTTTTTTTTTTTTCCCGGAATGTCATGGACATTACACCGCTCGTGGCGCGCGTTTTTTACTTGGTTTTAGGATGTACCTGATTTTGACTCAAACGGATCAGGTATACCTGATTTTGGCATTTGCCCTATTATTATTATTATTATTATTATTATTATTATTATTATTATTATGCTTGCCTTCTAACAAAATAGCGTAGATGCCGTTTCTATATAAACCAAATATCCTTCCTTAAATCAGTAGTATCCCTCATACACTTACTTCTTCTCTTTCTGTCGTTTCCAAATTCCCATTCCCCACAACATTTCATTTTAGCTATACCCGTATAATATATTCTATTCCTCATCGACGTTCCATCCCCATGTCATTGGCTGCATTCCTCCGGCTTCTTCCTCCCTCCCCCTAGCGGCCTGGCGGTCCCTCAGGGCAAGTTTATACCTATGTACTCTTCTACGTGAAATTGCGACCTGTGTAGTCACGAAGAGGCGTTCTTTGCAGACGCCCTTCCGCGCCAGGGACGATCCGTCCGTCCCTCCAACTATTCTTGTCGCCAAATTAGATCGCTGCCTTCCTTTCCGAGGCGCCCAAACCTTTCCACCGCGAGGGTGACGATTTGTAGCTGCGCTCGTCGAAGGACACCTGTCCCGGACGAGCGTAGTGACTGCGCTTGCGTGCCTCAGGGCCTCTCCTAACGAACAGAAAAAATCACGATTCGTGGTATTTTTGTCGTGAATCGTGATTTTTTCACGGTTCATGACGCCAATTTTTCTAGCTTTTCCCTAAAAAAAAAAAAAAAATCACGATTCGTGACATGTGTCGTGTCTCAAAATACGCCTGATCAAGGCACTACGCAACTCACGCGCACCAACGGTATCCGAAGGTCCGTATAGGGGCATGGCAGACTTTGCTTCGTACGCCGCTTGTGGACTACGGGCGGCTACCCAAAGACACCGCTGGGCGCGGGCTAACGAGGAGGTTGTGGCCTCGAGATTTCCAGGAGGAGGAGCCACTGCTGGAAGAGAAACGCGAAAATGACCTGAGGATGTCACAGGCCAGGCCGGGCAGACGGCCTGCGAGATGGAATCCCGCGAAACGAGCTTGGCCGACGGTCGGTGAAGTTGGAATCTCGCAGGCTGGGTCAGGCTTCGGCCCGCGATTCGAATATGTCACGGGCTGGGCCAGATGCGGACGGCCCAGCCCGGCCTGGCCGCGCCCCCCACTCTCGAGAGTTGGCTCCACCCCCCCAAAAAACGTTGGGTTTGAAATATCAGAATTTTTAATTTGAAAATGTCACGAAACTCGACGTTTTTTCGGTTTTTTTCGTTAGAAACTGAAATGTCACGGATCGTGATCTTTTGGCATGCCAAAAAATCACGAATCGTGATTTTTTTTTTCGGTTCGTTAGGAGTGGCCCTCAGAAGTGGAAGCAGCTGATCCTTCTCGGTCAGCGCTGCCTGCCCGTATGTGGATCCCCGCTTGTGAATCCGCATACATGACGTCGAGGAGTATCGCTTTATCGCGATACTCTGATGCCGTAGCATCTCGTAGGCCTCCTGCCTCGATGACGATGTCCATGCGGAGATCCCTGTTTGCATGGAAAGGGGCTCCGCTTTCCATTTAATTGGTGGCGGATGGACATCCTCTTAAATAAAGGTGCGGGAGAGCGCGTGCACCAGAGGCTGGTGCTGGTTTACTTGCGCGCCCGATCGATGACATCATCGTGCATGTCGCGTATTAGCCTCCGCTGCACCGCAGCAGGGGCAACTTGCCGTTAGGAACTCCTCAATCCCCAGAAATCGCCTTCCCGCAGCCACAAACTCTGACGGTGGGATGACTCTGGCCGCGTCGACAGGTCTCGCCCTTAGGAATACAGTAGCCCCTGGTGCCGATTGGCTCCGTTGCCGGGCCTTGGCCAGACCCCTCGACTCTTTCTCTTCTTGTGGGTTACTCGTGCCTCGCTGGCTGGGTCGTCGTCTGGACGGGGAGCTGGTCCAGTGAAGCAATGTATCTCTCATAACGGACTCGATTTACCAGCTTCCCCAGGCTATCTACTACCTGGTACCAGATGTACTGCTTGTAGGTACGTTGTATTATTAATACGACGTAGGTCCTTTTGGTCCTGGCAGCTGGTGTGTACATACATGTTGTATGGATTTTATAAATTTTGAAATACGATCTCTGAAGGATCTGGATCTGATCTGGATCCATCCCCATGATATTTAAACCGCGACAAGGAGGCGTTTTGATTGTCATTATTGTTTGCTGGACCAGGTTCGAACTTCCTGGTTCGTTTCAAGGTTTGGATTATTCGGAGATCCAAAGGTCCGGGATATCCGGAAATTGCTATCTTGGTGCTACCGGTGATGCCTGGGACCGGTATCAGTTTGAAGATACTGTAGACTATGTACGATGATGTTAATGGTACACACACCCTCACCATACATCATACGCGAGAGAAATAAAACAGCTAGCAGCAGCAGCACAGCAGCAGAAAAAGTACGACAACTTCTCTTCCCTGTACTCGTAGTAGCGTGTTCGTTGCGGGATCATCGCGGACGACGATCGGGCAAACAAAGTCTAAGCTTCGATCAGAGCATGTATGTCATGACGCCGAAGAGTCCGATCCAGGAGGTATATAAATCAAGCGCAGTACTTGGATCGTCGCCGCATCGGAAACGGAGTAAACGCCGCAGGAGGCCGTTAGCAGGAGGAAGAAGAGGAGGAGGAATGGATATTATGAGTATTGCCCGGATATTTGGGACGCCCTTGATCTCTCGGAAAGTGGAGAGGATGGCGCTCTTCTGCCTTGTAGCGGTGCTGCCTTATTCAACTACTACTACTGTTGTCGGTGAGTAGTGCCGATCGATGTACTATTAAATACTACTGCTACGTACTACTACTACTACTACTACTGTGTTGTGCGCTGCTGTTGCGTGTAGTGATGAGCGGCACGATACATACTAACTTATACTGTACTTCACTGTCACTTGTAGACATACATGTGTTGTTCGCTGTCTATTTATATCTTTTATATGTTTTTTACTAGTAATCACTTTCACTTTAGCTGCGTAGGAGGTGTCACCCTCAGCGATCTTCTTGTGGACAAGCAAGCCGTGATCACAGGTGTCGTCCCTTCTTCCCGCCGGTGCCTGCCTTCATTTCTATCGCGCATAAGGTTGAGCATTCTCACTGCTCGACGATTTTCATGGAATGTTGTTATCGTAGTCATTAAACATTGGCATTGGATACACGAGCGAACCTGATCAGTGATGGTGCGTTTGTTCTCTCAGAGCCAGAAGAACCAGAACACACGCAAGCGGCGATTAAGATTTAGTTATGTCAGCGGAAAAAAGTAAACCCCCCGGTTACATCCAAGCAGTGTATGTCCATACGGCACATAACTGGTGTTGTTGTGCAGTAGAAACCCATAATAGTAGCGGACGAGACCTTTCAGGACACTTAAACAACCAAGTCTTGAAGAAAGGAAAACACTGGTCCAGGCTGGGTTTCGTGTTGGAGACTGGAATTCTACGCCTGCCTGGATCCAATATCAAATAATTCCCGAATTTCTTTTTTTTTTTTCGGTGAAATCTCAGCCTAGCCTTTCGTTACCCGTTTGCACTCCGATTGTGGGGACTGAAGCACTTGGAACTAGAGTCAAAACTAGGTGCATGGACAGCCAGTTCAGTACTTCAAGGGTCGAATTCTCGTGTCCTTACGGTAGCAATACTGCTGCTGTAGTATTGTACCCGCAGCTGTTTTTTGTATATGTTTTACGTACGCACCGGACAGACCACATGATGAACCCCCCCCTCTCTCTGATGATCGATCACCTACCAGGTATACTCGTACATATTTCGGGCCAAATGTGTACCCAAATTACAGGTATTCATATGTGATTCGCGCGATCTACAAGAGTAGGACGACAATGATTGCCCAGTGGGATTTGTACTGTATGATCTTCATTATCTGTATGATCTGCAGGAACTGTATGAACTTGATGATCTGTATGATCTTTTTATCTGGACGACAGGGCTCTTTGCGAATAGAATTGCCGGGTGGCATGCGTACGGTGCATCTCTTCAACAACATAGCAACGGCGAAAAAAAATGGATAATGTTAAGATCACTCCACTTGTTAAGATCATGCAGGCGGGACACTTTGTATCCCTGGACAGGTTTGCCTATTAAGTCGATACTCAATGGCACTCACGTGTCTCGGTTGCTTAGAGATAGAAGAAGAGCAGCTTTATTCCTTTCGTGCACGCGGAGACTGAGACCAAGCTCGTGCCCCTCTGGAAAACCCCTGGTTTTCCACCTAAGATACGCCTTCCAAGTATTACAAATACGATCCTAGTGCCTGAACCCAGGTAATTACCGGGCTTTCAACCTCATTCAAGGCAGTATCATAACAATAAAGCGTAGGAGAATGTAGACATACTGTAGAAGGCAGATAGACCTTGTGCATAGGTTTCCTTTGTTTCCGGGGATTTCTTCTTTCAGGAATGCTTTAAGTGATCAGTGTTTAAGCTCATGTTGTCGGATGGCAAGCATAATAATAATGCATGTATAGTCTGTACTTATTGTCGATTATCTGTACGTATATCAGATCGTGATGTATTCAATGTGAGGCATCTATGAATAAATTATCTACCGTAAATTGTAGATCATGATCTGCGATATTCGTGCTATCTATAGATTATATCTACCAGTAAAGGATCTACCAACACGATCCTGATGTATCCGATGTGTGTTGTTGTCAAGGTATTATTCCGTTGGGCTACTGGGAAAAACATTTAACCAATCGCCTACCCAACCTAAGCCGTAAAACACTCTCCCCCCCGTGGAACGGACCGGATATACGGTCGACGTGTCACCAACACGCGGTTCCAGTTTCTCGGGATCCAGAAGTATTTTTCAGATTCTTGACATGAGCAAAGTCACTTTCTTTAAAAATATGGTCGGCGAGAGATTCGAACTCACGCACAACGACCCATGTCATGCCGACGACGCCATGTGTCAAGGCCTTAGTCCGTCGGACTACTGGTAAAAGGTTAACCGATCGCCTACCCAGCCTGAGCCTTTGTAACATTATTTTCATCTCGATATCTTTATCTTACCGGCATATCTTTGAGTTAATACCGCGTTTTCCGTTCGTCACTGTTTTCGAAACAAGGCTCCACCTCAAGCGCCTCTGGCACGGCGTACCATGCATCAAACTGCTACGAGGTGGGAGGTGGAAACATGGGCCCCCTGTACCTCAAGTGCGCCGGCTGCGATTATGTTGAGGTATGTACGTACGCACGAACTATAGTCGGCAGGAGAATCAAACGCGGCTGCGATAAACAACCCAAAAGTCTATGCTCCCAAGATTATCCCCACGTATACATAAGACTCGACCACCCACCCACCCACCCACCCACCCACCCGCTGCGGCGATTGTTCTATGGCAGCATTCGTATTGTTTTATTATCTTTTGGGTTTTCTTCCTTCTGCTGGCTTCAGATGAGGGATTGAGGTTAGAGTTGATTCAAGGATTTCGCGAAAGAAGCACGCAATGAAACTAGAGGGTCCAGCAGTACAGCTGTGCAGGCTATGGGAGAACGTGTGCGTGTTCTTCGCATGAAACGCACACCCAGTACCCGTGCTATACAGTGATTCTTAACCCAGCTCACAAGCGATTTGTGCCTTACTCTATTCTCCAGTAATAAACTTGCCTACAGATATATTTCTCTCTGAGCGTGCTCGGTTATTTGTACATCCCTGGCCTCTCAGAGCTCCCAATTGGACACCGCCTCCTTCGAGTACTTGCCGGCGAGAGCCATTTTTCCTTTTTTCTCATTCTGTTTCGTGTGCGTGCGTGTACTCAGAGCTCGGCACCGCGGGCGAGCCCGGAATTGTCGCGGTTGTCCGCGGGTGCTGGCGGGTAGAGGGGGGGTTGGACGGAGCGCGGTGGCCGTTTTCGTGGCTAGGCGTCGCGTGTCTATCGAGACACGAGGGAAGGATGAATGGGCTAGCTTCTATCTGGCCTCCTCGTTTGGAGTCGGCTATGCTATGTACGAGTCTATAGAAGTCGTTTTGTTCTGCAAAATCAAATTTAAGCGGTGCTTATTTTTGCGACCAAGCTGAAGTTCACAGAGAGAGCTACGCAGTCTGAGCATCAACAGTGTCGCGCTAGCGAACGAGGGCCGCTGTGAGCACAGGGCTTCACGCGAGGCGGGCGACGGGGCTCACTGGGGCTAAGAGGGTTTACCCGCGGATCGAATCGTCATAGCCTATAGGTTCTGAAGTTCGCTTTTTTCGCTTTGACCGGCGCAAGGTGTTCCAATCAGGCAGAAAATAATTACATAAGAGGGGACGGCTTTTTTTAATTTATGCAAATTCTCAGTTTCGTTTTCGTTGTCTTTGCGGCGCTGCTGTGCCGTGCTGTGCTTTCTCTTTCGTACATACAGCATATCAAAGATAAGAAAATAAGTACCCTATCTGCGGTATGTACGTACGTACGGCATGCGGCGTTCGGGTTATTCTTCTGGATGGAGCATGGAGCTCTGGGCATTTGCAAGTTGCCTGTTTGCACCTATAATTGTTTGGATCGTCTGTTCCGTTCCGTTCTTCCTCCTCGTGAGCGAGCGTAGCGGGCGGAACCGCCCGCGACGCGAGGCGCTTGTGTAACCAAAGTAGAACATTGGCGATCCAGCAATGACGGGCGGCGATCAGCGAGGGTAAAACGAAGAAATGTTTTTGATTCGCCTTTCAGTCGCCAGCCGACCCTTCACCCATCGTCACTCTGCTCTGAATGGTTAGCCTTTCCATCTTCACACGTCGGACAGCTCACGATTTAGACGGTGTACCGGTAGGTTATATAGATAATAACCTGCCGTCATGAGATGCTGTGCAAAATCTGTACAGTACGTATCCAACCCAAGAAACATGTTCTAGATCATGTGGGTTATACGGTTCCCTCCCGGCAGCATGAGCTAGACCATAAAGATAACGCAGATCAGGGATCTATCTTCCCCAGAAGATCTAGATCATGGTGTAGATACGGATGAGCTGCCAGTAGTCTGTCCGAGGTGTGGAAGTTTCGCAACTATTTACACTCACGTTTTTGGGGACAAAGAAACGCCTCGCAATTAAAGGGACCATGTCATGAATCAGTAGAAGGGTTAACTGGTTGAATCATCTTCGACAAGGTTCTGACAGATCATCGATTTCTTCTTCACGACCTGCAGATCTTCTAAGACATATCTATTCTCAATCTTGCATGATTTAGCTCACATTGCTGGGTGGGAACCGTGTACTTTGCACGGTCTAGCGTATGTTTCCTTGGTTGGATCTGCCCTATAAGGCTGATCCGGCACAACCTATCTCAACGGCAGATGAGGAACTGCTGTAGATGATCTGCTGTAGATAGATCAGATAGATCATGATCTGCGCAAGGTATGAAACATTTTCAGTTTCAACAGTGATAACAAAACACAGACTTCTATCATACCATGTGTCGATGTTAACCCATCTCAGGCGTTTGAGTGCCTGGACGCGCTAAGGACCAATGCCTCTGCAAACGTGCCAAGCGGATGCGGGTGAGATATACAGTACGTACACAGTAAGTTCTCGTTTTAGTTTCGGTTTCCCTCTAAGAACAGTTTTCCCGTTCTATGAGTGATCAACGTTGAACCTCACGCTCCACATGGTCGGGGCGTGAACAAACGCAATGACAATCACAACCCTTGTAGTGTATGTTTTGGTGTCGTTCTACAGCACATTGAATGTTTTTCGTATTGTGTAGTGCCCGCGCGACCCAATAGTCATGACGAAGCGATTCTGCGCGTTTTTGGAGTGACAGGATCAACACACTTACGGTGCAGCCGGACCCAGCGTGCTGCCCGGTATTCGCCGACCCGAGCAGACAATCGTCCGTCGACGGGTGAGCTTATCGTACGAGAAAAAATAATCAATACCAACTGCACTGACTGCATCTAACGTGCCGTTTACTTTTTGCTTTTAACATATTTTGCGTTTTTTTCCTTACATGACTTCAAGTAATACGCATCCAAAAAAAGACAGTAGGTGCAGCTCTAGAAGGGTAAGATAAGCAACGGTATCAACTGCACCGATCACACCGAAAAAAAATATCTGTTTCCGTCTGTTGCCGTTGGTTCTGCTGTTTCAGGGAGCGTTTTCTGGAGCTAGCCCCAGCTACGTAGCCCCCAACCGCATATAACGTCATCCGCAAATCCTTAACACAAAAAAGATGCATACCTCGGACAGATCATGATCTATGTGATCTAGATCCTACAGTAGCTTGCCGTTATGATATATTGTGCAGGATCTGTATAGTGCAGATCCAATGCAGGAAACCTGTCCTTGATCGTGCAGAATAGACGGTTCCCCCACCCCGGCAACATGAGCTAGATCATACAGATCAGGAATGTATCTATCTGATCTATCTGGTGTATCTGCCCTGAAAGACATACCAGGTATAGATAATAACGTGGGAATCGATGAGCTGTCCGAGCTGTGAAATATTGTGTTTAGAGTACCACTGACTGTGGACGGAAATGTGAGGGGCATTGGGGTGAAAACATGAAGTCCAAACGGTCCTTACATTTCCGTTCCGAGTGGTACTCAGCAATACGATAGTTGATCGGGTGGAGGGTACGTTTATTCTTTCCAAATTCGGTCATCGGCTAAGGCTTGCGCACATGATGCTTGTCCATCGGTTGCTTGTGATCGTCGTCGATCCACCCGGCCCTCAAACAGGTCCACTTCCGGGTATCCGGATACCCTCCTCTGCCTCGAGAACGCCGGGTGTGCGGGAGATAAGCTACACACGGCTCTCGTAGCGGAGTGCAACTTCAACCGTTGTACCGAAGAGTTCGCTTGTTCAGGTGAGAACAGCGGGAACAGCACGTGGGCACCCACCCGCATATATTGTGCATGCTGCGGTCCACCCGTGATGCGGCTCGTCTGCTTCTCGCTCAAGCTACTTCATCTGTTGCTGTTGTTGTTGTTGTTGCTGTTGTTGTTGTTTTTGTTGTTGTTTTTGTTGTTGTTGCTGCTGCTGTTGTTGTTGTTGCTGCTGTTGTTGTTGTTGTTGTTGTCGTCTGTTGTCGCTGTTGTGGTTGTTGTTTGTTCCTCTTGTTGAGTTGCTGCTGGTTGCTGTTGACCAGTCGCGTCCCTCGCACATCCATTCTGACCCGGGTCGCCTTTGACTTTGTCGTCGACGTGGCAACGTGGATACTACAGTAGGAAAGCCCATGTGTCGTGAATAAATGGGCGTTAAGTAACCCTGCTGGGTGCAGCGCGAGAAGTTCAAAATGAAGAACCCCCTCTGTTTTCAGGTATAGTTCGCGGAGCTCGGACCCGCTTCGAACACTGACAGCTATCGGTAGTTTTCGTCAAGTTCCGAAACGCCTTTTCAGCGCAAATGGCCCAAGCAGAGCCCAGCCATTGGCGAAATCTGACCAGCACTGTGGAGGACCAGGTTGCGCACTGTAGCAGGCAAACTGCATGTCCATGATACTTTGTGCCTATGACATGTAAGGCTTGATGCACTCCGAATCCCTCGCCCCCCCCCCTCCCTTTTCCGTCCCTTCTGATCCCTTCCATCCGCATGTCATGCGCCCCCCCCCCTTCTTTCGGTCGCATGCCAATTGTGCACCCCCATCCCCCCCCCCCCCCCCCCCCCCCCCCCCCCCCCCCCCCCCCCCCCCCCCCCCCCCCCCCCCCCCCCCCCCCCCCCCCCCCCCCCCCCCCCCCCCCCCCCCCCCCCCCCCCCTGCTCCTGCCTCCGTTCGTTCACGTATCAATTGCGCCCCCCCCGCCCCCTCTCTCCTCTTCTTTCCTTCCATGTACGTGCCCCCGCGCTTCCTCGTGCCTAATTCTATTCGCGTGCCCATTGCGTGCCGTGCCCTCGAAAATTCTACCCGAAGCGGTCGTCTCGAGCTCCCGAAGGCTTGCTCCTGCCGCCGAGGCGCTTGCCTTGGCTTGGGTTGGGTTGATCCTAACTACCACGGGCTTTGCTTGGAAGGGAGAGGGATGACGAAACAGTCGAACATGTGAACATTTTGTTCGATCTTGTTTTGTACCGCGATTTTCGTGTTGTGGTTGTGCTACCTACGCTCGCCAGACCGCGGGTGCACCCGACTGGCGCAAGCCTTACTACGTCATTTCTGGCGCCCGTTTATGTACCACGGAGACTTTTCGAAGAAGACGGGCGAAACACATCGGTCCGGTGCCTGCTATTGACGATTTTAATCTTGGATGTGTGTGTCCCGCGACATATTTAAGCGGTAGAGCCGCTGTGCTTACGTAGGTTTGTAATTGGCAGGTTTATGGGAAGTTCTGCTGTTTGCGTCGACGACAAGGGGCCACCATGCGACAGCGGCTCCGGCCGAGTTGTCTGCGTTGAAGGGGTATGATATCGTCTCGGTCGCAGCGAGTATACTTATTCATACCAAATAAGTTTTCGACTTGGAGATCGAGAAGTGAAAGCGGACATTTAGCGGGTGTAATTGACGGCGGTTGATCGATGCAAGCAAGGGTGGGTGTTGTAGGTTTTTCCACTGCATGTGTCACCATCAACACCAACAACTGGGGGAGCATTGTTTGCTGCTCCCTGTGCGTGTCACAGTTGACTCAAAATGAAGAGGAGATTTCTGTGCGAGGCCGTGGTCTCTTGCTCTCGCTCTGGGCGGCCATGTTCAAGCACTGGGCTGTGCACTAGAAACCTCAGAAACACACATTGCCACCGCCGCACGCTATGATAGAGCAGACAAGTCAAAAATAGGACCGAGTAGCGTGTCCCAGGAGTGTGGCTTGCGGTGTCACTGAATAAACATAATCGCGGCGCGGATCCACCACTTAGTTTTGCTCTGCACGTTTTTCAGACCCCGGATTCACTCTGAAGAAAAGTTACTGTACCGTACCCGAGGGAGGACAGGCTAAATAATTTTGCGGTGGAGACATACTCGCATCGTTCTGAATCACCACAGACTTATAAGGGACTTTGGGAGACCCCAGCCGGACGGGGGAACGACGAATAAGCGCAAACCCGGAGGGAAAATTACCTGGGAACGAGCGCCAACACAACAAGCTAAATGGTGGCACAGCTGAACCACCTCCACAAGCGAAAGAGAGCACAACGGAATCACCGCAAGCTAAGGGGGACACAATCGAATTACCACCACAAGCTTAAAGGGCAATACAACTCAATCACCACACCGCGCCAAGGTAAACACACAACTGGAGAAATCACCACCACAAGCAAGCTAAGGGTATTAAAGACAACTGTCTTCTCCAGCACTTTGAGTGCTCTCAGGACGTCGCTCAAACTCCCCTCTTTTTTCCCCTCGCTGCTGGAGGGTTTCCGCGACTGCTCGTCTCCTTCATCCAGCCCCGGATCTCAACACAAGAAATCACAACCACAAGCCAAAGGGGGGTACAATTGAATCACCACAATAAGCCAACAAAAACACGAACAACACTAATCATCACCGCAGCAAGCTCAAGGTTACAAGACGGATTGTCTTCTCCAGCACAGCTAGTACGATTAGCAAATCGAGCAGCCCCCCCCTCCTCCTTTCTGCCTCGCTACCGCAGGGTTCCCGAGCCAACCATCTGCCTTGCCCACCGCCCCCGGATTTCCTCCTCTCACATCCCCCTCCTCCTCATCCCCCGTTCCGTTTCTCGGGGTAGCCCCTGGGCGCGCTTGGGAAAGCCGCGTCCCGATTAAACTGGTCCCAGGTTCTTCTTTTGCGTGTGAGGTATCCGGATACTGTTGCAAACGCGTTATCGTTGGTATTGGTTTCGCACCGGATAGTAGCGCGTCAGATGCGAGGCTACGGGAAGACCTGCGATTTGGCCCGCGGTTGAGTGGCGGAGCCTTCGATTCTGTGAAGCTGGAGAGGGGCGTTAATTGCCTTCGTAGCGGTCCTGGAGGAGAAGGGGGCGGGGGGTGGGGGGGGGTGTGTGTGTGGGGGGGGTACTGATGAGGGGAGTGGTTGCTGGCGTCAGGGATCCGCGCAAAAAAAAACGGGAATTGCTGCTGACCCGAGCTACAGTAGAAGTAGCACTTTCTGAGTGACGGGGTTTCTACCAATATAGCATGCCTTATGAGGTATGCCATATGAATATGGCATGCCTCATCGTTGGGATACCAATGATATTTTACATTAGTTTTCGTTGTATAGCTATATTAGGCCATGATATATACTGGTATTTTGTTTTCTTAGTTTTTTCGGGATCGAGAGCTCCTTAAGCGAGGACCCCCGGAAAAAAACAAACCCTGGTACATAGGGGCTACGCCTGTCGTAGTAGCAAGCGTCTGCTGGTTCGGGTTTGATCTTTTTCCGCAGACGATCGTTGACAGGGAGGGGTTTCTGCTGCACCACTAGAGCAGCACACACTAGAGAAGATACTTCCTCATGTCCCCTACGGTACCATGGGTCCCTTTGACACACCTCGGGGGTTGACGCTACCAGGGCGGCCCACGGCCCTCGTTACAAGACGAGTGGTAGCAGCAGCAGCAGCAGCAGCAGCGGGAGATGCTGCTGTCCGAAAATCGACGACCCTCGGTCGCGTCACTGACACTACCCCTAATACCACCACTGACACCAACGCCGATGGAGCCCGATCGAGGCGGGGTCAAGGGACGCCAGGAACTAGGGGCGTCGAACTTGTGAAGAAGAACGCGGGAGAGACGGCGGGCTCCTGTTTTCAAAAGGGGTGGGGGTGGGGGGAAGGGTGTACTTATGTCATGCATGGGCGTAGGGGGGCTCATTCCGTTCGCTTGCCTTAGTCAATTGGCCATTTTTTTACGTATTCCTTCCGAAGGTGGGGCGGTATCCGGTTGGTCGGTCAGTCAGTCGAAAGGTCGGCCGTTTGGTGTTTCGTCGGTCTGGTCAGATGTTGAAATCCACAGGGGTCGCTCGGTCCGCCGGACCGGCTGTTTTGCCCGTTTTTTCGGTCCACTGGCGGATTTTGTTGACGAGCCAATTAAGCGGTTGATAGATCGTCTCCAAAAAATCAACTATGAGTTTACCCAAAACATCCACGTGCCTTATCATTCATCATGCACCTGGCACCTGGCACCTGGCACCTGGCACCTGGTGTACAGTCTCGTCGGGCGGCTGGCGGATTCGCCCGTACGAGGTTTTATTTGAAGAAAGCTCGGGGTCAGGATTGGATGACGATAGTCAATACGAAACCGGAAGGCCGGCAGACGATGCAGCACGCAAAGGCAAGCGCCGTTGTTTTCACGGACAAAGCCGTTCGCTCTCGCCGTGGCAAGGCTGTACTTGCGGGGCTAAACCCTGCGTAATATACACATACATTCGTTGGGTCGAACGTTTTTGGCCCGCCGTTTCCCAATTATGTCATAGGTTTGCCGTTGCGCACAGGGTTGTTTGCTAACTTGGGCGTGTCGGCTATGAGCTTGGTGGTACATTTCTCTGTACTGGCGCGATTTATGCACTGCAAATATGCGACTATTGAGTGGTTTAGGGCGTCGGCGGGAGGTGTTACGTACTGCTGTGACCCACACTTTAGTGCAAAATAATCTGTAGAAGCGTAGTTTAAAGTGTACGAACAGATGCTATTGCGAGAAAAAAAACGAGGGGAATCCTATGTGGCGCTCGGCAGACTCCGATTGCTGCGCGTTGCTGGCTTGGAGATTTTTGTTTGGCTAACCGGCCGCCAAACTTTCTTCTCGAATTTGGCCGGATACCCGTGGGAGTGGCGCTATCCAACAACCATCATCGGGAGTAACACCGCCCAACAACACGTTTGAATGTGGCTTGAAGTAAGCGAGTCCCAGCTCCACCACGGTTCTTTTTAAGTACAGTTCTGTTTGAAACGCATGTTCTGTTGCCCCCATCGCGAGGCACGACTTGACGCGTAAGCGCCTACGATTCTTATGAAAGCACAAAAAGCTTCTTAAACAAAAAAGAAAAGCTACTACAGTAGTAGCCAAAAGCTGAATATAAGCAGGAAGCCTGAAAGCTTGCGACCATCCAGCCCGAGCGGACCTAGAAAAAAAGTCCAGCTACGGTAGCGACCGAACGCAGTATACACATTTACATATCAGTCTACTGTATTGCCAGGTGCACATACGACACGACTCGACACACGACTTACCGCTCACGGCCGATGACCTTGACCCTTTCCGCAGCCCCGAGCCCTGTCCCACAATCACGGGCGCGTCGATTTCACCGCCTGAGGGACCACCCTTCCCTTCAAAACTCCTCCCCCGATCCAACTCCGCATCACCGATCCCCTCCCCCCCGATATCGGCATTATCGTCTTCGGTGTCATCGGAGGAAGCCCACGAAGAGGACGGCGAGGGGCAGGGCTCAATGCAGGAGGAGGAGGCGCAGAAAGGGCGGGGATCCGACCAGACGTCGCCGGTTATGTCGTCTCCACGGGAACCACTACCGCCGCCGCCACCGCTGCTGCTACCGGCGCCGGTGTATCGCGTCCCAAGCGCTGCGTTATACGAATCAGGATCAGGACAACGCGAACAATATATACAGGGGCGGTGGCGGCGGTGGCGGCGGTGGTGGCGTTGGTGGTGGCGGTGGCGGTGGCGGTGGTAAGGGGTGGTTCGTTTGCTAGGCCCTTGTGTTGTGCCACTATGCACCTAAATATGAGCACATTTCGGATTTAAAAATAATAAAAAATGGTTCTTATCGAGTGGGACAAAATGGTACGAATCAAGACAGCGAGAACAACAACGGGAGCCATGTTGGCGTTGGTGTCGACATCGTGCTCTTGGCGATGGCCTGTGGCGGTATTTCGGCGGCTTGCATCCGGGGGGTAGGGGGGGGGAGGTGTAGCACTTCCCTGGTCGCTACCTGACTTGGCAAACATACTTGGCACACGCGCAGGGTTGCACCTTCTCGGAACGACCGTGAAGGATGCATGAATCACCATTTACTACATTTTTTCGTTCTGCGCCGACCTGTACACGAATACTTCAAGCAGCCTCTCTTCTTATTACGGGGGACCATAGTATATAGGATCAAATATTGTTAGTAAAAATAGGTAAATATACAGGTTATTGTGTATACCATAGGTCCTATTAACTATGGACCCCCGCAATACTGCGACCCGACCTTTCCGCTTCCTTTTAGGCACAACCTTTCCTGACAAACAATATCGAGCGTTGTGGCCTGGCCTGTCCTGGCCCTACCTGAGTAGTTCATACTCACCCCCGTGCAGCACTACCCACTCGCAGTCGGCGGCCACACCAACTGTGCTGCCCCAAAGGTCTCCGACAGCGGTGTAAAGTTTCCGTCTCGTGATTCTGTCCGCGTCCGATTTTTTCGCCAGCGACATAACGTCGGCCTTGCACATGATGCTCAAGGATCGTCCGTTGACGTCGGCCTCAAAGAACGCCTCTTGGAAACCCTTCGCAGCAACCAACGAGGATAAGGGATTAGACACACACGCCGGCGTTTCGGCGACGTGTTAACTGCACTCTCGGTGCCTTGAGTCGTGCTTCGTTACTCGCGAAGTTTCGTATTGGACATTGGCGCGGTGGTGGCTCGACGTGTTTTTCTTTTCGTGACAAGTACTAAGTCAACTAGTTTGACATGGTTCGTGACCCCACTAATATTAGTTGTGACGTCCAGTCAACGCATGGCTTAGCATAGTAAGCCGCCTCTCACAGCCCTACGAAAACGAGAGGAAGACACAGACCCGGTGCAGCGATTTGACAGAAAACAGACGCGCTCGTCGACTCATGCTATGTACGTACATCAGTAGATTTTCTCAAAGGGGAGGGGGAGGTGAACCACGCTTACCTGCAGACCGACATGACCTAGCCAAGCCGCCAGCTCCGCCTTGTCCCAAGCTAGATACCCCAGCCGAAGAGGCGACAGCTTCTGCCAAAGCTTCTTTCGCAGGCCGACCTGAGACGAGTGGAAAAGCCCCACCGCGCAGAGGAAGCAAGAACGATTTGTTGGTTTTGGCTGTTTTGCTGTCGCTGGGGTACATTGCTTTGATACTTTCAGTCAAAACTCGCCAAGGACAGATGAATGCGTTCGTAGCATCGATATATCGCGCTCATTCGGTGCTTGTCTCATGCACGGGGGGGGGGTCGCAGATCACTACTTCTTATACACTTGGTCGACCATTGTTGGGCTGTCCTTTCAATGTACCAGCATACATCAACTTTTCTATTGCTGAGGTGAATCATGTTCGTTCCGCTCATATCCGTTTTTGGGCTCAACAACTTGGTCTGGTTTGCTTAAGCTATTTCAAGTAATATTGGACTTGAACTGCACCCCCTTTATGACTCAAAATCACTTGGAGTCAGAGTGGCATAAAAATTCCAGAAAACTACTTGGGTTTAGTGAGGGATAAGATTTCCAGAAAACTACTTGGATTTAGTGAGGGAAAATATTTCCGGCAGTAAAAGGGACAAGGGGGCCATTCATAGTGTGAGATCATACTTCCAGCAAAAAAAACGCGATGAGGGGGCAGGTTACCCATACGACTGTATAGTTATATGAAGACCTTTTTGAGATGGAGCTTGTGGTGAAGGTCGGCCTCCGTCAACCCCAGCAGCGCGACACCGTCTATCTCGTGCCTCTCGAAGTCTTCCTGCACACGGTTAATCGATTTCGACGGCTTGTCAGGGCAACAACAAATCGATCGATCGGTCTCGGACGAGCAAATAAAAAGAGCGCGGCGGCGCTGACAGTAGGTAGCGTGCAGGTGAGCTTCAACCATTGCTGCGTCGATCACCTTTAAAAGAGGAGAAGAAAACCATCCAAGGGGAACCAGATCAAACAGGACGTCTATGCACCAAGTCTTACTCCCTTCTCTACCTACTTCCTGCTCGAGCTATACCTGTACTTCAAAATATCGCTTAATTTGCCAAATCTAATACCAGGTATGACATTCGTGCCTGTGCAGCGTGAGCGGCAAACACGAACAAAATAACTAAATATATTTTTTTTCAAGAATCACTTTTAACTTTCCAGCTCAACTCGTGAGAGTTTTTTTTTATCCTGGGCCGCGTTCTGGACAATCCGTGGTTGTACGGGTGTCTGCCCTTCTCCCCCCCCCGGTATAAAGATGCCTTCATTTTAACCGCGCATAGGGGGATAGCATTCCTACTTCCCGTCGATTTGCATAGAACTTACAACAAAACAGAATACAAAGACCATTGTATTGCCACCATGAGTATTACTTTTAGCCTCCGAAAATGTCCAGCTCCAATAACGTCGATCAGTCACAACAGCCAATTGACGTGAGAAGAAAACCCCGCAATAATGCCACTTGGCATCTGCCAGCGATACAATGCCACTCACCTCCGCCGGGAATATAAAGCTACTTTGGCCTCTGCCGGGACTTTAATGCCAATCGGCCTCTGCCGGGAAGTCCACATATTAATCAATCACTTGCGTGTGGAGTAGATATATGTTAAATTGAGCAGGAAGTAGGCGCAGAAGGGAGTCAAACTTTACGCATAGTTTATGTTGGTGTGTGTGTTTGCCTTGGTTTTCTTCTCCTTCCGCAGGGTGTTTTTTTCGAAGGTGATCAACGTCGAAGCTCATGCTGCCTGCACAGTTGTCCGATGGCTAACACCAAGAATAACAGTTGTGCAAGTTGCGTCGTGTGTGAACTTAAGTCTGCATGTGGCAACACAAGCTCGTCGCAGCATGTACCTGATACTGCCCGAAGTTGTTGGTGGCAAGCCATCTGAAAACTTCCTCGCACCCCCATTCCAGCACGTATCGAGCAGACTTGTGCAGATGTAACCCTGCACCCAACGAGGATTGAACATATGGTGGTGATGATGACGAGGAGGGTGTGATAGCATGATTTAGCGTAAGTAAGTGTCCCCTCATGATACTCGCCCCTCCTCGTCCAGGAGACGTTACCCGTCGAGCAAGCAACTACTGTACAGTACGCGACAGTAGCTGATAATTTCTGATTTCTTGCTAGGTGAGGCTCGCGGCTGATCGTGGTGTCAACGTCGAGCATAGGCTCGTCAAGGCGATTGTCCAGGATTTAGAGTGGCACTACTCGCTGAGCGCAAACGCTTAGCTGTAAATTCTTATATATGAACGAAAACTCAAACCTGAAATTCATATATCCCAAATGGGTAACACATGTCGCCTACCGCAATACAGGAACCACGACTCCCAAGCACCCGTCAGGCACCTTGTGCGAGTGACCAGAGCCGGAGCCAGAGGCTCCCCTGCATTTTGTAGCAGCGGTGATCGGTCTCTAGGTCCATAATCTTCAGCTTGTACTCGATACCTTTTACAATGCGGTACAGCAGTAGTGGCCCTTCTATAGTGCTACTAATGTTATGCGCCAGGCAACGATACCGGCACTATTGCGGCAACCTCAACCGGCACCAATTACTCCGCACCCTGCCGCCCTGTTATTAATAATAGTCAATCCCGCCTGCATAGTATGTGCCAAGCGATTCCACAAGCACTGGATATAGCATAGCGGGCAGCCGGTACTACTCAACTGGCACTACAGAGGGACCAGACCACTACTGCTGTATTATGTTGCGTCACTCCATTTTTTTCCTTGAGCGGGGTAAACCCAATGAAGCCCTTTAGTACTACAGTGCACATAAACCTATACATGACTCTCGTTCCTAGCGGTCTGTTCCCACAACGACTGCAGTCCTAAATAGGTCAAAATGTCTCAGGAGGAAAACTACGCTCAATATATTTATACCGGGGTACGGGGTACTTGTAGTGGTCCGCTTGTCCATGGATCCGTTTATTGGACCTGAAATCCGTCCCAGGGGGTGTGTTATATTATCACCCTAGTGTGATAGTGTTACACGGTACGTATTGCACCCCCCTCCCCCCCCCCCCCCCCCCACCTTCTTCCCATGCTGCCTTGAAGGTGATAGCAAGCACCGACATGTTGTCCATGCTCTGCTTCGCTAGACATGCATCCTGCCGACATTTCACGGCACGAGAAAAAAGGAGTGTGAGCTTTATTCGTGGGAGCCCGCGCGAAACACCTACTACGGCATTGCCCACCCCTGGCCTTGACATGTACCACTACAAAAAAGGATCCCACACTTATTCCGAGTATTTTTTTTCCCCAAAATAAAGCCGTGGGTGCGCGCGGTTCTATCGGGGATAAAGGTATCGCTTCCCCTAACCAGTACTATACCTCGTCGTTTTTGGTTTGCCATTATACGTACAACGTGCAGCATGAGCTTCGTGAGCTTCAACGTTGATCGCTTATAAGCACTCCCCCTAGGAAGAGAACCCGTTGTTGTTGTTGTTGTTGTTGTTGTTGTTGTTGTTGTCTTTGCCACTGTATATAGAATGTGCAGCATGATGAGCTTCTTTCTGTCAACGTTGCATCACTAATGAACTTTTCTCCGAAGAAGGAGGAAACCAAAACGAAACGTAAACCTCCTTTGCGAACGGAGTCAAAGCTCCATTCCGTACTTTCTTCCGGCCGAGCGCTTTCGTGGATTGTGGGCACACGCACGAACCACAACATTTCTCCATTCTCTTTTTTTGAGTATGTAGCGTTCGGCTCTACGGAGGAGCTGTTTTCAGTGAGGTGAGTAGCACAAGCAGTTGACATTATTTTTGTAGCGCTTAATAGCTCGTGCTCTCGGGCTCGAGGTCGTGTTTCGTTGAAAAGTTGTTGTAGCTCTTTCTCAGCATCAAGAGCACATATGAATAGCCCGCTTTTACTTTGAAGTATTACCTACCTGCATGCGCGCATTTGAACTCTTACCGTATGGCACTGTCAGGTATCACACTCGTGTGGTATTATGGGGGACCATAGTTAATAGGACCTACGGTGCATACAAAAACCTATATATTTACCTATTATTACTAACAATATTTGGTCCTATGTACTATGGTCCCCCGTAATAGCGATAGCACACCCCCTCGGACGAATTTTAAAGCTGATTTTCTCGACGATGGAGAAGGTGCAAACGCCGAGCGACGCAACAGTAGTCTATGGAAATTTCTCGGCGAGTTCTTTCTTACCAAAGCCAGCATTTTCGGTGTGCATGCTGTTCGTTTATAAAGGTCTGTTCGTGTATAAAGGATATTCCACTGAGCTACTAAGTCAGCGCTGACTGAGTAGCTCAGTGGTCTATCCTTTATATGTTTGGAATTAAAGAAGTACCTTTGGGCTCGATACGGTCTCCCGCCGATAGCATCCTCCGGGGTTGATCAAGCCCCTAATCAGCGCCTGGTTTTTCCTTCATATGGTCCTCCCTAGTCGTGTGTTGTTTTACTCACGCGATTCACTCCACTTTCGACTCTCTGGTCGAATGTTCTCTATCGTGGTTCTTCTCTCCACTGCATTTCCCTTTTTCTACCCACGGCAGAAAAAGCGGAAATACAGTACGACGTCTGGCAGGACTCGAACCCCGTGTTCGAAATAAAGGACAGACCACTGAGCTACTCAGTCAGCGCTGACTTAGTAGGTCAGTGGAATATCTTTTATAAACGAACACATGCTCCCCTTGAGACATGGTTAGGAGCAACTCATCTCGTAAATTCACCCGAGGGACTGTATCGTCTTGATCGTAAGCGTTATCGTGTTGGATCAAATGCTTCGTATTGAACTCTCAAGGGCGAACCTTTTGGGGTGCATCTCGTTTGTTTTACGAATCACACCTCGGTGGCACCAAGAAAACTTCGGTCTATATCGAATATGCCTCGAGCGCCGAATCCCTCCGCCGTAAAAGGGTCTCCACTACCTTCGGGGCAGGCGTCGGCAAGCGTAGGGCAAATAACTACGATCTGAGCAGAAGGGCCCAGCGAACGTTTGGGACACAAAACAACTCTTAACTACTATACATAACCGTATCGAATGTTGTTCTGGATGTCGTTGGTATGATATGCAATACCGGGCGCGGGCTATCACGACTACTGCTATTTTTCCGAACTAAATTCCAAGTACTTTGTCCCCAGAAATGTGAACAGCGTGCAGTTTTACGAGGGTTATAACTCCTTCAGAAATCCACCGAAATTATTTTCCGGGTTTTTTTTTAATGTGGAATTACTGTAAATCTGTCACACGTTCACCGTGGAAAAAGGATCAAGGTCGCAGTAGCAAAAAAAATACCTCCATTTCCTCGAGCATATGCCCGAGATCCCTGGCCCCTTCCTGAATGCACTTCCTCAGAAAAAAACACGCCTCGTCGTTCCCCATGACATCCCACACACCGTCGCACGCCATTATCACGAACTCGTCTGCGCCAAGAAACGAAGGCCGAGGAGCGCACCAAAGGATATATTGAGAGCATACCAACGGGTAGATTGAGAGTGCCCCAACGGATAGATAGGGACCGCACCAACGAATATATTGAGGGGTGACCAGTGACAACTCGACGCCCGCTCTAACCGATTTTTAAGCGAACCGCAGCAACAGACGCGGCCGCAGCAGCAGCAGAACCAGCACTATTTACGAGCGCCATGAAGCGCCGCTTGAGACAGGGAATGATATATGGTTGTTGGTAAAAGGCCGTCACCAACTGTAGGCCACCGAGGCGGCCGGCTTATCGACCTCTAGCACCCATCTAACACTGAACGAGCGCATGTATGCATGCAGCGCTGCTGTGTGCCGGTTCCGTCCATATATACCTGCATCGCTTCGAACCGTGAATGTGACCTCGGGGTCACACACCACCATTTGCGCATCCAGAGGCCGGGTCGGGTCCGACTTGAACGGGTGGTCGCCGATACACCTGCAGTTCAAGGATCGAACACCATTTACACGTGCAGTCTGCTGTCTGTATAAAAATGGATGCGCCGCAGCAGGTCTTGAGTTATGACCAGGGCTGTTCACGGATCGGGTCAAACCTCATGGGTCAGGTCGGGTCGCATCGGGTCGGCTAAGGGTGACCCGACCCGAGCCGTGAGAGTTTGAACGCCTCCTAACCCGCCCCGCCCCGCCTCGCCCCGCCTCGCCCTGCCCCGCCCCGCCCCACCCCGACCGGACCCGACCCGACCCGACCCGACCCGACACGTGAAGAGCTGTATGTATGATTATATGGTTATCACTCTCAATAGTGATACTTTTTGTTGGACAAGAAGTTCAAATCGAACGAATGAGATCATCACCAGAAAGCGTCAAACGAAGACTGGAGAACAGATTTCGCCGTATGGTAAGTATGTGAAAACACCTTACCCGTAGTGGTTATTTTCCCACGGAGAGGTTCGGTTCTCTTCAATTTTCTCAACGCCCTTTTAATTCGCTTGCAGCTTCTGAAATCTGCGACCGTCGCAGCCTATCCAAATGATGGGAAAGTGTAGAGAGCCTCACATCTCGGACAAACACTCGATTCCCGCTTCTTCATCTACACATTCCCCACTTGATGCTCAGTATGATCGAGCCGCACAATCTGCATGGTTTCACCATGTGCTTTCCTGGGTTAGATATGTGCTACGGTATGCAGATCCTGCCCAACCTCTCACAACGGCGGGATAATATGTGAATAGATAGATAGATGGATAGATCATGATCTGAATGATCTGTATGATCTATATGATCTGTCCGAGGCGTGGAAAAGTTGATCTCGGCGAAACGGTGATCACGCAGAATTTGTCAGCGTTCACAACTCGAAGCCTACAAAAGCGGTATCATGCCAGTGCCGCTACTGTGTTGTCCTCGGCGAGTTCGGCACGCTCTCAACTATTTCGGGGCCTGGGCGGAGCGTCAGAACAATAGATAAGTGTGGTACTATCGACCGTCTAGCTGTGAGCGCGCCTAAATACGAGCACCGTAAGAAATTAGTATAACCGTATGACACTGTCACACTAGGGTGATAAAATAGCACACCCCCTCAGACCAATTTCCACGCTGGTTTTCTCGACAACAGGGAGAGTCCAAACACCGAGCGTCGGGTCTATGGACACAGATCTCGACGAGATCTTCCGAAGCCGAATTGTTGGTTCGTGTCTTTCTACCTTGCCTTGCCGTGGGTAAACTCGACTCGGAAGTTGGTCCCACTTACATGGGTGTGCCATCGCTGGCGTGTTGTGCTGTAGTTCAGTTGCGCGCGTGCCGTACAGTCCCCTTGCATGGGTACCACATATATAACGGGGATAACAAAAAAAGTAATCTGGCCCAGCGGCCCGCGTTGCTTCATGCGGTCGGTGTAGCAATGCACGTTTGTATTTGTTTGCAATTCCTCAACGGGTTTTTCGTAGGCGTGTGACTTGCATACCTGGACACCGCTAGCCTCCCCTCGATCCGGTTGTGTTCCACCCTTCCCCCCGCCGCTTCAATCCTGCAAACACCGATCAATCAATCATATTCGGGAAATGATCAACCAATCAGGGATCGAGCAACGACCATCCAACCATGGATCGTGCAGCGATCGCCCCATCAGGATCGGGCAATCAACAGCTAGTAGTGATTGCCAAACCTCTGGGAACGGTGAACTATAAGTTGGGGGCAGGAGTAGGCAGAAATTTGTTGTGATTAGCTGGATTATTCGTCATAATTGCCTTTCAGACGGCGCGAAACTAGAGCGGAGAGTCATCCGGGGTCTCGCGGCGTGGACAGATGTGCACACGGACATCTTGATCTATCGTGTAGACGACACATGCGCATAATAATACTGTGGGTCTCCTTGAAACCCTCGGAATGATTTTTTTTACGCCCATGGACGGCAAGCAAGGCGAGTATCCCCCCTCCCCCCCCGACGGCCTCCTGGCTTTTCAAGTGGTGCAGAACGAAAGCCTACTGGTGTTTCAAGTGGTGTAGGTCTTGTACGTTGTGCCTTGGTGCGATATGTGAGTCGGCATTTCCAAGCCTTGCGCGAACTCTCTCTCGCGCTCGCCCTCCTCCTGCGTATAGCGCTCGTCGTGCGCGACAATGGAGTTGAGCAGGACAACTCTTTGCATCTCCGCATCGCGTCCGATGTATCAATGTCTCCAAATATAGTGATCGGTCGGATTAAATATTGATATACGAAAGTTCCTTTTTTGGGGGACGTAGTGGTATGTCCTGTCACACCTTCACCTTCGCTCCAAGTTTGTACTGCCGGAATCGATGGCATGTTGTTGACGGCTTAAAGCTTGGCTGCGCGGGCAACACTCACCCTGCGCACACACCCCTACCCCAAAACCTAGCCCTACCCCTACTCCTAACCCCACGGCCAGACAGCGCGGAGCTCCTCGCGAACAAAACCGCTGTTCGCGAGAACGAATAAGACTTCTACAGCAGTACAACCATACAATTACGGCCAAGGTAGGGTTGGTCTCGACGCTACCAGGTATATAGTATTGGTCACACACCATATAACGGTTGCATAACAATTGCAAAACACAACCCATGATGCATATAACGTTTACACGCATCCACGGGCCTCCACAAGCAGTACGGCCGACAACGCAGGCACAACCATGGCCCAACGACAATGATCCGCCATAAAGTCCACTTAGTGGATACGATTACGAGTACAGACCAAAAACGGTTGATGATCCACCACCGTACTTTTTCTGGGGCCCCTACGTTGAAGAGCGCCATACCTCACCCAACAAGGAGCCTAAGACTTGGAGAACATATGCAGGCTTGAACCGACTAACAGCCCCACGGCCTTCAAGACAAAAAATATTGTACAACACAAATGGGATACACTCTCTGTGTATAAGGTACAGCAGTTCCACACAGCGAGGAGCTTCATCAGCCAGAACATGCTACCCCTCAATTAGCATGGTTTATTTTTGCCTATCCATCGCTTTTACTTTCCAGCCTTCTGGAAGAGCCGTGGTTCAGGTATCATCCCTTCTCCCCTCCCCGGTATTAACACGCCCCTTCATTGACATCGCGCATATGTACGGGGACAGCACTCCCAATCATGGTCGTTTTTTTTTCATCTATTTTTGCTAGCTCACGTTCTCACACTTTCCGCGATTAAAAATGATGTCATTCCGACAAAATTTGCCTTAGGCGGTCGGAGTTAGGGTCACAAGGGTTGGGGCTAGGGCTAGGGTTAGGGTGTCAAGTCAAGTACGATTCAACCATCGTTGTCGAAGCTTGGCCGACGTCTAAAAACAAACGCTTCCCTCACAAAGGACGTCTACCTTCGTCGCTCCTGGAGGTTTTCGGGCTTGTGATCTCTGGACAGCGGCCGAGAGGCCCCCTCCGATGCCAAAACGGCCCTAGAATCACCGGTGTTGCAGCAGATTATGTACTCGTCCGAAACGAGAACAATCAGCGACGTCGCTCCGCAAGTAGAAAACGCCTGCTCCCGTTCGTCCAACGCCGTCGCCATGTATGTGTCCCCCGGGACGGTGTCGGTGTATCGATCTCGCTTTTGCCTCCCAGGGGTGCCTCTCGCGTTCTGGCTGTTCTTGTCGAGGACGTGCCTGTGGAATTATGTTGCGAGTGTACAAGGTCTACGGACACTATTGACAACGTTTTGTTTTTTGGCGTGGTTAAAAGAACCCTAAGGCGGGGCGTGTCTTGGTGCATATTCAATCAACACATATCATGCATATAATGTACAATATAATCATGATCATTTCGTGTTTTATTAATTCTAACATTTTGTTTTACGAATACGTCTCGCCAGCTTGTCGTGGTGATTTCTCCCGACCGCGTCTATACTCGATATTTTTTTACAACACCGTTCTACGGAAACGCTTCGCGACAGCCCCCGCCAACCGTGCCACGCTGAGGGGTGTTATACTATACCCCGTATATATACATAGCTCACGCGGTCATGGTGTCGACGTTGCCTGGTCCGGCGTCCACAGAGAAATCCTTGGCGTCGATGTTGTCCGATCGTTGAGGAGGCGTTACGTCGAGGGGGTCGTCCACCCTTGGCGCCACGTACCTTCCGGCCGGGGTAAAAAACCTCCCTTTTACCTTCATCAAACGTGAACGCCATCCTTTTTGGTTTCGAAAGTTCTGTGTGTTTCTTTGTTTGTCACATGTCCTACATCACCGACGTTACGACACTAAGTTCGATAGTTAGGCAGAGATCGAGGAGAATTCATGAGCTCGAGAGGGGGGGGGGGGGGTTGTGTAGTCGTTATCATGCATGGCCGTAGTCGTATGACTATATACCTTCGCATCCCTAAGGGTGGGGGTGTAACGCTATTAATTTTTAATGGTTTCGTAGAAATAGAGAAGGGATTAATGCGCGTGAAGGGGGGGGGGGGGGGGGGGGCAACCGTGGGGGGGGGGGGGGGGGGGGGGGGGGGGGGGGGGGGGGGGTGGGTGGGGGGGGGGGGGGGGGGGGGGGGGGGTGGGGGGGGGGGGGGGGGGGGGGGGTGGCGGGGTGGGGGGGGGGGGGGGGGGGGGGGGGGGGGGGGGGAGGGGGGGGGGGGGGGGCGTGTGTTTCTCGCTCCAGGCGATACACCTATACTGTAGACTGATTTCGGTGTGAATACAGAGTACCACTATAGAGCGCCGTGCTTTTTTGTTCAACAAAAAACTACATGCAAACAAAATACCAGGTACCTGGTACTTGAACTGTTAACACAAAAACGTATACCTGGTAAACGCTAAAGGGTTCGATGGAACTGTTAATAGGCTCGTACCGGGTATACGTTTATTGACAGCAAGGGTTCGCCAGGTACTTCGACCGCCTGACGCTACATCCAACGAAAGGCATGCATTCGGGACGGGCGAACGTAGAAGGAGCGGTGTCCAGAATAGCTCCCTCCTCGGTATCCCTTTACCTTAGATTACGAGTGGTATGGTTGTGCCACGCAGGAGAGAATGCTAGGATAGCAAAACGTGGCCCACCTTCGCGTCCACCTCACGACAGGCCTCTCGAACGCATTCTGCTATCTTCGACGACGCTTCGGCGGAGGCACCAACACCAACACCGACACCGCTGTGTGTGCTCCGCCCCACGCCCCTCTCGCCTCCTCCGGGTGTACCTCCTCCCCGTCCTTCGGGTCCCTCCCGGTTCCCACTTCTGGAGGTGACCCCCCTTCCTCTCGAGTCCCCCCCCCGTCGTTCGGAGGGGGTCTCCCTTTCGTTGGAGAGGGCCCCTCTTTCATTGGAGGTCCCCCCCCCCCCCCCTCCGGAACCTGCCCCCCCCCTCCTTCGATGGTGGGTGTTTTGGGTGGGACCCTTTCGGAGGGGTGGGGGGCTTTGGAGGGGGTCCCTTCGAAGGTGACTTCTTCGGAGGTGGTGGTGGCGATTGCGACGGCTTGTGCTTTCCTCAGGCGACCGAGGAGTCGACCGATAAGGTGCATCCTGCAGTACTCGGCGACCGAATCGCCTCCGTGTCCGTCAAAGAGGCAGAACACGTGTCGGACCCCGAGCGGACAGTCCTGCCAGGTGTTCGTATGTCGTATGTGGTATGTAGTACCAGGTATGTGGTACCGGTATGTGGTATGTGGTATGTGGTCCCGGGTATGTGGTACGTCGTATGTTAGTATATCGGTATGTGGCATGTGGCATAGGCGAAGATCAGTGTTGTCATCGGCGAGACGTATCGCCGAGCACGTCTGTTCGTTGCGCGCCTAACCGCCGAGCTACATAGTAGTCAGCGCTGACCGCCAGCCCAGTGGTTCTGGTATTGTGTTGTACGTATATAACCAAAGCACAATCTGGGCTCCGTCTGGCGGTCAAGTTGCTGAACGTGGTGTAGATCTAACAACACTATCTGGCCTCTGTACCGCCATAACCCCTTAAGTCGTCACTGCCCTTTACCCGAAGGCGATTGTGGCGCTTCTTCTTGCCTGGCAGCGTATACCGACGCACGCTCTAAATACAGAGTAGAGGTGCACCTTTTTTTCTGAGGCTCACCGCTTGAGGAGCTCTGTGCTGTTTGTAAGTCATTGCTAAGTCATCCAGAAACTGACTGCAATAGGAAAAATCAAAGTGCAGTGGTTGATGAATAATCCCATGGCCTAGGCATACATTTTGTTTTTGCAAAACAGGAATGGAATTCCGATGATATTGGGTTAAGGAGCCCCGTAGTTCAGTTTTTTTTTAGATAAAAAAAAAGTGCTATTACGGGGGACCATAGTAAATAGGACTACTGTAAATATTGTCAGAAAAAATGGAGAAGTATATAGATTGTTGTGTGTACCGTAGGTACTTTTTACTATGATCCCCCCCAATACTTCTTTCGTAGCATGCGTCTACCAAAACCATCACTATAGTACATTCCGGCGGCCGTCCCGTGGTGCGCCCCTCCCGCACCACGATCCGAAGGCGAGGCGCGCACGGGGGGGGGGGGGGGGGGACGCCAGGAGTCCCCGTAGGGCTCCCGGAGGCAAACGTTTGGAGACACATATATATATGCTTCAAGTATACTCGGAATGCACGTCTTAGTCGCTCCTTTTACCTTTTGTTCCTAGTAAGCGGCGTCAGGCTCGTGCTGAATGCCAATGAATAAGCACAAGGTTTTGATAAACCACAAGCATATAGAGCATCTGACACATAAGGATAATCTATATCTTCCGTAAACGAACAAAAAAAATCGCCTGCGGTGTCTTTTTTGCTTGCGGCGAAACGTGGGCCGATTTGATTTGTTTTGGCCTGCGGCCGAAAAGGGTGCGAACTTCGAAAGTATCAGTATACAGCAACCCGCCGCAAGTTGCCTCCAGTGCATGGTGCGCCAAGCGGAACTCTTTAGACAAATGTGCGCCATGACTTGCTGGTGTGTACATCCGGAAATTCCATGATATTCTTCGAAGCACTTCGAAGTAGTACGTGCAAGAGAAGGGCCAATGTGGAAGACTGGGGAGTTCGAGCCTTGGACTGTGATTCTGCTCGATTTACTGCTCAGTTGGCAACGGTGTATCTGTAATGACGCCGTTGTGTTGTCGTCGCATTGTCCGTGGTAGAGGGCTCGTGAATGCTAAATGCTGAGTATGCCACCCACCCGTGAGTATTTAGTCCTGATTCGCTCCCTTTTAGTACTGCTGCAGTCCCGTTTAGGGGAAAAATCACTTGGAATTAGACTTGTTTGTCCCCAAATCGGGACTGCAGCAGTACTGAAGGGGTTAATCACGTCATGATTCAAGGTTTTCCTAAATACATTGCCACGAGCTTGTCAATAGTACACCACCTGTGCTAGCCTGGAAAACGGTCAGAAGCTGATACTCATTCAAGTACTAGCCTGGAAAATGGTCGCGATTCGCTGGACAACGCGCAGCACTACACGATGGCAGCAGTTGCACGGACAAGCTGCTCAGGATACGCGGTACCGAACTTACGAGGGGTTTCAGTGCTGGCGGTCAGCAGTAATTGCGATGACTTCGAGTATACATACATATATACAGACATTATCATAGCCAATGGGACGCCTTCGTGCAATCGATCGTTGAAGTAGACGGGCTGAAACGCTAAACTTCCGTTGTCGAACTTTGCGCACATCCGACAGATCAGAATGATCCCCCTTTCAAAGATCTACATATTTCACGGCAGACATACCCAGTACACATCTGGTCACGATCTACCGTACGTATATACATCGTGTTCGTTTGCCACGGGGTCTTGTGGGCTTGTTTGCCGAGTGAGACCCTTCTGTATGATACGTTTCTTGAACAGCATATTGTAACGGCATATTCAAGATCTATATTGTCTATAGCGGTTCAACGTCGTGGTCTGTTCCACGTGGGGAGTGTTGCTACAGCGTGTCCACCCGTGCACGAAAGGCTACATTGTTCATCCGCCGCCCGCGGACGGAATGCTTCACTTACCTGCAAGTCCATGATTGCACACACTCTGTCTTCCATCGCGCACCTACAGTAGTATTAATGGTAGTAGAGAACACAGCCCGCAAAATTAACCACGCGTGTTCGGCCGGGGGGGGGCATATGTTAGATAAAGCTGACAACCCTCTCGCCTCGTTTATTCGTATTTTTTTGTATGAGAACATAAAAATGATGTCAGCTGTGAGTGCGGTTGTGCGAAACCTCTTATCTTTGCAAGCTACGTGTAATATACGGTCGTTTTGTCGCACTCCATCTCTCGAGGACAATCGTTGTCAAGAAAGAACGTACCAGAAGCTGGTATTAAAGCGTCGAAACTCCGTGCGTATTTGTAGATGCTGTATCACATTCCATTCATTGGAGCGATACATAGCCTGTTGTGCTTTCCGAGTAGACTGCTTATCAACGTTGAGCCGTCACTTGCCTCGTCTTGGCTGCGCTCGTGCCGTACCAAGCGCGGGCCGGCGCGGCACGTGACGACGACTTTTTCGCCTAATATGTGTTTCTTTGTTTAGTGGGGAAGGGAGGAGGCTGCCAGGAAGAGGGAGAGGGGGGTGTACTCATGTCATCCATGACCATAGTCGTATGACCATATACCGGAGTGGGGGCGGTGGGCGGGGGGGGGGGGGGGGGGGGGGGTGGGGGGAGGGGCTGTTGCCCGCTTTCTTTCGAATCACGCCGTAAAACGGACCGAAGCGTCTCAGAACGGCGCATTCGTAAGGTAACAAGTTCATAGTTCGCAGTAACAGCAAGCAACGACAACGACGACAGCAACAACCCCAGCAGCAGCTAGCAACAACGAAAATAGCACGACAACAACAGCAGCAACAACATACATCACTGATTGCGACGGCACTCAATTCAACACCACTCTTCCTTCCTTTGGCCATGGATCAATCACAAACCTCCAACCCTGCATAGAACACGCTGCCGCCGCTATGCCGTCGCTGAACTCGCCCCCAGGAGGAACGTCCCTATCGTCGTTAACATTTCCAGTGTCTGCCGCCGTCCGATGGTCCTTTTTACCTCTGCGGCCCTCATCAGCCCCGGCATGCTGTTGCTGCTGTTCCCGTCGCGGCGGCGGGTACGTCTGTGCCGTGGCCCAATCATGCAACAAAGCGAACATCAAAATTACTCTCCCGACGGACGAACACCAAAGCCTCACCGTACTGCTTGTGCATCTGCCTAGACTACTACAGTGGGGAGGTTCTTATCAGCAACATATCAATACTACAGAGTATTGCTTTGTACGCGATGAAATATTCGGACGGATTACTCTAATAGTTAAGCTACAGTAAGTGCTTGTAGATGATGTATCTGCCGTTCCTGTATGATACTTTGTACAGGGTCTGTCGGTATGATATTTCTAAAGTAGTACTCGATTGGTGGGGTGTGAGTGTTGCGCGCCGAGGGGGACAAACTACTTGAAATAAGAGTTGATCAGTTTTGAAGAGCGGAGGGAATAAACGGTTGAAAGAGGTGACCTTCGTGGGCGTACAGTAAGTAGTAATAGCTTTGGCTGCTAGGTACAGATATACTGATCCTCTTTGAAGTATATTATGCAATTCGCCGGGCGCAGCGCACCAGAGACAATGAAGTACCCTATGGTACATCTGTAATCACTGTATTACTGCTGTAGTACCTGGTATAATATTACAGTATCCAACTTTAAAGTACTACTAACATTCTAAACTCATACCTCTCTCGGTCATACTACCACGGTAAGCTGTGTAGCTGATGTTTTTGTCCTGCACAAAGTGGATATATATATTCATATACGTTCTAATGCGACCCTCCATCCGATTGCCACATGAGGAACAAGAGTCGATGGCTGCGATACGCCTTTGTGCATATATATTCAGTCATGGTCACCGCGGCCAGGCAAGCTCAACAACCCGAGCTGTGCAGTGTACTGGTACCGCACGCAGAAATGTGAGGTCGCTTGGTATTTGCTATCAATACCAATACCTGGCTGCCGTTGCCATACAGCAATACTATAATATTCATATTACTGTGAAGAAGTGAATGGTAGATGGACATCGGGACAGAATAAGACCAGAGAGTATGATGCACATACATATGTCATGCTTCGTGTGGATCCAGGCTATTAATGCATTACGGTGTGTTATCTTTGTGTCGTAGTCTGTGACCACAGAGCTCGTATCTTTCTAGGGTGAAGAATCAGCACGGACACTGGGCTTGCTGGACGTCGACGAGTAGAAGAACGGTTTAATGTGAAGAACACACACAGTGTACTGCACATTATGTCATACGCGCACGCACATACCAACTGTGACTGTCGATCTCTCTCTGTCTCTCTTGTTGCTATGACCTAAATGGATTCCCGCGATGCGTGCTCCGCCTCAGCCCCTGCCAGAATAGTGCAGCATGCAGTACATACTGCTGGACTGCTGTACGCACAGTACGTATGATACATATAATATGGGTAATGCTATTTGCGACACAGGTGTCGTAAATTCTACTCGCGACTCGAAAGCCGCTTATTTGCGACATCGATCTGAACGCCTTGCGGGTGAACCAGGATGCCAGATGTCTCCTCGAGTCCTGGCCCGCTTGGGCCATGCGATAGCTTCAAGTATCGCCCTGCACCATGCCAACACATCCCTGGCGGTGCGGAGCCAATCTGAGGTATGTGCCGCGAACGTTGCGCGGTGTCGCAAATAAGCCGCTTATTTGCGACGTTGCGTCGAAAATAAGAATTTACGGCACCGCCGGGTGTCGCAAATAGCATTATTACCCTATACGTACGAGTACAAAGAATGGTGTACCAGGTATATTATTATTGGTGTCTGTCTTTCAGGCCGAATGTCGGGCATTTTTTCTCGAACCGTTTTGCAAAAGTTACGCCCCACTAATTCTAAGTAGTTACTGTAATTGCCCACAAGAGGGGATCAGTTCTACTGCAAAGAAAGGTGACGTGCCCCTCCCCTCGTGCGATACGTACAATACCAGACATACATGCACGTGCGTACGTGTGTGTGCTCGTGGTTCCTGGTGGTGCATTGATTGCTACCGGGTAGTACACGTATGCTACGCGTTGGGCAGAATCTGGACGATATCACCTTAGTAGGAGCGGCGCTGGCACGGGTGAACCTCACGGTATCTTTCTCGGTAACAGGAGCCTCTAGGGCATTCCCCATCCCACGCCGCGTTCAGCTCGCCGCGAATCCCATCAAGCAAGAAGAGTACCGCAGCGCTGCGCAGCAGCACCCCAGTAACAACAGCGCAGCAGTGGGAAGCAGCAGCAATATGCACAGGGTGGCGGTGATCAGCAATCAATTAATTGAATGTGTTGGGTCGGACGGTTGCCCCAGTGTCTTGGGAGCTGCAGAGGGTTGAGGGTTGTGCTGACTGCATGTGTGTCGCAATGTCAGTCTCGGCCATATGGCTGGCTCTTGGCCGTTGGAAATCCCCCTAATCCCGAGATCTTAAATTACAGTAGGACCAACCCTCGCCTACTTACACACATGAAACCCCTACCGCACACACCAGCACACCAGTAACTACTTGAAATTCGAGCCGTGCGTGTGAAACACACAGCAGCAGCAGCAAACAGTATCAATCAGGGGTACGAGGGGATACGCACCGAAGTGGCGGTGATATGGTGGTGGCGACAACGTCATGGTCTCGAGTCGCGAGGCAGTTTTTTTTAAATCATCGATCACTACCACTTTCACTTTCCAGCTTAACTCGTAGGATGTTTTACCCTCAGCGGTCTTCTTCTGGACAACCCGTAGTCACAGGCGTTGCCTCTTCTGCCCCCCCGGGTACGTGCCTTCATTTTTCGTCGCGCATAGGGTTCAGCATTCCCACTGCTCGCCGATTTTCATCGAATATACACTTAACTCACGCTCTCGCGCTTGCCGCTAATCATTTTATAGTAGCTTTTTTTTTTCAATCACAGCTGACGTATTTCAAAATTTATAAAATCCTCCGGCGGATTGGTAACGGACTCGGAAGAAGATACGATCACAATATATATACATACACGTACACTATACAAACATATTCCTCTTGTTGTACATTGAATTTCCAACAACATAGCACTCATGCTGCACATCGTTGGATGGCAAGCATAACAACACATAGAACACACCTACTACCTGGTCCAGTAGTAGTAGGATGCAATGGACAATATTCTTCCTGTTGTACAGCAGCGGTACACCAAGATATATATATTATATACTGCTTACTGTAGGACTGATCACAGCAGAAACAATAAAAGTAGCTTGGGCTGGTCGGTGTTGCTTGCCCGGTTATTTGGCCGGTGACGACGTACGGTACCTACCTGTTTTTTTTTTAGTTTTTTTTTTTTTTTTAGCAATTCTTGACCTTTTTTTTCGCGTTCTTGCCCGGTGGCTATCAATAGTAGTAGTACGAGGAACGAACGCCAGCTGTGTTTTCCCCTTTTCAGTCAGCGACACCCACGGGATTTCAAGTCAACCATATACTCTCCCGAAGGGGAGTGTGTGTTGATTAGATTGAACTCCAAGCATTTTTTTTTTTGATAATTTAGCACTACCTGCCGCTCCGCCTCCCGTTTTAGTAGCCCCTAGTGTACGGAGCCCTTATAGCACTCTAGCTGTGTCCCTTTTGTCTCCCGTGATGTCTACCATGTTAGGGCCTTAGCCACAAGACTCGGCATGACGCCTTATATATGTATGTATATATGTTTTGGATTCTAATCACTGTCCCCTTTTGAGAGTTTCCTAGTTTGCCAACCCGGTTCGGCGAACAACCCCAGTTCGTACCTCCTTGAGTCCCAGACAATGGCTCCAGTAATATGTTGATGCGTCTTTCTTTTGCCTTCACTTTGGCCTTCGTTTTTTTCTCTAGGCTTCGCTTCGGTTTCTGATTCCTTTTTCTTTTGTCTTTTTTGTTTTCGCTCTGGCGGTTTTCTCCTTTCTCCCTCGCTTTGTGTTCTGTCTTCCTCTCCTTTGATCTCCCTTTCAGTGGTTGTTCTCAGTGAACACCCCCCCTTCGTAGTGTTTGGGCCTAAATACGAGATGTGGGTAGCCTCATTTCTTTTTCGAATAGCCGAATCGTCGACCACCTTTTTCTGGTTGATTGGGATGAGCTTTGTCATCACCCTTCGATCATGTTGTGGTCTGCATGTACGACTATTCAGGGGTGTGCTAATGTGACATGAGTGAATTACTAATTGGCTATATGTACATATAATAAAGTCTGCAGTTTTGTTGTCTCAGGACTATGGGAACAATCCAAAGAATAGACTACCCCGGAGGATATTCCGTTAGTCAAGAGTATAACGTTCTTTTAGGATTGTTCTCCGAGGCGGATAGCCCGTTAGACGAGAGTAATGTTCCTTAACGGAGATAAGACCATATAACGAGAAATTCTTATATTGGCAGGAGAACGATCGGTAGCCATAATAAAGTTCTGTAGGAATACATCATACATCAGATAAGAGGAATTTAGGAGAGCTTGTGGCATGGAGTGGGACGAGTATATCTGGGTGTCGAGTCCCCCCCCCCTATCTCTCACCTCCTTAGCTCTCGCCATCAATAAAGAAGATCTTAACTAGAAGCAGCGAAGCACTGCTTCCCACCTGCCAGATACACCTGCGTCCCTTACCCTTGCCCTCACCCTTATCTCGGCCATCACTTTACTTAGACCACTTAGTCAGCGCTGACTGAGTGGTTCAGCAGGCAGTGCTATAAAATCAACAGGGAACCCTGTACAGGTCTATCTTGTCGCGTCCAAGATAACTTTTGCTCGCAAACTTTTTACCAGGTAAATCGATCGGTCATTCACCTGGTTATAGAGTCATCAAGACATTTACCCTGGCTTGTGGAGGGAAAACCGAGGGGTCATTTACCTTGGTTTCAGGGGGAAAATCGATCGGAGCTGTACATCGATCGGACAAGAAGTCCATTCCACTAAATAAAGTTAACGTGAAGATCCCCGTATCAATTCATCAAGCGAAACACACTCTGCCACCACTACCAACAAATGTAACAACAGGTGACGCGGCGCTTGGGAAGAACATATGCCAGGTTACAGTGCCGCTTGGCACCGACGCCAGGTATTTTGTGTTGTGCTTGGGGGATGTTGCAGCAACTGGACGCCCAAGGAGCAAGGGAGGGTCTGTTACAAGATGTGGAAAGCGTACACGCTGTTATCTGTTACCGGGTCATGGCCGGGGTGCCTGCATATATCTATAGTACCGACAACAATAGTATCATTGCGCTGGCGGAGGGGGTGTTGCGGCGACGGGGCGCTGGGAAGGGACGGGGGATTTGTCATATGGAAAACCGTACACGCTGTTGCCGGGTCGTGACCGGGATACCCGCTTTGCACCGACGACAATTATGCGTCGGATAAGGGGTAAGTGTTGCAGCGCAGTGTGTTTGTTCATAGATTGGTACGATGTGGCATCGGGACTTCCGAAGCAGCAGTGCTGAGCGGAGAGTGGGCCTATTGAGGAGGGCAAGGATTGGGCTGTCGGAAGCTCCTTTTCTTGAAAAAAGGGTTTGGGAAGAATTACCCCGGCGGAGGAAGCCTAACATCTGGGAAACCCATGTAGGTTAATGATCCACACTCGTTCATGCCGGGTATCTCTCTATGCCACAAAAAGAAGCACATGTGTCCACCACCATCACCAGATATTTCGTTGCAGCGACGGGGCGCCGAAGAACGGAAGATCTGATAGCGCTGATTGGGTAGTTCAGTGGTTTAACCTTCATAAAACGAACAAAACAGAAATGCACCCCGCCAAAGTCACTATTCCGCTTTTTCGGGGGTTGAAAAGGGGAACACAAGTGGAGATAACCAAGAGAAAATAACTCTTGATCGGAGGGTCGAAAGTGGAGAAAATCACTGCTTAGATAAAAAAAAACGCACGACTTGTGTTGGAGGGGATGGGCGGGCCGGGGTGTACTCAATATCATGCGTATGACCGTAGTCGTATGACCATAATTGAAAAGCCAGCCGCTGGATAGGGAGGGGCTTAATCAACCCCGGAGGGTGCTTTCGGCGGGAAGTCGTATCGAGCACAAAGGTACTTCATTTGTTCGTCTTATATACTTCACGGTCAGACCACTGAGCTACACCTTACTCTCTCAGTCAGTAAACCTTTGTAAAACAAACGGGCGTACACGCTGTTGTACCGGGTCGTGTGGCCGGGATGGGATGCCTGCTATGCATCGACGATACCATAGCATTGCGTCGTCGGCAAGTTGGGGAGTGTTGCAGCAGTGATAGGTCTCGCCAGGGAAGTGAGGAGGGTCGGTTAGCATGCCAGAATGCCTACTTGGCACCGGCACTTTCATGCGTCGCGCTGGGGGCACGTTGCAGCGATAGGGCGCGGAAAAAGTAAAGATGATCAGTTTTGTGGGATACGACAAGCTGCTGTGTTACCGGGTCGGGACCGGGATCTCTGCAGCGACAGATATTATGCGTTGGGCACGGGAGGAGGTGCCAGCGTGGGGGTGCCGGGAAAGAGCAAGGGATCCGTTGCATGGAAGGCGCACACGCTGTAGCCGGGTCGTGACCAGGGTTCCCGTTCAGCACCGACGATCATTATTATGCGCCTGGCATGGGTGGTGTTTCAGGGATGTGCCTGGAAGGGACGGGGGAGTCCGTCGTATGGAAGGCGAACACACCCTGCTATCGGACCGTAAGTGGGATGCCCGTTTTGTACCGACGATAGTTATGAGAGCCTACCTGGGAAGGCAACGAGTTGGCAGTTGGAAATCCGCGAATGTACCATTCTCATAGCGAGTACCACCTGAAGAACGAAGAGAACGAATGGACATGAATAGTCGATCTGTTTATATGTTCTCTCTAGACATATATGTATATATATATATATATATATGTACAAGGCGCTTCGCTTCGCGGGCGGCCTACGCCGCCCGCTACGCTCGCTCAGGAAGGAAAACAACACCAAAGTATGCGACGCGAACATATGTCCATGAATGAACATAGTTTTATTTTTGAAGATATTGTAGTTGCACACTGGCGACTTGATAATGACAGGAGTCCCGCCGTCATGCTTCAGGAAAAAACAGCTCGGACGCCACATGCGCTTCGCGTCGCGGGCGGCCCGCTACGCTCGCTCACATGCCGTACATACGTACATACCCCAGGTAGGGTAATCCTCTTCTTTGATATGCCTGCTCTATGTACGAAAGAGAAAGCACAGCACGGCACAGCAGCACCGCAAAAACAATGAAAAAAATGAAACCGAAAAATTTTGAAAGAAAAAAAATCCCGCCCCCCCCCTGTAATAATTTTCCGCCTGATGGGAAACCTTGCACCGGTCAAAAAAGAAAAAAATCGAAGAGGGGAGCTTCTCTCTCAGCCTCGTACGCCACCCGCCCCTCTTGCGACCACCTCGCCATTGATTCGGTCCGGGTAAAGCTTTCCTCACTCTCTGCCACAGTGGGCCCCGTCGCCCGCCTCGCGTGAAGCCCGGTGCTGACCGTGGCCGTCGTTCGCCAGCTTGACAATGTTGGTGTTCAGACTGCGTAACTCTCTCTTATGAACTCCAGCCCGGTCGGAAAAATAAGCACCGCTTGAATATTATCTTGCAATACCGAACGACCCTTATGGGCTCGTACATATACTCTATTCAAAATCACAAGTACATGGAGGCCAGACAGAGCCCATTCATTCATCCCTCGTGTCTCGAGACACACGCAACGCCTAACTACGAAAACGGCGACCGCGCTCCATGCAACCCCCCCTCTACCCGCCAGCACCCACTGATACCCGCGACGGCGCCGGGCACACCCGCTGTGGCGTGCTCCGAGTACATGCACGTGCACGAAATTAACTAAGAAAAAAGGAAAAAAACAACCGAAAGTGCCAAGAGAAATGGAGAAAACAAAGAACCGCTGAAAAGGTCCGGTAAGTAATAAAGGGAGGCGATTTGCAAGTGGGAGCTCTGAGAGGCCAGGGATGTACCAAACGAGCACGCTCACAGAGTGAGATATCTGCAGCTAGTTCTACAAGGTGCTTCGCTCCGCGGGCGGCCTACGTCGCACGCTACGCTCGCTCAGGAAGGAAAAGTACATCAAGTTATGCGACGCGGACTGTGGTCGTCAGGGGACATCCGGGACTCATCCCCGGGTTTCCTAATGAGATATGGATCTTAGGGTATAACGGATAATGTTGCTGTAGATCATCGCGCACGGTCTCACTCTGTGTTTGTTGTGTCCATGTTTGTCTCTGTCTTGCTCTTCTAATAATAATCCACACCTCTTAATTCGTGTCGGCTAGGGCGGCTGACTCGCTCGAGTGGCACAGCTATATGCTGGCCTCGAGCTGAGCTTGGTCGTCCGGGGCGTACCATAGGACAGAGGTCCATGATTACATATAGTTTTTTTACGATAGATGTTGTAGTTGCAAACTGGCGATTTGATAATGCCAAGAGTCCCGCCGCCATGCTTCAGGAAAAAACAGCTCGGACGCCACATACGCTTTCGCTCGCTACGCTCGCTCACATGCCGTACGTACGTACATACACAAGGTAGGGTAATCCTCTTCTTTGATACGCTTGCTTTATATACAGTAGAGAAAAAAGAACAGCACGGCACAGCAGCACCGCAAAAACAATGAAAATAATGAAACCGAAAATTTTGGAAAGAAAACAGAATCCCCGTCCCCTCCTGTAATAATTTTCCGCCTGATGGGAACACCTTGCACCGGTCAAAAAAGAAAGAAATCGAAGAGCAGAGCTTCTCTCTCAGCCTCGTACGCCACCCGCCCCTCTTGCGACCACCTCGCCATCGATTCGGTCCGGGTAAGACTTTCCTCACTCTCTGCCACAGTGAGCCCCGTCGCCCGCCTCGCGTGAAGCCCGGTGCTCGCCGTGGCCGTCGTTCGCCAGCTTGACAATAAGATGCTCAGACTACGTAGCTCTCTCTTTGAACTCCAGCCCGGTCGGAAAAATAAGCATCGCTTGAATATTATCTAGCAACCCCGAATGACCCGTATGGACTCGTACACACTCTATTCAAAATCACGTGTAAATGGAGGCCAGACAGAGTCCATTCATGCATCTCTCGCGTCTCGAGGTACACGCAACGCCTGTTCACCAAAACGGCGACCGCGCTCCATGCAACCCCCCCTCTACCCGCCAGCACCCCCTGACACCCGCGACGGCGCCGGGCTCGCCCGCTGTGGCGTGCTCCGAGTACACGCACGTACACGAAACGAACTAAGAAAAAAGAAAAAATAACCGAAAGTGCCAAGAGGAATGGAGAAAACAAAGACCCACTGGAAAGGTCCGGCAAGTAATAAAAATGAAGGCGATTTCCAAGTGGGAGCTCTGAGAGGCCAGGGATGTCGTACCAACCGGGCACGCTCACAGAGTGAGATATCTGTATCACTAGTTCTAGAAGGTGCTTCGCTCCACGGGCGGCCAACGCCGCCCGCTACGCTCGCTCAGGAAGGAAAAGTACATCCAATTATGCGACGCGGACAGAGGTCCATGATTGAGTATTGTTTTTTTTACGATATTGTAGTTGCAAACTGGAGACTTGATAATGCAAGAGTCCCGCCGACATGCTTCAGGAAAAAAAACAGCCCAGACGCCACATAACGCCTCCGTTCCTTACGCTCGCTCACATGCCGTACGTACGTACATACCCCAGGTAGGGTAATCCTCTTCTTTGATATGCTTGCTGTATGTACGAAAGAGAAAAAAGCGCAGCACGGCACAGAAGCACCGCAAAAACAATGAAAAAAATGAAACCGAAAATTCTGGAAAGAAAACAGAATCCCCGCCCCCTCCTGTAATAATTTTCTGCCTGATTGGAACACCTCGCACCGGTCAAAAAAGAAAAAAAAAAAAAAAAACGAACAGCAGAGCTCTCTCAGCCTCGTACGCCACTCACCCCTCTTGCGACCACCTCGCCACCGATTCGGTCCGGGTAAGGCTTTCCTCACTCTCTGCCACAGTGGGGTCTGGGTAAGGCTTTCCTCACTCTCTGCCACAGTGAGGTCCGGGTAAGGCTTTCTTCACTCTTTGCCAAAGTGAGCCTCGTCGCCCGCCTCGCGTGAAGCCCGGTGCTGACCGTGGCCGTCGTCCGCCAGCTCGACAATGTTGGTGCTCGGGCTGCGTAGCTCTCTATATGAACTTCAGTCCGGTCGCGCAAAAAAAAAACACCGCTTGAATATTATCTTGCAATCCCTCTATCCAAAATCACAAGTACATGGAGGCCAGACAGAGCCCATTCATTCATCCCTCGTGTCTCGAGGCACACGCAACGCCTAGCTACGAAAACGGCGACCGCGCTCCTTGCAACCGCCCCTCTACCCGCCATCACCCGCTGACACCCGCGACGGCGCCGGACTCGCCCGCGGTGCCGTGCTCCAAGTACACGCACGTACACGAAACGAAACAAGAAAAGAAGAAAAAAAAATCCCGCAAGTGCCCAGAGAAATAGAGAAAACAAATAACCGCTTGGATTGGGGGCGGCAAGTAATAAGGGGAGGCGATTTCTAAGTGGGAGCTCTGAGAGGCCAGGGATGTACGACCCCGACACGCTCACAGAGTGAGATATCTGTAACTAGTTCTAGTATATATATGCAGCGACGAGGCGGCGAGGAGAATTTTTGGAACAATTTTTCTTTTCATGGAGGGTCTGTTTACATGGAAGGGCACACGCTGTTACTGGTGTACAGTAGTAGCTGGGTGTGTCAGGAATAGCCGCTTTGCACCGACGATGATAGTGAGAGGTACGAATTAGTAGTATTGTTGAATCAGGCAGGGGGGGAGTATTATTGCAGTGCCGGGACGCCAGGAAGGGACGGGGAATCCATGGTTTAGAAGACAAACGATATTATTACTGGGCCGTGGCCGGGATGCCCACTTTGCACCGACGATAGTTAGAAACGCGTCGGGCAAGGGGGGTGTTGCAGCGCCATGCGCAAGGAAATACTGTAATTACTACTTCAACGCGTAGTGACTGTCCGGACCAGTCCTGTCCGGGAAAAGGGACGATGTTTGAGGGCAGGAATAGGGGTGTCGGCATATTATCCTGTCCTCGATAGAAGTGAGCCCTGCAGAGGAATCCAGCCACTCAATGGGGCGTAAAAAACCATAATGAAGTGATCATGTGCCCTACCCGATATCTATCGAAATCACCCGAAAACAAAGATCAAAGCCGAGCGAATTGTCCGCACTGTCAGTCACAACGTGTCCAACTATTATCATATATCGTCTTAAACGCGCTTGTTGCCCCGGTAACCAACCGCGTTGCCTGCTTCGACGACCGAAATCGTTCATCTCGAAATCTGTGGCCATCTGGTCGTCTCGGGCGCTCCAACCAGCTATTAATGGCAGCCTTCGTCTGCCCCTTTCCACTCGAATTCACCCAGCAAGGCGAGCCGATCGAACGAGTGGCAATCCTGGTCTACGTGTTTGTGTGGCCCAAGGGCTCACACTCACGGCAACAGCACAAGACACGACCAAGAAAAATAAATAAATTATATATAACTCAACCGGCCATCGTGTACAACGACGTCTTCGCATCCCTCCCTCCTCCAAACGGACCCCCTTTACCTCACAATAATGAAATTGTAGGAGAGGAGAGGCGGCAAGAACACACCGACCAATCGAAAAGCGCATAAAAGAACAAGTAATAATAACCACCAATCATCGATCAATAGTCATCATTTCGAACGGCATATCATCATGAACGATAAACACTGCCGACAGTCAGACAACAACACACGCTATTGTTCCTACACCATTTTACGAAGGACGCATCAACACCATCAAACCATGAAATCAACCATCTCATAATTTTGCGTCGCACTCCCAAACAACCACCACGTATATCCAAAGGATTGCAAAACCTCAACATAAATGTGAAGGCAGGCCATCAATCAAGATCTCGACGAAAGGTACCCAGTGTAATTAGCACGTAGACTAAAAATGAATGTAAGCAAAGTACGGGCGGATGGACAAGCGCTCAAAGCGGCGGGCCTCCGAGGGGAAACATATAAAATCAACCCAAAGCACATACGACAAGAGGTCAACCGACACTCTATTCCACCCAGATCAGTAGCAAGCAAGCAAGCAAGCAAGCAAGCAAGCAAGCAAGCAAGCAAGCAAGCAAGCAAGCAAGCAAGCAAGCAAGCAAGCAAGCAAGCAAGCAAGCAAGCAAGCAAGCAAGCAAGCAAGCAGCTCAAAAAGAAAACGGTCACACAATAAAACATCAAGCAGCATGGACAAGAGGGGGGCGGGGGAGGCAATAAAGAAAAAAAAGGAGTTTTTTTATTCGCCAGTTTTCCATGCTACACACAAGAGCTACGAGTACGAACGGTCTTGGCGTCGACAGAAAAAAATAACACGAAAATGACGCCAACCTCCGGAATAAGTACCGTCAGCAGGCTAGAACATCGATAATGATATGTACTTGATTGAAAAACACCGCTGGTCAAGTAGGGTTGATTCACGTCACCAACAGCCGGTCGTGAGGTGCAGACAAGAAAACATCCCGCCCCCACCCAAAAAAGAAGGCAACATGTTGACCTCTTCCGCCGGCAGAGACGTAGGCAAGCAGAGAAGGGTAACCACGCCTATAAAAACCGCGCGATTATACTGTCTTCCTTCTCACGCCTTCCCCAGCCATAAATCTTCACGGCGAGGACAAGGATACCTCCTAGTCTTCTCCCGCTTGATTCCTTCCCAGTCCCTCGCTTACCCCCCCCCCCCCCCCCCCCCCACTACGTGGAGCTTCTCCCAACGTACTGACACGCAAAATTTAGTCGACGGGGGTAGTGGCCATCTCAACGCTACCAGAAACATACCCCGCATCAACGAAAGCCGTCACGCCTCCTCGGGCGTGGGGAGGGGGACACAGCCGCAAGCGAGGTTCAGGCCAAGTCCGAACAACGAAATTGTACTCATCACCCCTTCGTAACTTTGGCGGCGCGGTGTCACTCACACCTAGGAAGGGGCAGATCGTGTGCTTCCGTTCCCATCAAAAGCAGGACGTGCACTTAACTTCGTGCCTGCCTGTCGGCTACATCGCAGCGAAACTCAAAAGATGAACAGGCTGACCTTGCGCAAAATTCCACTGTGGCTAAGCTCGCTCGTGCTACTGAACGCCCCGCGTCTGCGCGAGGGGCTTTGCCCCAACATGACACACCCACCCACCCACACCGAAGACCAGAGAGCAGCAAAAAAATTCACTCAACATCAAAGTCACTCGCGTCACTGCAGCCCCCCCCCCACCCTCCCCCCAAACCCAACACAGCACTGTCCGAACACCAGGCCAAGACTGATTTCTACACCCAACAAGCGTTGTCCCGGAAGCAAAAAAGAGCAAAGGTACAAGCCAGGAAGAAAAATCGGGTTTCGTCCAATCGAGAGCCCGTTCGGATCCCCCCCCCCCCCCTCCCTCTCCCCCCCTTCTCCTCCGCCCATCACCCTCCTGGTTCTCGTTGGCCTAACGCGAAACGCACAAACGTCCAGTTAACAGTAAAACTCACCTGACGCGACCCATCCGAAAACATGGAAATTTGTTAATATGACGTCGTTCCCCGCAAAAACGGGAGGCGCGACTAGACACGAAAAACTCCATCATCCTCAACTCTAAAAAAAATACGTCCTCGTTCGGCTTGCACTTGCCCTTGCTTATTTTATTTTTTGCTTTGCTTTGCTTTGTCCTGTCCTCCCTAGAGGCCCGCCTGCCTTGCCTGCCTGTCTTGTCTGTCGGTCCTGCTTAGGGCCAAAACTACGCACAAATGTACGGGAATTCGGCCCAACCGGTTGCAGTCGGTCCTGCTTCTGACCACAACTACGCACAGAATGTACGGGTATATGTTCCTACCGTACAGTATTATCGCATCGGGGCGGCATGCCCTCGCGCCCCGTGTTGCCTCGACGGACGGTCGCCGTAATCCGAGTACGTCTCCGAGTACCTCGACGCTTCCGAGTAACGGGTCTCGGAGTAACGCGAGGAAGTTCGATCCTCCTCGCTCTCTTCCACGATCATCTCCAGGTCCGCGGGTCCGGCGTACTCCGAGTGCAGCGCGCTCAAAGTGTCGTCGTCGTGTATCTCCGGGTCGTCTTTCGCCTCGTAGTCGCTGGAGGCCGTGCTGCTGCTATTCCTAGCGACGACAGCAACCGAGGCCTCTCCCCCCTCTTCCCCATCTCCTTCCCCTTCCTCCATCGCTTTCGCGGCCTTAGCGGACTTCGGCAACGGGTAGGGTCGGATCATGGTGGCCGCACCGTTGTAGAGCGGGTTTTCCGAGTCGTAATCCGGGTCCCCGTCGGTTGCGAGGGCCTTACCCACCACCATCTCCACCTGATTTGATAGGCCGGCGGACAACAGGAAACAATCCGATATAGAGGTGCAAGGGTGAGAGGGGGGGTCGGAGTCATGGTCTTCGACAGAGGCCGAGGGGAGGAAGGGGGGTGGGGGGGGGGTCGCGCACGTGATTCGGCACGAACGTCAATGGAAGCGGGGGAAGGGTGAGAATCGCTCGCTTATGTCATTGGTCATCAGACAACAGACAAAACTCATTCGAGGAAGAGGGGAAGGGGCAGGGGAGGGGCAGGGGGCTGCTCTCGGTTCTCGGACGCGATTGATCGGTGATCAGACAACGGCACAAAGTTCAGAAATCTGATCGATTAATGCCCCGTTCTTCGGTTCTTGCCAACAATCGTCTTCCGTAGAGCAAACGCACCTCGACGACTCGCGGCTTGAGCGCGACGCCGGTGGGGTCCATGGATCCGTCCAGCACCCCCTCAACAGTCGGTGCTTTCCAGAACATGATCAACGTCATCAGAAGAAACAGCCCGACCTTCCCGAGGAGACAACAACGAGACAGCGAAGCAAGACGAGATAAATCAGCAATGAAGAAACGGAGCAACTTGTTAGAGGACACCAACGAGCCAACGAGAGATAGATAAAAAACAAGCAGCGACGACTATTAATAAGCGAAAGGCACAACTTGCCATGAGGACAACAACTCGACAGCAACACCACGGATGGGAGATACCTCAGTGACGACAACGGCAAACAATGAAGCAACTTGTCAGACCTCGCGTCTGCAACCCACATGGTGCCTGCGGGGGTACGACTACCAAAGGCTCCAGACTTGCTACTGCTGTACTAGGTACTACATAGAAACAAAAAAATGAATATTAATATTAATAGTATTCAATATGAATACGCCTCAGAAATAACACACCATTTTCCCCAAAATAAGGATTATCCCTGTCGTCACAGTCTTCGGCCTCTATCGTACTTGGTATACTTCATCAGAACCAGAAGTGTGTACCTACACAAGAAACACAACTTCATTTAGGGAGGCTCGCAGGAAAGGAGTCCCTCCTTACACGTTACTCATTCGTACCTGGAAGATGGCAATCATCAGTGCCCACCCAGGCCCCTCGAAAGTCCATGGCCTGACGGGGCAGTCGTCTTGGTTAAGAACCTCCCCCCAGCATTCGTTGAACAGCGTCTGTTGTCCCAAAACACAAACGCAGCAGGACACCCGAAATTTGGTCAGTCACGCGCTACAGCAGTTTAACAACACGAGTAGGGTTATAACCCGCGCAGCAGGATATCTGTACCTGTCGTCTACTTGTGCGCGTTGGGAGTTTTGAACAAAAAATCACCAGTATTCCGGATTTAGTTGTTTTCCGATATTCTACCGCGGCCGGGAGTGTAGATTTTAGGGTTGGCGATCTCGAATGGGGTAAACTACTCGTATAGCAGTACCTTTTTTTTTGGCGTGTCAAAACGGGGCTCCCTTCCTGCTTGCTGCTGTACTATGATGCCGGTTATTTAACTTGCACTCCTGCTGTTCACGTACGCAAGCACGTAAAACCATCCCGACATGCCAACATCTTGAACTCGAAACATATCGTAAAGTCATCATCAATACTCCAATAAAGTAAGCCGGTAAAGGAAAAAAACAACAAGTTGGCGAGAGGGTTTATTTTGCTGCATCACACCGCCTACAGTAGTCGTCCCTCTATAGTGCCGGTATCATACGCGCCAGCCAACCACACCGGCACTACAGCGGCAACCCACCACGCCGGCTGCCGACTGCCAGAGCAGTGGTTAATCCCATCCGTGCCAAGCGATCTCGCACGCACAATAAAAGGCAAACGGCATTACTCAACAGGCACATTTGAGGGACTACTGCGGTATTAGAGAAACCTTCAAATACGCCTCAGCCGTGATTTGGTATGATATCAGAAACATGTACAAGCAACTTGGTAAAAGAGACGAGAGGAGGAGAGCTAAACACTATTATGAATATTATGAATATTTACAACGTAGCAAAACGTCGGTGGCCAAAGGTGAATGACGAAGCTGATTGGTCCGCGCGTAGAACGACGGATAAAAAGTACAGCCTCAGCCCCAGTCACTTCCACAACTACACAACGCATTGGCAATTGGCAATCGACAGCACAATCAATAGCCAGTACGAGTTTTGATACCGTATAGCAGGGTACCAGGTATGGCTATAGTACGTATTAATATAATGGTGCCTGGTACGTTGTTGCGATGCTTACGTTTTAAGGTGTACAAGGGGCTGCGGAGGCGGCCTGGACGGCCGCAGACTCGCGTGAAGGGAGCTTAGTGGAGGAGTAGGAGGCTGAGACTCGACGCCAAGAGATTGAGAGCGTGCGCTCCGCACTCCACTCTAAGAAGTGTGAGATGAAGTCATTTATGTCTTCTAAATAATAGCGAAAAGAGAAATGATCAAGCGGCAGAATTCTGACGATTACTTGTCGATTAACTGAAAAGCGGCGGAATCCTAGAAAGCGGTGTAACTAAGTAACTAAATTCAACTCCGGGAATACGCGATGACCGACAGCCGGCAGCGCAGATCCGTAGACAGAGGCCGTCACAGCAGCTGTTGGAGCAGTACTGCCGCAGCTGTACATCCCCGCAGCCACGTAGCACAGCCCCACTGCAGCTGCCGCTGTACGTTAGCGTACACACCGTAAGTGCTGCTGGCTGTAGGTGGCATGCGACATCCTGCTCCTCTCTCATATATTATGCCCCCGGCACAATTTTTTATGGATGGTAGTTCTCAACTAAGCCTGGGTGGCATGTGCTATTGGGACGTTCCATCAATGTCCAAGATACAGCCACCCGCGGGGACCCCCACAACGGTGACGCCGGCTGCGTAGTTGACCCTCCTCATGGGTCGGAGGTCGGAGAGGACGTGCCGGCAAGAACTACGCGAATGCATACACTCTGTCGAGAGTCCCAATACACTGACAGGACAGGTATTGTCGGAGGTTCCTTCGTAGATCTCAATGTCAAAGCTTCGCGCAGGCACTACGGCGTTGAGCGGGCGGATCCTCCGATGCCGGGCGTTCCAGGCGTAGAGGGGGCACGCCCCGGCGAAGAAACCGCGCGGGAAGAAGGTCAGAGGCGGGAGAGATCCGCCGACGAAAAACGGATTGGATAAGGCTGAGGAAAGGTATCTTTATACCCCCCTTCCCCGCCAAGTGCACGACATGATGGACTGCCAGACCCAAAGCCGACACACAACCACCCCACCCCCCGAGAACCACTTTTTTTTTTCATCACTTTTACTTTCCAGCCTAAGACCTATCTATGCCAACGGGAAAGCGAAGTATCAATAAAAAGTTTGAATTCCAAAGATACCCGCCAAAAATTTTTGGAACACGCGTCCTATGGGCACGTTCAGAAAAAAAAAAAAAAGTTCCCAACTTTTGGAAAAGCCCGAAAAAAAGCAATTCTGGGGCCGATGTTGGGCCAATATCGGCCTGAGAAAAACTCAGGCCGATCTTTGGTTCGAAGCGGCGAGATTCCAAGTCCTCGACAGACATCGATCGACAAAACCAACGATTGCGTCATGAATTTTGAACGGAGTGCGCTCGTTAGGGGCTCCGACCCACCCTTGGGTCACCGTCTTCACACAATGCCCAGTGACGTGCGGCGGGCGCTGGCCAGGCGTACGATAAATATTAGCGGCTGGTGTGTACAAGACACAAGACAAAATTTCTCGATCCATCTCGATTGGCAAAAAACAGGCTTTTTTCAGGTTTGGGAGGATACCGCAGGACGCCGCCGGCAAGCTCTCGCCCCCTAGAGCATGCATTCACTTTCTATCTTCGATGCCGTCATCTATACTCGTTGGCCTAGCCCGACACCAAGCGGGTTGGCCTTGGGCTGGGTCTATATCGAGATCGAGCATCTAACGTCGCACGAGCTGATTTTTATCAGCGTGTTGACAATTTGCAACGAGAGACAACAAATTGCGCCGCCTGCAGCCGTTGGAAAAAAAAAGAAAAAATCAAACATTTTTTTCCCTTTTCTCCCACAGCGGCGGTACGAGGATATTTTCGGCTGTCTTTTTCAAGCAAAATATTTGAAAAAAAAACTTTCGGACTTCGCGTTTCCATTGGCATAGGTCTAACTCATAGGAGGTTTTACCCTCGGCGATCTTCTGGACAAGCCGTGGTCACAGGTGTCGTGCCTTCTCCCCCCCGGTACGTGCCTTTATTTTTTGTCGCGCATAGGGTTCAGCATTCCCACCGCTCGTCGATTTTCATCCAATATACAGCTAACTCACGCTCCCGCCCTTTCCGCTAATCAATTTTATGCGAGAAAAAGTCCCTACGAGCATGCACTCGGTGAAACTCGAACCCACGAAATTGATCTTGATAGGCTCGCGGACCACCTACCAAGCAACCAACCCGAACCCGAACCCCAGAACCACTAAACGAAAAAAATGGGAAAAAAAATCGAACACAAAAAACACCTGCGTACGGTTGAAAAAAAGTGTAGTGTACGCGAAAAGCCGGCACAGCAGCGCAAACGACGGAATAAAACAGAAACGTTTACAACCTCTGCCGTTGTTCACCTTACTTCACTTCCCACAAAATCGGACAATAACCATCACACCACACATGAAAATATACACCAGGTATACCTTCCAAACACTTGTACGAGAGAATCGGAATGAAATCTCAAACCCTCAAAACCTCAAATATCCCAGACTGGGGGCATGGGAGGACACGTGCGTCGGCAGTCATCTCGTGACGTCAACATTTGCACACGGGTGAGAGTAAGGAAGGATAAAGCCAGCAACAATAGGACCAATTTTCGGGGGAAATATTGCAAATCGTACTCGATAATAACGCCGTCTTGCCGAAAGAAGGAAAACGTGAGCGGAAGGCAATGCATCGGGGGGAAGGTCAGATGGACATTTTCAGATTTGAAATTTGACACCAGGTAACAGGTACCTGGTATTTCGTATTGGTACCATTTTTTTTCAGGCATTTTATAGTCTAAAGTAAACAACCACATTTCGATGGTGAAAGCCGACGGTGGGAATGCCGAACCTTTCACCTGATGATCGTATTGTATATGTATAGTATAAAAAATGTGTCTTACACGACGATGAAACCAGGAAAAATCACGTAAAGCCTGCCCCAGGAATGCATCGGAGATCGGAGGGGGGACACGGTTAATTACTTATACCTGGTATGAGACTATTAATATCGACTTCGTATAAAAAATACTGAGGATTGGAAAAATAGCACGCGTCTGACATAAAAAAGGCCTGATAACCTTGACGGTTCAGACTTGAAAGGTACTGGACTGGTGGTTGGTACCCGCTGGTTCGTGTGTATCATTACACTATACCTCTATACCTCTGGTGGAAAAGAAAGCTAAGAACAAGGGTAGCATAAATAGTAGCTAAAGGGTAGGGCAGGAGGGCGCGAGACGAACAACTAGACCAAGCTTCTGACTCAGATTTTCAAACAAACACACTTACGAGAGTGTATACTACTACAACTTCAAGTGGAACATTATTACCAGGTACCTGTTAGTTTTTAGCCGGCGTTTCCTGTGGCTTGATAGGTCGTCCGTGTGCCTACTATAATCAGATCAATTCGTGGGTTCAAGTCTCACTATTAGTAGCAAAATTCGATGAAAAATCAACGAGCAGTGGGAACGCTGAACGCTATACTCGAGATAAAATTGAAGGCACGTACCGGCGGGAAGAAGGGACGACACCTGTGACCACGGCTTGTCCACAAGAAGATCGCGGAGGGTAAAACCTCCTATTACGGGGGACCATAGTAAGTAGGACCAAATATTGCCAGAAAAAAAAGGGAAATATATAGGTTTCTGTGTGTACCGCAGGTCCTACTTACTATGATCCCCCGCAATACCAGTTACCAGGTAAGCTGGAAAGTGAAAGTGATCATTTAGAAAAAAAAAAAGTATTGGAACCCAAAAATACTACCGTACTAATAATACCAGGTACGTACCCAAGTATCCTACTTCGTTCATACATCGTAGATAATTTTCTGATGTACATGGCGCATTTTATGATTGTATCTACCGGGTGGGGTAGTTGTGACGACGCCAGCAGTATGTACTCATTATCCGTGGTAAGTACTGGTACACGAGTATTTCGAATAGAAGAGACTGCGACCGACGAATCACATGTATTTAATGGTACCGCTACCGCTGCATTGTGCACCTTGTACCAGGTACTTGGTGACTGCGCAGCAAGGAAAAGTGCAAGGTTCCTTACGGTTACATTTTTCGCACCGTAGGTTTTACGATATCGGGAAAGCGCACCGAATCGCACCGCCGTAGGGTTCATGACATCTGCAAACCGCACCGAAGAAACGATTTCGAAAACCGCACCGTACATCACAGCACCGAACCGTAGGAGTCCAACACCATAAAAACGCACCGAACCGCACCATAGGAATGCCTTCGAAACCGCGTGTCATCGTGTGCGTCAAGATACGGTGCAAAAAAACGTCAGATCGGTTATTTAATGGTGCGGTTAACTTCAACCCCGTAGAAAACCGCGGTTCCATCGGCAGCGGAACGGTGCTACAGGGGCACGGTTTCGTACGTTGTATGACGGTTTTTTTTTTGCGCGGTTCATGCTATAGGGTCAGAAACCCTAGGAAACCGCGGTTTTATACGGTTTATTAATGCGGTGCACCGTAGCAGTGGTACTTTTTTTTCATCACTTTTACTTTCCAGCCTAACTCGTAGGATGTTTTACCCTCAGCGATCTTCTGGACAAGCCGTGGTCACAGGTGTCGTTCGTCCCTTCTCCCCCCCAGTACGTGTCTTTATTTTTTGTCGCGCAGAGGGTTCAGCGTTCCCCCTCTGCTCGTCGATTTTCATCGAATATAGCTAACTCACGCTCTCGCGCTTTCCGCTAATCAATTTTTATGCAACAAAGTCCCTACGAGCATGCACTCGGTGAGACTTGAACCCACGAAAATGATCTTGACAGGCACGCGGACCACCTACCAAGCCACCGGGGACGCCGGGTCTGGGTGTCGTTAGTGCCCCGACAAAAACACTGTGAACCTTGCGAAACCGCGGTTTTGTAAGGTATATTCATGTAGTGCACCGTAGAAAAAAAGCGGCGTTGACCGGTTTTCCATACGGGGATTGGAACCGCGCGGTAGGATGTGTCACAACACCGAACCGCGCCGTAGGATTTACGATATCTGAGCACCACACCGAGCCGCACCGTAGGATTCCTGATCTCTGAAAATAAAACAGCACCGCCGTAGGATTTCCTGTGTTTCAAAAACCGCACCGAACGGCACCGTAGGATTCTAACTGAAAACCGCACCGAACCGCAAGGTAAGATTTCCGATTTCTCAAAACCGCACGCACCGCACCGAACCGGACCGAAAACCGTGAATAACCCTGGAAAAGAGTACCGTAATCAGCAATGAGCATATCAAAGTACCGACACTGGGCGTGCTGGACTGGATGGATGTGGCGTGGAAACAAGGATTCAAAGTCAAGACAGCACACGCACAAAACTGCACAACTCTCAAGGAAGGACGATCAGCATGGAGTATGGAATTCGTCGTGTGTACAAGGTATCAATATTCATACATAGGTGTGCTGGATGTTGCTGTGAATATCCATCCCTCTTACTACTGCTGTGTAGTACAGCACTGCTTGCACGTGTGCCTAAAATTGACTCACTTCCGAGTGTTAAGCGCGCACCACGCGAGTGCAGCAGTCCCAAGGGATACGTTGGATATTAGAAATGACGAAATAATGTCGAGAGACAAAAATAATATATCGTGAAAACGTCCGTCAAGTGAGTCCTTGGTCCCCGGTGCTACAGCAGAATTAAATAGAGCAGAAATGCAAAATGAATAAAAAAAACAAGAGTACTGCTACTGCTGTCTGTACCTTTTGGTACCTGGTACGTCGGTGTGTTTCACCACATTAAACCGTCATCAAGAATATCATCCATATCATCCAACGTCCAAATGTCCATATCATCCAACGTCCGCATTCATTTGATTCTTCATCCTACTGCTGTCTGTAGACAGATACAGGCGCAGAGGTCACAAAACTGGGTGCGTCCGACCGATTCATAGGGCTGGCTGGGCCCCGATCCAGTATGTACTGCCAGTATTGGGTGCGGGGGGGCTGGCCCTGGGTAGCTTCGGACGAAACAGCAGTATGTGCTGGTCGTGTCAGGGTAGCAGTACATTAGACCCCAACAGACAGCAGTGCACTGCTGTTTCGGCTTCGCGGGGAAGCTACAGTACGCCCCCCGCCAATGACGCTTGTGAGAATAGGTAAGTTGAGCCCACCACCGATGGGAAAATAAAAAATACCCGGTTAAGAACACAAGAACACAAGAACACCCACATCCCACACGTGCGTCACCACGTGCTTGATTTGAAAAAAATAAATGGTGGCAGTGAGATAGATGATGTGACAAGAACAACCGATACACAGATGTAATGAACGAGAGCTCCTACAGAATAACAGGCAGGATTTCAGGGAAATATACTATTAACAATGTGATATCATAATTATCATCACATAGGTAGGCAGTACGCGGATGTACACGATTGGCACCGCGGGAAACATGGGGTATTGCATATGCTGTTGATACTATCATGCCTGGTAAAATCCACCCAACGAAACAGAATACCGGGGGGGGGGGGGGTGTTGAATCGGCCAGCTGCAAGTCGCCGACTATATAGAGCAGCACCATGTACTGCTGTTGTAGATACCAAATGAGTACACGCGTGTGTGTTCTTCACATTAAACCGTTCTTTCTACCCGTCGACATGGCCACCAGTAGGTAATTCGTTATACAACGTTGCAGCAGTTTCCTATTAATAGTGTGTAGTGCCGATCTTCCCTTGACGCCTCGGGTGGGCCCTGTTGGTCTGCTCGTACTGCTGCTGCTGCTGTGCTGCTGTAGAGCACGTGACAACTACAATCAATAATATTCATATTTCTCAAATGACACTACTGCTGTAACACAGCACCACAGCACTCCAGCAGTACGTGAAATACACACACGAACATCAAACTCCAAGCCACGAAGCATCTACGACCCCAGGATCATTTTTTTTTCCAGCAGCAGCAGCAGCAGCCATGTGGTTGTGTGGTGCCAACCTACTACTGCTGTATGGGCTACGATACAAGCCTTACTCACTGACGCCATACCCAAGGGTTTGATTTGAATCCGTGGTCGTGCGGACGTTTCATGTCTCCCTCTACTCAACTCACCCTTCATACCATGCCATCGCTCATCTATTATATAACGGTACGACACCATAAATCTCCGAAAAATATTCTAAAAACTGCCAGGCATCGAACGCACAGCAGACTGATTACCCGTGGGGATAAGCAAAGTAGTGCAGCAGTACAGCAGTTTATTATTAGTACTGAGTAGCTGGGTAGTCGTAAGTATATTAATAGTACTGCTGAATACTGCACTATTATACCACAGCAGTGTGTTCTGTTGCGTGTGGAATACTGCTGTTTACTGCTTTGCCTGGCAATTTTGAACTGGAGCGGAAGATCCGACGTTCTCAGGTAGCAAGGTATACTCGTAGATGTAGTCGTGTTCGTACTATTTACACCAGGTATCGTGTTCGTTCGACGACAATGCAAAGAGGAAGCAACTGAGAATTGAGGCAAATCGAATCTACCAACCATCTATTCGTAGTTATAATACCGGTACTGGTATACCTGGTACATACTATAATAGTTCTATTAATAGCACAAAAGACAACCACTACTACAGCAGCAGTAGTACACCAGTTTATATTACCAGTATACAGGCTGTAGTCTAAATATATATACCTGGGTCATGGGACCAGCAGACTATTAATACTACAGTTTAGTAATTAGGCTACGTCTTGTACACAAAAGGAACACCATCGGGGTACGGAACTCCGACATAGCAGGGAACGTTACCAAGGTATCGTATGTACAAGTATGCTTCTACCGGTACGGCTTTGGCTACGGTTTACGAACTGATTGATGACTGGTGTGATGAGTACGTCAATATAGCCGCTTCTTCGAATTTGTCTATACGTAAAATGCCAGTATTTATCGGACCTCTTGGCGTATGCTGGCACTGGCACAACAGAGTGTGCTCTATTTTTCGTGTTTTGACGTACACGGCATAAAATTAAATATGCAGGCGTGTGATACACTCATACCAAGTATACGAGTCTGATTGATGTGAGTTAACATATCCGGTACGTACTCCCTGGACCACGATAAGTTAAACGCTTCCTCGCTGATTTCCCAGGCATATTGCCTGAAAAAGCGTCAACGTTACCGATACCGTTGTGACAAGAGCAAGCCCCTTGTATTTGCGCGGCCTAAATAAAGGACCGACCCGGGCTGCGACGATGGGACAAAACACAAACACACACGCGGGAAGTGGAACTTTTTGGTGGGAAGGCTTGGGAGAGGACGGAGAGAGCTTGGGCCAGTCTCGCAGTACTTATTCTACTAATTCTACAGTACGTTAAATACATAAACGTACCCTCCCTATATTCAAGTACTTACCTGGTAAGTTAGTTACTACTTGCACCTTTCACGAGTATACGTGTACCTGGTACAGAATTCCAAGAGTCCACTGGGCACACTGCGACTAATATGAAAAATTCCAAGAAGAGACGAGGCCAAACAGATACCTGGTACAGGATAAAATTAAGGAATGTGGCGCAAAAACAAAAAATTAATGACCGAAATATGTAGTGCTGCTGCTGTGCAATGTCGGATCGATCGATCGAGTGGAGGCTGCTGCATATGAAACTTACATCTTCGATCGCCGTCGTGAGTGCCTTGTCCTCGTCCCCAAACCTCCCCTCGATGAGCCACCAGTAGCTGACCGAGCTGCTGCCGTGCCAACCCCTATGAGCGCGTTGAGCCGGGTCATGAGTCCGAGGCCCACGCTGCAGTGAGACCCGTTGCTGATGTAAGAAGCTTTGAGCATCTTATACGTGAAAATAGAGAAGAACGAGAGGACCACTTGCATGGCCACGACCCCGCCCCCAGCCTCAGCCCCCCCGTTCCTCTCGTCCGCCTGGGTGGGGAAGTCCGTCTTCTGGAATACTCCGTCGATGTTGTACACGTCGGTGAACGCCCCGAACGACTGCTCCTTGTCGAGCTCGCCCTTGAGAAGCGTCGAGTTTCTGGCGAAAGACGCCGTGGCCTCCGGGCACCCCGACGTGTGCTTGAGCTCATCGTAAGTAAACTTTTTCCACCCGATGTTCACCCTTGCCAAATCGTCTCCGACCACGCAGCCCGTGCCCGAGGCCAAGCCGTCATCGACGACGCATGTGCATCGATCCATCTCCCACGTGAAGTAGTGCCCGCTGATGCCGAGGATCACTGACGGGAACATCGCCAACCCCGACAGGGTGTACCCCAGGAGAGTTATACGAAAGAACGTCCGCCCAACCGCCTGGACCGCCGCGTTGCCGCCCCCCATGGTGCTCGCCCTGGGTAACTACCACGACGGGAGGCTGTATCGAAGGTAAGGGCACCGCGCGTGCGTCCGCCGTCAGACGGGCTGCTCCCGTGTCAGCAAGATTCGAGTCTCGGAAGCGGAGGCAACGTTTACTATGGCCGCTCTGGTCACCTAAGCACTGCCTGGTCGAATTGTTTTAGCCCTGCCTGCCCTCTCAGAAGTGAGGGTGTCGGCCGCCTTCCGCCGAAAGGAGCCGCGACGGTTTTGGGGGATCGGACGGAGGCGCACAGCGGTGGGGCTGGTTGTCTGCCTGTCTTTCTGGCCCTTCCTTGTGGCCCGGGTGTGCCTGTCGATTGACTGGTCTGCGACTTTGAGTGGCAAGTGTCGAGAGACAACCCGAACGACGATGTACCTGACCGAACTGTAATAAAAGGGATTGGGGTGGATGGGGATTGGAGAGAAATTAACCGAACTGCGGTATTTTTACTGCGATTTGTGTTTGCTCGCTCCCCCAACCATAAACAAAAGTAAAACACAGCAGTCAGAGTGTGGCGGACCCTGGTTTCCTACCACCGGTACATTTTTTGGTACATTTGTTTTCACTTGGAGTTTTTTCTTTCGTTTTTTCGAAAACCATTTCTAATTTTCTGATTTTTTCCATGAGATTAGGTTTATCCCGGTCCCCTCAAAAGGAACGCCATCAATAATGTTCGCGATTTTTTACGTTGAAGGAACTCGCCAAGGAACTCATGGACGATTGGGCCCAGAACCCCGAATATTACCCCTTCTGACCATCTAGCTCGCGAAATGTGAAGCTAGACTAACTCTACAAACATTAGTAGATGCATACTTGTTAGATTACTACAGGAGTAGGCAACTACTGCTGTAGATTTGTTTACCTTTACCTGCCGGGCATCAATTCATGTTCGCAGCAGTTGTCTTCGTTAGTAATTCGCAAAACTTTCCCCTCGCCCCTCCTACATCATCCATCGTGTTGGATTCTGGAACTCCTTCAAAATCTGTGAGCAGAGCTGTCAGCTGTGACCGCTGTGCTACGTGTGGCAGATCCAGAAGCCAGGAAAGGAAAGAGAAATACTGCGTGGTACATTTTTGACCATGGCACCAGGGAAAGAGAGCTGGCTTCGGCGCGGCCTGGTGGTTCTGACGGTCGCTGTGGCCGTACTGTGTTTGTGCTGTGACGCTGCAAGGCCTGGGGGGCAAGTTGGCGTGACTCTCACTCCGTCCCACAGCGTGGTGACTGAGGATGGGAGCATCGTCGAAGAGTACGAGGTAGGTGATATCATCGCACATGTGCAAGGGGATCTCTGACGTCCAAGGTATGAATCGCGGCACACACTATGGTGAAGTGAGGTGTTGATTCCGAAGAGCTGCGTCAAGTTGAAACACTGCAAGAGAGGTATCTACTGCTATACTCTGTAGCGGTACAGCACGGCAGCAGCAGCGTGAGCACAGAGTGTCATGTGTTGGATGTTGATGCTTTAAAAAATCCACACTCAACAACGCTCACCCACCTCCTTTCCCACAACAAAGCAACAACAGGAACAGGCTGCAGGAACCGAACGAATCTTGGAGAGAAGCTAACTTTGCACTTTGATTCGAACCGATCAGGGTGCAGATGCTATCTACGACTCACTCCATCTTGCGCACCCAGGTCCTTGTGCTACTTCTGCACATCTATTCTGGGCCCTGGTAGCTACTCGTACAGCTGTGCGATACCTATGCCGTACCCGCACATACATACTGTGCAATACATACTGGCTGCCAGTGCACTGGGTCCGAACACCAGTGCCGTCGCGTCGTCGCTGCTACTACTACTGCTTCTATTTCGGCCAAGGCGCGACACCCGCCTCCCTCCCCGGGCTAGTGAAGGCACCTCGCCGGCGGAGCCTCCGGAAGGCCCAGCTGGACGCGTCCTGCCGCAAAAGCGTTTTGCCGCGATTTGTCTGTGCCTGTTTTCTCTTTAGGGTGAACCATATTTCCACTTTGTTTTGCTAATGGATCTGGAATTATTATTAATAAGTGCTGGACCTTATCCACACTTAAACTACAGAGTAGCTTGTATGACACACACTCAATATAGACTGCCAACTTGTACTACCATACCTTAACCCCAAGGAAGGGCGGGCGGGTTCTTCTTTTAACTCACCGACCTTCTAAGGATATCAAACCCCCGTTGCTCGTACCCCCACGAATATACGGTAGATGGTCTTCCTCACTGGTCTTTTTCCTCACTGTGTCAACCCTTCCCAGGTTGTCTCCCTATTAATAGTTCAACCAACTGCACTCGTCATGGACTCCATGCACCTCTTGCCCGTCCCCTCTGTCCAAGCATGCCAACGATTCAATACCTCTCCACAAACCCCAGATGTCCTCCGTTCAATCTTCTACTTTGTTTTGCTCATCATGAATCTGGAATTATTATTAATAAGTGCTGGATCTTATCCACACTTAAACTACAGAGTAGCTTGTATAACACACACCCAATACTCGTATAGACTGCCAACTTGTGCTACCATACCTTAAACCCACCGCCGTGCATTCTTGTTCAGAATAGCATGGATTGGCTGCCATGCGCTCTTGCTCAGAACCTCATGGATTGGCTGCCATGCGCTCTCACTCAAGAGTCACAAGAAATGGCTGCCAGGCGCTCTTGAAAAGAGAGGAGGCGTTGCTAGTTGTTAGCCATCCACCGGCGATTTTATTGTTTCAATGGCCTTCCCCAGGTGGCTGCAGCCTTAAACTGTCTCTGCATTATCTGTGTGCTACCAATCCATTCTACATGCCTTAACTATCATACCATCCCCACTCCTAAACCCCACATTAATAATTATTTCGTACTCTGCCCCCTCCCCACTTAGTCCCCTGTCCTGGCTGAATCCCTCCGGCCACTGCATTAGAAGCTAAAACTCTTGAAACCCTATCCTCCTCCTCTCTTGTCGCTCTTGCATACATCATAAATGCATCACTCTTCCACCTCCCCTCACGCTGGATTTCCATTGTCGACACCCCTCCTGCATCAAGTCTCGTTGCTCCCCCAATCCTTCCCGAATGCTGTGCATACTCACCCGGTACCAAACCTTGCCTTCCCACTAATTCTCTTAGTGACACAGTGGCCTGGTTTCGGGTCCACACTCTCCATCTATTCCCGTGTGCGTATGTAGCCAAAGGACTCCGCACGTCCAAAACTGGATACAGCATCATCAATTCGAGCATCACCTCAAAACCACCGGCCTCCCCCTTCAAATACGAAATCGACGGTGACACTACTTCTCCATACCTCTTCTGATCCTTTTGATCCTCTGAACAAAAGTTCAACCCGATCCGCACACCGCCACAATTCAGGCGCTTGCAACTGAACCGTACCACAACAAAAAGGACACATCTCCCCTCGTCACTCCAAAACCTTTGTGGATTTTTCCATCATTGTATGCAAACATCTCCGACGCACGGCCCAAGAAAAAATATGAAACCGGCAGCATCAGCCACATCACTTTGCCCCCTCTGCCCTTACCCCCGCTCCGGAACGATTGACATTCCCTGTTTCAACATGGCCCACGAAATTGGACGCCGAATCTGTTGAGGTTCCCCCTTCAATGCACTCTCCCTCGAGATGCCTGCCTTCACGGATTTTACGAGAGAATGCTTCATCGGCAATTCTATTTCCACTCGGCGATGAAAGTGCTGTACAGTGTACAGCCACCAATTTCCCTTCAACCGCTTTGTTTCCACGAGAAAAATACAAATGCGCCATATACTTCGCGATCTCACTCGCCACCGCCTCCTCCCCCAACTCCATGTCCCAATAGTAAGTCGTCCACGCGCTGGCAGCACTGGCAACTCCCTAGACTAGAGTTGGTGGAGTCGGGTCTAGAAAGCGAAATGCCACAGAAGCGTTTGTTGTCAACATTTCACAGATGCTCCCAGCATACTTCATACTTCGAGTATACCCGGAGTATTGAGTACTTTTCGTACTACGGGTACTGAGAGTATTGCAGTGCTGGCGGCCTGAATACTGCGAGTGCTGGGAGTATGAGCACGACTAAATACTGCGACTACTGGGAGTATGAACAGTAGAGAACCCCGAGTACAAGCGGTACCGGCAGTACAAACATCCGAAATACTTGAAGTATCGAAAGTTTCAAGAGTACTGGAACCGTGAATACTGCGAGTTTCTCGCAGGATATACTCCCGAAATACTGCTATTACGGGGGTCCATAGTTAACAGGACCTATGATGTACATAAAAACCTATATATTTGCCTATTTTTACTAACAAAATTTGGTCCCGTTAACTATGGACCCCCGTAATAGTACCAAGTATTCCTGTTGCCTCCGCCCAAAGCAATTTGCTGCAACTCCCATTTGTGGGACACCCGTGAGTGCCTTCAGCACTAAAATGTGGATTGCATTACGTACCGAAACGGTGCACATATGGTCGAAATATACCTCATACTCCGAGAATACTGCGCCTATTGAGAGTATTATGGTACTCCGAGTACTCGCAATACCGACGGACGAAATACTGCCAGTACTTGGCGGTACCTTCAGTACAGCACCCTAAAAATATTTCAAGTACGGCAGTTTTCCGTGGTATTGAACCCCAAAATACTGCAGTATCCGCAGTACATAATCTCGAAATACTGCGAGTATTCGCAATATCACGCAGTACGCTCAGCCCAAATACCGCGAATATTTTGTCTCGAAAATATTTTACTTTACTGCCTGGTGCTGGGACCATCTATGCAACATTTCTGGTCTTCGTCTCTACTTACTACGTACTCGTACTCGTACGTAGCAGTCCCTGGTATCGTAGTATATACTGTGCCGGTATAAGAGCAGTGCCTGTAGTATTGGCAGTGCATACTGGGCCAGGCCCCAGTCCTATCTGCCTATCTGTGTGGTACACTCTCAGCCAGCAGTTCCTCTGCCTTTATGCGCGCTGAGTTCACATATGATACATTGTGCGTATCGTTCTGTTTTGTATTCTGCACTGGTTTTTGATATTTTTCCTGAGGTATTCTTGCACTGCAGAGTTGTTTTGAGCCTATCCTGTGACCACGGACTAGGGTTTTTTGAGAGATGAGTTGGACCAACTATTATGGTAAATTATTTCTGGGCTCCAGGAACTGAGTTTTGAGGCCGAACATAAACGTTTTACTCGGCGGGACAGCCAAAAGCAACCTTAACGCTACACACCCCAGAATGCTCCCCGGATTTTTCCGAGAGCTTTCTCGAATAGTTTTCCGTTTTTGCAGAGTTCTAGTTTGATTTTTGGAGCTGCCAATCAGTTTTCTCTGGAGGGTCAAAAACAAGTTCGCAATAAGGGGGTTCTATATAAGGCGGTGAAGTGCACGGAGATTTCGACCGCCCTATCTCGAAAGACGGCCGTATTGGAATGAGGGCGGTTCACCGCTCTATTGGGCTGTGGGCTTTTGGTGATATCCCATTAAGACGGTAACCGCCCTATTTGAGTAGATACAGCGTTGTAGAAGGTACAGTCAGAGTGCTCCTGACCCAACAGATGACCCAGAGAGCCATGGGCCTCACGATGAGGGATATCATACGCGTGCTCGGAGAAGGGATGCACAGCGTTGCAGCAGTACCAGTGCTGAACTCAGTGAACATGTGTGATGTCAAACACACACCCAAGCACAGCAGAACAGACGGGAAAATAACACAGCAGAGCAGACGGGTGCACACACTTTGCATGTTTAGAAGTTGAATATCAATTGAGTTGCGGACGACAGAGCCCGCCGAAGATACACACCACCCGCTGATGACACACACCGCCGTACTAGCTTGTTGTACGGAGAGGACTCTCCGCCTTGCTACACAGTCACAACAGAGCTCCAACCTATACTACGGTGCCGTACTACTTCTGCACTAACGTCTGCATGTAATGCACTACAGTCCTGCGCTGTGCCTCCCCCCCTTGTCCTTGCTGAGGTTCACAAAAATGCCTCCATGTCTGCCCGTTGCACTGGCTTAGAGGCATGCGCTTTTGATGAACGACATCCTGGCTTCTGCAGATATAAGCTGGCGCCGTCATTACCACACGCCTCCGCCGTGCTCTCCAGATAATCGAAGTGCAAGGAAAGTTCCACGAAGGGCGGGGGGACGGCCATGTCGTATCATGACCGCTGTCTTCGATCTCGTCAACGTTCAACTCGTTGACGTGAGTGCCTTTCAACGTTTCCGTCAACTTGTCTACCGCATTTAGTCTCATAGCCTCTACGATATTCTCCTGGTCCTCCACTGTCTGTCGCACAAACCGCCACCGCCTCGATAGCCTCCTCGACGGCAGGCGGTCCCGGGGTGAAATCCAGGTTCGCCAACACTGCAGGAGTTGGCCTTAGCCGAAGCTGATGCGATTTACTTCGTAATGGACACCTTATTTCCCGCGATTCTGGAAATCGTTCGCGGCCCGCAGCTGTACCTGTCTGCTATCACGACATATAACACCTGCCGGCCGAGCAGCTCCGAGATCTCCACCTTCTGGGCCTTCGAAAGCCGCGTGCTGCCGGGGGCGGTCGTGTCCTGTTTTTTCACGTATGTTTTTGTTCCAGACTGCGCGCCCTTCCATGACCCCGCCCCTTCACCGCCTGGGGCTTGACCGCCTTGCGCTTGCCCGCGGCATCCTTCGAAGATTGCTTGGCGGCAAGCAAAATCATGGCAGATGCGCTGCATTGGACTGATGTCGCAGTCCGGTTCGACTTCACAGCAGAGTCCGTGCAGTCGACCACTTCATTAACCGTGACATTCGTGGCCGTCAGGGCGCTGGGGGGTGAGGACTGGAACCAAACACAGCAGTACGCCTGCTGCACAGGGCATCGTGCGTATCCCCTCTGTTCGTTGTGCGCTAGTGGTTCATGTGTTCTCGCAGCAGCAACATGTACCAGAGCAGTAGGGGTGTGATAATGCCTCGTATATCTCGCTCAAAAGCAGCACCGGAGCGAGGTTTTGCACTGGATAGGGCGGTAGCCGCCCTGACTGAATAGGGCGCCAACCGCCTTAATATATACCAGTAGCTGATAGTGTCCGGTGCTATATAGGGCGGTTCCTGCCCTATTCGCATCTTCTGTCGTGTAAAGCCGATTTTGATCGCCTTGTCTCGAATGACCTCCTTGTATAGGCCCCCTACGGTGTTTGTAAGAACTGGGGCCAGAAATAATGGAGCTTTGGAGATTTTTGGTGAAACATCATGATGTCCTCAGAACTGGCAATATGGATGAACGGTCAAACTACGATTCTGGAGAAACGGAAAACTGCTCCAGAAAGCTCTCGGAAAACTAAGGGGAGCATCCTGAGGGGTCTACCGGTGTTTTCGACAGTCCCAGCTGAGTAAATCGCGGGTTTTCGGCAATAGGAACTTCGAAAAAGTTCCCATAATACTCGTGCAGCAGCAGTAGTTGGTCTTACTAATGTGAGAACAACAACAATGCAGACAAAATTTATGATAACGTGCAGCAGTGACGCGTCACTCACAGCACACATCTACAGCTAGAGAACGAGTACACGTGTAAGCCCAAACAAATACCATGTACGTACAGCAGTACATATGATATACCAGGCACAGATTGCCGATATGTTTTTGGATGAGCAGTGGTGCGAAACCAAAAACACATCACTTCGAGGCCAGAAAAGGCATGTGGTCTGGATACAAATGCGAGTGAAAAACATACCTGGTAAAGCAGCAGCGAAAAACATGATGAAATTTGGCTTAGACGCTTCGTGCGACTTCGGCTCCGAAGACATCCGTGTCGGCTCCGACGACCGCGCACTACGGACAGCTGTACGTGACGGCGTTACGACCCGGTTGGCGGTCGGGGTTTGGTCGGGGTTGGGGTCAGGGTGAGGATTCGTTGGGCGATTACCAATCTAAACAGAAACAGAAACCACCAATGGCATATTTTCGACATAAACAACAGCCTTACGTGCCGCATCTCTCGCCTTGTGTAGTTCTTCTATTACTGCTACTACTGCTGCTACTGCTACTACTACTACTGCTACTACTACCACTACTACTACCCACTACCCACTACTACTACTACTGCTACTACTGCTACTACTACTACTACTACTACCACTACCACTACCACTACTACACTGCTGCTGCTACTACTGCTGCTACTGCTGCTGCTACTACTACTACTACTACCCACTACTACTACTACTACTACTACTACTACTACTACTTCTTCTACTGCTACTTCTACTTCTACTGCATACTATTACCACTAATATGCCCCCCCACCCTCCCGTTATGTCGCATTTATCTATCCTGGCAGCTTCGTCAATCGAACCCCATGATGGCCCACTTCGTCAGCTTGGGTTTGGCAAGCCAAAAGATGCTGCAGACGTCCGGCTATGCCTTCGGCACGCTCGTGAGAATATCTCACTCCGATAGGGACAAAGAGGTACGTTGTAGGGCACATGTGTACAGTAGTGTACAAGTATAAGGCCGACCGATAAGAAATGACTAAACAGCCTGCCTGTCGTGGAAGAATATTACCAGGCGCGCGTTTTGGGGGACACGCCATTTTCGTATTAATAGTAGAAAATTCGGAGTAAGAAATTTTGCTCAGCGGTGAGCGCCACACTATGTCCTATCGGGTACCAGTATGACTTACGCAAAAAAAACCCCGGGATTGTATCACGGCATCCATCCCCTGGCAACCCCGTTTTTATGTATCCTCCCCCCCCCCAAACAAAAAAAAGAGCTTCCTGCACGATTTTCATGCTTGTGAGTCACCTGTTTCACCTTGTAACGGCATCTTTCAAAAGTTTCTTATTTTCCCGCGCACATAGTTGTATTGGTTTGCTCAAAATTGGTGTTGAACTCATCCCACGGTGGGGGCTGGGCTGCTCGTTTTTGGCCCAATATATTCAAGTCGGTTGAGCTCCGTAAGTGCTCAACTACCGGCTGTTCTGATGCTCTTGTCAATGTTCAGGCCGTCTGATGATTACTGTCCTCGCGTCGTCTGCTAAGGCCAAGGCTGTTTTCTATGCGGTTCGATTTCGAGCTTCAGGTTTGTATTTTTCGATCCCTTAAAATGAAAGCATCTTCTTAGGTCAATTATTATGCCGTCGGATTTGCAGTTAGCTGAAAAAAACTTTCAGCACGTTCGCATGAGCTTTTGCCCCGGAGATGTTGGAAATTAGTCTTTCTCGCCTCAGAATGTGTCGGACCTCTCTCCAAGATCTATCTGGGGGTGTTTCCGGCTTCTCCCGGCACCCAGATACAGGAAATTGCCGTCCTCACTTTTTCGATCCAACTGGGTCAATCACGATCCAAACCCCCGATCGGATCGAAAAAAAACATAGTTTTCGACGATCCGATCCCCGATCGCAATCATATTCACCTCGTTTGGATCGGAAAAGTGTCGACGGTGGTTTCTTGCAACCGGCCTTCTCGAGAAGTGGGAAACACCCCAAGATAAGAGAGAACCCTGACACCTTCTGAGGCGAGGAAGACCAATTTTCAACATTTCCGGGTCAAAAGCTCGTGCGAACGTGCTGAAGGGGACTTTTTCAACTGACTACGAATCCGATGGCTTAAACAGTTTGCCTTGTGCAGTCCGAATGTGCAAAATCCGACTGGAAAAAAAAACGATTTGAGAACCCGATGGCCCAAGTTGTCAAGTTTTTGGCTCAAAATCCGACGGCTTGGGCCATCAGACTCTCAAATCGAAAGCGTGGTCTCTAAGTTGAAGATGTTAGCAGCGAACAGTAGCATAACGATCGATGACTTGAATGGCGACACAGTAGCTGTATAGCGACATGGCTTCGCGCCCGACACCCAGACGACGGGCGGGGCGTCTCTCCGTGCCCAGATGCAGCAGCAGCAGTCAGTCACATTAGAGTGTCTGCGCGTTTTTTTTTTTTTTTAATCACGGATTTTCGTCGGAAAGATAATCATAATCGAAAACCTTCCGGCATCCGCATAATCGGAGACGAAGAAAAGCTAAATATTGGATTATCATGTTTGAAAAAAAAACAGTTGCAGCAGCGGCAGCACTTGCGGGTCCAACTGAGCAGAACAGAAGTCGTGCAAGCAGCAGTACCTACCTGCAGCAGCAGCAACATGCACCAACAGGCAGAAGTGCGGTTTATCCTGCGCTTCTCGACGCTTACTATGCAAGCAACGCCGCCACAACGAGAAAATCGCCCTCCTTCTTCGTTGTCCTCTCTACACGAAAAGGGGTCGTAGCGGCGAAGATCAGGAGTGTGGCGGCAAGGGTGCACGCGCTTGCAGCAGCAGCAGCAGCCGCAAGCAGCAGCAGCGCCTGCAACAGCGCTTGCAGCAGCGCTTGCTTGATTCGTCTCTCTTGCTTGCAGCAGCGCTTGCTTGCAGCAGATCTTGCTTGCTTGCAGCAGCGCTTGCTTGCACCAGCGTTTGTTTGCAGCAGCGTTTGTTGGCAGTGCTTGCTTGCCGCGGCGTTTGCAGCAACAGCACTGCAGCAAGCAGCACACTTACTTGCAGCAGCAGCAGCAGCAGCAGCAGCACACTACATGCTGTAGCAGCAGCAGCAGCAGCAGCACACTACATGCTGTAGCAGCAGCAGTCCTTGATGTGCAACAGTAGCTGCAGCAGCACCTATCTGCTGCAGCAGCAGGCAGCAGAGGCATGCAGCAGCAGCGGCAGCGATTCTCCTCTCAAAACCCCGCCGGCAGCAGATATGACCCGAAGCCATTCTCGGGGCAAGCTTAGCCAATCCGAAGCCTCCGGTGAGTTTTCGGCGAACAGAATGCAGCGGTTTTAGTCTCATATCACAAATATGGCTCTACTACTGTACAGTAGTATCATATGCTGTCCAAAAATGCGTAACTTCGTCATTTTTGTGCAAAATTGATAGAGGCTTTTTGATTATTATTAGTCGTCGGTAACGGGGGAATAGATGAGCTAAATTCGTAACATTTTTTCTTTTGCGCTGACACTCTATTGTGATACACGAAATACTAGAACAGGTTGAGTCTACGTAGCGCACTCGGCACGCCTCTTCACCACCAGACCAGAAGCAGTCAGCGTGGGCTCGGACGCTTGAGTCCTACGCGCAGTGCAGCGCACTCGGCGCGTCTCTTGGCGGCGCCGCACCATACCAACAGCAGTTGGTCTCGGCGTTTGCTCGAATCTATGCACGCGCCATAAATCCGATTTTTCCGCCTAGGAGACTGTTTCGATTTGCAAACTTGACAGCTGAAAAAGCGATCGGGTCAAAATCTGAAGCTCAGAATCTGAACCGCATAGGAAACAGCCTAAGCTCAGAGCTAATTTCAAACAACTCGAACTTCGCAGATGATGACGTTGTACAAATAGACAAGAGGTGGTGCCTTGGTTGAAGTGGCGCTCTCTGGGCAGGTTTTGATTTTATCACGATGAACTATTAATAGTGAGAATTCAGTGCGGGGGGTGAATCAAGAGTATGCAGCAGGGGAATGCGCAAGCACGCCCGTCCCTATGGACTGTCAGCATTGCTCGCTGCGATTATCGTTGTCATCTGCCGTACCAAATTTCATAGCGGCCCAACTGCTATTCGACGAACCGCAACTTGACTGTAATTTGGTTTGTCGAACCGTTACTTGGAGGGCTACTCGACTAAAAATATACGCACACTAGATACACCATGCCAGGTATGTCGTAACCGGTATGACTTGCTATGAGCGCTGCTTTAGAGCACCGACCCAATAGGATACTACAGCATACCCGGTAGAGTATATCTCGTACCGGGCATCATCAACAGCTTTTACTATTACGGGGGACCATAGTAAGGACCAAATATTGTCATAAAAATAGCGAAATATTATAGGTTTTTGTGTGTAACGTAGGTCCTGTTTAATATGGTCCCCCGTAATACTGCTGTAGTATGCCTGTTTTAGGGCTAGCGCGTAGAAGTGTTGGTCGGGCTGCGCGAGCAACCTTGTTCGACGTCACCTTTTTGGTGAGATGCTGAACTCCCCAGCTGAGCAACGGCCTTAAGCATTGCCATTTCAGCACCTTTTAGTGTCGGACCACTATTAATAGTTGTAGAGCATACAGTATACATGTTGGCCGGGACGCGCGAATAAATGTTTTTCGAAGTCACGTTTGGGGTGAGATAGATACTGAGCTTCTCATGCGAGTAGCACCTGAACTAATTAATAAGGCAGCACCCCTATAAAGCATTGATTGCGACGTGGCATTGTTTCACCGGGCTGCTCTTCCGCTGTTTTCAAGGTCAGGTATTGGGTGGCTTTACTAATGACTTACTATTAGTATAGAGTTACTCAAGCGAGGAGCCTCAGAAGGCAAAAATACTATTACGGGGGTCTATAGTTAACAGGACCTATGGCATACATAAAAACCTATATATTGAGGTATTTTTACTAACAATATTTGTCCTGTTAACTATGGACCCCCGTAATATTAATATTAATGGCTGCATCCCGCTATCGCATGGTAGCATGCATTTATGACGACCGGCTACATTTCAGAGAAATTGGCGATAATAATGTGATGCAACATCATCAGTGCGCTCTGTGCTGCCGTGCGCGCCTGATCTCGCAATGCACTAGATGTAGTAGGGTTTCCAATACACATGCAGGTGTATTTGTCCCGGGGGGATGACATTTAATTTGGAACTAACGCAGAAAAAAAATGGTCGGGTTGCGCGAAGAACCTTCTTAAGAACGAAGAATCTCCTCAAGAACTTGCTTCGAAGTCACGTTTGGGGTGAGATAATGAGCTGCATGTACCGGTATTGTTTTTTTTGTTGATTGAATATTATTTTTACGATGGCTTGCGTGAAAAAACAGTATGGCGAAGGATCAGGGAGAGAAGAGTGGTTCCCGATGGTGATATTGCTGGATGTTGCCGACGAGGGGCAAGAGGAAGACCAACATATCACGGCGCAGTACGAGGTAAGCGGCAGTACAGAGAACAGCGGCAGTAGCGGCAGTAGCGAGAGTAGCGAAAGCAGTAGCAACGGCAGCAGCAACGGCAGTAGCAACGGCAGAGAGCGATAGTAGCGGCAGTGGTGACAGTAAAACCTCAGTAGAGCGACAGCTGTAGAATGGCAGTAGCGGCGGTATATATAGCAGGAGCAGCAGCAGTAGCCGCAGACCGGCGGCGTCGGCGACTGGTAGGCGCTTGTGGTTTGACTTGACTTGACAGCGCACGTGCTCCCCTCTGCTGCTGCTCTGGGTTCGTTGGGGCGTCGCGAGTATCATACATGAACGCGAACGTTGCCGTGAGCGTGATCATGAACATCATGAAAGTCAACATCGACCTTCACCCATTAAGCATGGTTACGTGAGAAAAAAAAAAAACTATTAATATTATTACCAGGTATTTTAGGATTGATGGTAGAACTGCACTCACCTTGTGGGGGCAAGTATTAATATTTTAGCTAAAATTGTTCAGACTTGTAGTAGACGACGATGTGAACTTTGACCTTGGCATTCACGTTCTCATTCGCGTTGACATTCACTCTCACATTCGTATGTACGTACGTAACTTTCTCTTCCACTTTTCGCATTGACTACGTACTCTGTTCATATTCACATTTCACCTTCATTTTCAACTTCAGATGCTCATGATTTTTTGTAAGAAGGTTATATCGCGGAAGTATTAATGGTAGGGTGAAGTATTATTACGGGGGACCATAGTAAATGGGACCAAATGTTGTTATTAAAAAAGGTGAATATATAGCTTTTTATGTATACCATAGGTCCTATTAACTATGGAGCCCCGCAATACAATTAAATCCTGAAATGGATTATACGATAGGGCATGCCTTACTCTCGCTAGGAACTGGTACCTCGGGTGGAAAATTGAAAATTGTAACCAAAGGCATGTCGTGAACTATTAATACTGCTGTACAGCTGGTGAAAGAATCGTTCAAAAGTTGAGATTTCAGATCTGGCCGCGCGGATCTCCAGGTTCAGAATTCTTTTCTATGGGATATCTGGCTTCACTCAGCGCAAAAATAATGGTTGAGGCCTTTATTAATTGTTCTTCTATATTGTGCATACGTAGCCGTGTATTCTGAAATACAGCACTGCTGCTGCTGCTGTGTGTGTTCTGCTGCTGTGTGTGTTCTTCACATTAAACCGTTCTTTCTACGCATCGACATCAATGTCCAGCAAAACCTGCAGTGTCCGTGCCGATTCTTCACTCCTAGAGAGATGTAACTTCTGTGGTCACGAAGCTACGCCACAGAGATACTATGTATATCGTTATTATACGTACGCAATAAGCACAGCACAGTGGGCAATGCAATGCCATACGGACGAAAGTAGGAAGGAGATGGCAGACAGGGTAGCAAGGTACCAGGCCGACTATTAATGGGAAGTAGAACATGCCTATACTACTCGTAGGACCAACTGGTGCAGCTGGTTCGAACGTGGTCTTTCTTTGTCTTCCTTTTCTTTTTGTTTCTTTTTATTTCATTTTATTTTCTTCTTTTTGCGCTGACCCTGTGATTTTCATTAATTTCTTTGTCCTCCTTTCTCCGATTGATAAGCCTTATTGAAGGAGTCATGTGGCGTGGGTGGGTGACGAGCCTGCTTTGCTTGTTTCGTATTGTCTGACACCGAGGGACCGGGCATAGTTGCCGAACGCTGGACGGAGGCGGCAGACAAGGTAGCAAGGTACCAGGCGGACTTGCAGGGAGACCCTGGCTGTGCTACTCGTACCATAAACTGCTGCCGCTACCGGGAAGATGCTTTGTGCGTTGGTTTGCCTGTTATTTTCCCTTGGTTCTTAGTCTTACTCTTACTCTATTGACGACGACTAGGGGCGTTTTTCTTCTTTTTCCTTTTTTTTCCAGCTCGTGTCTTTTCAAGTGTCTGCCAGATCCCCTGCCGGGGGGGCACGATGGTTTCTTTCTTATATTTGTTTCTTGTTTCTTTTTCTCTTTCGAATTGTCTTCTTTGTTTTTGTTTTTGTTTTTGTTTCGTTTCGTTTCTCTAGGTCATGGAATGTTTATGTCGTGCCTGTGTCGTATGCAGTATGACGACATGGCATTTTTTTTTTTTTTTTTTTTTTTTTAATCATCACTTTTACTTTCCAGCCCACTCGTACGAGGTTTTACCCTCGACGATCTTCTGGACAAGCCGTGGTCACAGGTGTCGTCCCTTCTCCCCCCCGGTACGTGCCTTTAGTTTTTATCGCGCATAGGGTTCAGCATTCCCACTGCTCGTCGATTTTCATCGAATGTAGCCAACTCACGCTTTCGCGCTTTCCGCTTATCAATTTTTTATGCAAGAAAAAGTCCCTATGAGCATGCACTCGGTGAGACTCGAACTCACGAAATTGATCTTGACAGGCTCGCGGACCACCTACCAAGCTACCGGGGTTGCATTGCATGCGTGGCAACGTAGTATCTCTGTTGTTGTTGTTGTTGTTGTTGTTGTTGTTTTCTTCACATTATACCGTTCTTTCTACCCGTCGACATCCAGCACAACCAGTGTCCGTGCCGATTCTTCAATCCTAGAGAGATACAAGTTCTGTGGTCACAAAGCTACGCCACAGAGATACTACGTTGCCACTTATTATGCAATCCAATGCCATGTCATCATACTGCGTACGACAGGCGCGACATACCCATTCCATGACCTAGATAAACTAAAACGAAACAAAGGGGAAAAAAAAAACAAAAAAAAAAAAAAAAAAAAAAAAAAAAAAAAAACAGAAAAAAAACAAAGACAATTCGAAAGAGAAAAAGAAACAAGAAAAAAAAACAAACATATACCTGGTATATGTATATATAGCAACAAACCATCGTACCCCCCCCGCAGGGGATCTGGCAGACACTTGAAAAGAAGGAGCTAGAAAAAAAAGGAAAAAGAAGAAAACACCACTATTAATAGTCGTCAACAGAGTAAGACTAAGAACCAAGGGAAAAATAACAGGCAAACCAAACAAAGCACAAGGCATGCTCCAGGTAGCGGCAGCAGTTTATGGTACGAGTAGCACATCCAGGATCTCCCTGCTGGCCCGCCTGGTACCTTGCTACCCTGTCTGCCACCATCGTCCAGCGTTCGTCAACTATGCCCGACCCCTCGGCGTCAGACAGTACGAAACAAGCAGAGCAGGCTCGTCATCCACCCACGCCACACGACTCCTTCAATAAGGCTTATCAATCGGAGAAAGGAAGAGAAAGGAAATACATTGAAAATCACATAGGGTCAGCGCAAAGAAGAAAATAAAATGAAACAAAATAAACAAAAACAACAGGAAGACAAAGGAAGACCACGAGTAGTATAGGCATGTTCTACTTCTTGGTCTGCCCGGTACCTGGCTACCCTATCTGCCATCTCCTTCCTACTTTTGTCCATTGCAGTTTCCCTTCTACTCCTCTTCCCCCCCCTCTCCGCATTCCCTTGGTCGGGTTTTCTGCTACTCCTCTTGTTGCCCCTCCCCCCCCCATTCCCTTGGACACCACCCACGGCGGATGCGCGGCGCTGCCTACTCAGCTCAGCCTCAGCCTCGTGCCACCTCACCATGAACCGTTCGGCTGCTTCCAGGATCCCCCGGTACCACTTCCCCGTCTTTTTTGCAGCAGTGGGCCACAGTGCGGTCTCAACTCCAAACACCAAGGGAGAAAGTTCCGTTGACCCTTCGGTGGCTCGGAACTCCGTAAGGTCTTCGACTATGCATCTATGCCAAGTCTTAACCTGTCCGCCAGGTCTCGGGTTCTCCCCACCAGCAATCGTCCCGAACATTACCCGACTGGGTAATCGATCCTTGCTTTGCCGTGCCACCCCCCCCGCGAAGAAGAGACGCCGTTTGCGGATGGTCGTTTCGATGCTCTCGCAACGTGTCATCTTGAGGGCCTTCGCGTACGAGAGGGTGGCATGGTCAGTACGAAGTCGGCGCTGGAAGCCAATGACTCGCAACAGGACTTGGTGAGCCGTTCGAAGCTTGGCAAAGTGTTCCGCTCTGAGGGTCCACGTCACACACCCGTACAGCAGGGTCTCAATCACCTCGGCCTTCAGCATTCGGACTTTCAGGCTAAGGGGGGCGGTCGTCCTATCATACAGCTCCGGGCCGAACCGTTTGAGGCGTAGCTTTGTGACCACAGAACTTGTATCTCTCTGTATCTCTAGGATTTAAGAATCGGCACGGACACTGGTTGTGCTGGATGTCGACGGGTAGAAAGAACGGTTCAATATGAAGAAAACATGTCATCATTCTGGATACGACAGGCACGACATCCACAGCAGTCTATGAAAGAGAGAAAACGAAAGGAACAAATAAAAAAACAAAAACAAAGAAGACAAATCGAAAGAGAAAAAAAGAAGAACAAATATAAGAAACAAACTGTGGTGCCCCTCCCGCAGGGGATGTGGCAGACACTTGAAAAGAACGAGCTGGAACAAAAGGAAGAAGAAGAACACCACTACTTGCCAACAGAATAAGACTCAGAACCAAGGGAAAATAACAAGCGAACCAAAGCAATATAATACAACAGCAGTATGAATAATATTGATAGTACACAGCAGCAGTACTAATAATAGTATTAATAGTAGCAGCTCGCTTCGGTTCTAAATAACATGGTGTTGTTAATGGCGTGTTGATATCACCGTGTTGATATCATATATCACCGTGTTGATATCATGGTGTTGTTGATAACATGGAGGTGCTATCAATGATAACATGATGTATATAACATCATGCTGTTGATAACCTGGTGTTTGTATTAACATGTTGTGATCAATAGCAGCAACATGCCAACAACATGGTGTTGTTGATAACATGGCGTTGCTATTGACATGTTGCGAATAATAATATTGGGGGGGGCATAGTAAATAGGACCAAATATTGTAAGTAAAACTAGCGAAATATATAGCTTTTTGTCTATGCCGTAGGTCCTATTAACTATGGCCCCCCGTATTACTATGCCGTATTAACAGGTTGTTGTTGATATCATGGTGTTGTTGGGATCGCATGGTGTTACGTATTGAAAACAACTCCGCAGGTCACGCTGGACTACGACCCCCAGACGTTCACAGCTCCTGGTTTGGTCATATTGGAGGCGCGTAAGCTTGACGCAGATGGTGAGTTGTGGCTATTATATGGTGTATAGCATTGATATTGGGTTTCAACATCAGGGCTGCGAGTTAGCCGCCTAAAAGTCGCCGACTATTACTAGGTACTATTACTACTACAGCAATCGGCCATACGGGTGGGTACCCCGTAAGTCAAGAGCACACCGTGACAAGTCGAAACGACAAGATTACCAGCATGTTGCTCTTATCTGTAGTGGACAATATGTAGGTTTTAGAATAGGTGGGACAAGTCGTTTTGTCTGCTTGTAACCCCAGAGTGCTCTTATCTTGAGCGCTCTTGACTTGGGTTACCCACTGCTGTATGATACGAGTATAGATAATCCACAAACTGCTGTATATACCACTATATACAGCAGTTTGTTGCGTACGACAATTCGCCGAGTTTCCGCTTTGAATGATACCTGATATCCGACTGGATTTTTTGCGGCTCGAATTGTGTGTTTTTTGTCCAAGTAAAGACTAAAATTAGTTACGTTGGCTTCTTACTTCGCCACCGAACTAACAACTAGCCGTAGAGTGCAGCCATGCCTTGCGCGCACCTAGCCGAATATTCCAGGAGTCAGGAGACATGTCGAGCATTGCAAAACGTTTCGTGTCGAGAGTGTAGGGCCCCACACTTAATCTCAGTAGTTCAATGTAGTCAGGACAAAATGCCGTCTCCTGACCCCTGACATCTTCGACCCTGCCTAGCAACCAACAAACCCAGCAGGCTGCTTCAGTGACTCTGGTTGTTGGTTGTTGATTGTTTTCCGCTCTTTTTTTTCGTTCTACATAGTCTAGTCAACCCAGTGTGATTATTTGCTGCCCTACAGCAGTGCGTGACTGCTGCGGTGTGTTTTTCGTATTATCTTATGCCGTCCTTTCAAATCATTGGTATACCATACTGCCCGCCCTCTCCCGTACGGCGCAGCTTCGTAACCTGCCTGCCGGCCTGCCTGCCTGCCTGTCTGCCATTGTTCTTTGTCACTGCTTGCAGTTTGTTTTCTCGTTCGTGCCCGTGTTTATGAACCAGACTGTTCTGTATGACGATTTCTCGTGTTATTTTCCATTTTTGGCGGTCGATTTCAGGGGGGGCGGCAGTGTCGCTGGAGGTGCTTCCGCCTGAGCCGAAGGGTTTCCTGGAGAGGAACCGCAAAGGGATTACGATGATGTTCGGCGTCATCATTGCTTCCAGCGTCGTCAAGTTTATGAGGTGCATCTCCTAACCCCAAAGCCGAACATTTTTTGCGCGTTTGATTTCCGGCAGTATCGCAGATCTGGGATGCACCATGTAGATCAGGGGTACACGAAAGAACGAGAAAACAGAGCCACACTCGCCACCATGTCGAAATTAAAAACAAACTATTAGTAGCGGGTTGGGAGTTTTGTCAACAAGCTATTACAAAGTGTTTTTTTTCAGGTTTGTTGGACTTGATTTTTGGTTGATCTCTCCCCCTTGTCTGGGACTCGAAGAACAGTAAGTGGGGTGTCGTTTTTTTCTTCTCTGTTTTTAATCCTTGGGTATATTACTAATTTCCTCGCTTTTTGTCCCGCTAGACTAACCGCTTTGGTACTGCAACCTTATTTTTTGGGATATTCTACTTGGAATTTGTGTAGAATTGTCAATGGGTCAAGATTAGACTCGGCCCTTTTCAATTGCAGTAATATTTGGGGGGGGGGGGGACAATTACTTAGTGGTAGTCACGGGATGATAGTTATTTTTCCTGAGGTAGCTATTTGGGCACTCTGATTGGCTAGCGGCGTATTGTTTGCGGCTCAATCAGCCTAGAGTGTTTCCCAGCCACAACATCTCGAGCCGGCCGAATCAAGCTAGAGTCTTTCCGAGCACAGCATCCAGACCGGCCGAGTCAACCTATAGTCTCACCATGCGCATCATTCAAAGACTGGCCACTGGCATCGGATTCGAGTCAGTGTTAGGGTTCGGGTCGGAGGGTCGGCTTTAGAAGCCAAGAACAAACCCCCGTAAATATTGATTATCAACGTATGTGACCACCCCTCGAATTGCTTGGACTTCGAGTGGGACAGTGCTTTTTTATTTCCGCAGAAAGGGTTAAATCAAGTGTTGCACGAGACATCTTTCTGGAGAAAAAAAATGAGCACAAAAGAAATGAGTACTCGTACGGGTACGAGCCCTGATCCTCGGTGTTCCGGCTGTTGCTATACATATTATCTGGTATTAATAGCTGGAAAAAGAAAATATTGCTATACATTTTAGGTGGAAATAGAAAGTACGGCTTCGTGTGAAGACAGAAATAACAACAACAACAACAACAACAACAACAACAGCGGCAACAGCAGCAGCACCAGCAGCACCAGCAGCAGCAGCAGCGAAGAGTTGCGCCTCGGCTGACTGTAGCCGCTCTTGTCAGCAATCGCGCATAGTTAGGCTGTTCGTTTTTTTTGTGTGTGTGCGTGTGTCTCTTTGTGTGTGTGTGGTTTTGTCTGGTGATTTGATGTGTTTTATGTGTACTTGGTTGTTTTGTGCCTTTTGACCATTTACCTGGCATTTCGTAGGTTACTGGATTTTTGAGGTTTTATGTAGGATGAGTTGGCCGGCAGCTTGGTGACTGTCCAGGCGAGCATGAACAGCAGTAGGGCTGGGTCCTGGAAGCTCCAGCCAGTACGATATATGCTGGCTCCGTCAGCAGCCAGCGTACTGGATCCAAATAGCAGTGTACTGCTATTGCGTTGAACCGAAACCGGTAGCGATTAGGCCGCGACCACCCCCCCCTGGTGAGGGGGCTACGCCAAGGGCGCTCCCGGAGGGCCCCCTAGCCCCCCCCCCCCCCCATTTTTCTAGATAGAATGCCGGGGATGTGGATGGATAGGATACAGCAGAACTCTATTTCGGGGGACCATAATAAATACCTGGTAGGACCAAATATTGTTAGTAAATATAGGTAAATGTATAAGTTTTTATATGTACCATACCTGGTAGGTCATATTAACTATGGACCCCGGAATAGCACCGCAACACAAGTATGTCCTAAAGATCGAAAATCCCCTCACGAGGATGCCTTCATATTATGGGACCTCCAATCCCGTGTTGGTATAAATGTACGCCCCCGGTGGCTTGGTAGGTGGTCCGCGTGCCTATCAAGATCAATTTCGTGGGTTCAAGTCTCACCGAGTGCATGCTCGTAGGGCTTTTTCTTGCATAAAAGGGATTGATTAGCGGAAAGCGCGAGAGCGTGAGTTAGCTACATTCGATGAAAATCGACGAGCAGTGGGAATGCTGAACCCTATGCGCGATAAAAGATAAAGGCACGTACCGGGGGGGAGAAGGGAAGACACCTGTGACCACGGCTTGTCCAGAAGGTCGTCGAGGGTAAAACCTCTTACGAATTAGGATGGAAAGTGAAAGTGATGAGTAAAAAAAAATATATATATAATATATATATATGTATATATGAGATGTAACAGGCACTCCAGTTCCTTAACTATTTGGGGACCCAGTTATAGCAACCTAAAGAACGGCAAGTACTGAGTATGGTCGTGTCAGCCTTGTCAAAATATTATAGAACTTTCTGGGAACTTCTGGGAAGAACGTGCAACGGTGCAACTATTATAATAATCATGCTGCGCGAGGGGTGGTCACACCTTGATAGTGAATATTTACGCAGGTTTTTGTGGTTGGCACCTAAACAGAGATAGTAAAGCCGACCCTCTGACCAAAACCCCAACCCGAATCTTATGCCAGTGATGGTCAGTGCTTGGATGCTGTGCTTGGTAAGACTCTAGGCTGACTCGGCCGGCTTGGATGCTGTGCTCGGAAACATTCTATAGGTTGATTCGGCCGACTCGCGATGCTGTGGGTGGGAAAAACTCTAGGTCGGTTGAGCAAAAACAAACATACACACCCTTCTAGCCAATCAGAGTCCCTCAATCGCTACCCCAGGGGTACCTTAGGAAGATTCACTGTCAACCCTTGACTACTATTATTAATAGTAGCACTCTGCACCCAAATATGAGCGCTGCTTGTAGTAAGTTTTGATGTTCTATCCGCACTTAGTACGGTGAGGGACAGAGTGGTGCTGCTGTGCTGCTGTGCTGCTGTGCTGCCTGCGCCCGCGTTGTACAGCAGTTCCGCTTGCATTGCTTGCATTGCTTGCATTGCTGCATTGCTGCATTGCTGCATAGCGTTTGGGATGCACCCTACTACCCCGGCAGCCGGGGCTGCTGCTTCGTGTTCCGATGCTGTCTGTAACCGTCCTTTTTTATTCACCTGTTTTCCCTCTCAACTCCCGAAGGACTGGAAAGGGGGCTACGAGTACTGCTGCTGTACCTACGTACATGGTGTATGCTGAAAGGCGATGCCCGTGGGACGTAGACGCATCGATGGGATTTGAATTCTGAAACAGCGGATTTATGTCGGGGATGGGACAGCAGCAGACCCATTTGTTTGCATTGTTGGATATCGTATCGAATGTTTTGATGTTTCGATATTTCGAAGTTTCGGTTTATCGTATCGAGCGTGTTTTTCCCTCTATCCTCCCCTATTTATAGTATCCCCGTGTTCTGTTATGCGGATATGTACTGAACGGAAGCTTGAATGTGCTGTTGATACCCTAGACTAAGGCACACAGCAGGTTGTACCAAATCTGTGCTCAAACATAAGAAGTGTTTTTAGGTATGTTGATATTCAATCTCAACGATCCCTGTATGTAGCAACAGAGTGGGTATGCATGGCGATGAGGTTTGAGTTTGAAGGCTCTGACTGGTATTACTATCAATAGTGTACGTGTGCTATAAAATGACTACCCGTGTGTGTATGTGTGAGAGCTACAGCGAGGCTTCTAAATTTTCACGGCCGCCAGTAGTATAAACGAGTTGATGATTTGCATGGCCGCCTTTAAACCTCCCGGTACAGCGCATGCTTTACTGTTTTGCTGGGAGAAACCGTGGACCCCATAGAACGTGTGAAGTCGGACATCCGCGCCACCCGACCGAAAATATCCGAATAAACCAGGGCTGTTCACGGGTCGGGTCATACCTCACGGGCCGGGTCGGGTTGAGTCGGGAGAGGGTGACCCGACCCGTAAGAGTTTGAAAACCCCCGGCCAGACCCGACTCGACCCGATCCGTGAGATTTCAAACGTTCGTGACCCGTGAAAAGCCCTGGAAGAAACGAGGTGTTTTTTTTTTGGTCACGGCCTTCCACCAGCGCACACAGCAATAATTGGCGATAGTTACGACCTTTCATCAGCGCGAGTAGTTCTTGTGAGTAGCGAGGGCTGCCCTGTCTGTTTGTTTTTTCTTGCTGGTTATTGCACGTTTCATGCACAGTTTTGAGTGCAATTGTTTTTCTTGTGAGCTAAATATCACCACGGTACTGTCTTCCTTTCTGTCTTGTCTCTCCGTGCCCCCATCCTTCCAAAGGAGAAGTATCGAGCGGTTAGCGAGGAAGGCCAAACAGGACGACGAGGAGAAGGAGGAAGGGGCGCCTGCAGCAGGGGGGGAGGGATCGACAAGCGCAGCAGAAGCAGCAACAGCATCAACAGAAACGAAACTGTCACCCCCAGTGGCGCTCGGGAAAAAAGGGGGCAACCCGAAAAAGAAGGCTGGCAACGCTAAGCAGGACTAGCTAGAGTGTGGGGCTGTGGCGGGTGTGTTTCCATGCCGTTGTGGGTTCAGGCTCGATGGCCGTATTTCATCTTTTTATTATGTGAAGTGTTTCATTTTTTCGCTTTATCGTTTCGTGAAACGTTTTTTCCCACCCCTTTTTCAAACGTTTTTTTAAACGTTTCCCGTTTTTTTTCAAACGTTTGTTCATTCTATAGTTTTTTTTTTTTCGGCGCTGATGAGTGCGGACTCTACGATTTTTTGGAGGGTTTTTTGTGTGTCGATGGATTCCTTTGGTTCAATTTTTTGCGCCCCGAATGTTATTCGTATACCAGGGTACACGTTTCGATGTGCCCCCCTTTTCGCGCTACAAGAGCAGTCATACCCTGCAGCACAGCAGTAAGCAGTGCGTGTACTGCTCGAGTAGTAGGTTTGGTATTGTTAGAGCTGTCTGAGTCGTGTTTGTAGCTGTCCGTAAGCGTTGACCGGTCCATCGTTTGTCGTCATTCGTTTTGTGATGCACCTCGTTTGGTACGCAAAAAGGACGCGGAGGAGGAGGAGGAAGTGCATGGCGATTAAAGTTTCAAAATAAAGTATACCAGTACCTGGTATGATACATACTCGGAGTACGTTTTCCTCCGCGAAGTGAGTGACTTGTGTCGTTCGCTTTGTTTTCCCAGGGCCATGAAGCGTCTTCATGTGCGATCGATGTAGTGTACTACTGCTGTAGTACCGATAGGGCCTGTGTCTCATGTTCCGTGTTCTGTGTCCGTTGTGCAACACAGCAGTGACGGCGGCAGCAGCACTCACTCAGGATGTTTGTTGATTATTCTGGTTTTCGGCCTTGTGATACCGTGTACCACCACCTTCCTATTCGTTTCTCTAGGTCATGGAATGCGTATGTCGTGCCTGTCGTACGCAGTATGATGACATGGCATTGCATTGCATACGTGGCAACGTACTGCTGTAGTATCTCTGTGGCGTAGCTTTGTGACCACAGAACTTGATCTCTCTAGGATTAAAGAATCGGCACGGACACTGGTTGTGCTGGGTGTCGACGGGTAGAAAGAAAGCAACAACAACAACAACCGTTAGGTAACAGTACTACAGGTAATTACTACGGCTAACAGAGTTGGATCTCGTATCGGAAGTTTCGATAGATCGATATTTTGATATATCGTATCGACTGTGTTTTGCCCTCCATCCCCTGGCATCCCCGTGTTTTTTTTTTGCGGTTTTTGAACGTGATCTATCAAATATCGAATTCGTGTTGATTCGTTTTGTTTGTTTGTCGGTATAGTATCCAACTCGTTTATCAGTCGATATTCAACACTAACCAACTAGTACGTACTTCTGTACATAGTAGTACCAGCATGCAGTAGTTTTCACATCAAACATTTTTTTTTTTTTTTTCATCACTTTTACTTTCCAGCCCACTCGTAGGAGGTTTTACCCTCGACGATCTTCTGGACAAGTCGTGGTCACAGGTGTCGTCCCTTCTACCCCCCGGCACGTGCCTTTAGTTTATCGCGCATAGGGTTCAGCATTCCCACTGCTCGTCGATTTTCATCGAATATACAGCTAACTCACGCTCTCGCGCTTTCCGCTAATCAATTTTATGCAAGAAAAAGTCCCTCTGAGCATGCACTCGTTGAGACTCGAACTCACGAAATTGATCTTGATAGGCTCGCGGACCACCTACCAAGCCACCGGGGACGCTGTCCCAGACTTATACGAAGCACTTCGATATGTACGAAGTGCGAAGTATGGTATTTAGGTTGGTATTTAGAGCAGTGAGTCTATGAATATATAGCCTACGAATTACGATAATTATATTTGTCATTTACGAAGTGAGGCGCCGGTGCTTTCGGACAGAGTCCTATCGATCAGAGCGGCGAGTGTTAATAGAACTATGAATACAGCAGTACCGGTGCGATATATCGATATACATACATGTACGATACTACTTTTTTTACGCGGCTCTTTGTTATTTGATTCGCGTAAAATTTGCCAGTAGTATGCGTTGTGTGATATTTTAGGGAGTTGTGTATACACACGACAACGTTACGAATGTATTTGTGCATTTGGTGGCGCAACCGAATACCAGGTACCAAATTACAAAGTGCGGAAACATGGTGAAATCGATATTATAACACGTACCTGGTACGGAATAATAATATCATTCCTTATTTACATATACATACAGCATGCAGCAAATAATTGCTGAGATGGCAATGTAAGGACCGTTGGTAAACTGATGTGAATACCCAAACGGTCCTTATTTCTTATTTCCGTCCAAAGTTATATTTTGTGCGCACAGCGCATACAAATTTATGAATGTGGTTCGAACAAAGAAAAGCAAGGGTCATAACTCAGAAGTATCCACTGATGATTTTTGTTGGTAATCAACCAAAAAAAGGGCTTGATGATTAACAATTTGATGATTGAGTATTTTGGGCATTTTTGGTTGGTTGATCTTGATTATTTTGATTTTTCAGCTTGTAGAATAGCGTTTAGCATGATACTAAAACCTATACGCCTAATTTTTGATGGTATCTTATTGTAGTCATGCTGAAGCACATACGATATATGTGTACACTAATATACATACACCTTTTGTTTGTATTAGCTTTATTTTGAGCATTCTAAACCCATATCTGGAACATTTTGTTTGTATGTATGGCATTTAGCATACCACACCAAAAGAAATACAGCTACTTGTACGTAAAATAAATTATAAGATCAAGGCCCTGTTGATGTGATTTTGATTGGAAATATTCATGGCTAAATGTCATCATGAGTTAAATCATATTTTTTTGTATTCCTAACACTAATCAGGACCGCAGAACGGAAACTGTGTTTGCTTTTTTTAGACCAAATGACAGGATGGACTGGGCACCCGGGGGGAGAGGACGAGGGGGGGGGTGGGGGGGCGTACTCATTTGTTGCTTGCCTTAGTCATTTGACCATTGACCACGAATCCCTTTCGAGACGGAGCACCGTTCCTACTCCTAAGAGAGACTCCTCCAATAATTCGGCGCTCATATCGTTGTTTCCATATCTTACGTAGAAACTTTTTGCTAATCTTATCCCCTTCCTGTTTGGCCGCCGATGGTCACCATCTATCTCCTACAGTAGGATAGCGATCGTTTTCTCGCTGCTATCTAGTGTATAAAACTCCTCCATGTCAAATTAATCTATTTCCCTCATCTCTTCTAACACATCTCGTTCGTCCTTGTACATTTCACCTTCTCCTATTATGTGAGTTCTACTCTTTTGCTTTGCCACACAAGCACATCTATGCATCTACTTCCTCCTCCTCCCGGCTACTGGTATACCTCTTTCTTCTTTTTGGCAGGTCCAGGTCACCTACACGGAATCGCAGTTTCAGCGTTTTGGCGAAGTCCATTGGGCCGTGCAAATACGTTTTCATTCTTATTCTTTCGCTCAACCCCCTGCGTATCTCTAAGTGTTTTCCCGATTCTACCTTGTTTCTTGGCGCTGGCCTTTCTCTTCTTTCTATCCTTTCTTCTCCTTCCTTGTAACCCCCAGACTTCCGGCGGACATCACCTCTTCTTGGTTTCCCCGTGCATCCTTCCATACTTTCTCAACTACGCCACCCCACCTTATTCCAGTCGCCCTTTTGTTACTGTCTGCAATACGGTTTTATCAACTATGGCTCGCAACCTCTTTTTTGGCATGTTCCTTACTTTATATTGCCTCTTCAACTTCCTCATGTCTCTATTTGTCTTGAGTGGGTGCATTCCCAGTTCTGCTCTTAATACTGTATTGCTAGTCGTACTTGAGCATCTTGGGGATTTTTTTAGCTTCTGTCATCCGTACTGTTTCCAACTGTTTTACGAGTGTTGTGTGTGGAGCTCCTTGAGGTCAAGTGAGGAGCTTCAGAAACATTGGGGTGAACCTCTATTGTCGAACGCCTCTCCAGCATATTCTAGTCTTAGTACTATCACATTCGTCAGGATACATCTCTTAATCCTAATGTCAACGTGCGAGTCTGTTAGGATCGCATCTATCTTGCCTAAGTGTGCTTCACCCTTTCCTATTACTTTTGCTATATGTGTATCCCAAGAGCAGTCTTTTGAGATCTCTACGCCAACGTACGTATACTGGTCTACGATCGGCAATTCATCCTCTCCCCAATCCCAACTGAATTTTACCGGGTTCACCTTATCTTAGATACATACAACTGCTTCGCATTTCTTGACGTTCGCCGTCACCCTCCATTTCCTGGTGTATTCTAGCGCCTTCTCTATAAGTTTCTGCAATCCTTCGGGCGTTTCTGATATCCCCACGAAGTCATTCATCCGCAAACATCAGTCCCGACGCCATACCTTCCCCTACCGTGACTCTCTGCCTTGCTGCTTCGACTGCTACTATCAGGTCGTTAGTAGATATCTTGAATAGGTTAGATGACAACGTACATGTGCTAAGTGTAAGGCAGTATGGACTTAGGGACCGACTACTGCTACCAGCTTGATGCCTCTGGCTCTGCTCTAGTCACTCACACGAGGTGCTTGACGATGTTTGAAGTTTTAAGGTCTTATATTATTAGTTGCTGTTTGCCTCGCCAGATGTCTTCTGAACGAAGGGGCGAGCCGCTCATCGGAAAAGCAGGCGATAACGCCGGCCAGGTATGATGAGGGGAAGGTTGCTACAAACCATAATGCCGCAACAGGGGAGAGGGGATACCATTACGCTAGCCCACCCTGAAGGGCCGTATATGCAGATTCATAGAAAACTCAGGCACGAACCAAACCGATCCGGAGAAATCGGAGAACGGATCGAAGATTCGGCACTTCACAATCCACTCCCACACCTCTAACTTGCAAGGCTGTTGCCGATTACACGTGGACACTGCGAATCAGACTACAACAAGTCCGAAAGTACGGATACGCGCAAGCAGGCAAAACAGGCTAGAACTACCGGGACGCTAAATCGAGGAAGAAAACTCGAGGAAGCGGTGACGCGTAGCCAGGAGCGACAAAAGCTACGCTGAGAGCGAAACAGAAACAGAAAAAGAAAAAACAATAACCGTCACACTAACCACTGCGAAGGCACGGGGTGCTTCGAGAATGAACACAAACGGAGGGGTAACGCAACGGAACAAGTGCTGGCGCGACGGAGCTCACTCAAATAGTGAGAACAGTGTCGGAAAACAGGAAATCACGCAATGAGAGAACCCAAGACAGTCAAGACCCGATCCCTTAAAAGAGGGCAGAAAGGACGCGTGCGACATTTCGCCGACACTGAGCGCGCTAGAACACAAAACATACAGTGAGCAGACATCGTTACGGCCTATTGTGAAGGTCCGAGTCCGTTGGGCTCTCGGTAAAAGGTTAACCAATCGCCTACTACCCAATCTAAACCTGAAAATACTCTGCAATATCGCGCGGGGGAGGGTGGAATGCAAACGGTTTCTAAAGAGCGAAATCGATTACCCCGGCTTGCTTGGAGGCATTAAGGAGGCGCAGGGGGAACGCATGAACGACTAATGTGGTCAGAAAACCTAAGGCAACCTGTGCGATGCGTATAAAAGGCTAACGAACATGGCCCCGGGAAAATAAAAAAGGGCCAAGGGATACAAGAAAAACAACGACAAAAAACTGGCACGATTGAAGGGCTAAAATTGCGAACGAACGTTTCCGCCGCTCTCGAAGAGGGGGCGAAAACAGTCATAGATACGGAACGCAAGAGACGTGTGACCGAATGGCCAAGAAGCAGAAGTTGATCCAACGGTTAACCCAATCGGCGCAAGAACTCAGCAGCCGGTTGCCGTGATGGCAGTAAAACGACGGGAGAGTTCGTGAAAGGTCAAACAAGCAGTACAACTACAACACAAAAAAACAACCACACAAACAGTGACACGATACCAACCCCAGCCCTGGTGACTACAGAGGACACGCATGCGGAAAAAAAAAAACGGCTACAGGGACGTATTCAAGTCGGCAAAGCCAGCTAATTTGGCTCTGCGGGACTCGTCAACGTTACGCACAATACCACGCATGAGGGAGCTTCCTTGGTGCACTTGCAAACACCACGAGCCGCGAACGGTTCCATTAGCCGTAGTATACCGAGCAGAGGATAGCGCGAGGTTGACCGGTCCGGGATCGTCCGAGAAGCGAACGACGTACTGTCCAGGAGTTGAAGTGTGAGCGGAAATTTTCCCGAGCCACCAAAGATGATCTTGACCCTTGTACCAAAAATGAGCGCCGATAGGCAAGGTGGTACCACTAAACCGGCGAGTCCACGTTTGCTGGTCGACGTAGCTGTACCCAGGAGACAGAAAGCGGGCGCCCGTGTCGCGGGCGAGCTAACGTTGAGCGGCACCCACGCGTATACGGCGGTACGCCCTGTTTGCCTGTCGAAGTTGCAGGGGCGCGCCGGCCCAGTAGTTGAGGATGCGTTGACGAGAGTGAAGGAGGTCCGATTCACGTTCCCAAGACGGTCGGAGGTGGCCTTTCCAGTGTGTTTCGGAGAGAACGGCGATGACTCCGCCACGGGCTCGTACTGACCGGTGGCTGGAAATCTTGTCGACCTCCAAACGCTCAATGGGCACGAAAATGTCCTCGGCGGTGACGTGGAAGGGGGGGGGGTTGGTGATACTGTTGTTGAGGACGTATTGCGTTAGTCCAGCGGGGAAGTATCGGGGAAGATTAGTTGTGTCATGTGGGTTTGTGCAAGGTTTGCAGCGGGCTACCGACACGCGACAGTGGGCATCAGCGCCCGGCATGTCGTTAAGAATGTCCAAGTATGGCAATTTGGCGGCCAAAGAGCGGCCGTCCGGCGTCGAGTCGGAAGGCGCGGGGCCGACAGAGAACGGACCCGTCCAGTTGAGCGATAGCTTCGCCTTGAGAAACTTGGCGTCTGTGCCAGATTTTGCACCCTGGCGAATGGTGGCAGCGGTGTAGATCCATACCCAGTTACCAATGGTGTAGGTAGGGCGTTGTTTGAATACGTCTGAGAGCGCGGAGTTACGGCGCTCCAAGCGAGAGACGGTGATAGCGTGTTGTTCACGCACCAGCGCTTACGCATGCCGTTGGCGGTCGGCGGCGAGGTCGCAGTATTCAAGTTGGTTGAGGGCGAGGCTTTGGTGGTCTCGGGCGTAGTGTTGTTCGAAAATGGTGACGGGAAGGCGGGGGAGGCGGTTCATGTGCACCTCATTGGGGGCCAACCCGGTGGCGGCGCTGACGGTATTGTTGTGAGCACATTTCATGTGCGGCAAAATGATGTCCCAGTCGTCCTGTCGTTCGTTGCAGACCATCGCTAGCATCTGAGTCATGGTGTGGTTGACGCGCTCGAGGCCGCCGTGGCCGTTGGGATGATAGGCGCTTGTGGCGATTTTTCGCATTCCCAGAAGTTTCTACACGGCATGTGAGAGCTTGGAGCAGAAGTGCAGTCCATTGCCGGAAAGGGGGCTGACCGGACACCCCCAAAGAAGTATGTACTGCCTTCAGCCGTGAATTCCGCAGCCGAGACGGCGTACATGTCTGCGCGCCGGCTGAACCTATCCGTGAAGAGAGGAATGTAGCAATTGCCCTGAGGTGTGACGGGAAGGGGACCGAAGTAGTCGACGCTCACCGCGACACCAGCGCCGGATGGTAACGGAAGGGCGAGAATGAGCTAACGTACCGTCTGTCTGGAATACTTACGTGCCTGGCATTGGAGACAACGACGAAGCCACCACGTGCAGATGCTCATGCCAATCCACCAATATAAACGTTTGAGCATCGAGAGCGTTCGAGCGACGCCGATGTGGTAGGAGGCGTTCGCATGGCAGGCTTGCATAATCCACGGACGCATAAGCAGCGGGACGTAGATTCGCGTAGGTTCGTCGTCCTAAAAGTGGGCGGCACGTCCGCCAGCGGTGTCGGGACAAGCCAGAGCGAGGGGCGTCAACTTCCGCACGAGCAGGAGGACGCCGTCGTCGTCTGTGTAAAGCCGTCCTTTTTGGGCAAAGGAGCGCACTTTGGATAACGGGGGGCGTTTGTGAGGCGCAAGGTGCAGGAGGAAATCGTTGGCGAGGACGGAGGGACTACCAAAAAAAATATACCGAATGGCGGCGTCACAAACCGGTTCAGCGTGTTGTTCACGCGCCCAATCGGAATGCGTTTATCGCTCGACAGATACGATCAACTCGATCTCTGCCGGTGACGGTATCTCGGGCAGAGCGGCTGCAGCGCTGGCACGCCGAGGAGCCTCCGGAGGGAGGGTACCAAGCAAGGGCGGAGCAGGTGTGACCGCATCGGTGGTGGGTCGAATCAGCACAGTCGAAAGAGGGTCGATGGAGGGCCGGGGAGAAACCTCTGAAGGGGAGGTGATCCGAGGCGGGCGCGGCTTGCGCGCCTTGGGGGCTGGTCGTGGGACGGTGGGTGGGGTACGATGCGAACGAGCGAAACCATAGTCCACGGCGGTTGGAGGCTTGCCAGCAGCGGCAGCTTGGCAACGTGGTCCCTAGACGAACTGAGTCCCGACGTTGGAAGGGACGGCAGAGCCGTCTGTGAAGATCAAGGCAGCCGAGGCGGAGCCGTGGGCACAACCGAGACATGATCACGGTTGGTCCGGGCGACACGCGAGGCTGAATGAGACATAGCAGAGGGCTCCTGAGGACCTGAATCCGTTGGGTGCTCGGCTGAGTCGAGATGGACAGGAAGAGCAGGAGGGAGGGTTTCCGACGCTGCTGTGTCAAGGACGACCGCCGATGAGACGGGGACCGTTACCGAGTTAGAGTGCGGCGCGTCGCCGTTGGTGGGTGATGGGGAAGGCCTGGAGGGAGTGACACGTTGGCTGGAGTCTGTGCCTTCGGTTGGAGCTGGTAGAGGTAGAACAGGGACTGCGAACACGGAAGCGGCGAGATAGTCGCTGGTACAAGTGTTGGCAGGAAGGACCCAGTTGGGACCTCGCAAAGTGACGTAAGGGGGAGCACGGACAACGAGTTCTCCAGATGGAGCATTGAAGTCGTCAACCCTCATTCGGGGCCCGTGTTGGCGAAAATCGCGGAAATCGTGAGGGGAGAGCGGGAGCCCACCCAAGCCTGAGCTTGGGTCGGAAGGCACCAGCCCACCCAACCGACACGCACGGCGGAGGGTCCACCCTGAAGTAGACCGTGAGAGCGAATGAGAAAGACGCGTTCTTCGAGGGAGTGAGACTGCTGGGGCCGTCGCGGTCGTGCTCCGTCGCAGGTAAAGGCAGGCGGGACAGGAAGCCGGCGTTCCCGTTGGCACTGCCTTTGCGATATTCCAGAGTGTAGTTGTACGCAGTGAGGAATTCCAGCCATCCCTGTACCGGCGGGTTGTGTTCCTTGATCTTGTCGAGGCTTTCGAACGCCTTGTGATCCGAAAATATCAGGAATTTCGTACCCCAAAGGTAGCCGCGAAGGCGCCTGATGCTCAAGACGATACTGCCCGCTTCCAGGTCGAGCGGAGTCCAGTGACGTTCAGGCGCGATGGTAGCGCGACTGATGAACACGATGGGACGAATGGTGTGGTCGTCCTGTTCTTGTTCGAGGGTGGCACCGAAACCGTCCACGCTGGCATCGCAGTAGAGGAGGAAAGGGCGGGGGTTATCAGTGACGGCGTCCCAGTTGGGGTAGGCGAGGACCAGGAGCGTGGTCAACTCGGCCAGGAGCGTCCGCACGATGAATTCCATTTCTGGGGGCGAACTTGACGCCTTGTTTCAGAAGGAACGTGATGGGCCGTATGCGTTTTGCCATATCGCGCAGGAAAAACCTGTAGTAAGAAAGTGTGCCCGAAAGGGAGCGTAGCTGTTTCAGGTCTTGAGCATTTCGTCTGTGCTTCCATTTTCGGCGCGTTCGGCATGACACCGGCATGAGAGATGACGTGACCGAGGAAATCAGCATCCTTGGCGCCGATGGTAGCCTTTGAAGGGGACAACTTGATATTATTCTGTCGCATCCGCAAAAGCAATACCTTTATGTTGGCGACGTGAAGGGAAAGATCGGTGTCGAAGACGATGACGTCGGCGAGGTAGGCGGCGACGCGGTCCAGGTCCTTGATGACGTCGTCGATGACTTTGCCGATTCACCCTGGAGCAGCGCTGCTTCCTTGAGGCATAACCAGCCACTTGAAAAGGCGAGGGGGGGTACAGAAAGCAGTGAGAGGGATCGCGTCCTTGTGCACTGTTATCTGGTGGACAGAAGAGACGAGGTCGAAGAGTGAAAATATTCGACCGGTGTCAAGCTTGTCGAGAACCTCATCGACGCGAGGGATGGAGAGCTGGCCAAGTATGCTGAGTTTGTTCAGCTTTTTGTACTTTGCCGTGATGCGGATGCCACCGGAATTTCTTCGGGATGACAACTACTGGGCTCGCCCAGGGAGATGTAGAGTGTAGGATGAGGCCTGCGGCGAGGAATGTTTCCAGAACCGCGTCCACTTGCTCTGCGGTCGGGGGATTGATGCGGTAGGGCCGAGACGTGACAGGAGAGCATTTCGGGGGAACAGTTATTTTGGAGGGAATCAGAGAGCAGGAACCAAATTCGGTTGGAGACCTCGAGAACACGTCGGAGAACTCAACAAGGACATCGCCCAACCGGGTGATGGCGGTTGACATCCAACCGAGACCGCGCAAGTCGAATGCGATTTCGTGCACGTGCGACGGCAAACGGCTCCTTACTTGTAGAAAGCTCATGCGTTGGTCTGTGCTCAATCGTTCGAGCAGGGCAGGTGGAGGGGGGTAGTCGACAGACGGAGCCGAAGAGGCCGTGAATTTTTTGCGTGTCGAGGCTGTCTTGTCGCGTAGATGGCGCACGAAGGGATCCAGGCACTGTGGTTGTGAAGGCTGGTCCGCACCCATGGAATGGGAGGAAACTGGCCCTGGTACTGAGAAGTCAAGTCGTGGGGACGTAAAGGAGGAGCCGGAGCGTCGGATCGGACAGTTTGCAGGGGTGTGCGCATTAGCAGGCTAGAGGAGGTGCCAATCAGGGTGCCTGGGTCTAGATCCGCGGTGCCGGCTAATGGGATGAGCTGGCGGCCATTTTCCACGAGTTGTTCTTCCGCAGAAAGAAATGTGGCCGCGGGCAACACGTTGACCAGGTAGCAACCGGCGAGGGCAGGGGCACCATTTCTGCGGACCAAATCGACATTGACAAGTCGATGGTCGCGGGACAAGGTGATGCCGGTGTCACCCGCATACAGTAGGTGGAAGTGTTTAGGGTGAGCCGAAGAGTCGGGCACCAACGCTGTTGAGCCCTGTAGTCCCGGGAGGGACAGCGCGAGCTCGCCGAGAACCCGATTAGTCATCGAGCAGGGAGCCAATGAACGGTAAGAGCGGTCCTGGAACCGCATCCAGCTGTCGCGTCCGAGTAGCACGTCGTGTTGCATCGCTTCAGATGGGACGACGTACCCATACAGCGAGTGATGCAGTTGGTTAATCGCCGTGGAAGAATTGTACGCTTAAGCGTACTGTAACGGAGGTCTCAAAAGGCGGGGACTTACCAAAGCCACACCCACGACCTGGGAGGGGTGTGTCGTTCGCGAGTGGCAGTGTCGTTCGCGAGTGGCAGAGGCAGCACCCACGCGTTTCATGCTATCGAACGCGCGGGTGTTACTGAAGTCTGCGGCGAGGCCGTATCCAAGAGGACGACACATACAAGCAGAAGAGTAGCTAGGCCACTGTGGATCTTGATTTTGGTGGTGAAGGAAGAATCGTCCATGGTTACGACACCAGCAACAAGACAAGGCTCTTGCTCAGCGAGCAGGGGGGGGTGCCGATCGGAGTGGGCGGCGGACAATACCTCGAGAACATCGCCGCCGTGGTCTGATGGCACGTTTGTGGGGGAGTCGGGATATCCCGACAGGGAGCCAGCTGCAGATGTGTCACTTGGGCATAGTTGCTATCGTGTCGAAGGGTCAACTTCGAAGATACGATCTCTACTAGAGGGCGAGGTGCTCTGAGGAGACCATGGTTGGGAGCGCGTCGGTGGCGGCGCGTGGTCGCGGAAGAGACGTCGCATGTTTTGCAGAGCCTTGTTCAGCAAATTTAAGCCGCGCCACAGGGGCGGCTGGCGTGCAGGAATAGCGTCTGCGCTGGATCCGATGCCCCACATGAGGTCGTAAGGGCTAGCTTCCGCAAGAATTTTGTCGTCTGTGTCCAAGAGATGGGTTCGTATGGCCGGGTTTTGAGCAAACTTGGCGTAAGAGCCGACAAGCACAATATTTACTCGCTCGCGTTCCCAAACGGCGATATCGAAGTTTCGGACTTCTCGTCCATATTGCTTGTGCAGGCGGGGGTCAGACACGCGCATGATGTGTTGTAGGGTCTGATGGTCTCTGAAGAGGCAGCTCTTTTCGGCAGCGAAGAACCGTTCGCCGAAGGAATAAGAGATGCCTTCAACCGTAAAACGGGAAGACGTCCATTGCGAAAAGCAAGAGGGGGGCTGTCGGGTGTGCAGTACTCTTGGGTTTGGATCAGACGCGGTGCTATCCACCGTCGCGCGAGAAGAAGCGGGGGGGTTTGTCAAACACATCCCTGGAAAAGCCGTTAGGGGTCTCTCTCGTTCTGGGAGACGGATCCCAGCCTGCTTCCGGCCTTGCTTGGGCCTCGTCATCGAGGCCGGGGTGGGAGGCGCATTCGCCTGGACCGGCCGTGTCTGCGGTCCACCTTGACCGGGTGGGCGAGACATCCGCCATGTAGGCAGGAGGCATTGAAGTGAGTCCACAGCAAATGGAGTTGTCAGCACGGCCCGGGTGGCACGCGGGGTCTGTTCTCCCAGATCACCTCGTCGTACCTCATCTGGGCAAGAAGGGGCGCATTTTGGTGCCAAGGGCGTATCGGCGGTTAAGCACCGTGGGGGACACGTGTCGCCCTGTCGGGGACACTTGTTCTCCACCAGCTCAGTGGCCTCCAGCGAAACGCCCTGGGTCAAAGAAGAATCTTCCGCTACGCTCTGGTCAAGATGAAAATGGGAGCTGGCAACATTCCGATCGTCTTCCATAATAGTGTGCAGTGGGAAATTCCGACTGGTCTTACGTGAGGACCTCGAGCGGAGCGCCCGTGTTGTTCTCGAGGGGCCTGTGTTCTCGTACCCGCACCTCAAGGCGACCCTCACATCCTGGGAGTAACTCCTGGACATGGTGGTTGCCTCAAGAGATGAAGCCGGAGAAGACTCACGCGGAAATTTACGACTAGGGTCGTTTACGCGGGAACCAGGAGTGCCAGGCACTCCTGGTGCTCGCGGAGGAGAGACTGCGCAATCATGCGGTCGTCTTCGCCAGGACCAGGAGCGACAAGCTTGCCTGGTGCCGGCGGGGAAAAGCCTACGGCAGCTGAAAGGCGACCGTCTTCGCGGAGACCAGGGGCGGTACGCATACATGGTGCCGGCGGTGATGAACATGTAGTACCTACGGTCTCAACCAGAGGACCGTCTTCGCGGGGACCAGGAGCAGTACGCATATCTGGTGCCGGCGGTGAAGGGGCAACGTTGTCGCCGGGGGGGCGATGGTCAGTGCCTGGGTCAGATGTGCTTCCCGTGAGTGCTATCGGCCGGATGGGAAGGTCCCTGGTTGACGTCCATTATGGCTGGAGACAGCAACAAATCCGTAGCGCATGTCCGGCGCCTGGCGGCCAGAAGAAGGCGCCGGGGGAACGCCGTGCTGGGGTTGGAAAACCGTCAGCGAAGTGGCCGTTTGGCCACCGCTTTGAGCACCTCCAGTACTACCCTGTTGTTGCGCGCCACCGTGACGAGACTGACCAGAGTTGGAGTGCCCGTTGTTGTGACGGCGGTTGTTGCCGTAGCGACGAGACGAATTTTTGCGGTGGTGCGACGAAGGCGACGAGCGTGTGTTTTCGCCCCCAACGCGGGTAGAACGGAGGTATGGCCGCATGCGGCGCTGCCAACGGCGGTACGTTTCACCGTTATCACCAAGTTGGCCTAGCTCAGAGTTGGGACAGTAACTGGAGTTAGTGAAGGGGGCAGCACAGGTCTTAAAATGAGTGGTCCGTGCCATGGTAGTTGAGACAGTGGCCCTTGATTTCCCTAAAGACTTGACGTCTTTCTTCGGGAGTGGTACAGGGCGTCCATAATGGAATGCCATTTGTTGAGAAGGATTCGGATACTTGAAATACCTCGTCCCAATCAGTCGAACTAGCAGGCCATTCGGCCGCGGACGAGAGAAATGGATCAGGGGAACGAGCTGATGCTGCGACATTCATCACGATAGGGTTGCGAGATGACCCCGACGAGCCTTTGAAAGGCTACGGTGCGACCGATCGGCCTTGCGTGCGACCGCTTGCATGTGAGTGCAGAAAGACCCGCGAGGGGTGGAAGAGAGAAATGTTTTTCACCGTTGATGGCGGGAGTTTTATTACTTGAAAGTCCACCAAACGCCAACCACATGCCGTCGATAGACCCAAAAGGCTTCGCCGTCGCTAAGTCTCCCCGGTACAAAACCGTCATGAGGCCCGGGTACTGCTCGCTAACGCTGTTACGAACAACCTATTGCACAACCTCAACGCCTGGGGCCAGGACTTGGTCACTGTCCTTAATGGACGCTATTAACAAGCGAAAAGCCGAGAATAGTCGTGTCTTGGTGGCTACCCCAAACGAATGGAGCTTGGCAATGGCTGCACTTCGGTCGCCGTGGTCGAAATGGGAGCTGGTGAGACTGAGTAGCAACTTGAAGGCGTCCGGGCCGCTGACTCCTTTCAGGAGACTCCGTTTCACCTGCCGAAATAAATCGTCGAAGGTGTTGTTAATAGTGAGGTCGAAGGTCGAAGGTTTGTCGGGTGTGAAGGCTCTCTGGACGCATTCGCGAAGTGGGGGTTCCCACCCGGGAACCCAAGACTTGGAATCTAGCCCGTCAAAGCATTGGTCACCACAACGTACTAGCATGTCTATCGCTGCGAGTTTGACACTTCGTGTCAAGTGGTATGCTGCATCGGTTTTGTCGAGAGCTGCGAGAAACGGCATAGGTGTGACACGTTCTATTTTGTGAACGTTGATGTTGGCATAAGCACGCTTTACGGCAGCATCATGGGCTGTCTCTGCTGCAGTAACTGTGACGGTAGCCTGACGCACGTACGCTGTCGGAGAGGGGATACACATCCCTGTCCAGCTCCTTGTAAAATATCAACATACTTCGATATTTCCCTGCTCAGCATCACAGCCCTTCTCGCACATTCCGTCATCTTTTTCATCGTTCTCCACATATTTCCTCGGATTCCTATTTCCTACCGTTTTTTCCACAATCCATTTCTCCATACTGTGTCGTAGGCTTTCTGTACATCTAGAAACAAACAGTACGTTGTTAGTCCCGCGTCTTTCCTGCCTTGGAATATATTACCTATGGTGTACACATGGACTACGCAGCTACGGTTAGGCCTAAACGCTGTTTGCCCTTCGCTTATTTTGCCTTCCTTCTCCATCATCGTTCCCATCTTATAGTTCAAAATCTTACAAAATGTTTTGCCTACCGTGCGTAATAGCGTTAATCCTCTATAGATCCCCGGGTCAGCCTTATCTCCGATCTTGAATAAGTTTACTACCACTCCTTCTGGGCACCTCCTAGGTGTGTACTCGTTTTTCCATGTCCAGTTACACCACATAAATCAGCATGGTAAGCATTTCCTTCTCCCCCGTACTTCATAAAGTCATTCACTATTTGGTCTGCCCTTGCTGCCTTTCTATTCTTAACTTTAGCTACACACTTCTTTACTTCTTCCCTTGTGAACTCTCTCTGCAACCCTTCCGAACCACTGTATTCTTTTTCTGATGCATCTACGTTTGCCTCTGCCCATGGGTTGATTTCCTTCTCGAATTCTGCGTCGAACGTTTCGTTGGCAGTGGGTGTTCCTAGCTTACGGTAGTGCTCTACTAGTGCTCCCCCTTTACCCTTCGAACTACCGACCATTTTACCGTTCGGTGCTCTTAAGGTGGCTATTCCCGTGTCTGCCTCTCCTGCTTGTTTGCCCAGTATCCCCTTTATCCCTACCCACATCAGATTCATCCCGCCCTCAAAACTCTTCATTCGTTTTATTCACTACGTCGTTCCATATCCCTTTCTTCTTGTCTACCATCTCTTCAACTTTCTTTCTAGCTACAGCATATTCCTCCCATCCTGTCTTAGTTTTACTCGATGTATATCTTGCGTGTGCCTTCCTCCTTACTCTTGTAGCCTCTTTCACTTCCTCATCCCACCATTTTACTGCTCTGTTGCATATTATCAACTTCTTCCCTAATGCTTTACTTGCTGTGGTCTTGACCAACACCTCCCATCCTTCTATTATCCTAGCTCCTGCATTATCCCTCTCTATATCATTCCTTGTTGTACCTATTAATTCCAATAGCTCGGAAAATTGCTCTGCACTTCTGGTCATCTCTTTTTGGAACTCTTCCCGTTTCTTGTTTACTTCTACTGTAGTTTATCTGTTCTCTATATGTACAATTTCCTACCTCGTAGGAGGGGAGGGCGGGGAAAGGGGGAAGAAAGTGTCGAGACGTTGAGGCATGGTTGGGCCTGGAAGTACATAGTTTTCTGAGAATCTTTCCCAATCACGTTAGAACTTGAGCTCCCCGCTGCTGCAACCTTGTTTATGTACTATTAATACATACTGCTTTTCTGTGGCATATATATATATGTACCTGGCATGTATAAGATGCCTTTTTTTTTGGCATGCTGCTCTCCGACGGCCGAGGGTTCTTTCTCGCACTTTCAGCTGCGGAGCAAGCAAGGGGGCCGTGGGTACATTACGGCGCATGTCTGGATCCCGGCCGAGCACCGTGGCGGTGCTGGGGGCATTGAACGTCGCTTAGCTGGCTCCAAAAGCAAGGGATTGCTTTCCGCCTCGCCGAGCCGTGTAGGTGACATGGAAAATCCCACTTTTTTTCCTAGTAAATAGTCCGCCACCCTCGAACACTCTTTTTAGCCCCCTCTGCTGTACATATATTTTCAACCTCAGCAGAAGAAGTAGAAGTAGCAGCTGCAAAAGCAGTATCTATTGCACCAATTACTCTGGCGGGTGGTGTAAACCCAACACCGAGCACGTTCGTGACCACAAAACTGCTTCCCTCCGTCCGCCTGTACCTGGGAGACATTGGCATCAGTTATTTAGGTGTTGGTGTCATACCTAGCTAGCTGTCCAATCGCACGCTCTCAGCAACAAGTAATCGCAACGGGCAAGAGCCACAGAGCCAGGCCCATACTGTTCCCCGTCTCGCCGTACTGCTCCCTGTCTCAGTGCGGCACCGCGTACATCCCACACTGCCCGACTGTGATACGACGAGCTGTGTGCACTTCCTGAAACGAAGAATTTTCTCTGCGTTGAAAATCTCAAATCTCAATAATTTTGAAATCCCTGCCTTTTTCCTGTTTTGTTTTTTATCAACCTCACAGCAGCAGCAGGTACAACAGCACCAGAACACGTCTGTCGAATGTCGAGAGTCATATATGTTTCGCCTAGCCCTTTGACGTACACCACACACCTTACACCGAGCACGAACGTGACCACACACCTCACACCAAGCACGTACGTGACCACAAAACTGCCTCCCTCGGTCCGTCGACCTGGGGAAAATTGGCACCACCAGATATATCTCCTGCATATATTGTAGGTATCATACCAAGCGAGTTGTCCAGTCGCACGCTCCCAGCAGCAGGGTATCGCACCGGCGGGCAAGAGCAAAAGAGCCAGGCTCATTCTGCCGCCCGTCTCCCTCTACCCCCCTCGTCTCGGTTTGCATCTGGCATAGTAGTAGTTGTAGTAGTTGTAGTAGTTTAGCAGTGGTAGTAGTACAGTAGTAGTACAGTAGTAGTAGTAGTACGTAGTAGTACTCAATGCTTGTAGTAGCAGTAGTAGTAGTAGTAGTAGCCGTAGTATTTGCAGTGGTATAATAATAGAAGTCGTAGTAGCATAGTATTTTGTAGCGTGCATGCTGCTTCTACCTTTGGTGCAGTGTATCTATCTGCGTAGTAGTGGTAGTGGTATATATGAACAGTAACAGTATAGTAGAGATGCCCCCAACCCATGGTACCGCTTGCATACTACGTTGCCGTTGTGTGAAAGTTGTTACTATAGTAGCAGTAGTAGTACTCGTAGTAGGTAGTAGTGTAGTATTTATTCATGCTGCTTCTACGTGTACTGCACTTCCTACGTATTACTGGTAGTGGTGTATAGTGTAATAGTATAGTAGTCATGCCCCAACCCATGGTACCTCGTGGTTATTTGACCTCTGTTCACCATGAGGTTGTCTGTAATGTATGAGCGATTGGTCATGCTCTAGCAGTAGTACTTAGTAGTATAGTTAGTAGTCGTAGCAGTTTAGTGTATCGGGTAGTATTTTGTGGAGTACATGCTCCTTCTACTTGTACTACATCTGCGTAGCAGTGTCAGTGGTTTATAGTAACAGTAAGGTAGTCAACCCATGGTGCAGCGTGCATGTAGTAGTGTAGAGTGCATGCTGCATTACCTGTACTACATCTGCGTAGTAGTAGTGGTACATGGTGATGGTATAGTAGTCAACCATCTAGTTGTGTAGTATTCACCACAAAAAGAGTAGTACTCAGTTCCTGCTTAATACTATTACTCTTTCCTTCGAGTAATACGCTGCTTCTACCTGCAAGGGTGTGACCTGTAACTCCCTTTTTCGCCTTGCGACGCCCCCGGGGATTAACGTTACCCACACCCCGAAGGGGAACCTTGTATACGTAATATACATCCTATAAATGTGTACCTTCTGATGGCACCACTGCTCCATCTTCACCAGACATAGATGGTGGTGTTGTTGTTCTCGTCTTTGCATTAAACCGTTCTTTCTACCGATCGGAATGGCCCTGTGCCTGTCCTGATTCATCCTTGAGGGAGGTTCTAGTGATGTGGTCACAGACTGCGAGACAGAGAAAACTAGCATCAAGGTAGCCAAAAGAGGTGCGGACGTACTGGGCACGAAAACACAAAGCACCGCACGCCAAACAACAAAAAACGAAGAAAAAACAAGCATAATAAACCAGAGGAATGCTGAATTATTGTGGTGTTAATCTAATACGAAGTACGTATCAGTATAAGTTCTGGTGCTGTTACACACGGTAAATGTAGCGTTGCGCTACTGGTGGTGTTTACGCAGGTCTATGTGGCGTACGGGAATACACTGGTACGAAGTACAGCGTCAGTCTCTATTTCGACAATTTCCTTTTTTCCTACATAAAATCATTAAATTGCTGCGATCGACGCTTTGATGTATCCGTCAATTACGTTAAGGGAAGCTCGTGTACTACAGTACACACACTACAGTCGCTTGGCTTTCCCTCACCAACACAAGGCAGACCTTCGCAACCGTTATAAATTGCTCTCCAGATCATGGCCGCCAACAACGGACAAGCCAGATGCCGAGGCGCTTCACGACTTTTGCACGACCGTTAGAAAAAGTTATCGAGGAATTTGGTCGCAACACCAGGCAGGCCAGACGCCGCGATTCTCGTTTTGCGACCGTAGCTTAACGTTATCATCAAGGATCATTGGCGCCAACAGTAGACAAGACCAAATGTCGTGACCCACGTTTCTCGACCATAGCAACAACAAAAGGTTAACGAGAGGATCATGGCCGCCAGGAAAGGCTAGGCCAAATGCCGCGACGCACGTTTCTCGACCGTAGCAACAACAAAAGGTTAACGAGAGGATTATGGCCGCCAGGAAAGGCCAGGTCAAATGCCGCGACGCACGCTCCGCGACCGTAACACATTGCTCTCGAGGATCATGGCCGCCAACAGCAGACAGACCAGATGCCGAGACATACGCGTCGCGACCCCTAACTTGATGTTGTCGAGGATCATGGTCGCCAGCACCAGGCCAGCCAGGTGTCGCGACGCACGCTGCGAGACCCATGGAGACGCGTCGACAAAGATCATGGCCGCCAGCACCAGGCAGACCGGATGTCGAGACATACTCTTCGAGACCGTCCCAATATGATAACGAATGCCTTGGCTGCCAACACCAGACAGGCCAGATGTCGAGACATACTCTTCGCGACCTCAAGAATATATTGACGAAGGTCATGGACGCCACCACGAGGAAGGCCAGATGCCGTGACATAAGCTTCGCGGCCTTAACAGCATGTTAACGAGGGTCATAGTCGCCAACACCAGACAGGCCAGATGCCGTGACGCACGCGACGAAACCCCAATAAAATGTAAAACGAGGATCATAAATGCCAACAATATATGTAGGATAGGCGAGATTTCGCGGCGCACGCTGCGAGATCGTGACAGAAACCTATATATAGCCAACATCATGACCGCCAATACCAGACAGCCCAGATGCCGTGACACGCGAGGCAAGATCGCAACAAAAAAAAACGACGATCATGACCGGCGGCACGAAGCAGGAATGTAGATGCCACGACACACAATGCAGGACTCGTTAAAACAAACATATGAGCGAGGGTCATGACAGTCAACACTCGGCAGTCCAGATGCCGACACATGCGGTTCGCGACCGAAACAAAATGTTACCGAGGACCATGCTGTCCAGCACCAGGCAGGCAGGCAGGTCAGATGCCTAAACACTCGCTGCGAAATCCCTAACAAAAAGCTGACGAGGGTCATGGCCGTCAGTACCAGGCAAGTCAGATGCCGTGACACGCGCTTCGCAACTGTAAGCAAAACGCCAACGAGGATCATGACGCACAACCTTCGCAACAAGAGCGTGGTCTAACAAGAGAATTTGCAAGACCCCTACGCGAAAAACATATATTCGTGGATTAGAATGGGGGGTAGATTGGCATACCCTCTCATTTTTTATGGGCACCTTGCATTGACAAATGGTGCATTTTTTACCCTTGTCAGATGTGTGTTTCGTTTTTTCTAACGTGATCAGAGTGCCCGCCCGTTTATCGTGACGCACTCTTTCGTGTTCCTCTTTCGCTCTGACCTCCCCCCTTTCCATGACGGATAAAACCGGACCATACTCTACTCTTTCGCTCTACCTTCCCGTCTCCATGGCTAAAACCAGACCAATCCAAACAGCCCGAACCAAACCAAAGCGAACCGCCACGAACCATACCAGACCAAACCAGCCCGATCCAAACTAGACCAAATCAAACCAAAATAAACTACTAGCGGTATTGTACCCACGCACCCAATCCCAACGACTTCTACAATGATCAGCAGTCTCTACTACATGCAGTGGTCCACATTCTCCGCGAGTTTCCATAGTCTCCATTTAGTTTCTGTATTTTCCGCAGTCTCCTAAATCTCTGCAACACCTGAAACCTCCGACCCCCTCCCGTTCCTATCGCTGCAACTCCTCTACAGTCAGTACTTCCATTCCAAGCGAACTCTCGTGAACATTCCTTTCTTACGTACGTACTTCCCTCCTTCCCTGCCCCATCCAAGTCACTCAAGTCAAGCAAGTCAAGCAAGCCAGGCAAGCCAGTCAAGCCAAGCCATTCTAGTCAAGCAGGCCAAGAAAGTCAAGTCAAGTAAGCTACTCGTGTGAAGCAAGTCTAGCAGGCCACTCAAGTCAAGCCAAGCCACTCAAGGCAAGCAGGCCAAGAAAGTCAAGTCCAGCAGCACAAGCGAGTCAAACAAGGCAAGCAAGCCATTCAAGTCAAGAAAGTCTAGCGAGTCACTCAGATCAAGCAGGCCGAGAAAGCCAAGTCAAGCGAGTCAAACAAGTAAAGCACTCCCGAAAGTCAATCAAGTCTAGTAGACCACTCTAGTCAAGCCAAGCAAGTCAAGAACGTCCAGAAAGTCAGGCCTTGTACCCGATGGACTTGAGCCAGTCAATCAGGGCACTGTTAACCACCTCCGGTGCTTCATCATGAGGACTGTGCCCCCGAAAAATAAAATAAGGTTTGGTTTCCCAGGCGAGGTCATGTATTTCAAACATTACCGTAGTAACAGTTTTTTTCCAAAACATGCGAGTCATATTTTTTTCGGGGAGAGCCACGTCCGTTCCGAGCAGCGGTTGGCCGAAATAGCGGCAGCAGCAGCAGCAGTAGCAGTGCACGCCCAAATCCGGGGAAAGGAAAGAGTTTCAACGAAGCGGGAGGGGGGGGGAGGAGCCGAGGGTGGTAATCCAGGAGGTAGGTAGATGGTAAGCAAGGATCGTCATATTAACAATATCCGAAATCATGAATTTTATACCAGATACCTGATACCAGGTACCAGGTATGTACTTGCCGGTACCGCATTACTAACCGGCTAACCGGAATCACGTAATAACCGTCTCAAGCAAAGTGAATAACATCGAACAGTTATCTACGGTACGAACCGAACAATAGCGTGAAATACCGTACAACGGACAAGGGTAACACACCCCTTGGGATGGATTTCAGAGGCGATTTCCTCCAAGACCCGGGAGTTGCACGCAACGAAAATAGCCGGTTTGGGAAGGTCTCGTTGAGGTTATTCCATAGAGGCGTCACTTGCACTATCTCCCCATTCTCGAGAAATAAGTTCGTCCGAGGGTGTGCTGTATTATATCTCGCGTGATATGTATGCGGTAGAAAAGGCCAGGACCAAATGACGTTGTATCCTAAATTGCTCGATTTTCATGTTTTCTTTTCTTTTCGTTTTCCTGATTTTACTGGAAGGCATGCTACGGTATACCTGGTATAGGGAATGCACCGATTTTTTGTCCGGCTCCCTCGCTCTAGGACCTCTCTTATCTTCCCTCCAAAGCTGACAACATGAATGAAGACGAGTAACGCCACGACCTACTATAGGTACACAACGAATAATGCATGCTCTATTGTAAAAAATCAATAGCATTCCCAGTGACATTGGGTTGTTTCTCAATCAGAAAAGGTTAGACCACAACAAAACATGCTACCTCTATCGTGGCAACCTTCCTGGTGGCGGGGGGGGGGGGGGGGGGCAGAGAGGAATGCTACGTGAGTGATCCCGGTTTTTCGCCCCCCTTTAAATTTCCTTGTTCAATTCCCCCCCCCCCTGGTTTTCCCGACTTTTTTTAATTTTCTCGAGGACAACGAAACGAGGGAAATCAGAAAAAAAACGTTCTTCGGTGTTAACCCTTTGGGTCTGCAGAGAGAAAAGTTGTCGGGGGGGAAAAAAAGGCCGATTACAGCAGCATCGGCCATACAGAGCAGTCCAATACCCTGCCACACAATCATAGGCTGCCGGGGTATAAGTAGGGTGTGTGTCCGTACTGCAACATGGTGAACGCAGGGAGATGTAAAATACGCGCGCATGACGATGACGATACGTGTAATGCCGCACGCTCTTGCTAGACGCTTGATGAGACCGCACGTGTCCTATTGGATATAGGTCGCTGTACCTGCCTCCCCAAACGGTTAATGGCCGTAAACAAAAGCATTACGAGGTACACAGTAGATACAAGCCCGGCTGCCTCACTCACCAGTGTCCGGCCTGGACGCTGAACCGTTTCGCAGCCGGGTACAGCGCCTGAAAGCCGAAAACAAAAACAAACCACAATTAAAAACACGGTCGACGAAGATCAAGGCGATACAGGTGACAACGAAGGGTATGTAGGCGAAGGAAGGCAGTGTAGGAGGGGGGGAGTGGGGGCAGCATAGCAAAGGAACCACCGCTTCAACCCGACAAAAAGGTACAGAGGTGAAACAAAACACAAGTCTGTGCAAATAAACTCTCGTGCCCCACGAGAAGTATCGTCTCTCGCCTGCTATTTTTGCAGAGGAGCTCACAGCAGTATCCACCAATGCCCGTATACTGTCAGTATTACTCAGTACCCATCATACTGCTGTGAGATATACTGCGTTGCTGCTGGCTAGCTGTAGCTAGTTCGGTCAACGCGACTGTCATACTAACCGCAGGTGTCAGCTTCGCGACGGTCACACGACGATTACACGATGGTTACACGACGACAACAAAGAGGTTTTACGACTGTTGGGCGACGATTACACGACGGATTTACGACGTTCACACGACGGTTACACGACGGCTACATCACGGTTAAAATACGGTTACACGACGGTTGTATGACGACTACACGACCATTACACGACGGCTATACGACGGATCAACGACCGTTTCACGACGGTTACACGACCGCTACACGACGGCTATACGACAAATACACAACGGAACACGACCGTTTGGTTATACGACGGGTACACAACGGCTACACTCTTCAGGCTGCCTACCGCAGGTACAGACGTTGTGCGCGTGCCTTGCCTAGACTATATACTGCCCATGTATTCGACGCGCGATACTACTATGTCCGAAAATGTAAGGGATGTTGGGTTCTTAACACGCATACCGAAACGATCCTTATTTGTACGGACCTGATTATATCCCCTGAACATCATCACCCACGCCCCGTGCCTTGCCAATACGTTTCTGACTGACCAGGCTCTTCGCCCCAATAATGTTTCAATCCCGTTCCTGTTTACAAAGATTGTTACATACTTTATCATGGGGGTTGTGGTAAGTATACGCTCTTTCTCCGAGTAAGGTTTCGGAGATATGGAGTTCTTTCAGAGAGAAGCCTCAGAAAAAAAGCTGCGACCTTCCCGCAGCAAAATAATATACCTGGTACACGAATAGCCATGTAATGGTACAGGAGTGGTGGATCCATTTTCAAGACTCATCCCTTCACAAGCCCAAAAAACATGGTCTTATCTCTAGAATGTTCTTATCATTTACTAATGAAACAATTATTGCGCACTAATTCCAAGTAGTTTTTCTCGTGAATACAGTAACCGATTTATTGGGTATTTTCTCTACTATGGCTTCAAACCGGATGGCCTTAAAATATCACCACCACTGCATTCATCTCGCCTGAATTTTATCCGCGGCGGCAGGTCGGATCCAAGGGTCAAGTTCCCCCCAAAGAAGCAGCAAAGGGGACTTGAACCCGTCAAGGAGGTCGTCTACGGTTATCCCCGGTCCGCCTGTCCTAGTGATGACGCGTTGGAAAACCTTGCGCGGGAAATGATGGAAAATGGCAGGGGAGGGAGGGGTACCCATGTCATGCATGGCCGTAGTCATATGACTATACACCCTGGCATCTCTAAAATGTCGGATCGGAGCACGTCGGATTTTCACCGACCAGGCGGACATTGCTTGCACCAAGCACAAAGCGCCGCCAGGTGTTCGGCGAGTGGCATGAAAGGTGAGCTGAATCCTACCAAGAACCGATTGTGAGGCGGATTTTCTTGCTTACGGATGACGGCGCCAAATTCTTATATTTTTTTTTCTGGTGTGGTCACTGCCAGAGACAGCAAGGGGTATATTATGTAAATGCCTCGGAGGGGGCGGAGAGGCGTGCTCATTTGTTGCTTGCCTTAGTAATTGGCCATTGTGGGGGGCGGGGGCGAGGATGGGGGAACGACGGTATACCGCTGGAGGGGCGGGGAGTTAATCCTTTGTTGTTTGCCACAGTCATTTGACCATTGACCACCCATCCCTTCGAGACGGTAGGAGTGGGGGGGGGATAGGAATGGGAATTGTGGGGATACGGGGGGTCATCCGGCGTGAAGCAAAGAAAAAAGCAAAGAAAAAAAATGAAGAGAGACGAAAGACTGCACAAACGAGAAGAGCAAAGCCTATGTGAAGCAAAAAAGAAAAACGAAGAATCCTCGAAATGTCGCGTTGGAAACCTTTAGGCGTGTTGGGATGCGGAGAATATCTGGTGCAAAAAGAAGGCGAAAAACAAAGCAAAAAATGTAGCCAAGAATACATGAGAACACGACGAAGAGGCAAGAAAAGAAGAGCAAAGCCAAAGACAAGCCAAGCGAAAATAAGCAAAGACGAAAACATAAAAAACAACAAACGCATAAAAGCGAACACGAGCGAATACCCTTCGAAATCATTTGTTGTTTTTTTTGCGCGTCTTAGGATGCAGGGTTATTCGGCGCACAAAAAACTACAGCGATGGCAAGGCAAGGCAAGGCAAGGCAAGGCGAGGCAAGGCAAGGCCAAACCAATGTAAAAATATTCGTACTGGACCTCGGGAGCGTTGGGGTCCAAGGAAGGAACACGGATGCTCTCCACCAACTCATCGTCCACATTTCGAGGGTCTGGGTACACCTGCGTAAGAACCTGTACATTGATACCAGGTATCATACCAGATAGCGGTTTATATCAGAGAGCGAGGCACAAGGAGCGAGAGGAGGTGGAGTCGGGGGGAAGGGAGGGGCGGGGAGATGTTTCGGGGGGGGGCTTGTACTCGACATCATGCATGACCGTAGTCGTACGACTATAGACCCTCGCATCCCTACAACGCTGGGACGGAGCACGTCGGGTTTTCACCGACCAGGCAGACATTTCTTGCACTAAGCGCGAAGCGCCGTGAGGTGTTCGGCGATTCGCTTGAAGGGTGAGCTGCATCCTACTAAGAACCGCTTGTGAGGCGGACTTGCACATGGATGACAGCCTTCATGAGTTAATTTATTTCTGGTGCGGCCACTTCCAGAGACGGCAACGGGAGTTCTGTAACTGCCTCTTGGGTGCCTTGCCATCAACACTACGTGATGCGATCATTCCCCTTGTGTGGAGCAAAGGTTCTCCGTCCCACGCAAAATATCTACAACTCGATCGCCAGCTGTGACCGGTCGCCAAAAAAAACAGGGCTCTTCGCGGGTCACGGGGTGTTCAAAATCTCACGGGTCGGGTCGAGGCGGGTTAGGAAGTGTTCAAAACCTCACGGGCCGGGTCGGGTCGGGTCAAGAGATTTTGAAATCTCGCGGGAGGTCGGGTAAAGATTGTTTCAAATCTCGCGGGTGGGGTCGGGTCGGGTCAAAAGGTGATGAAAAGCTCACGGGTCGGGTCAAGTCATGACCCGCGACAAACGGGTCACTTACGGGCTAACTCGCGGGTCGGACCCGCGCATCCGGTTCGCGGATTGACACTTGAAACACTTGCCGCTCTCTTACCCAAAGGTTTTCTCATACAATTACATAACAAAATTCCTTTGTTATCCTATTCAAACATTAAAACATTGTCAAATCCATATACGCATGCCCGCATCTATACATACCCACTACAGCCAGGCCACATATCCCTGCGGGGCACAAAATAAATAAATAAACTGTTTTTGAAGTGTCGACCCAAAGGCCGGATCCGCAGGTCGAACCTGCGGGTAAATATATATGGTCTCGCGGGTCAAGGTGACCCGACCCGTATGAAACCCGTGTCTCACGGGTCCATCCCAAGGTGGCGGGTCGGGTCGGGTCGGGTCAGGAGGTTTTGAAATCTCGCGGGTCGGGTCGGGTGGGGTCGGGTCAACAGTTTTTTTAATCTCGCGGGTCGGGTCGGGTCAAGTCAACACCCGACCCGACCCGTGAAGTTCGACCTGACTCGCGAAAAGCCCTGAAAAAAACAAAACGGTACCCTGATTGTCTAGCTCGCGTAGTGAGCGGCATGTTTTGCCAACCGACGCCAACCCAACCAATATAACAGTCATAACATATACGGTGTGTGTGGGGGGTGTACTCGATATCATGCATGGCCGTAGTCCTATGACCGTAGACCCTCGCATCCTTATAATACCGAGGGGGGGGACGCGTACTCATTTGTTGCTTGCTTTAGTCATGTGAGCAACGACCACGCATCCCTTGCGAGACGGAACAATGTTCTTATTCCGAATAGAGACACCTCCAACAGTTGGGCGCCCATTACGATGCATATGGGTACTCTTTGTCATGCATGGCCGTAGTCGTATTACTATAGACCCTTGCATCCCTACGGTGTCGGGACGATTGGGCGGGGGCGGGGGGGGGAAGGTGTGTAGGGAAGGAGTACATGTGAGTGTGGGGTACTCATTTGTCGCTTGCCTTGGTCATTAGACCATTGACCACGCATCCCTTTCGAGGCGGAGCACAAATGGAGGAGAGGGTGTATTCGTCGGAATGGGGGGAGTCATGTTTGTTCGGGGAGGGTTGGCGGGGGGGGGGGGGGGTCGGAGGTCGGAGGGGGTTAGGGAAGGCAGGGGGGCGAGGGATTCCATGTAAAGCATTTCAAGAGGATGACCGCTACAGTTATCTGACAAAGGGGATGCCAAGCCTTGGCGCGGACCGAGAGGGGCGAAATGCACGCGCGCCTGCCTTAGGAATTGAGGGTCGCACACACGATAGACCTTGCCCCAGCTCCGACAAAATAGTTGAAATATACTTCACTGTAAAAGCCTCAACCCTGTTGGGACTTCCGAGGGAAAATTGAAGACAAAAAAGCGACGGACTTTACGTATACAGCAACGGCCACTGCGTGATTGGGCGATGGTACACATTGGTGTCCGAGTTACAATGGTTGAATGCAAAGAGTCTGACCGCACGGGCTCAACGCGATCCTACGCGAAATGCTGGGCGATCACGCTGCTCGTAGACTGTTGATACAATCAACATTGTCATTGTCTTGGCGGCTATCTCGGAGCCCCGAAGGGGTTAATCCCGACCGTCCGGGAAAAATCTCGGAAACGAGATGGCTGATATAACGAGGAGTTAGTGTGGACTATTAAATATCAACCATTTTGTAGAAGGCGGGCCAACTCATGGATTGTTAAATTCTTGACCAGGAGGTGACCCTTGGTACGCGTGACTTAAAGGCGGCGTTCGCGCGGCGTAGATTTAGTGCTTGAGTTATTGTGAGTGGAGGCGTGTTGGCGGGAGGGGGTTGGAATTGGGGGGTAGCGGCGGATGGAGAGAAGGAGCGTCGGCATTTATTTAGTTTTCAGAAAATACAAGGGCAAACCATACAAGTGAATAGAAGAACATCAAAAACCAAGATGACCACGAGGGAAAGAATAGAAAGGTGTTCAACATGAAAAACACACACACAAGAGGAAAAGAACCCAAACGAACCACATCACACCAAAAGTAGACCCTACACTGCGGGTAGGATGGGCTACTGTAGGATAGATCATACCAACGTCGAAAATGAAACAACGAAATAAACTGCACATGAAAGCTAACATGCCATGAAGAAGACACGAGAAGAAAAGCAAGGAAAACAACCTTAGCAAAGCAACTATCGATTGCAGGTGTGAACACGCTCGCCTGCTTGATGCGCGCCGGCTGCTTGGTGTAGTAGAAGGAAACGCGCGTGACGGCCTTCTGGAGGTATGTTCCCGCCTTCTTTATCGATTCATCCCACGCAAGCAGGAACGGAGCCTTGGGGGGGGCATTCTATTAACAGACCGGAAACGAAACACCAAGTGTGTTTTACACACGCGCGACAGGCCAGCAGGGGGGGAAGGCGTAGCGGGGGGGGTTTTAAATTTTTAGCAGCCGTTTGTCTCCAAGGCGTTTTATTTTTACTTCAATTGTTTGGGGTTTCCATTTGTATGGAAGGCGCTTTTTGCCCATAATGAAAATTATATCCTCCCCTCCCGGAGATTTCTTTTTTCAACCCCACAATTGGGTTCGGCTGTGAGTGCCTTGGTACCGTACAGCAATACGTACAGAGTAGTAGGGATTAGGAGGTATGGGGGAGGGGAGAGGGGACATGGGATGAGGGGGAGGAGGGAAGCGGAAATGAGATTTGGGGCTGAGTGATATGGGAGAGAGGGAAGGGGAGAGGGGGGGGGGGGAGGTCGGGGAGGAGAGGGAAGATGGGGGTTGGGGGAGGACAGGGGTGTAGATGGGGAGTCGGGAGGGGAGAGGGAAGAAAGACAAAACGGGTGGGAGGGAAGTGGGGAAAATGAGAAGGCAACGAGGAAAGGCAAAAGACAAGAGGGAAATATTTTCGGTGCGTAAAGCTTGTGTTTGGAAAACAAAATCTTGAAGGAGGCCCGCCTTGGTGGGGAAAGGAAGGCCCAACCGCGCGGTAAGCATCGAAGGCTGTGATACGGCAACGCCCCCCCCCCCCTCCCTAGGACTATAGGGAGGATGATTTATCTTTTTTGTAAAATTCCGAAGTTAGGCCCAACTGGTGCCCTCGATGCTCGTCAGTCAATCAACCTTAACCTTCCCGTGCAACTGGACAACTGACAAAAAAAAAAGTCTACAGCGACCAACACTTAATTAATACTCTGTAATAACCTCTTACCTAGTATATACGAGTCGAGCTGGAAAAGAAAAGCGATGCATTTAAAAAAAAGGAATTTTGCGGGCAAGGTCCCGATAACATGATATTTCTTCGCTCGGGTGACCTTCGAAACATCAACTTTCAACGAATCCTGACTTGCGGTATATACACGCGAGGCACCCCCTCGAACTATCAAAAGTCCTGTACATTTCGCGGTGACCTTTTGAGCTTCCAGAAGCGCCTCTTGTTCTCGATCACGGAACCTTCCCGCTCCGTTCAGCATAACGCAACCCTGCACATACAAAACCGAAGGACAACAAGGATGCGGGGAAGGCCGACACGAGAGATTTCCAAGAGAATCGAGGGATGCCGTTACACGCTGTGAGGGTTTGAAGGTGCTTTCTGGGGTGCAGGACATTGTTGCAGGCGGGGGGGGGGGGCTGCTCATGTCATGCATGGCCGTGGTCGTTATGACCATACGACTCTCGCATCCCTACAATGCCGGGATGGAGCACGTCGGGTTTTTACCGACCAGGCAGAAAATGATTTATTGCACCAAGCGCAAAGCGAAACGTGCGGTGGTGTGCGAGTCGCATGGAGGGCGAGCTGAGTCCCACTAAAAAACCGTTTGTGAGGCAGATTTCTTACATATGGATGGGGGCAGGGGGGCATGGCGGGCTTTTGGTCCATAAATCAGCGGGCCACACCGTGCCACCAATACGATTGACTGTTGTGGTATCCTCTCTACCCGATTGCGGCGTTTTGATTAAGCGCAAGTGTCCCCTCATGGTACCTGGCAGGCGATACCGCCTGCCTGAAGGAGCGAACGCTTGTCCCTCTGTGGACAGAAGACAGCCCGTGAGGCAAGCGACTAAAGTATTACCACTGTAGTACGACCGGAAACCACACAGACTGGCCCGAGCAAAGCCATTGGCGACCTGCAAATCAGTGGGAGCAGTCGCATTTTAGGCCTTAACACCTTTGGCACTCCGATATAGCAACCAAAACAATGGTTGGTAACTTTGGAGCTATCAACCCTGTCTAGGAACAGCGTGAGCGCCCAGCATTAAGAGTAGGATAGGATCATGCTGCGCCCTTGCCTTGCCGTACGACTGCTGGCGGTGTCACATTGTATCTCGGACACCTGTTAGTTTGTGTCATCCCCCAATCACGCAGCGACCGTTGCCGTAATCGATACGTTTTACCGTCAATTTTTCCCTGTTGAGTTCCAAGAGGGTTAAGAAGGCACTACTACTATTGAGACTGCCGTATCAGCGTCCTCAACGCCAACACAAAAACACAGAAGGATCAATACCAACGCCATCGAACAATGCCCACACCACCCACGCCGCCAATCGAAAATTCAGGGGCAGCGCCACGAGCAACGTAATCAAACCACCTTCAGCATCAACAAAGCAGAAGCAATATCACCACACTAGTGATGGCATCGACACAACACAACCCCCCCCCATATGGAATAAACGAAATGAGTGCCCAACTATTGGAGGTGTCTCTACTAGGAGTAGGAACGGTGCTCCGTTTCGAAAGGGATGCGTGTTCTACGGTCAAATGGCTGAGACAAGCCACAAATGAGTACGCCCCCCCTTCGGCCATGCATGATAATGAGTACACTCCCCCCCCACCCCCCTATAATATATACCTGGTATATAGGTTGGGTTGGTGTTGGTTGGCGACGACGCTGTAAAACACGCCTCTCACTGCGTGAGCTAGACAGCCAGGGTACCGTTTTTTTTTTTGGGGGGGGGAGGGGGTTACCACGGCTGGTGGTCAAGCTAGATACTTTTTGTGCGGTGAGAACCTTAACTCCGCACAAGGGGAATGATCGTACCACGTAGTGTGTATATGGTGAGGTACCCACGAGGCAGTTACATAGTAAACCCATTGCTGTCTCTGCAAGTGGCCACAGCTGAAATTAAATCATTGAATTGATGCTGTCATCCATATGCAAGAAAATCCGCCTCTAAAGCGGTTCTTAGTAAGGTGCAGCTCACCCTTTATGCGACTCGTCCAACACTTCACGGCGCTTCGCGCTTGGTGCAAGCAATGTCTGCCTAGTCGGTGAAAATTCGACGCGCTCCGTCCCGGCATGTTCGGGATGCGTGGGTCTATGGTCATACGACTACGGCCATGCATGACAATGAGTATACCCCCCTCTCCCAAATACCAACACTGCACCAGCACCCACACCAACAATCTCCACCGAACTCAACGGCAACGGTCTGTTCAACGGCTGTCTCAACGGCTCCCAACCTAACCTTGATGCTGTTCGGTGCGTGCGATGCTGCCGCCAAGGCCGTAAAGCCTCCTAGGGAGTTCCCCGCGACGATGGCGTCTGCCCCAACCACCTCCTTCACGAAAGCGCAAACCTTGAAAAGGAGAATGAGAAAAAAGCGGGGGGGGAAAGACGCGTTGCACATAGCGACGAGGACAAGCTTGCAGTATTTCGCGTTGCACTTTTATTTCTACTGTTCTGAAGTGATTGTTGGATACCAGTTAGCGTTGACGTAAGCGATGGCGCGGGCGTTGGCGATGCATGCACTTACTAGTTTCAGAAGCCATGCAAGGAGGGAGGGGCTCTATAATACCGGACCTTGCGAAAAAATAAAGTGCATTCCGATGGGCAATACCATGGCCTAGGTATATATCGACAAGGCACGTGTCTCATAAAGCGCCGTATAGGAATTCCAGGAATAAGGCTTACCTTACTGGAAAATTCCTAGGTGTAAACACACAAATGGAATTCCAGCGATAAGGTATACCGCATTCGAATAGTCCTAATCTGAGGAGGCTATTCATAGTCAAACATAAATATTTTGCTGCCGTGGTTAGCAGTGGTAGTGAGGCTAAGAGAACTGCGGCGTGACCGCTCTGTATGGATAGTGTTGGGGTCCTATATGGCGCTGGCGTCAGCGCTGCGCAAGCGATACCGTGAGGGCTATGTAGCGTGAGAGCTACAGTAGACTTAGAGCTAAAGTCAGGCGACTAGGACTCTTGTAGGTGCAACCCTGCGGTATACAGCATGCGTCTCTACCCCCACCATACCGTAGCATGCGTGAGCACAGCAGGTGCATGCGTTAACCATAGCATGCCAACCATAGGAGCTCCCCAACGTCGTTGGGTCCGATGCGAAATTTCCAAGAATGTTCGACTGGTGCCTAATAGCCCGTTCGATTGTACATCGGGCTCTACATAAATATCCCCGTTTGGGGACAAACTACCTAGTATTGAGTGGTTTGTCCACGAGACGGGACTGCAGTTCTGAAAGGGTTGAAGTCGGTGGTTGTTGCCTTCTACAGTATAACCAAATCGTGGGCTTCAGAGGAAGCAAGTGTTACCCCTTGCCGTAGCACACTCCCGTACGCCATATACAGCTCCTTACCACAGCTCGGGCAGATCGTGATCTACAGACAGATCATCTAGATCCTAACCAGCCGTTATGATATTTCGTTCAGGATCTGTACAGTACAGATCCAACCCAGGAATGATGTCCTAGATCTTGCAGGATATACAGCTCGCACCCAGAGGCATGAGCTATGTATGCCCAAGAACGAATTTATACTCGTATGAGCTGCCTTTTTTTTTCTTAACCTGCACACCTGTTCAGAACGAACGAAGTGCATCGTACTTAGTGACCCGCTGAGTAAAATCCAGCACATACAATATAGATATATATTCCCGCTAAAAAAAAAAATGTTTCTTGGCGCTCAGGGTACAATAAAGGTTTCACAGATAGATGCATGAGAACAATTCGTAGTCCGAGTACTGAGAGTATCAGAGTACTGGCGGCCAAAATACTGCGAGTACTGATAAGGCCCAAATAATGAGAGTAACGAGAGTATGAGCAGTACAGAACTCCGAGAGCACAGGCAAATATGTACCCGCAGTATCGAAACACGAAATACTTGGAGTACAGGCAATATCCGCAGTACGGAATCTCGAGATACTGAGAGCACTCGCAGTACATATTCCCGAAATACACCATACACCAAGTATACTGGGCATATTGAGAGTATTTCGGTGCTGCGAGCACTCGCAACACTACCAACGGACGAAATACTGATAGTGCTTGCAGCACCCGCAGTACAGAACCCCGAAATACTTGAAGCACAACAGGGAGAATCCACAGCAGCAGCAATAGCGAATCCCGAATTAGTGCGAGCCCGAAATTATCCGCAGTAGTAATATCCGCAGTTCAGTCAGTAGTACAGAACCTCGAAATACTGCGATTACTCGCAGTATCTGCAGTACGAACCCGAAATACTGCGAGTGCACGAAGTACCTACAGTATTTTCTCAAACATGCTTTGCTTTTCTCTCCAAAAGTGTTGGGAGCAACTACTACTACTTTGAAAGGTTGAGGTATGAACGCACGCCACACGGAAGCGCACCCGAACCCCGTGGCCTTGCGTAAAAACACACCACACAACTTGTATTATATCATACGTATAAATAATGATATAACGGCATTGCAAAATTTAAAGACTACACGCAACAACAGGGACGTGTACTACTACTCTTTCGGTTGACTGTAATAGTCACACTGCTACTACTGCTCTCTGCAGGAGAAGCCCAGTAGCGTACAGCAGCAGCAGCGGTAGGGCAAACAGCACCCAGTGCTTCGTACGATGATTGTGCGAACGACGTATATATCGTATACCCGGAAGAGTAGGCTTACACGGGAGGGTGGGACGGGAGGGTGGGACAGGTTGCATTTCTTGGGTGCGAAGGAAAAAATAAGAAAAAAAAAACTGCAGATTGCAGCAAGCCTAGCAAGTAGCAGCGTGCCTGGTGCATAGCGGCCAACATGGCAACAGCAACGAGCAACGGGTACTCGTAAGTACATACTTGCTGACTGCTGGCCTCTCGGCTGCCGCAAGCATCGCACTACTGCTTCACTGTTGCTGCTGCTCTGCTGCCGTCTATCTACAGCAAGCAGAAGAAGAGCTCAGCAGCAGCAGTAGAAATCAATTCGTGCGTCATACGCCAAAGATGTCAGGAGACATGTATGTCACCCAAGGCAAAACGTGCGCTGTCAAGAATGTAGGGCCCAGTGTTCCAAACTAAAACCTAGTAGTTTGGTGTCAGTCAAGGCATGTCAAGGCAAAGTTGCTGTCTGTCAAAATGTTAAAATTCTGTCTCCTGAAATCTTTGTCACACACAGCTAGCATCGGCAGAGCAATGACGTCATCCTATTGCTCGCATAAGCTTCGATATAGAGCAACCATCCACCGTACAGCGCGGGTCTACTACCGTGCATGTGCTGCCTGCTGTTGATGCTGTACTTAGCTGGGGTTTAGCACGCTTTCTGCACTGCTGGTTTTGATGTCTGTTGTCGCAGTCGCACTGCTGTTTGCAACGACATCAAGATCTTGTACGATCGCAATATCGGGCACAACGTCAGAGAGACGTGGTGCGTTGTTGCGGGGCGATCGATCTCAGGCTCAGGCAAAACCAACTAGCCACAGCAGTACAGCGGAGACCAACGCGCATGCGGATCTGCCACACGCGCACGAGGCTGCCCGCTGCTGCTGTTGCTGCTGCTGCTGCTGCAGGGTTGTAGCGTTGTAGGTGGGTGGTGGGGGTAAGCACACTCTTTGCCCTGCTGCTGTATTGCCTGTGATGCTGAGCTGTGTCCAGACGTTCAGACGCAAAAAAAAATGACCCCGGTATGTACGTACGACACTGGGAATCTCATGAAAGGGCAAAAGGATGAGGACCTGTCACCGGTACGTACGTACAAAAAAAGGTCGATCGCACTGGAACCTCGGATTTCGTCTTATCCACTCACGCCGGAAAAAAAAAAATGAGCGCCCGCCACGCGCTCCAGAGTGCACGGATCGTGCCCGTACCTCGACCAATGTGTCCGGCCGGGCTTCCCGTGTCGACTACTTGGCGTATTACCCAAAAGTGCTCGTACGAAGAGTTTGTTCGAAAAAGTACGAAAAATTCACGAAAAATTGATATACAGATGAGGAGCACATCTGCCCTGAAAGATCTAGATCATGAACTGTGGAAATAGATTATCTGAAGGACGTATCCGAGGCGTGGTAAGGAGCTGCATCTATCCCGGCAGCTCGGGCTGCTTGATATGGCCGGCATTGAAGCTACAGTAGTAAATGTCGTCATATATTCATGACCATGCTACTCGCCTGTGGTATATGCCGCTCCTTCCATTTCACCTCGGACACACACACCCTATACCATGCTTACAGTACCCCGGCAGCAGCTCGGGCTGCTTCGTGTTAGCGTTAGCCAAGGCTGTAATGTTCATATGTATTACAGCAGTATCGACTTTTTCCTGCGAAAAGCGTTATACAACAAGAGACGATAGTCTGGACGGCCGATTGGGGGCTACGAAGACACCGGATCACGCCCCATCCAAAGGAAGAACAACAAACAGAGTGATAAAAGAGAGACTATTACGGGGGACCATAGTCGGTACAGACAAAAAAAACTATATTTTTCCCTATTTTTACTAACAATATTTGGTCCTATTAACTACGGTCCCCCGTAATAGAGTATTACTATTACTGCGGTATTACGGTAGGATGGTCGATTTCATATGTTGGAACTTGTACGATACCTTGCCCGAGGGAAAAATAAGCAAATACACGACACAAAATGGAAAAATAAAATAGTTACATGGTACAACAAAAAAGAGACAGAACTGGCGATTGGGGCCTACTTCGTATATACGACGAAAACTCAACACCTGATCACGCCACGTCTCCGCCGAGTACTCGACGATGGGCTTGTCGCTCAGGCCGAACCCTAGAAGGTCAAGAGCAAGCACCCGGTAACCTGCATCGACAAGAGCGGGGATGTTGTATCGCCAGTGGTACACGCTAGCGCCGAACCCGTGGATCAGTACTAGCGCCGGCTGGTATGGAAGAGAAGAGCACAGCAAGGGAGGGGAAGGGAGGGGAGGGGAGGGGAGGGGAGGGAAGAGGGGTCTTTGGGAAGTCGTGGATGAGAACTAGGGCCAGCTGGTTGGACGTGAGAGCAGGGCAGAGGAGGGCAGGGGACAGGGGGCGAGGGACGGGGGACGGGGGGGGGCGTACTCATTTGCTGCTTGCCTTAGTCATTTGACCATTGACCACGCAACCTTTTCGAGACGGAGCACCGTTCCTACTCGACACTTTTAACATTTGGAGGACGGGAGGGGCGTACTCATTTTGCTTGCCTTAGTCATTTTACTATTGATTGCGCACCCCTTTCAAGACGGAGCGCGGGGGGGGCGCGGGGGGTATTTTAGGAATCGCGGGGGGAGCTTGGGGCGGTGGCTACGCTCGGTGCCGCGGAAGGAGGTTGTGTGTGGTGCTGCTACCGCTGCTACCGCTGCTGCCGCTGCTGCTGCTTATCTATAAGTAGATAGTACTGATATTGTTGCAGACGCAGCTCCTACTAATACTACCACCACTACAACTATAGTTCAAGTTTCGTGCCTAGGGGAGTGGCACAATAACGAGTTGAAAACGATACAGCATGCGATATTGTATCATGCGCATATGATACAAATACCACGACGATATGAAATATCTGCATATTACTGCTGCTGTACATAGAGACGTGTACAGCAGAAGGCCCTTTTTTAGAACTGCACCTACATTTTTTTGGGACAAAACATACGTGGATATCGCGTGGAACAGCTACTATTGACCGAATGACTTTTGCGGATATTCTTGATGATTCCGCCAAACATTGTGTCATGTTTGTCAATAGTTTATCGATGTCCGTGTTGTGGCGCTCACGGCGAAGGCTTCCCCACACAAAAACCGGGGACTGCCGGCAATGTTTTGTTGAAAGCCCTCCATGCGTGACACACGGCACACACACGCGGGACGCACGGAACACAGCAATACCGTGGTGGGACAATGTTTACAGAAACAGAAAAGGGTGCACCGAAGACGGGGCTGGAACTCTTGACCACACTCACTCGCCCACAAAAAAATCGCGCTGCAGCAGCAGCAGCAACAGCAGCAGCGTTGATGAGCCTGTGGCAGCATGCATGTATCACACAACAGCAGTGACCCCCAGCTCTAAAGATCGCAAGGTCCCATAAAAAGCAACTACGTATTAACGGGAAGCCATAGCAATACGGCGCGGACAAACCACCGCACACGCGTGATGTTTCTTACTGCTCTGCTGGCGGGCGGCAGGCGTGTATAGTGTTATAGCCAGCTGGTTGTAGCACGCGCCCTGCACTGCTCATGTGCTGTTTGTTTTCTGTGATGCCTGGGGTACGTACACGATGACAAAAAAAGTTGAACAAAAAGTAAAAAGAAAATTGAATCGATCTCTGCGAGGATCGAACTCGCGCCTTCAAGCCCAAAATTGGGCATCGTGACACTTTTGCTGCAGTAACATCCATATTACCTGGTACTATTTTTCGTAGGGCACGACAAACCGGACACACATACACGCAGCATCGCAGAAGAGAGAGAGGTGGTGATAACAGATGGCGAACTGCAGCCTCCGATAAAGCAACTGGCCATAGCAGTACACCACCGACCTGCGACACGCGCGTGGTGTGCCCCACTGGTGCTTGTGCCGCTAGGGGGCGTTGTAACGTTTGCGTTCTTTGCATGTTGTCTCATGTCTAGATGTTTTGGGTGTGCCTCGGGCAAGAAACACAAAACGTCGGGAATACGAGGACAGTTCATGTACAAAGATTCAGTCCAAACGATCCTTACATTTCCGTCCGGAGTGTGCGTGGGTCTGTCACACTCAGCAACAAAGACAGGTAGATGGTGGATTATGGACCGCAGGCTCCGATAAACACAACTAGCCCCAGCAATACAGCGCAGATGGGGTGTCACAAACGCACGGTGTTGCCTGCTGGTGCTTATGCGCTGCAGCGTTGCAACGTTCTGCTCTCTACCTGCTGTCTGTTGTCTACTTGGCAAAAGACTGTCTGGGCTGTGTGCTCGTGAAAGGGGAAAAAAACTGACCGCATTTTACCGGTACGTGGGTACAAAATTAGGCCTCTCGTACTGAAGCAATTGAAATCGTCTTATCCACTCCCGCCGAAAAAAATGAGGGCTTGCCACGCGCTCCAGAGGGCACGGATCGCGCCCGAACCTCGATCAATGCGTTCGGACGGGCTTCCCGTGTCGACTATTTAGCGTGTCGCAAAAAAATCCAGATACAAAGAGATACGTTCGAAAAAATACGAAAATCTCGCAAACATAACTCTTAATACGTATATACCTGGTACCACTACTAATAATACTACTGTACTACTGCTACTACTACTACTACTACTACTACTACTACTACTACTACTACTGCTACTACTGCTTCTACTACTACTACTACTACTACTACTACTACTACTCCACCACTACCACTATTACTACTACTACTACTACTACTACTACTACTATTATTACGGGGGTCCATAGTTAATAGGACCTATGGTATACATAAAAACCTATATATTTACCTATTTTTACTAACAAAATTTGGTCCCGTTAACTATGGACCCCCGTAATACTACTACTACTACTACTACTACTACTACTACTACTACTACTACTACTACTACTACTACTACTACTACTACTACCCACCACCACCACCACCACTACCACTACCCACTACCACTACTGCCCACCTTATCCTTTGCCCCCTCATCCACATAGTTAATGTTGTGCCCGTCATACTCCCACGAAAGATAACCCCCTTCCTTCCAAGGAAGGCGCGCAAGCCCCTCCTCCACAGACGATCGCCGACCCCCCTCCACTACCACCTCCGGCCCGTCCGCAACCCCAATTCCCCCCTCGACAACGCCACCACTGGTCTCCACCGGTCCATCTTCCAAGGTCTCGCCGAGGGCTGGCTGGGTAGACGCGAGCAATGCTACTGATGCCGTCAGGGCCGTTCCCCAGACGGAGCGTACTGCCTCCGCGCGTGTTGTTTGATCGCCACGGCCGGAGGAGCTTCTCGGTGCGGCTGTTGCTGTTGCCGTTGCCGGGCGAGTCGCGGAACGGGCCCGGGGAAACCTGGGTGGGGGATGGTATAACGGGGGGAGTTCAGTCAGTGCAGGCCTTGTTTCAGGGTGGGGTGTGTACTGGGTGGGGTGTTGGGGGAGGTATTGGGTGGGGTATAGGGTCATCTATTGGGTGATGTATTGGGTGACTCCAACATGACGCAGATGCATACCAGGTACCTAGCATGATGAACTGCTGCATGTACCTACCAGGTACAGTATATGCCACCTGGTGTACGGGTAGAGTGGGTAGCCTGGGCTAGTATCTCCCTATCGTAGACCAGAAAAATAATTCGGGACACGAGAGCGGTCAAAACGGGTTGTCACGACGATGGATTTGAGTCTCGCGAATATATTGCATATCATACGCAATACGTACCGGTATTTTATACTCGTATAGTTTGAAGTATGAAGCAGTGCAGAACAAACGGTAACACAGCAGTACCCCTATTGATATTACAGATAGTTCCAAAAAATTCCGTAGAAAAATATGGCACCATTAATATTGATAGTTAAACCCAGAACTGAGCTGTTTCAAGTTGTATGGAGATGCTCTGAACCAGGTATACCATGTTGTTGTTCTTACATTAACTCTCTAATGAAGCAGTCCGTGGTTACACAAAGGTGTTGGAGTCCTAAGATCCGAAAAATCATGCAAAATCGAAATTCGGCTGCCTAACAATACACGAGACGAAGAAGGCACACACAAGATGAAAAAACTAACATGGCCGCGGGTAAATCCTCTCAACGAAAGCACAGAGTCTCCCCCGTTCCCACAACTAAACAACTCGTGGCTGCTGACTACACCGGTTGCTGTCTGGAGTGCTGCCTGCACCGTACGAAACGCACGGTAGTCGTGAACACAGAGAGGAACACGCCTGCTGTCTGGGGTGCTGTCAGAGTGACGACTCGCGGACATGCAGTGAAAAAGGAGCAATCGAATAAAAAAACCACCACACAAGTATCAACGATCGCCATCTCTTCCCGGACTGTCTGACAAAAGGTGCAGCACAGCTATGATACCACGTCCCTGATAATTGCGGGGGTCATTCCCCATGAAGTGTACACAACTCGACAGCACAGCAAAGACCAGTGACGATAATAACAAGTACATACTACTGCCTCGTGAAAAATAAAACCAGAAAACATCAACACCCCGTATATTCAAAAACGCAAAAAAACACCTCTCAGCTCCGAGATGGATTTTTTTCTCAAAATTCCTATTTGCAAGCTTGCTTTTGATGCTATAAATATTAGAATAAGCCGATCGCGCGTGGTAAGGGGTGTGTAGGTTTTGGAGTGCTATACAAAACCTGACAGCTCTTGTACTCGTTGCCTATGCTTACACCAGATCCGTGTAGCGGTGGCAGCAGCAGCAGCAGCAGCAGCAGGGCAGCACCAGGGCAGCAAACGCTAACACATTTCCTGCAGGCCACGTATATGTATTACATGGACAAACGTGCTATTAATAGCGTGCCAGCACCCAGTAATATCGTATACCCAGATGATGCTCCGTCTTCATTGTTTCTGCTGCTGTCTCACGTCAGTTGTTTCGCGCCAAGGGCCATGCATCATTCTGCTGTATGTACCAAAATAACTGCTGGCTGGAATATACACTACTTCCCATGCCACCACCATCTACCGACCGTATATGCATTCCAGGTATGATACACCCTCATATTTATACCTCGCACGCAGTGCCAGATACTGGTATGATATGATGCAATATGATGCAATATGATACAGCAGCAGCAGCAGCAGCAGCAGCAGCAGCAGCAGCAGCAGCAGCAGCGCGCGATCTTCGCAGGGTTGATCTTCCGCTGTTTTGATCTTCGATATCATCAGTCTATCTGGCATGCGACCTTGGTACACAGCATCTCCAATTATCATCCAGTTACAACGTTAACACCGTACATACGTTATATATAATGCCGGGAGTCGGCGGCTTCTGCTGCTGCTGGTGCCGCTGCTGCTGCTGCTGCTGCTGTTGCTGCTGCTGCTGCTGCTGCTGCTCAACTGCTAACTTCCTGTATACCATTAGACCTACTTTTGCATAGGGCGGGTCCGCACCTCCGTGTATCACAGGTAGGTATCACAGGTATCACAGGTATCACAGGTATTACGGCAGGGGTGATGGGATAACACACCCACACAAGCGTAGGGCAAACTTCCGAGCTGAATGGGAGAGTGCAAACGCCAAGCGATCGGTCTCTGCAAGACCTCGACGATATATTTCAAAGCCATTTTTTTTCGTAGTGTATGCCCTATCAGCTATGTTGTAGTGTGCACCCCTTGGGACCCTATATTGTACCTGGTAGTGTGCACCCCTTGGGTACTGGGTACCACTATGTCCCTAAATATAAGAAATTTTTATATTAAATATTATTGTATAAAAGGTCCTTATATTTCGGGACAGAGTCGTAGGAGAAAATCCGCTCGGAAACTCATCCCACGGGACATGTTCTACCCGGGAGATGCTATCTTGGGTGTTACCAGGTACCAATATGGACGGAAATATAAGAATCGTTTATTTATTAATATGAATATAAATTGTTAATTATGTGTACGTCCAAGGTGGCACACGGTATCAAGTGCACGGTATGCGAACGGGACAACATGTCAACATCTTCATTGTGTGTGAAATCAAAGGGGGCAAACACATTTGTGTGTAGCAGCGACACGAGTCGAGTGCAAAACTTTCGCTTTGCTCGAGACAAATCGATATATTTGTATAACAATGACTGCTTCCGCTTCTTCCAGCACTCTGTAGACGGGTGCCTTGAGGCACGCAAGCTCAAGCAGGGTTGTACTGCAGCATCGGCATCGCTTACCCGGTCAGCGGTAGAGCGGCAATGCTGGCGTCGTACGAGCAGTAAAATGATGCGTCATGCTGGAATATCAACCATTTTGTACGCAAATGTAAGGGCCGTTTGGTAATTACCACCAATGTCGAAACAGACCTTACATTTCCGGACAGGAGTGGGACCTGATCCAGCAACGTATTTTATAGAACAAACAGCAAGAGCACACGCAACAGGTATACAGAGTGTGTGCTCGCGTGCTCGCGCCACTCACCCCACTGTCGAGGGCACTAGGGCCAGGGACACATCTAGGAACAGGAGAAGCGACACCGCAAAGCTGTGCACCCTCATCCCTCACGTGGCTTGCTCCTCGCTGAGTTGCAGTGTGCAGATTAGATTTGTCGGTGATGTGGCGCCGCAAATGGGAGTTCCACAAAGTGCGGGTCTCCCCGCGGAGGCTTTTGTCAGCTATTATTTCGCCGTTTTCCCCCCGGATCTCCAGTCTCCGGATCCCCAGATCTCCATATCTCCGGATCTAAAGTAGGATGGACCCTGCCTCGTGTATCCCACATTCCATGGTGTGAACCGTGGCAGCATTGTGACAGCAAGCAGTAATTAATATGAGAGCATACCAGGCGCACCAAGTGTCATAAGACCAGGGTCGGCGTGGCCTGCGGTTTATCCAAGGCGACGTCAGCGACCGGACCGTGCACTGCTGCTGAGGGTGCTGTTTCGAAGTGCCGGCGCTGTGGCGGGCGGATATCAACAATATCGATGCTGTCGGAAGTTATATCCGCCGCAAGATTTGTCGGCGTTGTGGCTGCGTTCGGGCTTCGAAAGCAGCTGTCCTGCGCCACCGGCGAAGGTTAGTGGTTAGCTCCAATCGTATCATATTGTGTGTATTGTATCGTACAGGTCTGATCATCGATGATACTCTGACATATGTGTAGGGCGTGCCGAGAATAGTGTGGATGAGGTACGTACCGCCGATCACTTCGCCGTCATTTGTTCGGTTACGACACTCACTACGAGTACGTACTATTAATACGTAATACGTACAGCAGTAGAGGGTAAATACTGGTAGTGGTTGGCAAGTACCTGGTACTCTACAGTGTGTACTGCTGTGTTGTCGTAACTCAAATCCGGGGTCACATGCCAAGCAGGTTCTACTCCCCCCCTCCCCCGTACGGTTCGTACTTAGCAATTATTATCGCCAGAACACTTAGACTTGCTATTGATACTACTTCCACCCTTTTTTTCCTCATCGACTCGTTTCACGTATCATACCAATATTACCGTAATACATACCTGTGTTGTCTTTGCATGGTCAAATTAATTAAGGGTCGTTTTTAGCGACACTGCTGTGAAACCTTGCCAACTTGGCAAGTTTTTGTTTTTAATTTGTTCCTTCTACCCTGCTACATCAGTACACCCAGTGTCCGTCCTGATCCCTTGTCCTATGATATACTAATTATGTAGTCACAGACTGAGACAAAGAATAACATTACTAAAATAATCGCAAATTCACGTGTATACAAAGCAAGCGAATTTCAAGAAAGCATTACAAAAATAATCGCAAATTCACGTGTATACAACGCAAGCGAATTTCAAGTGTACCGAGTACGAGAACACAACAACATAAGCAAGACCAGAAAATTGTAACTAGAAGACTTTAACACAAAATAAATATTCTATTAAATGGAACATAATACAAACGACACAAGTAGATCAGAAATGTCGTACTCGTGCTGCCATTTAAAAAATAAAATTATGACCTCCGTACGTCAGCATTTATTTGTAGAAGAAAAGATACGTACTCAAGAAGGACAGATTTACGATGCATGGACGAAGCAACGCGAAGGAGATAATAGCTGTGTGTGGGTGTATAATACCTGGTAGCATACAGCGCATGCATCACATGTAAATAAGTGCCGGTACTATATTGTTGATGATCTACGAATTAATCTATTGCACCGGTTTGTCCAAAGGGAGCAAAAGATCTGAAGGCCACACAGGCACCCAAGCGTCTCCTGGTCCCCGGGTTCCGGTTACTCTAATATCTAGCTAGATGTTTTATCGGAACAGAACAAAAATGCTATTTTATCATGCTGCGTTTAGAACTTCGGCTGTTTCGTGCTTACCGGAGAGTGACGGTGACTTGAAAGAGGTTCATCACAGCAGCTTGTGCTTCCCTCGAGATTGATCTCCCGCAGGTTCTCAACAGATGCCTACACCTGGACTTACAGGTGCTGCAGTGGTCGAAGATGGTCGAAATTTGGAGTGCACAAAATGAGACCAAAAACATCCCCCAACTTAACGTTTGCACTTCACTTGCGGACAGCTACAGCTCCCCACAGGAAACTACAGCCCGCGAAATTGAGGGATGCTCCTGATGGAGTGTGTGAGGGAGTCGGGTGCGGCAGACGGCAGTCGTAGGCAACCAGAAATGACTCACGAAGTGTTTTCGTGTGCTCGAAGTTGCGGGCGAGTAGCACGAAAATCTCGCAAAAATGCTCACATGTTCCATTTCGCGCAAGGGAGCATAGCACAGTGGCTACATCTCCGATGGAGAAATTGCCTTCACTAAAGTATTGCTGTTCTCCAGGTGGATGATCTATCGCTTCAGTACTCGTCTTTGAAGATGCTGCGGGAAAAAAACTACGTCCCCATGATGGGTAGTTGGGCCCAAAAGAATACAAAACAGGGCTCAAAAGCTCAGGATTCTTGTATAGTAGCGTGAATTATTCTACAACTACGAAATACGGATCTTGGTTGCAACTCCCTTTCTCTAATTCCAAGTCGCATGTATGTGATACCGAAACGCCTACGAGCGGGTACTTGACGACGACTTCCTGGTGGTGCTAGCGTCCCCTTAACAACGTTAACGTTCTGCGCACACATAAATCAGCTTCATCCTTGCCAGTATTCTAGCTTTACAGGCCGCACGCAGTAGCCGGCGAAATCGTGGGCAACGAAAGGACCTTTATTTCGACAACGTTCCACGCGTCGGACACATCACAATCTACTGTAGATACCAGTAATATTCTAGACAATCGAGAACCTAGCTGCCGCTACGAGATATTGTGCAAGATCTGCGTACCTCGTAGTACAGACTACCAGGTACATTATATGGCTCCCACCCGGCAGCATGGGCTGTACGAGGCATTATATAGATCAGGAATGTATCTGCCCTGAACGAGTTAGGCCATGAAGTGGGAGTCGATGAGCTGTCCGACGTGTGCAACGTTCGACACTTAGGATAACGTGACTCTTGACCCTTTTAGTTAGGACCGCAGTCCCGTGTTGGGGACAAACCACTCAAATTCCAAGTAGTTTTTCCCCAAAAACGAGAGTGCAGTTCTAAAAGGGTTAACCCTTGATGTCAATGTTGGGCGTCAGCGGAAGTAATTCGTAACTTTACGTTGCTACGTTATCGAATTTGTAGGTGCTGTGATGGCATCGTGTCGTTAATACTACGTTACGATATCGTCCGTCGATCGCCTGACGAAGCGTTAGAGTGTTACGCTGCATCAATTTTGGCGGCACTATAGTGATACTGTGATAGGGTCGGCAGACCATTGCGCGTAACGTGATGTTGCGGTGTTAATAATAGCTGGATTCTTACGTGTTATCGTAACACATGCGAGGGGGGTAACGTACATACCCAATGTGTCGCTAACGTCATGTTACTGTGTTAGCTCGTTCGCAAATGTAGGTATAGCGCACAACGTTATGCCGGGCAACAGGGTCGGCAGCTTATATACAGCGAATAACGCAACGTTGTGGCGTTAGCGGAATTCCTATTAATAGTTGTAGTCGCACAAACGCTGCGCAGATAGCGTACATGCTCAATAAACAAACTAATTGCTGACAAAGATGTTACTGTGCTAGCTCGTATGCACACTTAGGTGCAACAATCTACAATACGTTAGTCAGTCTAGCTGTAATTGCCTTTTGACCATGCAGCCGCGTACGATCTATATAGTCAGATCTCCCTACATCCGATTTTTTTTCCGTCGTAGCCTATATATCGTGGATCTCAGGGGGTGCAAACCTATGTGGTGGATCTCAGTATGGTGGCGCCTGGTGAAAGGCGTAGGGCACACCTCAACGTGTTCGTCTCCACTTTCTCCTGCAGTACGACAGTTACCTGGCGTGTTAATGCGACTAGGCTATAACGAAGTTAAACTGCATGGGGACCTCTTCGGAATCGGAAACACGGTACAACAGCAGTATGTTACGCCGCGACCCCGGTTCGATGCAACACTGGTAACGTACGCTATGTACCCCAAGAGTCCTAAACGGTAACGTAGCAACCTTTTGTTACAGCAATGACAGGTCCAACCGTAACGCTGGCAACACATGTTATATACCCAAGATCTCAAAACGGTAACTTAATAGCATTATGTTGCAGCAATGACAGATCCAACCGTAACGCAGTAACGTAGTGTTACCTCCAGTTGTCACTTATGGTAACGTGGTTACGCAACGTTGCAGTCAAATCGTCAATGCGAGTAACATGCCAACACAATGTTGCCTCGGTATTTGAGTAACATCCTAGCATAGTGTTACATCGCGACCAGTTTCGAAGGTGACTTACCTTACTTACGCTAAATGTAACGTCATCCGACCTTGAGGAAGCATAAGGGGGGCTCGATAACTTAACGCTAGTGTCATGGAGTACACGGCAATCGCTATTAACGTAATGCTAGGGCGTTAGGCCTCAGACTTCACTGAACCCTGACACAATGTTAGGGTCTCATGCCTAGAGCCTCCTACACTATAACGTCATATTAGCAAGTTAGCAACCGGGTGAATGTGATCACAGTTCCTGTTCGTTTGACAGCGTACGAGTCTGGGCAACTCCTAGCATTGTGTTACGACGTTATTACGGGGGACCATAGTTAATGAGACCAAATTTTGGTAGTAAAAATAGGTAAATATATAGTTTTTAATGTACACCATAGGTCCTGTTAACTATGGACCCCCGTAATAGTACACGTACCGATCACTGCGTACCAACATGTTACCATACCAGAGCCGCCGAGATAGAGAAGAGGCATAAAGTCAATGTGTTATAACGTTCGCTGATATGCATCCTACGCTATGTTACCGCATTTCGCTGTTGCTCCTGCACTGCTGCTAACACTGTGTCGGGACGTTGCCATGCCGCTGTGTTCGGCTCCATCACGTAGGTAAGTGTTATCTGAGTGTTGCGTTATCCGAGGTATGCAACGTTCTGCGCTCAATAACACCATCCTCGCCTTTAGCAGCCGACTGTACTTCCTGTATACCATGGTGGGGCACCTGTGTTGTACCAAATATACCATGTTGGGGCAAAGCTACTGTACAAACCCTGATGTCCCAATGTGTGCGAAGGGGGCAACTGGCATTGACAGCGCTCTGCCCTAACAGCATCGCCGCCCTTCTAAGTCATGGCTTTGGGCCGCAGGAACAGGAAACGCCGAGTTTGTCGGTATGGGACCCATGGACAACGCCTTGCTTTCTCACACCGTTCCTGTCTTTGTCATCACCCTCTCGTTTTGAGGCCGCAGTAGGAACAGAAACCGGCGGTAGCGTATTCTCCGACTTCAAACTACTATTGTAGTAACCAGAACCAAATCTGGTGCGAAAAACTTACGGGGGCGCCTGGTTTCCGTGTCCGTCGTCGATTCTGATTACCACCCCCCCCCGAAAAAATTACGTGCACAGCTTAACGTTCGTCGGACAACATAACTCATTCTCGCCCGTGTCATTTTCTTCTCTGGCTTTAAGGCCGCAGCGACCGCCGTTTTTTTTTATCGTGGGCAAAGAAACAACCCCGGCAACGTTGTGCGCTACCGTTGTGTCATGACGCGCTCGCCTTTTGGTTTGCTGTGGTTTTCGCTTATGGGGCGGGCCGCAGGAGCGGCAACCGGCGATTTCGTCTTCTCGGACTTTAACTACACGCACGGATTGACGTTCGTCGGCTCGTCCGGCACGACCGCTTGCAAGAATGCCACGGACCTCACGTATGGTCACGTCCAGGGCGACGCCGATCAGCTGGAGGGCTCGCCGGATGCCGTGATGAATGAGATTGGGGAAGAGGTAGTCACGGAGGACGTGAGCACGAGCAAGGCCGGGGAACATGCCAGCATCACGTCGCACCAGGTAGGTGTATCTGTGATAGTAGTGTGTGTAGTGTGCATTGTGTGTGCTGTGTGTTTTCTTCATGTTATGCCATTATTTTCCACCCATCGACAACCTGCACATGACATGATGGCGTGTCGTCCAGTCAGTGTCGTTTCTTCTGGTTCTTCATCCTAGAGAGATAGTGTGTGCTCTTCACACTACTGTGCACAGTAATTTCTAGCCGCCAACTGCCAGCACATCCCAGTGTCCGTGTTGAGTGTGTGTGTTTTGTCATCGAACCTTTATTTTCACCCAACGACATCCAGCACATCCAATCCATTGTCCGTGCTGATTCATCATCCTAGAGAGGTACAACCTCCGTGCGGTTTTGGGTTATGCTATATAGGAGCTATCTGGCTACTATTGGGCGGGACTTACCGGCTGACGAGAATACTGCATGGCATAATCTACCCCAATTTACAACTAATTTGTATTTAACCCCGTGTTTCTTGTGTGCAGTTCCGAAGGGGTGATACCATTTTACAACTAACACTACCACTACCATTACTACTACTAAGGGCCGTCATTAGCAAAGAACGTATTTCCTGATGTTTCTCAACAACAACTACTCAAAAAAAGCGAGCTAACAACCTCAAGTGCACGGAAGAACAGATCGCGATCGCCTTCGCGAAACGAACTACCCTCCCACCATCTACCGTTCCATCCATCCATCCATCTCCACCCATCCCTCTCCACCCACCCATCCATCCATCCATCCATCCATCCATCCATCCATCCATCCATCCATCCATCCATCCATCCATCTATCCATCCGTCCATCCATCCATCCATCCATCCATCCATCCATCCATCCATCCATCCATCCATCCATCCACCCATCCAATCATCCATCCACCCATCCATCCATCCACCCATCCATCCATCCATCCATCCATCCATCTATCCACCCATCCATCCACCCATCCATCCACCCCTCAACACAAAAGCCTGCTCGAACCTAATGCACGCACGATTTATGCATACATGCATGCGCTTTACTTGTGGATGGTATGATTGGAACGAGCGCTGAACATTTTCAGATGGCAAATGAAAAAACAACAATAACAGGAAAGAGAAGAATGATGATGATACAGTAGTAATATGTAATATGGCGTTCTTGTTGCCGCACTTGTCGCACAGGCAGGATTCGGAAACCGCCAAGCGGCGGAACAGTCCCCGGACGCCGAAGGGCGACGCTGCCGTGTCAGGTCGCGCCTTACCCCGTCCCTCCCATCGAAGTCTGGAGCGATGTGGTACTCCGTGCCGGTGCCAGTAACGCGAGGGTTCGAAACCCTCTTCACGTTTCAGGTGTGACCCGCGGGCTATGTTAATTCTCTTCTTACAACACACAATAAATTAATGCATATTATTATCAACTCGAGACATCAACTTCTATAAAAACATGACCAGCAAATTTGAGAACAGAGAGAACCGAAGCAACAGTGACCTTCTCTCCCTTCTAGGTTTAGGTATCGTCGTCTTGAAAACCAGCCGTAACTCAAGACAATTAATTACACCCACCCTGGCCCTAATATAATGGAATTGTAGTATAGGGATACTGTACACATTTTTCGGCCTTTTTTTTCTGACGGACGGCCTCTTCTCCATACCCCCCTTTGAGAAGTTCACGCACGTTTTCGGGGGACATGGTACATGAACTACGTGTGGGATTGTTTTCGCGGTAGTAAAAAAAGGTGAACTGACCGAGGACCTATCGAATATGTATCGTTCAAATACCATGTGGTTGTGTTTTGCTGTCCTGGTATTCCTCGTTCGTTGTACGAGTATACCTATTTATAGGCCATCATGATACTGTAGTGCTGATGGTGGTGGTGATGAGGATGGTGATTGTTTTTAGAATGGCAAGGGTGATGTTGGTGATGAAGATGACGATGAGGATGACGATGATGATGATGACGATGACGATGACGATGATGAATATGTCGGTGGTGGAGATGTTGATGCTGATGATGGTGGCGGCGATCATGACGAGACGCCCGTGTTTGCCTTATACGGCAGCCCCACATTCTTCTGGGGCTCCTCCACGTAAAGAGCTCTATACCACTACTGCCTGAAATATAAGGATCATTTAGATTTACTATTAATAAGAAAAAAATATATATATTTCGAAACAGACTGGTACCTCGCATGTCTTACTACACAACCAAGCGTGATACAAATTTCAAGCTATCATAAACCCGATACGCGATCGCATTGAGTAATAATCTAGCGGATAGTATGACAAAGTTTCTGCATCGCTTGAATAAAAGCGACGCCAAGACAATAAGTAAGCATAATCGGTCGGGAAACGCTGCTTATAAATATGCATAGTCAGTTGCTTTGCTGTCCCAGTGATACGCAAAGCCGCTAGGACAGATGGGTTCGCTATTGCAACTGACCCACTGCAAAACTTCGCCCGCTGTGCATAGAACGCAAAAAAACTTCAGGGCTATATACTTGCACTACGACGCTGTGTTGAGACGGAAACCGTCTGCGTTCCGAAGCGTCCACAGCGGGGTAAAACATTCGGCCACACGGTGCATTGGTGAAATGTAAGCGCGACGGAGCTCTAGAATGCTGCTTGCGGCCTGTCAGATATCAAGAGTGCGGCTTGCTCTGCCCCTCGGTCTACAATCCCAGCGGTACTATGAAGTACGTAACGCTGTATGCACATAGAAACATAAAGCTGTATTTCAAAATGCTTTGGCGCGAAAGAGCGGTATATTTTGCTTGGCTGGTTCGTGCCTACCAGAGATCGGGTGTGACCCTAGAGAGCTTCGTCGCAGAAGCTTGTGATTATCTTCACATTGGCCTTCTGCGCTTTCTCAACAGAGGCGTACACTTCGACTTAGGGGTGTTGTAGTGGTCTAAATTGGTCGACGTATGGGGTGCACAAAATGAGACAAGCTACAACCCCGAATAAAACGTTTGCACTTCACTTGCGGACAGCAATAGCTCCTCACAGGAAAGTACAGCGAAGTTGACGACGACGATGATGATAACTATGATGATACATGTGATGATAAGAATGATGGTTGTGGTGGTAATGATGATAGTTGTAATGATTGCGACGATAATTATGATGATAAGGATGCTAGTGACGATAGTAGTTACGATAGGCATGATGATGGTGATGGCGGTGTTAAAAAATAGGTAACAACGCCTATTGGCACTTTACAAGCACCAGCAGGTAGTTTAGCCACTATCAGCGCAAGCAAGCCTGTGCTACCGCCCGTCAAGGGTGTACTAACACGATACCCGAACAGATGGCGATTACGATGTTCTCATGTTATTATTAATAGTCACTATGTTTCCTGAAATGCAACCCGCGTTCACACAAATTAACGCAAGTATAACTATATTACCCCCCCGCGCGCCTGACACACAAGGGTTGTATCTTCGCGTGAGGCGTATAATGGGGGACTGCCGAGTTACGCCAGACAGCCCTTAGGAGTCAAGCATTGTCAGCCAGGACCAGCCAGCAAAGTAGCTGTCCTTGAAAAAAAAACGTCGTTAATCACATGCTATGTTGAAATACCTAGAAACACAGATCCCACCCGGCAAGCATATTATGCAATATCTAGATCGTAGATCAGATAGATCAGATAGACCCAATCTGGACATATATGTGCTCGTAGACCATGCAGATCATGTAGAGCTTTCAATTCGAAAGGCTACTTTTCGTTCCCTACACTCCGCTACGTACTGCCACAGACTACAGTACACCTGGCAAACAACGCTACGCTCGATCTAGATAATGTAAAGTAGATCCCACCTTGACAACCATTGTGCTTGTAGATAATGCAAACCCTTTAAATACTTCCGGGGCGAATGGTCATTCTCGTTCTCTACACTCCGCTACCTACTGCCACATAACTCTTACAGTAGTACGGACTTAATACATGATAGTATCAATCACCCTCCCTCTCGTTGAAGCGCTATTTTCCCCTTCTCTCCTGCTGCTTGCTTGCCGCAGATAACCGACCACAGTAAACTCTGCACCGAGCACGCCGACCCTCTGTTCAGTCGGAGGTTGCACTCGACGTGCAGCGTGCAGGGGGGAGACGGCCTAGCCTTCGTGCTTCACAGAGACCCCCGACAGGCAGAGGCGGTCGGAGGAACGGGAGCGGACATTGGATACGGCGGCCTCATCAACTCGCTTGCGGTGAGTGTTTTGCATGTGTCTCTAAGGGTGTCGGTGGGTTGGGTTGAGTTGGGTGGGGTGGGCGTAGAACATGGTCGTTGCTCATAGTCGCACCAATGTCTAATGTAGTTTGATTGGCTGATCGGTGTAATCCATGTAGCTGCAACTCATTCACGGAGATCGCGAAGAGAGTTATGTCTGTGGCATGCAAACTTCTGTGTGCATCAACTCCCAAGGGCCCCACAGTACGGTGGTGGGAGGCGCCTTTCCTCCCAGACTACTTTTGGAAGAATATATTTTGTATTTCTCGATCGCCAGCTCCCACGCCTCATGGCGAGGTCCAGTGACACACCACCTGACCGCACCCGGCGCACGAGTTGTCCAATTACGCTAGCGTTGACATAACAGTCACGGTGGCTCCGGCGCAGGGTGTACCATTGATCTATCCCGCTTTTCGACGCCGTCTGCGGAAGAACAACGACAAATAATTAAGGGTCTCGTCATCGAAGCAAGACGAAAAAAAACCGTTCAGGAACATATGAAGCGAGCGCAGGCAGCTTGCAAGAAGCATGCAGCCGCAATCCTCGCACTAGAAGAGGCAAAGAGGGAGGAGAGCACTAAAGCCCAGGACAAGGAGCCTAGGAGCTTATCGAGAACTCACGCCGAGCCGATCTCGTGCAAGACATAGTGAGAGCAATCCTTATGCTTCGGCAACGTGCGGCTTCAGCAGCGAGGAAGGGGGGCAGGCGGGGGGGGGGGGGGGTTGGTCTCGGATTCACGTTTTCGTGCCTCCCTGCGTCAACCGCTAAAAGCTGGTAGAGGTATGGTGATTGGGTCGGAGAAGAAGTCCACCAAAGAAGGAACTTTACGGCTGAGCGATAGGGGTCTGGTGAGGGAGCTGCTTCGAGATGAGGGAAAATAAAATTATGTTGAGCAGAAGGAGAAGGGGCCGGGACTGCTGGTGGCTAGAGTGCACAGAGCGTATACGCGAGGCGGAGATCGGGAGGAGGTTATGGTCGTGGTGGGCGAAAACGAAAAGAGAGGGTTTGAGGAGGAGCGCCTACAGCAGCAGCAGCAGACACAGCCGTTGCAGCAGCAATAACAACACAGCAGCTACCAGCTTCGACCCCCCCCGCGCCGTGACCACCCCCATCACCAACTGAGAACGAGAGCAAGCGAGGTGTGAGTGAAGAGGGATGCCTTGATGTTCGTAGGCAGAATCGGCCGGATGGTGGTTGTGGTGGGGACGAGGGTTTGGGCCACTGAGGGCTGATGGTGGGCACGGCGCTCGACGACGTCGAGCAGGATGAGAACGTGTGGGAGAAAGCAGGCGTCGTGGGGTCAGGAGAGGATCATGACAAGGAGCGAAGGCGGTGTACGCTTCGGGAGCGTCTGCGCGAGCGATCACGATGAGCATGCACTCATCGGCAAGCGTCTCGTCGACAGCCTGCAAGTTAATATTATTTTTTGGCAAAGCGTTCCAGCTCTGTGCTTTGCCTTCAAAAATATCAAATAAAAACGGCTCTCAGCTTCGACTTTTGACGCTCTTGTGTTCTGTCTTGTTTCGACAGCTATGAGATTGTCCCCGTGGTATGGCATTTTTGCTCTTGTGTTTAGTATGGAGAGCATGATGCCCCCCTCCCTTCCCCGCCCCCGTGTGTTTGTTTAGTAGGCTCGATAAAATTCTGTACATGTACCAGGTACACCGTCCAGCAGTACAGCATACCAAGTAGAAGACCTATTTGGTAGTACATATGTCTTCTTGACGATTGAATCCTTGTTTTTTTTTTTTCCATCCCATACGTGCGTGTAAAATTTCACTTACTTGAATACCCTTCGTTCTGGCTTGTTGTATGCAATATCCGAGAGTCGAACTCGGGTCGCGTGATTGTCGTTTGAACATGCTTTGGCGCGTAGATTTTTTCCGTGGAAATTCAGGACAACTACGTTTATTGTTACGTACACGATACGTACCAGTGTGTATGTATATCAGGTACCAGGTTGTGTTACGTATTCTGATCAGACTTATGTACGTTTCTTGTACTGTTCTCTGCAGAAACATGCAGCCGAATCGAATTACCCGTAATTTTGTCCCCCAGACGGGACTGCGGTTCTGAAAGGATCGAGACACGCAAGTTTTGCTTGAGTTTTCATGTTTCGCACGTTGTGTTGAACACCCCCCTCCCTCGCGTGCGTTTTAAGTACGGTATGCAACAGCAAATTTGTTCGCTGAGGTTTTTCATATGTTTGGTGAGTTGTAAAAGGTTTGATTATTTCTGTGTATTCTCTGGATCATGTTTGGATACCCCCCCCCCCCTGGCGCTTCGCGCTTGGTGCAAGCAATATCTGCCTGGTCGGTGGAAACCCGACATGCTCCGTCCCGGCATTGTAGGGACGCGAGGGTCTATGGTCATATGACTACGGCCGTGCATGAGATCGAGTACATCTCTCCTATCGAGTATACCCCCCCCCCCCCCCCGCGAAGCAGTATTAGTTCTGGGTAATGTTCTTTCTTTTCGCTTGTTGGGGCTTACATTATCTGCTGGAAGTTGTTTTTCTTGTCTACGTAGTAACTGGGCTGTTTTTTTTTTTTTTTTTTCACCTCTGTGAAGATCAAGCAGGCACCCCCCCCCCCCAGGTTTTGGTCTATACTGTTGTTGAAATGTGACTGCATGAAGTACGGCCACGTACGTGGAGAGGAACACTACGTATAAGGTTATGGTCCTACTGTTCGTGCGCGTACCTATGCAATTTTGATTACTGCTTTGACTTTTAGTGGTATGCAATGGGCGTTTTTGGTGGGTGGTTTATAAGGAAGACATAGTGAGGGGACAACTCGTGCGCCGGGTAGTGCGCCGCTTGACCTTGCCATGAGGCGCGGGAGCAGGTTTAGAGATAGCGAAGTATCAATAATTGTTATCCATGCCGAAGTCCATGATGAAGCAAGTAAGCAAGTGCGAGGTACGGCGCTTCGCATCGCCTTCTCGGACCCTCCAAAGCCGTTCTCAAATAAACATGCATCCCACTTGGAGAGACAAAACTATCTCCGAGATATATAGATAAATTACAGCTACATGAATCACACCAGTCTGCCAATCAAAATACGTCAAACACATGCGCGACTATGAGCAACTGCTCTGTCTCTCAGCCTCCCCAGTCGCGGCACACTGTGATGATAATAGTGTCAATGCCGTATTACTGTAGGTCTGCAGTCATCCAACACACGAGTACTCTTGCCGTGGCACTACAAGTAGTTGTGCTATCATTTCAAGCACCTAAATTTCAATACCCATCAAGGGACAGAACAGCTGCCTCCCTGCTGAGAAAACACGGAACTCATCCACAATCCAAAAACTCAAATTAAATGTTAATTTCTAAACCATACTGTGCTGGCGTAAGTTTCAACACGGCCGTAACTAGGGACCTCTGTCCGCGATAATTAAACGGTATCGATGAAATAGGTCAACACAAGTTTACAGCAGTAGTCTCAAAAACTTGCTACAGGATCACACGCACAACCACCTCCCGGTTGTGTACACATCGCTCTTCAATTCCAAAAGCTCATATCCAAAATGCCGCACTCCTCCAAGCCAGTACAATACCGCCCGAATCTCTCGACGTTTAATCAGTGATCAGTACAGCTTACCAAACATATAGCTTCCTTATAGACCAACCACTAAAAACACCCATTGCATACCACTAAAAAGGAAAGCAGTAATCAACAATGCATAGGTGCGCCCACGGATAATAGTACCATAATATTATAGCTCCTACCGACGTACGTGACCGTACTTGATGCAGTATATCGGGGGGGGGGGGGCTCCAAAGCCATCCAGTTACTTCTAGATTGTCCAACTAAATCAACCAACTTCCAACGGAAAAATACAAAATCCAACAAGCAAAAAAAGAATATCCGTCATCCAGAATATTATCGCTTCGCGGCGGGGCGGTGGGTGGGGGGGGATACACAATCCAGTTGCGATACCACGTAGCGAAATCTAACAATTTCATGGGTCTCGACTTCAAGCACGCACGTATGTACGCGTGCCTTATCCCCCCCCCCCCCCCCGTTTCTACGAATCTGAGACGGATGCCTTTCCCGCGCTTCGTTCTCCAATACACTACCTAGTCGCGTCTAACGTGATCTTGTCCGCCTGGGTGATAGCAATGTCGCTCCCGAATGATTGAATTCGACGAAAGCATGGGACAGAACCGTAGAGACGGCAGGCGTGAGAGCACCATACACTTGTTTTCCTTGCTTTTATTGTTTTTTGTTTTTTGGTCCAGTATAACAATTGCAAGATCTCTGTTGATTTTTGAGTACATTAGAGTATAGGAGTATGAAAAAGTATTGTTATCCAACACTGCTGTCCTCCCTTCTTAATCAAATCAGCGTGCAAGCCCTTGTTTTCAGTTTATACCCACTCCCAAAGCAGTATTAGATTCAAGAAAATTATAAGTACGAGTTGTCCGGAATTTCTACCGGAAAAGCTACACGCATGCCATCCAGAGATGATGCGTACGTTTTGCAGACCAGTTACGTTCGATTGGTGGATTGAACACCAGGAAAAATAAACCAAAACGAATAATATCGAAATTACTGAAATTCCACACGCATGTATGCAATGCTACGCTAACAGATAGCTGGAATTCACGAATTCACAGCTCGCCATCCGTTTGCCATCCACCAACATCAATTTCAGGAAAACCCAAAAAAACCAAACAATCAAGGTCTACGTACGTACGCGTGGTACGATGCACCATTCAGCCTACCAGACAAAGAGAACGACTATTAATACTACTGATACTGCTTTTGCGTGGTACGATCGTGCAGTAGTCCATTAAGGGGACGCTAGCACCCTCAGGAATGTGCCCGCGCGTAGGCGTTTCGGCAACATATACATACGACTTGGAATTAGAGTAAGGGATTTGCAACCAAGATCCGTATTTCGTAAATGTAGAATAGTTATTGCCAATGTACAAGAATCCTGAGCGTTTTAGCCTGTTTTGCACTTTTTGGGGCCCAATAACGTACTGTCTATCATGGGAGCGTAGTCTTCCCATCTTCGACGACGACTTGCCAAGATATACATATATATTCATGCTGATGCGGACACCGACCCAAGCACCCCAGACCTCACCGCTCGTCATCGAAGCAGCGGGACAGAGGTATAGACATACGATGCAGTTCTTGTGCTTGGGCGGTCTTGTCGTCACAAGCGCGGACATTATACCAGAGATCACACGACGGATCCGACTCGCATGGGCATGCTACAATCGGTTAGAACGGGAGCTGTATGATATGGGGGATGCCCCGTTCACTCTAAAAGTGCGCATGCTAAAGGCCGAAGTGATGGAGACCCTGCAGTACGGGTGCGTGACGTGGACTCTGGGCCGGGAACACTTCGCTGAGCTCCGAACGGCACACCACAAACTCCTCCCTCCTACGGATCATTGGCTTCCAGCGCCGACAACGCACTGACCACCTCATGTCGTACGCCAAGGCCTTCAAAAATGCACACTGCGAGAGCGTTGAGAAGACCATCCGCAAATGACGCCTCCTCTTTGCGGGGGCCGTACAGCGGACGACCAATGAGCGACTGACCCGCCGGGTGATGTTCAAGACGATGACTGGTGGGAAGAACCCAGGACCAGGCCGACCAGAAGATAACTGGGCCCAATGTCTTGCAGACGACCTCAGGGTTTTTCAAGCCATCGAGGGGTCCACGGAAAGCTCCCCTTTGCTGTTCGGAGTAGAGACGGTGCTATGGTCGCGGGCGGCTAAGAAGAGCGGGAAGTGGTACCAGGGGGTCGTCGAAGTGGCGGACTGTTTCACGGCGAGGTGGCACAGGGACGAGGCGCAGAGACGCCGGCTGCGCCACGCAGCTGAGGGAGCCAAGAACGGCGACAAGGAGAGGGGAGGGGTGGGGGGGGGGGGGGGGGCAGCCGTACCGATGCAGCTGTCGACGATTGTAGAAATGAAATTATAGATCGGGTGGCTAGGTATCGGTTCGACTAACTCTTAAAGTCTAGCAGGTTTTGTTTGATCTTGTTGAGTTGTTCAATGGGGGAGGGGGGCGCGACAGCTGCAGTACTAACACTTGGCACCGTTATAGACGACAGTAAGAAGGAGACGGCAAAGGGTGTGGCTAGGTTCCCGAATCGATTTTCTAGGTCAGACGGGCACCCATATTACTATCACAGTCTGGATCACGATGTTCTCTTCTTTTTTCTCTCTTCTTTTCTTCTTGCTTTTTGCCTTGTCTCTCCCTTTGTTCCCTTTCCCCGCCCCGCCGTCCGTATGCCGATATCTTCCTCTATTTCGTGTTGCTTCGTCCGCGCGGCAGCTATCTGTCCTTCCTGAGTACGTATGCTTTCCATCTAGCACCTTTCTGATCTCCTTGCGTCATTTGTATTATGTTTCATTGCAGATTTTTTTTGGTTTTATTGTTTTTTGTTCTCATTTTCTTGTCTTGCTTCTGTTGTTGTGTTCTCGTACCCGGTACGCTGGCACTTCACTTGCTGGACCCTTGAATTTGCGTTTTTTTTGTTGTTTTGGTCTTCCTCTGTCTCACACTCTGTGACCACAGAATCAGTATCTCTCTAGGATAAGGAATCAGGACGGACACTGGGTGCACTGATGAAGCTGGGTAGAAAAGACGATTCAAGGTGAAGACAACAACATATATATTTACATATAGAACAGCAATATTTTAGTGGAAGCCATTTCTTCATCGGTAATATAGCCATTGTGCTATGCTCCCTTGCGTGAAATGAAACACTTTAGCGTTTTCGCGAGCTGTTCGTGCTACTCGCTCGCAACTTCGAATACACGAAAACATCTCGCGAATCGTTTCTCGCTGCCTACGACTGCCGTCTGCCGCACCCGACGCCCTTACACACTCCATCAGGAGCATCCCTCAATTTCGCGGGCTGTAGTTTCCTGTGGGGAGCTGTAGCTGTCCGCAAATGAAGTGCAAACGTTTAGTTGGGGGGATGTTTTTGTCTCACTTTGTGCACCCCACATTTCAACCAATTTCGACCACTGCAGCATCTCTTAGTCGAGGTGTAGGCCTTTGTTGAGAACCTGCGGGAGATGAATCAAGAGAGAAGCACAAGCTGCTGTGATTAACCTCTTTCAAGTCACCGTCGCTCTCCGGTAAGCACGAAACAGCCGAAGTTCTAAACGCAGCGTGTTAAACTAGCGATGTGTTTTTCTGTTCCGATAAATCATCTAGAGATTAGAGTAACCGGAAACTCGAGGACCAGGAGACGCTTGAGTGCCAGCGTGGGCCTAAACATGTACCATTACTGGAGTTGCTCGTATGCTGTTCAGTAATCATAACCAGAAATACTGTCGACCGATCACAACAATCAGATCAGAGAAGAATGAAAAATTCGTGCCCTTCGCAAGGTGTCGACGTCCGGCTGCGTCCCCCAGCCCACGGAGCTGCTGGAACGCCAACCAGTATCGATGCCTGTTCTTTCCCACGCGGTCTTATCCTGCTCGACGTCGTCGAGCTCGTTGCCCACCATCAGCCCCCGATGGCCCCAACCCTTGTCCTCCCCACAGCTACCATCCAGCCGATTCTTCCTACCGACATCCGGGAATCCCTCTTCGCCCATACCTTGCTTGCCCTCGCGCTCAGCCGGGACTGGGGTGGCCACGGCGCGGGGGAAGTCGAAGCTGGTGGCTCTTGTTGATGTTGCTGCTGTTGCAGCTGTGTCTGCTGCTGATTCTTTTTCTGTTGTTGTAGGTGTCTCTCCACTACCTCTATAGTCCATGCTCCTCCTGATTCACATCATCCACGTTCATCACTTGCTCCTCTCGTTCATCCCCAACCAGCTCTTCCTCACACCCCACCAGGTCCCTGCCGCCCTCCTCTGAAATTCCTCCCTCCGTGGACTCCTCGTCTGACCCTCCCCCCATACCTCTACCGGATTTTAGAGGTTCACGCTCGAAGTTCGTGCCCTCTCGTGTCGAGTATCCCAGGCTCTGCAAAAAGATACACACTTGTCTGGCGGACTCTAGTACTCGTAAATACTCCAGGCATCACTTCCGTAGCCATCTGTACTCACATAGCTGGTATTCGACTAGGGATGAAACGGATTCCAGTAGTTCGTACGGCCTGACAGTTTTAATCCTCTCCTGAGCCTCGCTCGCTAAATTACCGCACACTCTCTCCCAACCTCTCTCTTGCAGTGGCCTATGACAAATGCCCCATTCGCTTCCTCGCAGCTGGAAGTCGCCTGTTGCGGACGCCCAAGGATTGCCATCACAAACCCCTGCACTGGGTCGCCTTGGCATGGGCTGTCGCTGCTACTGGGCTCCTTGTCCTGGGCTTGTGTACTTTCCTCCCTGTTTGCCTCCTTTTGTGCGCTTGCGGATGCATGCTCCTTGGCCACTGCCAGCTCTTGGTCAGCGTTTTCCCGAGCGACGTTTAGAGCGGGCTTTCGTCTTACTTCCACGACAAAGTCATGAAGCCCTTGTTGTTGATCTTCAACAGACAGCCTCGAGAATGAGGATGAATCCACGGCGCACCCTGCATCCGAGCCACCATGACTTACATGCCAACTCCAGCGTAGGGGGGCAACTCGTGCGCCGGGTGGTGCGCCGCTTGACCTTGCCATGAGGCGTGGGAGCAAAAGCAGAGATAGGGTACGAAGAATCAACTATTGCTGTCCATGGCGAAGTCCATGATAAAGTATGCAAGTAAGTGCGAGGTAGGGCGCTTCGTATCGCCTTGTCGGACCCTCAAAAGTCATTCACAAATAGATATGCATCCCATCTGGAGAGACAGAAGAACTATCTCCGAGATCTATAGATAAATTACAGCTTAACGAATCACACCAATCATCCAATCAAAATACGTCAGAAATTTGCGCGACTATGAGCAACTGCTGTGTCTTACACATAGGTTTGGTAAGCTGTGCGGCTCACCGATGAAACGTCGAGAGATTCGGGTGGTACTATACAGGCTCAAAGGAGTATGATATTTGTTTTGGAGTGGAGGGCGATCTGTACGCAGCCGGGAGGCGGTGGTGCGCATGATCCTGGAGTAGGTTTTGACATTACTGCGGTAAACTTGTGTCAACCAATTTCACCGAACAGGTGACCGCTTGGTTATCGGGACAGAGGTCCCTATTTACGACAGTTTAGTGGTGGAGAGATTGATGAAGTTCACGCCAGTATGTCTTAGAAATTTTCGTTTAATTTGAGTTTTGGATTTTTGATGGGTTTGGTGTTTTCACAGCAGGGAGGCAGCTGTTCGATTCTACGATAGGTTTCGAAATTTCTGTGTCTTGAGTGATAACACTACTACAGTACTTGCAGTGTCAGGACAAGATGTTTGATGTGTTGGATCACTGCGAACCTATTGATAGTACGGCATTGACACTATTCTCATGACAATGTGCCGGGGCTAGGGAGGCTGTAGAAAAGAGTCGTTGCTCATTGTCGTGCTAATGTCTGATGCAGTTTGATTGGCTGATTGGTGTGGTTTATGTAGCTGAAACTCATCTACGGAGATCGCGGAGATAGTTATGTCTCTCCGGGATGCATATTTTTTTTGTGGATGGCTTCTGAGGGTCTCACAGTACAGCGATGGGAGGCGCCTTTCCTCCCAGTCTAATTTTAAAATAATATCCGGTATTTTTCTACCTCCTGCTCCTACGCCTTTTGTCGAGGTCGAGCGACACACCACTCGACCGCACCCGGCGCACGAGTTGCCCAATTAGTGGGGTGAGAGGCTGGTTGGTGTCGAGTGAGGTGGGGTGAGGTAGGGTGAAGTAGGGTAGGGTTGGGGTGGGTGGTAAGTGTGTGCGAGGTTGTCAACAGTCTTTTTTAGGGGACGATATACATATGAACTGCCTGAAAAGTGCCGTCCACTTATTGTAAACCTAATACTGCTGTCCGACGACAGGTGGAGCTGGATCACCGTTACAACCCGGGGGAGGCCAGCGGGGACCTTGTCTACGACCATGTCGGGATACACGCATCCGGAAGGGGGATCAACAACTCCGCGCTCGCTGCGTCCGAGCTGGTGCCGCCTACGGCGTGGGATCTGGCCGATGGTCAGCACCATCTCGTCAAGGTAATACTGCATATTACCTTTTCCCAGGTACTGCAGAGGTCTCCTTTGTTCAGGGCTGTGAATTGGCTGACAAGAAGTCGCCGACTAGTTATTAGTTGGCTAGGTATTACAGCTTTCTCATTAATTGCGTGCGGTAACTAATTGCGGTAGCTAGCGGGGTTATTTTTCGTCATTTTTTAGTATCTGACGGGCGCGTTTGCGGCTCAATTTTTTTTGTTTTTTTTTCGTTTTTTTTTTTTTTGTTCGATGGGAAATATACTGTAGTCATTTAGGCGGCTTCTTACTTCGCCACCCATCTCTTCGAGGTGCCAGCCATACTACTACACAGGAATACATATCACGGGGGCCATAGTAACTAGGACCAAGCATTGTTGGTAAAAATAGGTAAATGTATAGGTTTTTATGTATACCATAGGTCCTATTAACTATGGACCCCCGTAACATTAATAGTAATACATACTGTTGTGATCAGAGCCCACGATGGACCCAACCAACATGTAGCCCCCTGTATTTTTCATAAAATGCTTGGTTCTGATTACTATGGTCCCCCGTACAATAGCAACTATTAATACTATTAACGCAAAGAGCAAGCTGTCCTTGCAGTTCCGCCCGAGAACAGTGGCTGTGACGCCTAGCCAACGTCATGCCGTATTCGCAGGTCTACCTTTGGTGCTTTTCCTTGGCTGTCTTGCTCTTTCAGGGGACGTTCGTGAGCGGTCGATGTCGAAGCTCATGCTACGTGTGTTCTGTATCTGGTACACCTCCAGCGATATTCGATTCGAAACACAACCAGCGATAATAATCTACCCTGTCCAATAGGAGGCTAGCCTCGTCAAAACGTATGTAGCTGTTGGTTGTCGTTAAACAGCAGTAGGTTTCCAGGTGGTATTTATTTCATGCATCTTCGAGGTTTCTTCCAAATTGACACTCACTGGTGCCGTGCCAGGTACATTCGTTGTAGGGTGACGCAACACATGAACACATGAACTATCACCAATCACCATAAATAGCGAAACAAGAAGGTCTAGTAGCCAGTACCCTACTGAGTCGTTGATCGGTAACGCCGGCAGTATATAGTCGCCTGTAGCGAGAAGGAAAATGTGCAGCACTTGGGCTGTGAGCTACCTCGCTACATATCTTGTAATGAATTCACAGCTGGTGTTGTTTGTGGGGTGTCGAAGTAAAAAGCCGACCGACACAGACTTGATTTATCAACGAAAAACACAATCCGATCTGCGAACGCGCGCCCGTCAGATACCATAACACAGAACCCCCGAAAAATTACCGCACGCAATTAACTGCAATATTTGGCCAACTAATGCCAGCTAAAATATCTATTTTAGTCGGCTCGCTACATCCTTATATAAGTCAGCCGACCCACAGTCCACTACTGTAGACAAATATAGGAATTCTGCGGCCTTGTACTAGATCTGACTGCTAGGTTTGACTGCCAGATCTGACTGCTAGATCTGACTGCTAGATCTGACTGCTAGATCTGACTGCTAGATCTGACTGCTAGATCTGACTGACGCGTTCGTCTGTTGACTGGCGCTTGTTTCATTTGTTTTTTACGACAATGACTTAAAGTCAGTTTTGGAATAGGTGGGTTACTTTTTCGCCTCCCAAAGTGCAACAAGAACTTACGTTTTGGTATCAATAGCCGGGAAGCCCAACTTTATCACAGGAGGCGTGCTATACTTATGGGGACATGCAGCGCTTCTTGCCTTCCAAGGCAAATATTGCTATCTGATTACGGGGGGGCATAGCAAATAGGACCCAATATTGTTAGTAAAAGTAGGTGATTGTATAGATTTTTGCGTGTACCGGATGTCCTATTAACTATGGTTCCCCGTAATAGGAAGACCCTTTGCGTTTTCACAATCTTGTTCTCAATGCATCTACATGTAGGTTTTGGAATTTTAATCGGATTGTACCTTTAGTTTCTCTCAATATCAGTTTTTTGGGGTAAAGCATAAGGCTGCTATACTATAATCAAGAAACAGTATGTGCTACACACATACATAAAATTATACATACCTAGTATATGTCAAATATATTGCAGATATATCTAATATGTTATATATATACCAGATATATATATATATAATATATGTTACAGATATATATACAACATAAAATGTATGTTACGTACGTATTATATGTTACATATGTATATGCACAAAGCCGTGGAAAAAACCAGAGCATGTTCTTACGTGGTGCCTCCTACTGTTGTTGTTCGAAAACAAGGTGAAATATTTTCCGAGGGTGGCGGCCGAGTACCTGCATCACTTCTCCGCCACTTCTAACTTGGTGCCCTATCTTAAGGTGGGTGCGTGTGCGGTGCGGTTCCATGAGGAGGGCGGCGCGGGGCCTACTAGATTTTCATTGTTTTTCTCACTTTAACCCATCGCCAAAATCGAGCTGGTGGTCACAGGACAGGCTCCAAAAACGTTAGAGTGGAGAAGAGAGCCTCAGGAAAACAAAACAAAACTAAAATAGCACACACTATACGAATAATAGCATCGAAGCAAACCGTACACTCCAGACAAGGAACAGTCGTACACCTCAGACAAGAAGCTTGAGAAACAACTCAGCGTACGCATGACGCACCTGGTACAGTATTGTTATATGATCGCGTTTGCCGTCCGACAATGCGCAGCATGTGCTTCGGCCATAGGTGCGTCGACTACCAGTACACATCATGTCATAAACACCCCCCGGGAGAACAAAACCGCTCTCAAAGGGAGACCTATGGACGTACTTACTTCCGGCCTAACCGCTATCTACTTCACTTCTTCCTGATGTCCTTGCTACATCTCCATATTTTTCTCTCGCAGGACAACGGAGAGGGTCGCAGGCTGGGAACCTTGGTGGTGTGGGTAGACGGTGGAATCGCAGCGGACGAACCCCTGCTGGCGGTGCCGATAAACCTCAGCGTCGTGCTAGACCTTCCCCAGGACAAGGCAAGTACCTGTAATCTCACGATGTTGGCATATCCTTCGTAACGTAGCTTGAGACGGTGATGTTGGCAAACGTTCGGTTGGTGATGTTGGCATGTTCTGACCTGTATGTATGGTGATGTTGGCTTATCCTAAGTAACCAGCATTCGGGGTGATACTGCTTTGTCCTAACAATTATTAGGGGTGCCAATGTTGGCTTATCCCAACGAGTAGGTGGCATATTATTGGTTTTGTCCTGACCATTGCCTAGGGCGATGATGTTGGCTTATCCTAACCGTTCAGGTGATATTAGTCTGTCCTGGCCATCATTTAAAGTGGTGTTGGCTGATCCTAACCACTATGTGGGTGGCGATGTTGGCTTATCCTAACCATGATTCAGGGTGGTGTTGGCATATTCTAACCATGACATAGGTTGTATGGGCTTATCCCAATAACTATTTAGGTGATGCTGTCTTGTCCTAATCAATATTCAGGGCGGTAAGCATTGGCTATTCCGAGCCATTACTTAGGGCGACGTTGGCTTATCCTAGCCAGTATTTAGGGTGATGTTGGCTTATCCTATACTTTGTTCGGGGTGACCTTGGGCCGTCCTACTATAACCGTGCAGGTGGTATCGGCGTATCCTAACCATTATTTGGGGTGACGTTAGCCTATCTTAACAATCACCTAGTTGATGTTGACTCACTCTAACCCAGCATGTAGGGTGATGTTGGCTTATCCTGACCATTATTTGGGTGATATTGGCTCATCCTAACCGCTGACATAGTCTCGACTTATCCTTACGATTCGTTAGGGCGATACTATGTATTGTCTCGTAGTACTATTTTGAACGGTGTTGACTTATCCTATCACTATCCATTGTTTAGCGTGACGTTGGTTTATCCCAACTGGTGTTTAGAGTGGCATTGGCTTATCCTATTCGCTCAGGTGATTGTGGCTCCTCTTGCTATCTGAATGAATAATGCCTTGCATATTGTCGAAAGGCTAATAATGTTATATAGTGTACCAAGCACGAATTTCGTCATCTTACGAGCTAAAGGACCGTGCTGCGAGAACATCATCAGAACCGAGGACGGTTTTCAGAACCTGTTTCTTCTGTGTTCGATGGGATGTGTTACATTTGCTTGCATGCCTTCAACCTTCAACATCACAAGATACACAGATACCTCAAGTTACTATTTATACTGCCAGCCACTGCCTGCTGCAGGGCAGCGTACTACCACATCAGGAAGATTTTCTGCCTACCAGGTCGTCTGTAAATATCTGTGACACACAACAGAGGCTCTTTGGAATACACAACAGCACAACAATACAACACCACAACAGCACAACAGAGGCTCTTTGGTGTTAGGCAGGGCTTTTTCTAGTCGATTTCCTTAAAGAGGGATGCAAATAAGCACGCATATCCGGCCCTTGAAATCCTGACGGTATTCCAGGCCGCGGCAAAAGGTGAGCGGTATATTATTTTCAGCTTGCATCGGCGATCACAGGTACGTCAAAGCTCCGACTCTAATTTGCGGTGTACCTACAAAAGCATACCAGGTAAATGTTTTTGATCGAGATTTTTCCCCTCTCTCGTAGTCCCCATAAGGTTGACGTGATTGTGAAGGTGTCACCTACTGAGCTATAGGGGTAAAAGACCGATCGATCACCCAGCCCAGGGCAATCCTTGTAACACCCTCCCCCTCTGAACGACGGGATCTTTGGGGCGTCGGTACCGTATACGGCCGTCGCTGACCTACGCGCTTCGTTTCAATGCCTGGGGAACCAGGGAGTTACGTCTTTAGGGACCGCACGCGCAAGCGTCTCTATAAAAGAAACGTTCGAAGTCAGTTTCGAACCAGTGTCCTGCCGACGACGCCAAATGTGAAGGTGTTAGTTACCTGCTGAGCTATAGAGGTAAAAGACTGACCGATTGCCCAGCAGGGTAATCCTGATAACGTGATCCTGCCGTTGTCATGTGTACGAAGTATATACTACTGTAGTGGCGTGACCCTCACGCACCTGTGTCCCGGGTACAGGTATTCGTGGGGTTCACGGCGGGTACGGGCAGGGCTTGGGCGAAGCACGACGTGTTGGCGTGGTACTGGTGCCACAACGACGGAGGAGGTCCAGAGCAAGAAGGTACGAGTGAAAACGAAGAGCTGTTGAGTACAAGACCTTCAGTTATCATGGGAGGGGGCCTAGTAATCCATCGTAATCCATTGTGATCTATAGCAGTACATACAGCAGTATAGTAACACAAAGTAATCCATGGTAATCCATAGTAATATATACCTGGTACGTAGTAATACATAATCATAGTAATGCATAGTAATACATAGTAATACGTAGAAATACATAGTAATACATATCTGGCAGTAATAGATGCTACAGTAGTATATAGTAGTACATAGTACTACATAGTAGTACATAGTAAATGTATGTATATATGGCATCGATCAGAACTTTCCCCCGTGCTTGCTTGCCACATTTGGTTCTCAATATTACTTTGTACAGCAGTATGTATTACTATGGCATGCTCCCTCGTTATGCTAATCACTATTTTTAGCCTTCGGTTCGTAGGGAGCGAGTGCGTGCGTTTTGTACGAAACACTACTGTCAGATTTGGAAGACTCCTCCGAAAGCTACACGCCCCTTCCAGAGTATCACACACAGCTTGCAAACATGAGAGTTTTCAAACTATGAGTCGATCTCTCACAGAGCTCATGTGTGTGTTGTTGTTGTTGTTTTTTTTTTGAACCTTTCAAGCATGAAGTGTGTGCTGCCTGTCGATGGGTAGAAGCAACAACCCGGTTGAGCATGAAGAACACAAACACCCCAGACATACCATATCAATTTAGATCCGCCACTTACCTCGGGCAGGGTCGGATCAGACCCCACCCTCCACACACAGCTCGGACAGAGCAGTTCAGACCCCCCACCTCATAACCTAGACCTTGCGGGTGGCAGATAGAACCCTCCTTATTGATGGATGTTTTCTGCACGGCCTATCTACGATAGGCCACTTTTTTCGGGTGGGATCTGTTTGACACGACAGCTCTTCTTGAGAAGCTGTTAGAGTAGGATATGTACGATGCGGCAGTTCTTCTGGCACAACTTTTTTATGACGCCAAAAACAACACCCACGATTCTGGATTGTAAATGTCGGACGGTAATGTAAGGATCGTTTTGGTGTTCGTACTTGTGTCCCAGCTGCTGTGCTTACATTTCCGTCCAGAGTGGGATGCTACGTTTTTGTTTTTGACACGGCGGACATCTTCATTATGTAGACGATCAAAATGATCTAAAGGATCTAAATGATCTAGATCCTAGCCTGCCGTTATGTTATACCTGGTACGTACCTGGAATTGTGCAGGACCTATAGAGTACGGATCCAGCTCGGGAATCCTGTCCTATCATTGATCACGTATGTGCTGTAGGTTATTCGGCTCCCATTGGGCAACATGAGCTAGACCATACAGATCGTACAGATCATACAGGTCAGGAATCTACTCTATCTATTTGCCTTGTGTGATTTGGATCATGACCTATCTGTTGAAGATCTGCCTGCACACGATTTTCCTGATATGTCTGATTTGTGAAATGTTCTAAGAAAACCATCACCAAGCAAAGCCACGGGTCAGGTTTAGCAGGAACACGATAATTTCGGGCGTCTTGATACTGAAGTTAGCGAAGAACGCGCCCATTCACAGTTAAGAATAATAAACCCAGCCTGTTTCTTGCATCGGTGTCTTGCGCTGCTTAAGACACTCGCAAGTGAAGAAACAAAACGGAAAGAAAAGCGACAAAAAATAAAAGCTGATCCCGCACCGTGTAGCAATAGCTTTTTTTTTCGTAAATAATAGACTGCCCGGAAGGTATACGGGCACATCAGGTATCAGTCTGTCCCTAAATCTAAATACAACGACCGCTTTGATTAAATATTAGTATAGAAGAAGACATTATATTTACGAACGGAGTGATCATAGTTAGCGGTGTGTGATAGGGTACACGGCAAAAATCGAATCGACACCGCACTCACTGTTAAAAAGGTCATACACGCAACGAGAAACAAACCAGTGGGGTGAGGTTCCTCTATCCCCTACGAATTTCCCGAGAATAATTCGTTTTCGTTTTTGTTTCTTTAGTTTAATTGGTTTTTATATACCCCTCTCTTGCCTGTGGGTCTCGAAAATGGAAAGTTGGGCACCGCATTTGTTTTTTGACGTGCACCCCTCGTTACATCACTCACGCGCTCGGGGGTGCACGGGGGCTTGGCGCGTTGCCTCGCTCAAACTTGGAGCGGTAGGTGAAGACCCTAACCCTAAGACGCCACGGGGCTGTCGAGGAAACAGACCAATACAGCATCAACTATACGATCCTCGAATTAAATGAAGCGCGAGGAAGTGAGCCCTTCTTCCCATTCCCGTGGGCCCCTCTAAAGGCGTCTGTCCACAAATAAATGTGCATCCCATCCGGGGGAATGTATTAATCCCGCCGCAATCTCTTGAGACCAATTGCGGTTACATTTATCTCACCAATCAGCACAGTCAGACTTATCAGACATGGGTGCGACTATGAGCAACGGCCATGACCGACACCCCCGGCTGGAGTGATCATATCAGAGTGGTGCATGATGCATTTCTACGACGTATTAATCACATCTGGATGTTTGCTGCACGGGCTGGGCTGTGCAGGCGGTGCCGAGGGGTCGGAGTCGGACCTAGCTTGGAACGGGTGTGGGGAGACGGAACAATTCTCTGTCTTCAGCTACGGACAATCGACCGAGTACCACCCCAAGTCGCGACTCAGAAGGAGCGACGTGGTGGAGTTGCATCAGGGAGGAGGCGCTTACGGCGGGGGTGGGTACGGGGGGGGCGACGTAGACAGCGAGGCTACCACGGTGGTGCCAGTGCCGAAGGGCCACTGGACTTCGGGGTTGGGAGGGGGGTGGGTGGGGGATGCGGGGCAGGTTCCCCCAGCGACAGAGAACTAAGCAGCGACAAGCGACAAGGGGCAACTATGCAACTGATTTTAATCGCGATTGACTACCTGGTATTTCTTATTGTGTGCCATCCTACTGTGCGCAGTGCGAAATTCAACAGCGTGCATCACTTTTAAGAGGTAACATTTCCAGAAGAAGAAAAAAGCAAAGAATGAAAAAAGAAAAACCATTAGTATTTCCAAAATCTTTGCGATCGTGGCTGCCAATGTATATACCTGGTACCCGGTATTTTACCATTATGATTACGATTTTTTTACGAATGGGTTTGCCAATATACATACCCTAGAGAGGTGTTACCCGTCGAGTACCCGTTCTAAACGGGCACCCGCCAACGCTGGAAAAAAATATCCCGGGTACTCGCGAGTATTTACGGCCATTTTGGGCGGATACCCGGGTACCCGTTTGACGGCGGCTACCCGTATAACAACACCCATGTACCATTCTAACAGCCGGGTACCCGAGTGCCCGGGGTCCAAATCCTCGGACGAGTATGGAGTGTTACCCGTGCCCGTGACGGGTACTAGCAAGCCGGGTAACACACGCGAGTACTTGGGTAATTGGAAAAAGGGTATTACCTCTTTTGTGATGTGGTGTGAGATGTAACGCACCAGACAGCATTTTCATTTCATTTTGAAAGGATTTCCTCGAGATTATGCATCAATTGCTACCCAGGGAGCTTGATTTAGGGATGATAGGTTGCCATCGCCGGGATTTCCAAGGCAATTCAACGGGTACCCGGGCCCGAAATACTCGGCGAGTATGAAGTGATACTCGTACCCGTGACAGGTATTCGCTAGCCGGGCAACACCTGCTAGTACCCGGGTAATCGGCAAAAATTCAACACCTCTAATATAACCGGTATCTAAAGAAAAAAAACTCTGTGGATAGTTGGGCGGGGTCCATGGTGTAAGACATAGCAGTTGCTCATAGTCGCGCAAATGTGTGATGCATTTTGATTTGATGATTCGTGTGGTTTATATGTCTGCAAATTATCCTAAGGGAATATGCGGTGGGTGGTATGAATCCGGATGGGGTTGCATAAAAGTATAGGTTGGATGATTTTCCAGGGTCACGGGGAAGAGGGATGAGATTCCCCTCGACCTCACAACTATGGTACGTGTTCTACTATGCAACTTTAATTGAGACTTCGCAACACCATCTGATCTCTTCTTTTGCTCCCGCGCCTCATGGAAAGGTCGAGCGGCGCACCACCCGGCGCGCGAGTTGTTCCCTCACAGGGAGTTCGACAAGTGCTGCAAATTTTGATTTTGACTTGTTCTGACGGAGAATATGGGCCTCTCCGTCGGCGAAAAACTGTGTCCCCCTTTTATTAATAATCGTCTACGTTTTTTTTTTGGGGGGGGGTGCACCCTTTCTTTTGCCAAGAACCTTTTATTTTGCCACCACTATCACTTTCCAGCTCGATTCATGTTATAGGGGATCGGCTGTGTGGCTTTCTTCGGCTTAGATGGACTGGGGATAATCAAAAGCGGTGACGAAGTCACACTCGAACAACGACAGCCGAACTTCTTGAGCTTCCGTCGCGCCGCTTTGTTTCAGCCGGAAGATAGACGAAAAAAAAAAAAAAAAACAACTAGAGGGATTGAGAATAGTGAGGAGTTCATCGGACAACTACTGTACGATCGTTTCCAAACGTAGACGCAGCGGCACCGCTGTACTCACTCACTGGTGGCTACATCAAATTGGTACCCACGCGGTCATTACATCTCCGGACAGAGCGGTATCATACCAACTATTTTAGCTACTGTAGGGCCTATACCAATTTTTTAATGTTTGAACCTATTAATAGCACTGCTGACCACTCGGAACATGAATATAAGAACCGTTTGAGATAAATATTATCAATAGTCCTCCAACGGTCTTCATTTTCTGGCCGGCCAGAGCCCATTATAGCATTATTTTCTATAATACAGCAGCAGCCCAATTTCTGGCCGGCCATAGTTTATTTGAATTTCGCATAGATCATGTAATGTGGTCGAGTATCAGTGGGGTGCCCGATTTAAGAGCCCCTCGTGCTATCCGCGTGCTCGAGTGCTCTCAGTGCGGGGCATGCTCTTTTCTCAGCGCTTCCTGCGCCTTACGTGCATGCTAATTATTGTCCACTTGCACAAGGATGTTGGGCATGCTTTTTTCGTGTCCTCGCAGGGTTGGGCCCCTCGGTTCAACAGTATTTCCCTTGTTTGGGTGGGGTTTCCACAGACAAGAGCTAAGCACACAGTGATGGTGTATTCACTTTCAATCTATTTTCCCTTGCTCGTATTGCTCTTCTCCACGCTCCCTGCTCCTCACGTGCATACTTGTGGTGTCGATACAGCAGTATGGTATCTATACTCGTTCGTACTCGAGTGCTCTCTGCGCGGGGCATGCTTTTCTTGAGTCCCCGTATGGTTGAGACTCTTGGGTGGTGTTGGTACATACAGTATATGGGCATGGTATGGCATGGCACGGTACCGTGAGGCACGGTAAGTGATATCGTATGTTGGTATGGTATGATGGTACGGTTTATTTGATATGTCACATGGAAAAATCACTGTATGTGATGTGGTATGTTGGTGGTATGGTTATGAGTGTACGGTGTAGTGGATATATTATACCAAATATTGCCTGGTGGTATGGTGTGTTTCATTATATAAGGTCTGCAAGAGTCGAATACTTTGTATAGATATAATCTGTAACGAACAAAGATATCGATCATGGGAGCGAACTACTGCAATACATATGTTCGAAATTATAAGGGATATGGACAGACAGACAGACGGACAGACATATCTGCAATTACCAAAATAGAGACTCAGTTTAACAAACTGAGAATACCATGGGTACATGTTAAGTATGTTATACGTTCGGTTAATGATATATTCCTCGTATATTATACCCCCTACCTACCGCAAAGTGGCAGCAAGGGGTACAATAATCCTATCATGATTAATCCGCCCAATAACCCACCAGGTCGCCTGGTCGGGTCCCCTCTCATCCCTCCAACCCGAGCTACAAATGGGCAACCACCAACAACCCTTCTCTGACAAGTTTACCGTCTCAAGTTTCGCCGGATCCTCTACTCGGCTGCAGCGACAACACAAAAGAGAGGGGCTAGCCCTATACACAGAAAACATCGCGCTCAGGTTAGTTACCCAAGACGACGACAAAATGTAAATCACCGTCTTAACAGTGACCAAACAGGATGAACAACACTCGACTCCGGCCACGCCTGCCAATCAGCGAAACCTGACATACAAATCCGTGCACCACACAAACATTCATCATACGAAACTCTGTGCCTCGCCCCCCCCTCTCCCCTTCGCTTGCTAACCTTGATAGGCCCATCAACACCCCCCTTTGACACATACCCTTCCATAAAATAATGACGGCAGCCCAGCCGACGAGAGTCCCGCGGTAAAAGCGCGCTACTTGTAGTAGACATCATTCCTTCGCACCTTGGGTCGATGCCCTCCGCCTCTCCTTCTCCCCCAAAACAAGACACGCAACCCCCCGCTTCCACCTTCCCGGCATTGTAGGGATGCTAAGGTCTATGGTCTTACCAGTACGGCCATGCATGATATCCAGTACACCCCCCCTCCCCCGCTCACCTCCACAACACGCCCATTACAAGTGTTGGAGCACTAACCAGCCAACAACCAAATCAACTAACCGATCAATCAATCAACCATCTGACCAAATTAACCCATCAAATCCACCACCACCGGGAGTCAAAACTAACAAGCAGCAATGATTGACGAACCGCAGCGGTGAAGGAAGGAAAGTTATCGGACAAAGCCCCCCCCCCTCCACAACACGCCCATTACAAGTGTTGGAGCACCAACCAAAACCAAACCAACTAACCGATCAATCAATCAACCACCTGCCCAAATGAACCCCCCAAAATCCACCACCACCGGGAGTCAAAACCGACACAGCAATGGTTGACAAACCGCAGCGGTTAAGGAAGGAAGGACACCGGACCAAGAAAGCCATACACACTACAACTCTGGACTGCAATGTAAGGACCATTGGTTGTATAAATATGATACCCAAACCGTCCATACGATTCTACTCAGAGTGGTACGAAGAAGAGCGCAACGCCAACGGAGGCAGACGCGGCACGGGGACGTCCGCAACCCCCCCTCCCCCCCCATCCCCTCCTCAACGCTCACAAACAAGGTCGCCTTCGACACAACAACGTTTATAGTATAGGGAAACGGTGGCACAAAAGGGTGGCACAAAAAGGGGGGGGAACCAAACGTGGAAGCAAGGCATGCCGCAACGCATCACATCACATCGCATCGCATCGCATCGCGTTGCAGCCAGGCTCGGGCTCGAACCACGCTCGTACCTCGCGGCGGTAATTACACGCGGAGGAACTACTGTAACTTTTCTCGCCAGCGGCGAGACCAAATCAGTCGATTAGGAAGCAGCAGCCCATTTATCGGGGCTGACGCTGCGACACACACCAAACAAAACTTGCAACAACACACGCAAAATAAAAACAAAAAAAAGGGTTCGACGCACCATAAAAAAATAAGCCTCGGCCGATTGGGCGGACACCGGCGGAAAATCAACGCCATGCATGTTTTCTACAAGGTGCCCAGTCCTCCTGAAAAACTCCGGTTCGCGTAAACTGTGACCGTTGTTGTGCTACCTCCCCACCCCCCCAGGCCAAAACCTCATCGAACCGCTGACCCCCCCCCCCCCCCCCCTCAGCACACGAACGCACCCCTCTCCACGGAGAGAAGGCGGGGCATACGGGTGAAATCGATCCTTCCAATCCCCCCCTCCCCCTTGCGGTCATCTGTCCATGTTTGTCTGTCTCTGTTTGTCACTGTCTGTCTGTCCCTCTGTTGTCTTGTCTGTTTTGTCTGTCTCTCCCCGCCCCCCATCCGCCGCCTTCTCTTCCCTACTCTCTCTCGCCCTCACCTCTTCGCGCCCCCCCCCCCCGGCCCCGCTGTCTCTGGAAGTGGTCACACCTCAAATTAAGTCAATTCATTGATGCTGTCATCCATATGCAAGAAAATCCGCCTCTAAAGCGGTTCTTAGTAGGATGCAGCTCACCCTTCATGCGACTCGCCCAACACCTCACGGCGCTTCGCGCTTGGTGCAAGCAATGTCTGCCTGGTCGGTGAAAACCCGACGTGCTCCGTCCCGGCATTGTAGGGATGCGAGGGTCTACGGTCATACGACTACGGCCATGCTTGATCATGAGTACACCCCCCCCCCCCCCCCCCCCCCCCCCCCCCCCCCCCCCCCCCGCCCCCCATTCCCCCCTTCTCTCTCTCTCTCTCTCGTGCTTCGCCTGATCGCCTAATCTTCATCTCTAAATTGTACACTGAACCGTCGGCAGTCAAACTTTTTTTACGCCAGCCCCCATGGGAGGAATACTGTTATTTATTTTCCTTTTCTTACTTTTATTCTTGTTCTTAAATGCACGGTTGTTCAGCCGACGTGCCCATCATCGTGTGTGCAAAGCCCACAATTAAAACGTTTCTCCCCTGTTGGTCCGGCCGAACCAGCCCCCGCTCACCCTGTCATGAAGCAACTCCGAGCGCTGACGCCACTGCAGCAGCACGAATAGCAACAACTTCAAAACCATCAGCATCATCTGCGGCATCTGCAGCAGCATCTCCAGCAACAGCAGCAGCACCTGCAGCAGCATCCGCAGCAGCAGTAACTGCTGGAACTGCAGCAGCAGTATCTGCAGCAGCAGTATCTGCAGCAGCAGTATCTGCAGCAGCAGTATCTGCAGCAGCAGTATCTGCAGCAGCAGTATCCGCAGCAGCAGTATCCGCAGCAGCAGTATCTGCAGCAACAGTAGCAGCAACAGCAGCAGCAGCAGCCCCTACGCCTCCCTCCCCCTAGAAACCCCAGAAACTAGGGGAATGACGTCGTCGAAGGGACCGAGCGGCACGACAAAATGTCCTCAGGAGACATGTCGACCCTCCACCTTCGCCATGCGTTGCTCTCCTTCTCTTTCGCCGCCCTCGCCCTCATTCTTCCCGCTTCCTCCTCCTCGCCCCCCTCCCTGCCCTCGCCCGCTCTGCCCCCCTCCCTCCGACCCACCACCGAGTCTCCCCGAACGTTAGACTGCTCTCCCCGGTGGTGGTGCTGGCGGTGCTGCGAGCCTCGAAGGCGAAACAACCCCCGCTTCATCAATCGCGGTAACTGACATCTGCTGCGCTACCGACGAAATCATCGAAGCTGTCGACACGGTCGAAGAACCCGCCCCTGTCGACACCTGCCCCCCCCTCCGAGACAAAAACGCCTGATTGGCGACCAACCCCCCTGGTGGCGGCGCCCGCCTCCCCCCCCCCCCGCACCCCCGCTTGACGCGTCGCCCGACACTCCACTTGACACTCCGCTTAAAACAGTCCCTCCGTTTAAAACCGCCCCGGTTGAAACTGGTTCGTTTGAAACTGCTGCTTGGCCTGGAGCTCCACCGTTCCCGGCGCGGTCTCCCGGCCAGCCGCCGGCCAGCCAGGGGTGGGACATGGCTTGTTCAACGGACATGCGTCGGGAGGGGTTGGGCACAAGCAGAGACACAAGGAGCGCCCTAGCCCCGTGCGGCACGGTCGAGGGGAAGAGCCACGCCGGGGGAACCGGGGGTGACGTCGGCGCAGGCATCCTTACCGACGCTCCTCCAATCAGATGCTGCTGCTGCTTTCGCGGCGAGGTCGAAAACTGCGACGTTGACGATGACGGCAGCGGTAGCATTGCAGGCGACGACGATGGGATCTTAAGCGTGCTCCCGACTCCGGAAGAGTTGGAGAGGGGGGCAAGGGAGGGAGAGAGGAGGGGGGGAGAAGAGGAAGGGCGGGACGGTTTCGCTCCGATGGCGTGCTTTTCGGCCCATTTCTTAAATCTCTTGTACCTGCGCAAGGCGGCAGGGGAGCAGAGACAGTAGGAATAGAGAGCAAGAGTGGTCCGATGTTGAGAGTGGTGGTTGAACTGTGAACAGCGCGATCGATCGTGTGGCACAATCACGGAACAAAACGAAGTCAACGTTGAGGGCGCGTGTAATCGTACAGGTACAATTAGCAGTTTCAAGGTCCTGCCTGTGCCGACTCTATTTCATGGTAATGAAACGTACCTAGGACACCGAGCGAGGTTTCGATCGAAGGGCAGGCTGGCGGCGAGCATGGTGTACAGCACAATGCCGCAGCTCCAGGCGTCCGCTTTGAACCCGTCGTAGCCCTGCACAACATGACGACCACCACCACCATCGGTTTCATCATCATCAGCACCACCACCACCACCATGGCAACAGCAACGGGATGCAAGAAGAAAGCGACGGGTAAAGGGTGCGGCGTGACCACGAGCGTGAATAGGGGTTAGGGTGAGAACATCGTCATCATCATCACCAACGAGCAAGCGAGCGAGCCCACAGACGAAAACAGCAGACAAGCAAGCAAGCAAGCAAGCAAGCAAGCAAGCAAGCAAGCAAGCAAGCAAGCAAGCAAGCAAGCAAGCAAGCAAGCAAGCAAGCAAGCAAAGCAAGCAAGCAAGCAAGCAAGCAAAGCAAGCAAGCAAGCAAGCAAGCAAGCAAGTAAGCAAGCAAGCAAGCAAGCAAGAGGCGTTCCACGATAAATGTCTACCCTATTTTTTCCGACGCTCCTACGCTCCTCACTTGAGCTCCATACTTCACCCCAACATTGACTTCAGCCAAGATCAAATCGCATCCCGATGAATAATCCCATGGCCCAAGTATACAAAAACGTCATTTTTCGAAACAAGATTGACATTCCGACGATTTTGGGTTAAAAAAAGCCCCGTCATTCAAAATACATTTAGCGGAAATGTGCTATACATCTCTATCGTAGAACGCGTCGCAAGCAAGCTCGCAAGCTCTCAAGCTCTCAAGCTCTCAAGCTCTCAAGCTCTCAAGCTCTCAAGCTCTCAAGCTCGCAAGCAAGCCAATAGTCAAACAAAGACCAAAGCAGCGAACAGTGAACACCCAAAGGTGCTCGCGGCAGGCGCTGTACCTTGGAATTGGCGGTGTTGACCTCTGGAGCCATGTAGTACGGCGATCCTACCACCGACTTCACGCGTTGCGGGAGGCCGTGGGTGGACTGCTTGCCCGGGCCCTGGGTACCATCTGCTGCGGCGGGCACGTTGCATCACGCCACGTGGCAACATGTCAGATCACTTCCTACCATGTCAGATTACATACAATGCCATACAAACCATCGCGTGACCTAAAAGGTCGGATGGCTCAAAATGTCAGATCGCGATACTACATCACAGCACAACACACGATTCGAAATCACCACCTTTGATAGTCACATCACGCCACATAAAAAATCACAACGCATGACGTCAAATCACATCTGCCACTGCCCCCCCCCCCCCCCGTCTCGAAGAAGTTTGGTGCATTGGATAGTAGCGATAAAACGATCGCTATCCTACGAGATACCCGGTAGATCGTGGCCACATAGGGCGAAAGAGGAAGGGGGGCAAGATAAGCAAATACAAAAGTTTCTGTGCAACATGTGAAGAAGAAACGTGAAGAAGAAACATAAAGAGCGCCAAACTGTTGGAAATGTGTCTACTATTTAATATGGAGCAGGAAAGGTCACCCGTCTCGAACGAGAGGTACGTGGTCAACGGTAACATGACGAAGGCAAGCAACAAATGAGTACGCCCCCTCTCCTCTCAAAGAGAAGGGTCCATACGTGTCGCTGAACTCCTTCTATTACTGACTGCAGTACTCTGTACTCTTAATATTCGTACAACAAAAATTATAGTAACGTAACACGCGACCCAAAAAAACTTCCAAGTAAGCCATACTAGGTACTAGTAATAAGGTACCGGTATACCCCTCTGTCCGGAAACGTAAGCGCGGTTTGTATATACCTGGTACATAATAAATATCATATCGTACCTGGCACAAAGTATTTCATGTAATGATACCCAAGAGGTTCACACACTTGACGAAATAGCGGCATATGTAGTACTACAGTGTGAGTTCAACAGCGTGCCTGCTCTCTACCATGATAATGAAACCGTTGCCATCGCACCCGTGGTCTTTGTCGTCTCACGGTTCTCGTTCCCTGGCTTGGAGAGGCCACAGCACACCGACAATCCGAAGTCTGCCACCTTAAGCTCCGGCGGGGAGTTCCCTTGGGCAGACTCGGCTAGAAGCAGGTTGGACGGCGAGAGGTCCCTGTCACGTACCGAATGTCGCGTATCGCATAGCGTAGGGTTTATCGCGGGGGTCAAGAACAACGGAAAACGGTTGAGATCGAGAGTTGACCCTTTTTTCTATGTAGTAGAGCAGTGTGCACAAACATGTATACCACACTGTCCCTAAATATAAACACCTATTGTCTTGACAATTAGTGTAAAACCGGTGCATATAGTATGAGACAGAGTGATAGTTGCCTAATTCCAGGTAGTTTTTCTCCAGAACGGGGGTGCGGTCCTAAACGGTTCAATTCACGGGCAATAATTATAATTAGAGGGCGGCTATTGCCACTTACTCGGCACCACGTATGATTGAGGGTTACTGCTGTGCACGATAAGAACATGACCAACCCAAGCAATCAATTAAAAAATCAGTATAATCAATAAATCAATGAATCAATGTGTAGGGCAATACGAACACGAGCAACCCTTAGCACTATTCGTAACCCAATCAATTAGTCAACCATTGTGTCGAAAAAAACGGATATTAAGCTCTACTGAACAATCAACCGAAACCACCCCGTAACGTTTTCCGACAACGGCTCCGCTCCAGGAAGGTTTCTACCCCCCTCCCGCCCCCATCCTCCCCCTACCCCCTGTCGCGCGGAGAGAGAAAAAGCAAACAACAAACAACAAACAACAGGCAGGTTTTAATATTAATAGTACCAAGATACAGACGAGTTTCGACCCTTCGATCGGTCAAACTGACAGCTGACGTATGTATATATTTGCAAATAAGTCACATGCCCGACAGGCACGCCAGAAGCTACAGCAGGCCTGCTATTGTGAGGTGTCGTGCAGGATGTGTACACAGCGCAACATATGCAACCCAGGAAGCACCCTACGTATCGCGCAGCCTATCACGTATATGGCTACCGCCCGGCAGCATGGGGCGTGCTGAAGCTCGGGTATTCTTGTGTTCGAACTCGTGTACGCCACCATGCGCGACTGACGAAAGGCAACAGCAACTGGGCCTATCTATCTTTCACCGTTCGTTCAGCTACTAACGCATACCACTGTTTTTTGCACAACCACGTATGAGACACCACCCTCTTTTAAGTAATATACAGATCGTAAATGTCAGCAACTCATCTGCCTCGAAACATACACAGTAGTACGTAGGTAATGGTGGAGTGGGAAACAACACCATCTGTCCTACGCGCGGAACAATCAACTGAAATCATGCTACGACTGTTATTAAATAGATAACCCTTCGATACAACCGCAGTCCCGTTCCGGAGATAAAGTACTTAGAATTTGACTGGATTGTTCCCGAAACTGATCTAAAGAGACGGCAGTCCGAAGGGGGATAGCTTCAGATCGTTACAAAGATATACTGGTGGCCCTTTTGTGCCTTGGAAGGTAAATAATTCTGACGGATGGGGCACTCAACCGAGGACACAGTAGCAGGCAGTAAGGCATGCAATATCGTTTGATTTTTGACGCGGCGATGGGAACCCGCCATCCAGGGGTTTCCGTCTATGAGATGCTTGTTAGTGCAGCCGGGAAACCTATCCTACGGGCACGAGCGTCGGGCTAAGGGTAGGCGTATCTTTTTTAATTAAGAAACCCGCTGAATGGATGATACTTAATACTGACCTACAATTAATAATACTATTACGGGGGACCATAGCCGGCGTCCCCGGTGCTTGGTAGGTGGTCCGCGAGCCTATCAAGATCAATTTCGTGAGTTCGAGTCTCACCGAGTGCATGCTCATAGGGACTTTTTCTTGCAAACAATTGATCAGCGGAAAGCGCGAGAGCGTGAGTTAGCTGTACATTCGATGAGAATCGACGAGCAGTGGGAATGAATCATGAACCCTATGCGCGATAAAAACTAAAGGCACGTACCGGGGGGAGAAGGGACGACACCTGTGACCACGGCTTGTCCAGAAGATCGTTGAGGGTAAATCCTCCTACGAATTAGGCTGGAAAGTAAATGTGATGATAAAAAAAAAAAAAGTAAAAATAGGACCAAAAGTTGTTCGTAAAAATAGAGAAATATATAGTTTTCGTGTACATCATAAGTTCTATTTACTATTGTCCCCCGTAATACAAAGATTCTCAAGTGAGGATCACGAGGAAGATTGCAGGTTCACTCCTACCGCATCACGCCTCCTTACCTGTGACAAACTCCGCGTCTGTGGCAATGGGAAAGCCCGGACAACAGCTGCCCGAAATAACGCTGGGTGGCCCCCTCCCCGGCCAAGGCAGACACCTCCCTATTCCCCGAGCCCCCGGCCTTAATGTGGTCCAGCAGCTCCCCACCAGTAACCAGCTCGATGATAAGGAACAGGGTGCTCTTCGAGTCCTGCACCAGCTCCAGGACCGACAGCAGCTCCAGCACGTTACGGTGTCCAGCCACTCTCCCCATGTTGTGAATCTCCCGCTGGACGTACCGCCTCTCCGAAAACCATTGGACATATTTCGGCGGCAACCATGGTATGGAAACCCCCATCCCATCCACCTGGACCTCAAACCCGGCCCCAACTCCAGGGTCTCCCCCCCCAACAGGGTCTGCCTCGATGCCCCCACCCGAGGCGTTATCGTCCCAAGCGCGTGCGTTCTGCTCCGCAAAATCGCGGGAATCCCGGTTGGGAGAGCAAGAGGAGGAAGGCGGGGGGGGCGAGGAGGAGGAGGGATCTGCAGAAGACGGAGAGGGAGAGGAGGAGGAAGACGACGACGACGAGGAGGAGGAGGAGGAGGAGGAGGAGGAGGACGAGCCAGCTGTTCGCGGGTTCAGGCCCCAGATCTCAATGCACTTCGGCAGCGGCAGCTCGACGAGGCTTCCGTACCTTGGGTGCATGTACGCCGCCAGTACTTGCTTCGTGTTGGGGCTGACAAGCCACCACACGTGTTCCGGCCCGAGCTTGTACGGCTTCCCGCTGGCCGACACTCCCCCACCGCCACCGCCACTGCCCCCGCCGCCACATCCACTCCCGCCCCCGCCCCCCCGCCCCCACCACGCCCGAGCTCCCCCCTACCCCTCCCCCACCTCCTCCCTCCATGGAGCCAGGAGGCACCGCGCAGCCGCTTTCCGAGGAAGAGCCGCCGCCGCTGCCGCTACCGCACCCCCCTCCGGTAACGCCTCCTCCTCCCCCCCCCCCCCCCCCCCCGCCACCGCCTCCACCGAACTGCTCGCCGCGCTTGGCCACGACGCAGCGACGCAGAACTGACGCCGGTTCGAGTCGAAACCCCACCGGGTTGAGAATTTTTATCGCCACCGGCCTGACCTGTGACGTCTCTGACACATCGGCTCCCTATGCATTAAAAAAAAGAAAAAAACAAAAAAATCACGGCCGTGTTAGGGAATGGGATCAAAAGCGGGTACGTACAAAAAAACAAAGCAGACACAACGTCCGCGTTTCAAGAGCGGCTAAAAACAAAAAAGGGAAAGAAAACAAAACGTCCTTCGTGTTTAGGGATGCGATCAAAAAACCGGAGAAGCATATGTTTCACTTACCTGGTTTGCACCATGCATTAACATGGATGTGCACGGTACGTACGTACGGCAAACAAAAAAAAAGAGAGGCGAAACGGCTGACTGACGTTGCCCTTAATGGACAAATGTGAGAACGGACACTACTGGCGAACGGCAGCCGTAACGAATTGGAAAGGCTCAATTTATGTGAAGCGTCAAAAGTAGGGCGTGGACCACCAACCCATTCCCCATTTCTGGGGGTTTTCAGTGTATTTGAGGACGAGTTTCCCACCAGGACCCACGTTAAAAACATCGAGAGCGACGTTTGTTCAAGGGGATGGCGCGCGGGTGTGCGAACGGGAATGAACGTGGTATACATTACATGCCAACATGCAACATGTAGCATGACCTGGGTACAAAACATGTACCCATTGTAGGCGTCAGCGACAAATTCCAGGCCGCAGCAAAAAAGGGATCAGCTGCTGAGAGCGCGTGTGTAGCGTGGGTGTATCATAGGCGAAATTTGCCGCGAGTCGACGAGGGAAGAAATGGCTGGAGCCTTCTCACGATTAACATGATGGGAGGGGGAGAGAGAAGAAGGGCGAATAAAAAGAACGGGGAGAAAAAAAAAAAAACAGACACAAAAACACGGAGGAATGAAAACCAAAATGCCAATACCAACACAAAAACATGCGTCGGGAATGTCAAAGCAAAAGACAGAAAAACGGTTACCAATATCTGGCGAGGGGGGGGCGGGAAGGAAGGAAAGCTACGTACAGAAAGACGCGGGACGTTGGTAGGGTGTGCGAGGGCATCCAGCCACATCAGCACCGCGTACGAAATAGGAAAGCATGCTCCGTCTGGTTTCTTAGCGCACCTACTGCGGAGGAACATATTATCAATAATAGCAAATCAACACCAAATGTGCACGGTAAAATAACTGGAATATATAGGTGTTTGTGTACACACACGATGGCTCCTGATTAGTATGGTTGATACTGCTGTAGTGTTGGATATCGAACGAGAATGTAGTTCGGCATGATCTGGCTGTACCAAAAGGAAAACAAAAAAAATGTTTTCGGACGCAAGAATCGATAGATGTACACGATCTCGATATTTGATGGATTGGAATTATTCGTTCAATATCCACATAAAAAACACGGGGGTGGGGGGCAAAACACGTTCAGTATCGTACGATATGTCGAAAGTTTCCAAACGATATTCAGGAGTATTCGAGTACTGCTCGAAACGCGCAGGCAAAACCAACAAACGAGTTCCATTTCGATTGCGGTCGTTGTCTTTCTCTCCTCCTTTTCTGCTCTCGCCTGGCTCCCGTGAACATGTGGGTCCGTTTCGCGTTTCAAAGTCTACCCGGCGTTTGAGAGACTGTTGCTGTCCGTGTCAGGGCCCATCTTATCGAGGACTTATTTTTTTTTCAATTTGGTTTTATTTATTTTTTCTAATTTAATTTGCATCCGAGTGGCCGAAGAGTGAATCACCAAGCAGGCACTTTCGAGGCATTTTTTTTTCTTCAATTTGACTGAAAAGTATATTTTTTTTTTCGTGTTGAGTTCAATTTGGAATTTGGGAGTTGATCAGCCTCGATGTGGCATGTTCATGGTGGGTCAACACCCCCGGTGGAGTCTGGAGTGTTTCTTGGCTGCTTCGGTGACCACGATTGAGGTGATAAACGCGAATCTCAACGAGAGGCGAGCGGAGCAAAGCTCACACATCATAGCACATCGTACCCCGGCGATGGCGTCTCAAAAAAATCATGGCGGCCGCAAGCCCGATTTTTCGGCCTGCTCGATCGGCCAACCATCACGAAAACCGAGCAAACGAGCGAAAAAACAGAGGATACGCTCGAGACCTCGATAGCTGCACCACCGTTGCTGTTCCGCACGTGGCGCTTGACGGCTCCCTCCGCCCAACCAAGACACCATGTGAGTGATAGCTTCCTATCCTGCGCCACCAAAAAAAAAAAGAGGCTGGCGGTGGCGCGCACGCGACAAAGCAAACCTTCGCTCTCGTCTACGCTCGTCGCTGTTTGTCGGCTGGGCTTTGTGTGACGCGGTGCGTTGTTCTAGGATGTTCCGATTTGTTTTTTGTTTGACAACAAATACGCCGTTTCCCGACACGACACGTTTGTTTTCGAAATCAAATTGAAATCCATTGAAATTAAATATTTACGTCTAAATAACGAAATTTAGCGTTCCCCGTTCAGATGGGCCCTCACGCCACTTGTTAAGCAATCGGTTTCGGAGTCAGTTGAAAAGTCCCTTTCAACACGTTCGCATGAGTTTTTGCCCCGGGAATATTGAAAATTGGTCTTTCTCACCTCGGAATGTGTCGGAGTTCTCTCCAAGATCTATCAGGGGGTGTTTCTGGCTTCTCGAGGGGCCCGGTTGCAAGAATCACCGTCCGCACTTTTCCGATCCAACTGAGGTGAATATGATTGCGATTGTGGATTGGATCGAAAAATACGCTTTTTTCGATCCGATTGGGCGTTTGGGTCGTATTTGACCGAGTTGAATCGAAAAAGTTCGGTCGGCAATTTCCTGTATCTGGGTGCCTGGAGAAGCGGGTAACACCCCCAGATAGATCTTGGAGAGAAGTCGGATACATTCTGAGGCGAGAAAGACCAATTTCCAACATTTCCGGGGCAAAAGCTCATGCGAACGTGCTGAAAGGGACTTTTTCAACTGACTCCAAATCCGACTACACAAGAAGTGGCCTCAGGAAAAAAAAAAAAAAAGAAGGAAAACGAAATCGAATTCAATCAAATCGATTCGAGCGTCTGCGATTTTTGGTCGCTTGTCACCCAACAAAAATATCAATCAAATGATACACCGTATTGATAGTACGTATCGAATCCCGTGAAATCGTTCGAATCGTCTGTGTTTGTAAAATGGACAGAATCTGAATCTTCACGTACGAACGAATATCATACTACTGCTGGGTACGTACTCGCATGGTAGTATACGAGGTAGGTTGGACATTCAACATTGAACATCCAGCAGATAGAGAGACGTTGATGTCTTTATATCACACATCTTTATATCACACATCACATGACAACACATGACAACATGCCATGCCCAGTATTTTCGGCTTTGGTGTTCCTGCACGCCAAGCCGCCATCGGACGCATGACTACGCCCGAAGACCTTTCGGGGGCCCAAGGTCGAGGATAAGAACATCGCTCCTTTCTATTCGTCAAATACCCTGGCTGTGCAAGTTGCTCGGGCAATGGAGCCTTGGTCAAATATACGTACCTGGTACGCACGACTTCGAAGCGCAGGGATTTCCTGCAAAGTACTGTAGACAAACAAACGTTGATTCCTACGCATGAGACTCGCAGGAGGCTCCAGCCATCGAGTCATCGTCACACACGCATGATCGCGGTCAGAGATCGGCAAACACGCTCCCTAGCGTAAAAGTACATACCGATCTTGGCGGTTCACTGCAGCTATGCCGACGTGTCCGGTCGCGCGATCTGTGAGAGGTACGCCACACACGCCATCCTTCCTCAGTAGAACTCGCTCACCTCGTCGCACACGATATGTATGCCGAACGCCTGGCTCGCTAGATCTCCGTTGGTCCAGCATTCAATACCATAAGCTACGTGTTAAAATTACGTGGCGCTGATCCTGCCTAGATTCAAAGTCGAGCTAAACCAGTCTTTTATCATACATTGGACTTGTCTTGACGATCGCGAGTCAACTGCTACATGCGGCAGAACTGGTCTCAGGGGCACCTTGTAGACTATACGGGTATATAAACCCGTGTTGATCTGATTGGTCCACTTCTCCCGTACATACAAACCACATATTTCCTCGCACCTCGAAAATACTCAGGGTCTGATGGGAGCCCCAAAACAAAACCCCAATACTTGTAGTAAAAAATGGTTTACCAACTCGAAATAATACTTTCGAAGTTCGTTGTTGGTCTACCGACCATCGTTCACCTTCCTGCGAATCGACCTCCCAATACTCGTCGTAGATTTCGGTGTCTAGGAAGTAGACTGCCTACGACGGAAAACTTCAGCCGAAATGGATAGGTGGTGTGGACCTTTCCGGCTTGATCCGACCAGGACTTCATCCCATTTGGCAACCTGCTCCCACCCACGAAGTGCACACATGAATGCCGGAGGCTCACCGGCCACTCTGATCCTATCCAGAGGCAGGCAGGCAGCAGACAGGGATCGCGGTCCGTCCGCAGCCACGACAAAAGAAGAACGGAAAAAAAAGTGCGACGCTGTAGGCTATATACGTACCGCGGAGGTGTATCACCATCCACTCCCCACCACCCCTCCACTTTGTTTTGGCTTGCGTACGGTAGTATTTATAAATAATAACTTGATTTTGGAACCACAGAAATATCCTGGTATTTTGGAACCACAGAAATATCCTGGAAATCAGTTACCAGGTATCTCTGAGGATCGGTACATAACACAACTTTTCAATCTTCAATTTTCCCTTACATATGTATGTAGCAGGTACGTACATGTATAGAGCAGTCACAATAGTAGCAGTTGTGCTGGACCAACGTATATACCTGATATATTTCGATTTTTTTTCGTTTTTCCAAATGCATTGTTCGTTTGGTCTCTGAACTAACTAACATGGACCAGGTATTTACAACACGAAAAAAAAAAAACCGCCGAGGCCATCTCTTGCGGCAAACTGTGTGATTTTTTGTTCCGGAAATCGAGGCTTCAGCACCTTGGCAGGCGTGTTTGACCCGAGAAACGGGAGAGTCGGGTCCGCTTTTCTCGATGTGCCACCAGCCACGTCGCGAGAGGCATCCAACGCCGTGTTACCGCTATTTCTATCTTTCGGTTGGCAGATTTTCAAACAAATGGTCGATACTCCCTGCTTTCCTCTAAATCCGGTTCGGACGCGATATGCCCAAAAAAATCGCCGGACGAAACGTCGACATCTATATACAGCAGATACAGCAGCAGTTTCTGGAATCGTCATGAAAGTGGCGTCACCGGAAAAAACTCCGAATGACGACATATAGATCCTACAGCGGTAGATGCAATGCTCTCTCGCCACAGGACCGCAAGTACCCTCCTCACAAGAGTAAGAACAGTGAGATGAGCGAGCCGGCTTCGGGTCTAGAGCATGTCATGAAACTTCCGGATTTCAAAATCCTCGCATAAGAAAAGGCCTGTCTGAGATACAAAATTTCGACTGCGTAAACTGAGCTTTGCAAGCTGCGTGTGAACTGGAGCAGGTACCGGTATACTTGATTACGTCAGTAGTATATACGTTCATATCGTACCTGGCAACCGGTATAATAGTCACTATTTTAGTCGTAGATATATTAGTAGGTAGTGATCCAGTTTACATGCTTGAACGTACCAGCGTTGTCATTATTTTATTAGTATTACCGGGGGCTATAGTAAATAGGACCAAATATTGGCAGTAAAAATAAATCAATATGCGTATAGGTTTTCGTATGTACCGTAGGTCCTATTTACTATGGCCCCCCGTAATAGTGACCGCAATTGTTGACTATATATAGTTGTCCCGGCCTGCCTCGTACATAGGATCCGGAGTCATGCCGCACGAACTATGATATAGGCGCCAGCACGCAGTATGCAATGCACTGATAAATTGCTACCTGTAACATTTTCTGCGATTTCACGACTTCACCGTTTTTTATACTCCAGATTAGAGCACAATATCTGGTACTGCTTCACCATGATTTTCCGGCGATTTGACGATCACAACGTTTTGAATCTAAACACTGCAGCAGCAGCACTAAAAATAGCATTGGCACGTAACCTTCAGGTATGCAGTATCACAAGCCATATTATATTACTCCGCGCCGGATTTACACAAACACGTGGTCTGGTGGTTGCTGGTCGGTATGCTGTACCAGATATACTCAACATAGCGGCAGAGAACCCCCGCCCCCTTCCTCAACCCCTCCCGGAAACAAAAAACAGCAAGCAGCGCAACTAGCGCACGCTTGGTACGACAGCAGCACTTCAGGATCATGCTTCACGGCCCAAGTGGCCCAAGTTCTTTATCTACAATCTGAAGCCGTGTCACACGCTGGGTATGCCCAAAAACCAAACCCTAAACAATCGACAAGCATTTCGAAATATGAAGAGGCATCGGCTTGGGGGGGGGGGGGGGGGGGGGGGGGGGGGGGGGGTCTCTCTTTACGTGTACAGCACAGGTGCAGTGCAGCAGTCAGTGCGATAGCAGTAAACAATATTTGTCAAGCACCGATCGATGTGCAAGTTAGCCCGATCGGGCTTGAGATTCACCGCTCCGATGGCATCGTACATCGTAAAAGGTGTTTTTTATCATACAATAAAACGACTCTCAACAAAAGTCAACAGCAGTCTAAGGCAGTAAACAAAAGCTACTGCGGTACACTCTTCACTCCGAAATGACCGTACCACCACAAAACACCCCACTATACCATACCAAAACGCACGGCATACCAGTACACACTATCACACTGCTGCTGTTGCTGTCTGAACAATAACGTATTCGAACAGTCAGAATAGTCCAAACGCCGAAACTCAAAACATCCAAAAACATCCAAACTCGGGTGGGTGTACGTGTCCATGATACGTATACATATACCTGGTACGGCGTACACGTGCACCAGGTATGCAAGTATGCACGTACAGCTGCAGATAAGAGACGAGACGAGTGTAGTTGACACCAGTGCGAGCAGGGGGGGCGCTCTTCCCTACTGACTGATGAGTGGGTATATATGCCCATGGTCATCATCGTCATGATGCATGCCTTCCCAGCACCGAAAACCGTTCGGACTCCCTTTGCCTCGTACTCGTATGCCACGTATCAAAATAGTAGTACGTACCTGGTATTCAGCAGTCATCATCGAAACAGCCAGTGGAGCTCACCAACATATTCGGTAAGATGGTTGGTTGAGTATGACTGCCCTATAATTAGGGTCAGTTTTTGTTCGACTCGCACACAGGGTGTGTCAACCATTTTTTTTTTTCGGAAAAGTAGCAAGCCACAAGGCACAAGCCACCCACTTTCGCAAAACTGTAAACCGGCTCACATATTATTAACATTAATACTGCTGTGAAATCATACGTGCGCATGATATGGTATACTTCACGGTATTTTCGTATCAGCCGCGCGAAATTTCGTACCTGCTTGCTGTGCGAAAACACGCAAAACGAAAAAAAAAAAAACATTACTTACTATAGTTTGGGGCATGCTCAAAGGCCTTCCTTTGCGTGAGGTGTGTCGGGTGTCGGGTGTGCACTTCTGCATTTCACGATGACAACTGACAACCTATTTTTCTTATTTTTCGGGCAAAACTCCAGCCGAATTTCTGAAGTGCGGCGGTATACCAGTTAGCAGGCACCTTTACTTCATACGTACGATATCATTATTATTACGGGGGACCATAGTAAATAGGACCAAATATTGTTAGTAAAAATAGGTAAATATACAGTTTTTTTTTTAATGTATATCATAGGTCCTGTTAACTATGGACCCCCGTAATAATAATATACACTGCTGGCTGCTGGCTGCTGGTACCTGGTGTATGTCAGGCGCGTGCCAAAATCTTGGCAGCAACTTGTTAACCAAAACGCCCGAGAAAAAAGTGGTTGAGCCCACGATAATGAAAGCGCCACACTACTACCTAACGCTGTACTATTGATAGTGAATTGTGGACGGATGTAGATGGAGGTTAGTTGTCATCGTTGCTATACACACAACCCCGCATACATACGTCATGCATGCCTCGCAACTCACGCTAAAACCACCCAGCATGCAGGGCAGAGCAGGCAAGCCAGTCAAAGCTCAAATGTTCAGGTTGAACATCTCGTTTCGATCCGTCAAGGCTGTTTCCTACGCGGTTGCTCTTGTCCGATTCGATTTGGGCTTTTAGGCCTATCACCAACGTTTGACGCCAACAAAGCGACGGAGCTGGCCGTGCGCTTCTCGAAATGGATCCACGTACTCTCCGACAAATCTGAAGTAGCGTGTTTTCATTCGAGAGGCAGCTTCAGACTTTGTATCGGATCATGCACCGTCGGTAAAGACTCGAACAACGCCGCCGTAGAAGCGGACTTCAAGCTGGGTACCCCTCGGAGAGTCTCCGGCTCATTCCATGAAGTGTATGGTTGGTTCCCTCGGTTTATCGGCCAAAAACGAACCTAAATACCGGAAAAACCCAAATCGAATTATAACAAATGGCCAAAGGCCTCTCTGACTATCTTCTGAGTTTTTAATTTACATGCTGCACAAAAAAGCAGTGACTCCTTTCAAAATCGCCAAAGAAGCCACGACCCGCGACTTGTTTGTTCGACCAATCACGACACACCAATGCACATACGTTGACAATCGTTACAAAAAAAAAGCTGAGCGAGTTCCTAGTTGCTAGCGACAGGGCTTCTTGATAGCTGCTTCATAGCTGCTATTAATAAGAGCTTGTGGCTAGACTCATAGGCCAAACGCCAAACGCCGAATAACTCCCCCGATACATCTATCGCCCACCAGAGTGCCGTATACGTGTATATATTACTGCTATTATACGTACTAAATAGATAGGTGACAACACGAACACTTCCACCTCCACGTGCATGAACTGATCCTAAATTTTACGAGGTTTTATCTCGTTTGCACAGCAGTATACCTGGTATATACGAGTAGTTGTACAGGTTTGACAATCAAAATCAAGATATCTCTTCGAGTCAGTCGCACATGACAATATATTTTATCTTTCGTTTTTCTTCCCTTTGCGTTTCTCCTTGTCCCTTTTTTTCTTTCCGTGTTTCTATCCCTTTTTAGTTTTTTTTTTTTTTTTTTTTCCCTGTATCGCCTTTTCGTTTTTAGTTTCTTGCTATTAATATTAACAACTTCCTTGTTCTTTTTGGTGGCGGATTCTGTCTTTTTTTAAAGCTATTGGTGCTACACATTCCCGCGCTGCTTGCGAGCCTGCAAGTCTGCGTATTACCATACCACCTGGTATTTGTGTTGGCTCAGGAATATATATATATATATATACTGGTATACAGCAGTATATATATATATATATTTTTTTTTTTTTAATCATCACTTTTACTTTCCAGCCCACTCGTACGAGGTTTTACCCTCGACGATCTTCTGGACAAGCCGTGGTCACAGGTGTCGTCCCTTCTCCCCCCCGGTACGTGCCTTTAGTTTTAATCGCGCATATATATATATATATATATACCAGGTATATATATATTTTTTCATCATCACTTTTACTTTCCAGCCCATTCGTAGGAGGTTTTACCCTCGACGATCTTCTGGACAAGCCGTGGTCACAGGTGTCGTCCCTTCTCCCCCGCGGTACGTGCCTTTAGTTTTTATCGCGCATAGGGTTCAGCATTCCCACTGCTCGTCGATTTTCATCGAATGTACAGCTAACTCGCGCCCTCGCGCTTTCCGCTGATCAATTTTATGCAAGAAAAAGTCCCTACGAGCATGCACTCGGTGAGACTCGAACTCACGAAATTGATCTTGATAGGCTCGCGGACCACCTACCAAGCCACCGGGGACGCCGGTACAGATGTATATATGATTTGTTGCAGTTGTTACAGCAGCAGTGCGTGTATTATTTTTTGTCGTTTGGGGAACTTTTGCTTCCGAGGCGCTTGGCTGAGGTGATGTTCCACTCCAGAGATATTGGAGTCTGTGCAATGACCATGCTGATGACAACAACTTTGTAGGTACGAGTATACATAGGGGTGGGTATACTGCTGTACCAGGTACCAGGTACCTGGTACGTACTTGAGACGTTCGACGCGTACCGCTATGAGCAAATCATTAGGGACTGAAATATAAGAACCGAATGGTATTCATGTTAATATTTAAACGGGTCCTTAAATTTCCGTCCATCTCGGAACTAATAGTCTACTAAACTCCTGTAGTTTTGTACGGATGTTCGTACGTCCTATACGACGATACGGCGGCATTGCTGATGACTACACAGACTACTGCTGTAGTTGCGTATTAATATAAATATTACGGGGGACCATAGTAAATAGGACCAAATATTGTTAGTAAAAATAGGCAAAATATATAGGTGTTTGTGTGTACCGTAGGTCCTATTAACTATGGCCCCCCGTAATAGCAGCAAGCAGCACGATACCTCCTCTGGTACACAGCAGCGTACCAGATAAGTATCACGGAAAAATATTATTTGACCCACCTCATATACGACGCCGGCCGCACCGCCTCCCAAGAACCCGCCGAGCTCGTAGCAGGGCTTGTTGTCGACGGTAATAGTCTGACCATCGAAGCTGTCGACTTGTCGGTACATCACTGATGATGATTTCATGTCTCCTCAACAGCTCAACAGCTCCAACAGGTGTACGTACTGCTGTAGTTCAACAGCTATTAATAGGTCAACTCAACAGCTCAACAGGTAGAACAGCAGACGACGGACGTATGGTCTACAAGAGCATGTATTTGGAGCAACAGCAGTGATGATGTTTCGTCGATTTGGCTCTCTGCTTCCCCCCCCCCCCCGCCCCTGCCCCCTAGAGCTAACAACCCTCGCGAATCAGTGGTGAGCTCGCGAAAGGCCACGGCACCAGCTGCACGACCGGAATGCTGATTTCGCTGCGTAGCTCCGGGCCCCTGTGCGCAAGTCAAGGCGTCACAAGACAAGCAGCAACAACGCGTGAGTATTGGGAGATCAGATGACGATGCCCTCTCTTCTCTTTCCCAAGCAGTCAAGACGTCTGTCTGCTAATTTATGAAGTAAACACACAAAATAATATTATACCTACGATATTCGATACGAGCATACTTTTCTCGGTAATATTTTCGTGATTTCACACACGAATCGATTGTTACGGTATGTATATACCATCCACACGACGCCACCGTACGGCACCTCTAGAAGGAGTCTGCATCGGGGCTCAGGCGAGTGCGGGCGCCCAGCCTCACAAAACCAGTCGCGCAGAATCGTGCTGCAAAATTGCGGGCTGCGTAAGCAACGGCAGCTGCTGCCCTGGGCCCCTATTCCCTCGCCTGAATCGGCGCTGGTACCGCTAGCTTTCTGAAAACTGTACGACACGAATGCGCCGGTATAATTTCACAGGGGGACGCAGACACCCGGACGCGCACACTCACCAAAGCGTAACACACCGATCTCGGGGCCGTCGCTCTTACCTTCAAGCGGATTGGTCCACGGCCAGCGTTCCCACGAGCGGGCTGCTGCTTTACGTGCCCGTCAGCGGGGTTTCCTTCGATATATCCCTGCATACGCATTATTTACTCATGCATTGGAACTCCCTAATTCCGCCGCTTCGGGTTCTGGGTCCACGAGCCACCAGGCACCAGGCGAGACATGCACCGGTAGCAGCAGTAGCAGCAGCAGTGTTGGCGATATTTGGGGTGGTGCACCTCCGATCTACGTGGCTTTGTGTGGGTGGGGCGTCGTGAAAGAGCTACTCTTGTTGATTGTGGCTGGAGCTGCTTTCGGTCTCATTTTTTTTTTTTTGGTCATCATCACTTTTACTTTCCAGCCTACTATTAATAATAACTCGTATTAATAATAGGAGGTTTTACCCTCGGCGATGATCTTCTGGACAAGCCGTGGTCACAGGTAGGTGCCGTCCCTTCTCCCCCCCGGTACGTGTCTTTAGTTTTTGTCGCGCATAGGGTTCAGCATTCCCACTGCTCGTCGCTTTTCATCGAATGTAGCTAACTCACGCTCTCGCGCTTTCCCCTAATCATTTTTTTATGCAAGAAAAAGTCCCTACGAGCATGCACTCGGTGAGACTTGAACCCACGAAATTGATCTTGATAGGCACGCGGACCACCTACCAAGCCACGGGGGACGCCGGTTGCAATACCTCGTAGTTCGTTGCTAATGTCGTTTCGCATCATACTGCTTGTTGTATGGTTGATCATATACTCTATCCGAAACTTTGAAGTTTTTTGCTGGCTGTCGTCTGTCGTAGCCTCGTTGCAGGAGCGTTGTCGGGTCAAGAATTCTTCGTGCACCAGCAGAGATCAGGCGACATACGAGTATATTATCTGCAGCTACTGCGTGGTTGTTCAACTATTAATACTATTAATACTACTTACTGCTGTTGCTGTATCAGCATCTTTATTTGTGGTTTCTTTGCTTTTGTCTCTTTCATCATCCCCGGTGCGGTGGCTTCTTGGGTGGTCCGCGTGCCTATCAAATTCAATTTCGTGGGTTCGAGTCTCACCGAGTGCATGCTATATAGAGACTTTTTCTTGCATTAATAATTGATCACACAGGAAAGCGCGAGAGCGTGTGAGTTTCGCACGTAGCTACATTCGATGAAAATGGACCAGCAGTGAGAATGTTGAACCCTATGCGCGACAAAAAAATAAAGGCACGTACCGGGGGGGAAAAGGGACGACACCTGTGACCATGGTTTGTCCAGAAGGTCGCTGAGGGTAAAACCTGCTATTAATAAGAGTGAAAAAAAAAGTGATGATTAAAATAGGGTAAATGCCAAAATAAGGTATACCTGATCCGTTTGAGCCAAAATATGGTACACCCTAAAACCAATTATAAAACGCGCGCCACGAGCGGTGCTGTGTCCATGAAAATCCGGTAAAAAAAGAATGCGCCTAAAGCATTAAGTGTACCACATGACGTCTAAAATCTGAATTTTGCTTTATTTTCTTCAGGGTGTAGGTACCACGGACTCCACTTGGATCTGCAAAGAGTCACTATTAATATGCTTCGTTTGTTTCGCCACGACGGGAGCGCAAAGAGTATTTACTCTGGCGTCTCCCCCCCCTTTGACAGCTATATTAAAGCTTCTAGACCGTCCTCGTGGAACCACCTGCTCGGCACGAAATTATCTTGCCGTACTAATAAACCTGAGACCACCTCGACGCGGGGTAGTGCATGTTAAGATCAAGCATGCGGGGACATTTTGTATCCCTGGACAGGTCTGCCTATTAAGTCGGTACTCGTTGGTACTCACGTGTGTTGCTTGCTTAGAGATGGAAGAAGAGCGGCTGTATTCCTTTCGCGCACGCAGAGACTGAGACCAAGCTCGTGCTTCTCGGGAAAACCCCTGATTTTCCACCTAAGATACGCCTTCCAAGTGTTACAAATGCGTTCCCAGTGCCTGAACCCAGGTAATTACCGGGCTTTCAACCTCATACAAAGCAGTACCATAACACTAGCCCACTCTGATGAGCCGTATATGCAGAATTATAGGAAATTCGTGGAAACCCCGATTCCACGAACTAGAACATGAGTCGAAGATGCGGCTCCTCAAAACCCACTCCCACACCTCTGAACGGCGAGGCAACGAAGCCGGCTAAGTACGTAAAAAAATAAAGGGAAGACCTAGCCTTAAGGGGCCGGAAGAAATCGTCAATGAAAGCCATCGCCATGCCGCCCGCACGGGGGGGGGGGGGGGGGGGGGTACTCGATGGAGAGATGTACTCGATCTCATGCATGGCCGTAGTCGTATGACCATAGACCCTCGCATCCCTACAATGCCGGGACGGAGCATGTCGGGTTTTCACCGACCAGGCAGACATTGCTTGCACCAAGCGCGAAGCGCCGTGAGGTGTCCGGCGAGTCGCATGAAGGGTAAGCTGCATCCTACTAAGAACCGCTTGTGAGGCGGACTTGCATATGGATGACAGCTTCAATGAGTTAGTTTAATTTCCGGTGTGGCCACTTCCAGAGACAGCAATGGGAGTACTATGTAACTACCTCTTGGGTGCCTTACCTTGAACACTACATGATATGATCAATTCCCTTGTGCAGAGTAAAGGTTATTTACTTCGCACAAATAATCTAACTAGACGACCAGCTGTGGGCGACCGCCAAAAAAAAAAAAAAAAAAACGGTACCCTGGATGTCTAGCTCACGTAGTGAGCGGCATGTTTTACAGTGTCGTTGCCAACCGACGCCAACTCACCCATATACATAATATATATAATAGGGGGCGGGGGGGGGGAGGCGAGGAAGATGCATGCAAAAGCGAAAAGTGAGTACGGGAACGAAAAGAAAAATAACACGGAAGACGGCAAGAACCACCTAAACCCAGTCACAACTCTGAAAGCGCGTCCTGGGCCGCAATTGAGCGGCCGAGTGCCCAGACCAGTCCCGACACTGAGCGGGGGGGGTAGGCAGGACAAAATACGCAAAAACACATCCCCAACCCAGCCCAAAAAAAAAGGAAAACACACCAGAAACATATCGGGCAGACAAAAATTCATCCCCCAAAGTCCAGGAAGACGATAAAAAATAAATAAATAACGAGTGTAGTCAAGAAGCGAAAATCCTCGGGATTCATCTACGTTACGCTGGACCCCCCGTGCAAACGCGCTAGCCAAGTGAATTTGCAGACACCAAGAACCCCGTACAGCTCTCGTCGAAGTCGTGTAGCGCGCCGGAGAAGCTTGATCGGTCCCGGGTCGTCCAAAAATCGAACCAAATATACTCCATCCGTTGGTGTAGTTGCGCTAATTTTCCCGAGCCACCACAGACCGTCGTCGCCCTTGTACCAAAAGTGGGCCCCGTTAGGAAGTACAGTGTTGCTGTATCGGCGGAGCCAATCGGCGTGCGACACGCAGCCATAGCCGGGTGCCAGAAACCGCTCGCCGTTACGCCGAGAAACTCCCGTTGTGCCGCGTCAATTCTCATTCGGCGGTACAGGCGGTTTTGGTTTGGCGGAGTTGGTTCGGGGTGCCGGCCCAGTAGCGCAAAAGTGCGTGGCGAGAAAGCTGAAGGTCCATTTTCCGTTCCCAGGATGGACGAGATAGTCCTGTCCAGTGCGTCTCGTACATCACCGCGATGACGCCACCTCGACCTCTAACCGATTGATGGCAATCTTTTCCACTTCGAGTCGTTGAAGAGGGGTCGAAACGTCGTCCTCGGTGACGTGGTACGGGGGGATTTCTTGGAGAAGTTGTTGAGCACGTATTGCGTCAACCCCGCCAGAAAATACTTCGGCATGTCGCCATGGTCGTGGGAGTTGGCACAGGGCTTGCAGCGTTGAACTACGCGCCGTCGAGCCTCAGCGCCGGGCATATCGGAAGGAAGATCTAAATAAAGGAGCTTGCTCCGAGAGGAGTTCCGTCCGGGGTGTACGCTGAGGAGCAGGGGCCAACTGCGACAACATTGTAGGGGCCCGTCCAGTTGAGTGGGAGTTTGGCCTTGAGGACCTTGGCGTCCGTGTCGGGTTTCGCGCCCTGGCGGATGGTGGCCGCCGTATTGTACACCCACACCCAACCGTCAACGTCAAATTTGAGGACCGGACGCAGAGTGTCGGAGAGGGTGGAGTTGCGGCGGTTCACGCGAGCAACAGTGAGGGCGTGGTGTTCTCGAACGACATCGTGCGCGCTTCTGGCGGTCCGTCGCCAAGTCGCAGTAGGCGAGGTGGTCGCGGGCCAAGCTCTGGTGGCCGGCGACTCCAGCATGCTCGAAAATCGTGAGAGGGAGGAGTGGCAGCCGACCCATATGTACCTCGTTGGGAGCCAAACCCGTGGCGGTGCTGACGGAATTATTGTACGCAAAATTCGACGTGAGGGAGCTGTTCAGCTCGTTGACGACCATTGCCAGCATCTGGGCCATCGTGTGTTTTACACGTTCCACCCCACCGTTGCCGTTTCGGTGGTAGGAGCTGGTGGCAATCTTTGAACCCCGAGAAGCTGATATACGGCGTGCGAAAGCTTGGAGCAGAACTGGAGGCCGTTGCCCGAGAAGATGGTGCGCGGGCGCCCCCAAAGAGGGATATACCGGTTGATGAGAATGTTAGCCGTGCCCTCAGTGGTGAACTCTGCCGTTGTGACGGCGTACATGTCGGCTCGGCGGCGGAAACGATCAGTCAATAGCAAGATGCAAGTTTTACCTCGAGGCGTCACCGGGAGAGGGCCGAAATAGTCGATGCTGACGGCGATGCCGGGCCCTTCTGGCAAGGGCAACGTGATGTAGGGCCACCGGACCGTCTGCCTCGACGTTTTGCGTGCTTGGCACTTTAAGCAGTTGCGTAGCCACCACCGGGTGCAGATGCTCATACCGATTCACCAGTAGAAACGTTCGAGCATACGTAGGGCGCGCGCGGTTCCTGGGTGACAGCAAGCCGTGGAATGGCAACCTGCATGACCCAGGGGCGCATGAGCAGCGGAACATAAACGCGAATAGGCTCGTCATTCAATAAACAGGCCGTACGACCCACCGGGCGTTGGGTATCCGACGCAGGGGGGGGGGGCGGCTGTTGGGCAAGTAGAACGATGCCCGCGTCGGTGGTGTGCAAGCGGCCATTTTTAGCCAGCTCCTGAACCTCTGAAAATGGAGGGCGCTGGTGGGAAGGGGGACCCGACAAAAGGTCGACTGGCAAAACGTCAGGCCGGCCAAGGGCTAGAGCCATCCCACAGTAGGGATGCACCTGACGTTCCTGAGTCCCTCACATTAGGAAATCAATATCTCACCCGATACAATACTTGGAAGAAACTCGTTTGGGCCATCCGACCGGCACTTGTATGCGCTAGTCCTAAAACGAATATACGAGTATTTTTTTTCATCCTAACTGGTAGTTCCTCACTTAAGGAACTCAATTAGCCAGGAACCTTTCGCCCAAAAAGTGCAACCCCTACCGTGGGGTGACTCGCTATGTAGCGCATGGCGGCGTTGCACGCGGGCTCAGCCTGTTGTTCCCGAGCCCGGTCGGCATGCGAATAGCGCGCTGCGGAATCACCGAACTGAAATTCGGCAGCTGCGTCGAGGGCGTCCAAGTCGGTCGCGGTGACGGGAGGTGCGTCAGTTGGCGGCGGAAGCCGTAAAAGAGGAGTTCCCACGGGCTCGGCGCGGTCGCGGTCGGACGGGATGGGTACCGTCGGGACGGACGAGGCGGCAGGAGTCGGGGCCAAAACGACCGTTGCGGGCGGTCGCGGCCGTGGGGCTCGCGGCGGGGTGATAGCACGACTGTTCGTCGGCGCGTCCAGGCTGAGATGCGGCCTGAAGACGGCAAAACGTTCAGAGGCGCCGGGTTGCCAGGCGGCGATGGGGCAGACGCGGCCGGAACAGTGATCACAGCGGAATCTTCTCCCTGTAAAGTGCTCGTCGGGAGAGGAGCGCGCTGGGCGACAATCGTCGCTGCAGCGGGTGCTGCTGCAGAGCCCTGGCCTGAAAGGGAAGACGCGGCCGGCGCAGTGCTCACGACGGAATCTTCGCCCTGTAAAGTGCTCGTTGGAGGAGGAGCGCGCTGGGCGACAATCGTCGCTGCAGCGGGTGCTTCTGCAGAGCCCTGGCCTGAAAGAGAAGACGCTGGCGGAGCAGTGCTCACGGTGGAATCTTCGCCCTGTAAAGTACTCGTCGGCGGAGGAGCGCGCTGGGCGACAATCATCGCTGCAGCGGGGGCTTATGCAGAGCCCTGGTCGCCCCCGGCGGGAACGACGAAAACCGAAGCGAAAGCGGCGTTGACAGGGAATGAAAAAGCCCTCAAGCCAGGACGCCGGTCGATGGTGGCGACGGAAGCAGATACGCGAGCGACGAATCTCCCCGAAGGAGCAGAGAGGTTGACGGTCCTCATACGTGGCCCTTGTGTGCGAATTCGCGAAAATCCGAAGCGGTGAAAAGTAGCCCACCCAAGACGGCACTTTCACTGCGGGACACCAGCCCACCCAAATCGACAACAGGGGTCGGCGAAGAGCGAGTGGGAAGCCCGCGGGCTCGGATGAGGAAGATACCACAGTCTTCGACGGGGTTGAGGAAGCTAGACCCACTGCGGTCGTTTTCTGTGGCGGGCTCCGGCAAGCGGGAGAGAAAGTCAGCATTTCCGTTGCCGCTGCCCTTGCGGTACTCGAGGGTGTAGTCGAACACGGTGAGAAACTCGAACCACTGCTGGACTCGCGCGTTGTGGTCCCCTACTTTGCCGATGCTCTTAAGTGCTTGTAGTCAGAAAATATTCGAAACTTCGTGCCCCACAGGTAACCTCGGAGTCGTTTGATGGCCCAGACAATGCTGCCAGCTTCCAGGTCCAACGGTGTCCAGTGCCTCTCGGAATCGAGGGTAGCGCGGCTGAGGTAAACAATGGACCGTACCGAGCCGTCCGGTTGTTCTTGTTCGAGCGCGGCACCAAAACCGTCGATGCAGGCGTCACAGTACACGTGGAAGGGGCGGGAGCCGTCGGCTACGGCGTCCCAGGAAGGGAAGACCAAAGTCGGTGGGGCAGCGAGCTCGGCGAGGATCTGGCGGAAGATAACTTCCATAGCTGGCGTGAAGACGTACTTGACCCCCTTCCGGAGAAGGGTGGTTAGAGGACGTCTCCGTTTAGGCAGGTCGGGCAGGAATTTGGGATAATATCCTACGCCGCCCATCAGGGCGCGGACCTGCTTGAGGTTCTTGGGCATGGGCATTTTCATCAAAGCCGAAACTTTTTCCGCATTAGAATTTATACCCGCGGGCGAAATGGAGTGGCCAGAAAGTTGGCGTCCGTGGCGCCGAGGCGAGCCTTCCAGTGGGAGAGCTTGAGATTGCGTTTGCTCAGGCGTTCGAAGAGGGCTCGTATCGTCCTGACGTGAGCCGTCGGATCAGAGTCGAAAACGATCACATCATCAAGGTAGGCCGCCACTTGTGCCAGGCCTTTCATGGCTTCGTTAATCACTTTGACGAACCAGCCGGGCGAAGCACTGCTGACGAGTCACTCGTAGAGGCCCGCGGGAGTGCAAAACGCCGTGAGATGGACGGTGTCCTTGTGCGCGGTAGTCTGGTGGAACGAGGAGACCAAATCGAAGAGGAAAAACACTCGTCCCTTCCGTAGGGAGTCGAGGACTTGGTCCACGCGAGGAATAAGCAGCTGGCTGAGGTTGCTGATCTGGTTGAGTTTCTTGTAGTTCACGGTGATCCGTACGCCTCCAGACTTCTTCGGGATGACCACCAGCGGGCTCGAGCACGGAGAAGTCAAGCGCTGGATCAGACCTGCCGCTAGGTACTTATCCAAGGTGGCCTCCATTTCCTTGGTTAGGATGGGATTGATGCGTTGCGGCCTGGACGTGACAGGAGTACTTCCTTCCGGGCCCGAGATCACGAAAGGCATCAACGAGCAGGAACCAAAATCAGACTTGGACTTGGAGAAAACGTCAGGAAATTCGCAAAGAACGTCTCCCAGCTGTTCGATGACCCCAGAGGTCCAGCCCGTGCCGTGGAGGTGAAAAGCCACCTCCCGCAGATGTGACGGCAAGCGTGCCTAGACGAGCAGGAACGAAGCGCGCTGTTCTGAGCGCAAACGCTCAAGCAGTGCAGGCGAGGGTGAGGCTGGAGCTGCGAGAGGGGGAGCAGTAACTGCTGAGACCAGAATCACCTCAGATAGTCTGGAGGGAGGGCTGGGGGCTCGGTTGTCCTGCTGCTAAACGTCCAGCGGGACGCTCAGCAGCGGGGCGTGGGCGACGCCGAGGATATCCTCCGGCTCGAGAGCCGCCACTCCAACGAGGGAAAGAGCCTGTCGTCCGGACGAGACGAGGTGCTCCTCGACCGAGGGTAGCTCGGGGTGGGGCATCATGTCAACCAAGTAGTGTCCAGTGAGGGCCGGGGAGTCCTCGCTTCGAACCAAGTTAACAGCTAGCAGTTGAGGATCGTCGGACAGGGTGACGCCTGCCGCGCCCTCGTAGCGTAGATGGAAGCCTCCACCCGAAGCGGCGGGGTCGATGGCGTACACGGACATGCCTGTCGGGGCGTGGTGAACTAACTCCAGCTCGCCAAAAACGCGTTGATCAGACGACTGAGGTGGCAGAGAGCGGTAGGAGCGGCTACTAAAACGCATCCAGCTATCACGTCCCAATAGTACTGCATGCTGCATCACTGAGGGGGGAACCACGCAGGCCCAAACTGCGAGGGATCAAGTAGGCCCATTTTCTCGACAAAATTGGACGCTCAGGCGCACACTCGTCGAAGTCTTCAGAGGGGAGAGGGGCCGATTCGCCAACCCCCCCCCAAGAACGAGGTGCGCATTTCTGCTCGCACGCGAGGGATGCCGCACCAACCGAGTGCATGCGATCCAAAGCATCTCGTCGGATGAAAGTCTGTGGGGAGCAGTGCCAAGAAGCGCCACGCAGCCAAAAGATGCGAGAACGCCAGCTCCGCTGTGTATCGCGATTTTGGTTGTAAAAGAGGCGTCATCGAGGGTAATGGTGCCTCCGACGAGGCAGGGGCCGTGTTCTGGCAGCGCGAGGGAAGGGTCGACACTAGGTGCGACAGCCAAAACCTCGGGGCTGTGATCAGCCGGCGCCTCAGAAAAATAGGTCGAAAACTCCAACGGAGGACCTGGACAAGCGCGGGCCACGGCCAAAGGGCGGGGCGACGCTGGTGCAATCTCATGAATTCTGTCAGTCCTGGTTGGGGTGCAAAACTGATGAGAGGAGGCGAGGGGTGTCAACCCGGCCTCACTTGAGCTGAGGGTGTCGCGAACGGCCGAAAGAGCTTTACTCGTTGGTACTCACGTGTGTTGCTTGCTTAGAAAATGTAACTTCCCGTAGGTAGGTGGAGTTTGTGGAGGCGTCTCGGAATTCGAAGAAGTTGGGCAAAATAGTGAGACGAGGCGAGATCAGACGTCAGTTGAAAGCGTCTAGCCACGTGTGTTGCTTGCTTAGAAATAGAAGGAGAGCTGTTTTACTCCTTTCGTGCACGCGGAGACTGAGACCAAGCTCGTGCGTCTCTAGAAAACCCCTTATCCACCTAAGGTACGCCTTCCAAGTACTACGAATACGTTCCCAGTGCCTGAACCCAGAAAATTACCGGGCTTTCAACCTCATACAAAGCAGTATCATAACATTCACACGAAATGCCGTGTGACCGTGTTGCTGTATAGACTGCTGTAACCATAGAAAACAACTGAGCTCAGAGAGTACAACACCACACATCACAACAACTATTAATAATAACTGAAGAAGCATATCGCACACCCCAAAGAGGAAGAAAAAGTGAAGCCACCGTACGTATGTATTCATGTATAAATACGTACTCTTACGTACGACGTACGAGTACAGAATTTATATACGTGAATACAGGAGAATTTCAACCGAGGGAGGGCAGACGAAAAAACAGTGTACGTATGGCCTCTCTGATTGGTTCAAAGTTGGCCAAAATCAGTTGAAAGCTAGACAGAGTCGAAAAAGTCAGGTATACCTTGGCCTTTTCGAAAATCAGTGACGATGTCAGCCTGGCTCCTGGGGTGTGTTTTGTACTTGTTTTTAGCATGTAGCTGATTTTGGCCGAAAAGTGGCCAGGAATTTTGATACCTGATTTTGGCGAAAATCCATCAAAAAATATATACCAGGTACATATTACTATTACATATTACTTTGTATCAAACGGACTTTTTTCCCGGGAACTTTACTTTTGTCGTCCGGCCGCGGGTCTTCTCTCGCACTCTAGGCTGCGTGGCACACAGGGAGCCCGCGTGTACACCACGGCGCAAATGCGGGCCCCGGCCGAGGTCCGTGGCGCGTGCTCTGGGCCTCCGAAGTCGAGAATTCTGGCAAATAACTACGATGAGACATTCCGACCTGCTAGAGCCAAGCAGGACAATGGAGACCCCACAAGTTTTAATATTCTTGTCTGCTGCTGGCTGCTGGTGTATCATGTCTGATCACACCGTCCCTTGAGCTCTCTACAGCAGCAGCCACGGCACAGCAACAGTCGTTCATCAAGCTCTCCCTTTTGTGGCGGCCGCGGATAGAGCATTTTTTTTGTGTGTGGGGCCGTGATTCCTGTCGACCTAGGAAGTAGGAATGAACACATACATAATCTCGAGGAAGCAAGGTGCAGTAAGGGCCGTTCCTAACGAACCGAAAAAAAATCACGATTCGCGATTTTTAGGCATGCCAAAAGATCACGATCCGTGACATTTCAGTTCTAACGAAAAAAGCCGAAAAACGTCGCGTTTCGTGATATTTTCAAATAGTTAAAGTTCTGATATTTCAAACCCAACGTTTTTTGGGGGTGTGGAGCAAACTCTCGAGAGTGGGGCACGGCCAGGTCGGGCTGGGCCGTCCGCACCTGGCCCAGCCCGTGACATATTCGAATTGCGGGCCGAAGCCTGACCCAGCCTGCCAGATTCCAACTTCACCGGCCGTCGGCCAAGCTCGCTTCGCGAGATTCCATCTCGCAGGCCCCGTCGGCCCGGCCTGGCCTGTGACATCACCAGGTCATTTTCGCGTTTGTCTTCCAGCAGTGGCTCCTCCTCCTGGAAATTTCGAGGCCACGACCTCCTCGTTAGCCCGCGCCCAGCGGTGTCTTTGGGTAGCCGCCCGTTGTCCACAAGCGGCGTACGAAGCAGAGTCTGCCATGCCCCTATGCCGACCATCAGATACCGTTGGTGCACGTGGGTTGCGTAGTGCCTTGATCAGGCGTATTTTGAGACACGACAAATGTCACGAATCGTGATTTTGTTTTTTGTAGGGAAAAGCTAAAAAAAATGGCGTCATGAATCGTGATTTTTTTTGTCGTGATTCACGACAAAAAAATCACGATTCACGACAAAAATCTCACGAATCGTGATTTTTTTGTTCGTTAGGAGTGGCCCTAATTGGATGCTGCGCAGGGACAGGACGACGATCCGTACTCGTACGAACTTCTGCCGTATTTCAAAAGCAACGCCCAGCCACGTTGCGCACTACAACAGCAGCAGCAGTACAACAGCAGTGTTCGTATAGTTTGTGTGTGCAGTGTTCAATAGGTCGAGCAACCGAGTGATCGTGGTATCGTGTCCTTTTTTTTCGGTGCTATAGGCTGGGAAACCTACCCGGTCGTGGCGAGCTGTCAACAATAATCAGCCCTGCACGACCAAGGAGCCTTTGCTGAATTTTCTCTGGGTTGAAAATCTCAACAATGTTGAAATCGCCCGTTTTTATTATTAACAACCTCAGCAGGAGGAGCATATCCTATACAGCAAGCAGCAGCAACACACGCCTGTCGAGCTGTCGAGCGTCATACATGTTTCATCTGTGCCCCCCGAAACTGACTCCCTCGGTCCGTCTACCTCTGCATACTGTTTCTACCTGGCCAACAGAAGCAGTAGTAGTAGATAGATGCCCTCAACCGTATACAATGCTTGGCCTACCGGAACGTTTTACAAATCATCAGTACAGCAGTTGTAGTAGTATAGTATCAGGTAGTTTGTGGCGTGCATGCTGATGCTTCTACCTTTAGTACAGTACATCTATCTGCGTAGTAGTTGAAGTGGTCTACACTAACAGCAGCAACACAGTATTATAATAGTCATGCCCCCAACTCATGGTACCGCTTGCATGCTACGTCGCCGTTGTATCGAAGTTTTAGTATTGTAGGAACAACAGTAGTAAGTAGTAGGTATTGTGGTGTAATATGTATTCATGCTGCTTCCACCCGTACCATATCTACGTATTACTGGTGGTGGTATATATTATAGTGAACAGCAGTTTTACTTATTATTATAGCAGTCATGCCCCACAATCCATGGAACCGCGTGGTTATTTGACCTCTCTGAGGTTGTCTGTATGTTGTATGAGCGTTTGGTCAACAGCAGTAGTACTTAGTAGTAGTATAGTTAGTAGTCGTCGTAGTAGTAGTGTAGTAGTAGTGTGCCAGGCAGTATTTTGTAGAGTGTATGTATGCTGCTTCTACCTGTACTACATGCGCGTAGTAGTGGTAGACTACTAAAGTGACGGTATATATTACGGGGGTCCATAGTTAACGGGACCAAATTTTGTTAGTAAAAATACGTAAATATATAGGTTTTTATGTACACCATAGGTCCTGTTAACTATGGACCCCCGTAATAGTAGTCAATCCATGCTACCGCGTGCATGTAATAGTGCAGGATCCACCACAGAAAGAGTACTGTTAAGGTACTTAGTTCCTGCCGACTGCTATTAATGATTATTACTCTTTCCTTCGAGCAACACGCTAACCCATGGCTCCCGCTTCCGCCAAGAACAGCTATACGGGTGTTACCTATGATCCCCTTTTCGCCTTGCGACGCCCCCGGGATTTCACGTTACCCACATCCCGAAGGAGAACCTTGTATATGCATGTACAAGGGGCTACGCCGGCGGCCTGGACGGCGGCCGGTCGCAGACACGCGTGCAGGGAGTATAACCTAGAGGAGTAGAAAGAGGCTGAGACTCGATGCCAAGAGATTGAGAGCGTGCGCTCCGCACTCCACTCTTGAGATTTTGTTGGATGTCTTTTTTTATAAAAAAGTAAGAAAGCACGCCAGCTGTGAGTTCAACCGATCGGTCGATACTCAATCGTTGCAAGGTGCGTGAACCGTTCGCGCGTTTTCCATTATTTCCCTCGCGATTGATTACTAGCCAGTAACTCCCCTGGATGCCATCAGGGTCGACGAGACGATAATACTTACACCTGGCTCGATTTCCAATAGATTTCGGCCAGTGCCATTTCGCGCACTGAAACAGCAGATCGACGCGTAAGGGTCGGGGTACACAAGGTATGTCGAACTCACAACACTCGGCCGAATTAATACTACAGTACCTACTTTCCAACAACCTTCAATCAAATTCGACCGGCGAAAACAAAGCTTTATACGGACAAGTTCGAAGTAGAACGCCTCTGAACTATACTACTGTAGTAGTCGTATTTCAATGCGCCTCCAGATATCAGACCTTGCAGCAGCAGGAGAGACAGTTCGGGTATGTACGACCACCTGTATAACCCCCGAGATTCCAAGCCAACCACATTCCCGAAGAAACATCCTTCGATGTGATCGGTCGGTTTTTCTTATCGAACTCACAACACTCGGCCGAATTCATACTTCCAACAACTTCCATTCGATCCCTCCCGGCGAAAACAAATGACGTGCCGATTTATAACACACCAAATATATCACCGGGATGTCCAAAGATCTGGTATACCAAGAACGGCGGGATACCGCGAGAAGGCGCGTGTAGTCGACTCGCGATGAGAGAGGAGCAAGGGAAGGCAGTCACCGAGTATAGCAAGACCGAGGGAGTCGAACAGGCCGATGACAGCCCGCAAAGCAGAGGCGTCGGGAGAATAAAGCGGTAGCATCAGCAACGGAGGCCGAGAATCGACCCTAGGAGAGAAAATAGCTAAGATCGAGCCTGTCACAAAAAGCTCTTAGCGGAGCAACAACAACAACAACAGCGAAACAAATCTGCAGGACCGAAGAAAATAGAACCTCCGTGTCTCCTCGCCCCAGCAAAGATCCTTCGAGTTCGGGGTCGCCGCGCTCGTCGGTGGCGTGAGACTTCGAGATGCGTGCACGGGAGAACACCCGCCGGAGCCCGGCGAGCGCGACCCTCGAGGAAAGCGGTAGAAAAAGCAAGCACGAAGCCAGGAAAGCGAAGGCGTCTGGAATCTAGCCTAAATTCAACACGGAGCCGGAAGCGAATGCTTTGCGCTCAGGCGTCGCGAAAGATTGTATATCTATCTATTTTTATGTCGTGCCTGTCGTATCCAGTACGATGACATGGTATTGCATTGTCTACTCTGCTTACTGCATAACAACATGTACCACTCTGACTCAAAATATCAGGGTATACTGCAAAGCTCTAAATATAAGGGCGCATCGAAACACAGCAGAAACGAGGCCATAGAGGTGTGTTCATGGTATCATTTTTATTCTTATCACCATGCAGATGAACTAAAGTCTTGAAAAATGAATTGGTTACCCCGGGGATGTTTTGTTAGCATCCCCCCCAGGACTCTTGGGATTTCCGCGCAATTTTCCAGTAAGGATTTTATCCGGTCTTTACTGAGCTCGTCGGGGCCGAAAATCAAGATTTTTTTCACTGGTTTCTGAGATCTTGTTTTTGGTACTTTCAGCTGCACCAAGAGCTGCAATTTGAGATGGTTGTGGCAGTGGAGGGTCTCCAACCGGCGAAAAAATGTAAGTTACTTCGAGTCCTACTTTTGGTGAGTAGATTCACAACGCCAAAAAAAATGAAAAATATGTTTGTCAAAAAGGCAGATGGGGGATGTCGCCCGGAATCGAACTACGGGCTTCCTTCACAAGATTTCACGCTTTATCCTGTTTACCCTTCGATAATATAGAAAAATAACGGTTTACCCGTCGATCTTACATCATCAGTAATATTGTCACATAATAATATGTGCTGGCGGTTGCACGTAGTCTAACTACGCATATACTGGAGGCTACGTAATGTGGTGACCACGGACTACAACAGGTACCATGGCAATGAGTCAGACGCAAGTTTGAAAACCACAATTGGCAACAAAAACGATAACAACGACGAAAATCACAGCAATACCCATAAACATCAAGAATATCAAGAACATCAATAAAGAGAACACACCACTCAGCAAGAACACAGCAACAGCAACAACAACACAGAGTGCCTACACTTCCCAGCGTGGTGTTCCTCCTCCTGTGGTTGTTCCGTGTGTGATCTCCGAGGACGATCCTATATTATTGAAATAAGACATCCGAACCTCGAACCGAACTCGAAACCCCTCACGGAGCCCGAAGCAGATACAGAACTACTTATAGATATCTCACTCTCTGAGCGTGCTCGGTTGGTACATCCCTGGCCTCTCAGAGCTCCCACTTGGAAATGGTCTCCTTTTATTACTTGCCAGACCTTTCCAGCGGGTCTTTGTTTTCTCCATTTCTCTTATGCACTTTATTGCACTTTCAGTTCTTTCCTTTTTTCTTCTTTCGTTTCGTGTGCGTGGGTGTACTCCGAGTACGGTTCCGAGGGAGCGCGGCACCGTCGCGGGTGTCAGCGGGTACTGACGGGTGGAGGGGGGGTTGCAAGGAGCGCGGTCGCCGTTTTCGTGGCTAGGCGTCGCGTGTGCCTCGAGACACGAGTGAAGCATGAATGGGCTCAGTCTGGCCTCCTGGTGTGGTTCCGGTTATACTATGTACGAGGATATAAGGGTCGTTTTGATAAGCAAAATAAAATTCAAGCGGTGCTTATTTTTGCGACTAATATGAAATTCACCGAGAGCACCACGCGGTCTGGGCACCAACATTGTTGAGCTGGCGGACGAAGTCCACCGTGAGCACCGGGTTTCACGCGAGGCGGGCGACGGGGCTCGCTGTGAAAGAGAAGGAGGAAAGCTTTACTCGGACCGAATCGGTGCCGAGATGGTCGCGAGAGGGGCGCGCGGCGTACGAGGCTGAGAGAGAAGCTCTGCTGGTCGATGTGTTGCATTTTTTCTTTTTGGCTGGTGTAAGGTGTTCTAACGAGGCAAACAAACATTACACACGAGAGGGGACAGGTTTTTTTTTTCTTTCCGAATTTTTCGGTTTCATTTTCATTGTTTTGCGGTGCTGCTGTACCGTGCTGTGCTATCTTTCGTACATACGAGTACAGACAGAGCATATGGGAATAAGAAAATAAGTACCCTACCTGGGGTATGTACGTACTAACCACATGTGAGCGAGCGTAGCGGAAAACCGCCCGCGACGCGAAGCGTATGTGGCGTCCGAGCTGTTTTCTCCTGAAGCAGGGCGATGGGACTCTTGGCACTATATATCAAGTCGCCAGTTTGCAACTACAATCAAGCACGAATAAAACTATATTCAATCATGGACCTCTGTTCGCTTCGCATAGCTTGATGTACTTTTCCTTCCTGAGCGAGCGTAGCGGGCGGCGTAGACCGCCTGCGGAGCGAAGCGCCTTGTATAGATGTAAACTACCTTACGTTTATCCTTTTCTTAAAATCACTTGATTATAAGCACCTGCCTCGCGCTCAGCGAGTCTCCCACGATTTTTTGTCACTTTTACGATCTTTATTTTCTTCGCGTTCTTCGATGTCTTTGCGTGCTTGCTTCTCGTGCCACACTTTTTTTCCCGGAAAAAGAGGGAAAAAAAATCGATTTTGTTTTTTCAGCGGTTTGGCAGGCTCTCTTTCGCTTTTTTTCACGGGCTCGTTGAAATTTCTTTTGCACTTTCAGTTCTTTTTTCCTTTTCTCTTCTTTCGTTTATTTTGCCCTTTCAGTTATTTTACCCTTTTTTCCTCTTTCGTTTCGTCTGCGTGCGTATAATCGGAACACCGCACCGCGGGCGAGCCCGGCGCCGTCGCGGATGTCGGCGGATGCTGGCGGGTAGAGGGGGGATTGCAAGGAGCCCGGTCGCCGTTTTCGTGGCTAGGCGTCGTGTGTGCCTCGAGACACGAGGGAAGCATGAACGGGCGATTTCTGGCCTCTATGTGAAAAATTAGACTGACTATGTACGAGTCCATAAGGGTCGTTCGGGATTGCAAGATCACATTCAAGCGGTGCTTATTTTTGCGAACCAAGTTGAACTATACAGAGGGACGTACGCAGTCTGAGCACCAGCATTGTCGAGCTGGCAAACGAGGGTCACGGTGAGCACCGGGCTTCACGCGGGGCGGGCGACGGGGCTCACTGCGACAGAGAGGGAGGGAAGCTTTACCAGGACCGAATCCGTGGCGAGGTGGTCGCGAGAGGGGCGGGCGGCGTACGAGGCTGAGAGAGAGGCTCTGCTGTTGATTTTTTTTCTTTTTTTGACTGGTGCAAAGTGTTCCAAGCAGCCAGAAAATTAGTGCATCAAAGGGGACGGGGATTTGTTGTTCTTTCCGATATTTCGGGTTCATTTTCATTGTTTTTGCGGTGCTGCTGTGCTGCTGCTGTGCCGTGCTGTGCTTTCTCTTTCGTACTTACCAGGTATACACACAGCATATCGAAACAAGAAAAGATGTACCCTATCTGGGGTATGTACGTACGTACGTCATATGACTCTTTGCATTATCAAGTCGCCAGTTCGCAACTACAGCAATCACAACAAAAAATCAACCATTGACCTTCTGCCCGCTTCGCGTAATTTGATGTACTTTTTCTTCCTGAGCGAGCGTAGCGGGCGGCGTAGGCCGCCCGCGGAGCGAAGCGCCTTGTGTATATACAATATTGTTGGCCCTGTGCTCTCAGCGCTCCTCAGCGTTTCTTAGACGTATTTTTTTGCGTTGTTCGTGCTAGCGCGAGATGAGGTTCACCTCACGAGACGAAACTGCTTCATCGTGATCCCCGATCCCGACTGTGTCGGGGGCGGCCTCGGGCGTGCTTGCGCCGTGCCCTGGCTGCCGGCTGGCTGGATGTGAATACGTCAGCTGTGAGTTGGACCAGTTGAGTGGTCGATACTTGATTTATGACAGTGTCGTGGACAAAGAATTTGGTTGTCGGCCTACCTTTGCCCCGTCAGGCCTACTCTTGGCCAGTCAAACCCTCTTTCAAAATATTATAGTTCTCATCATCAGGACGTCCGTGACAGCTGTGGCCGGATGTGCTGTGCTCGTTTCTTGCAGAAGCTTTTTATATTAAAACATCACAACTGTGAGATGGGCGAGTTGAGTGGTCGATGCTTGATTTATCACAGTCTCGTGGCCAAAATGTTTGGTTGACGACCTGCTTTTGCCCCGTCATACATTTGACCCGTCAAACCCTCTCCTGAAATATGATAGTTTTGACTATTGGGATGTCCTTGGAGGCTGCCTGTCAAGGGGCAAATGTGTCGTCGACCGACATCTTCTATGCTCGCTCGTGACGGTAAAAATATTCTGTTTTTAATGCCGGCACCCAGATTGGACCTCTTCCGCTTTGGCCGAAACAGGAGAGGCCGAATCCTCCGCGGCTTTCGACAGCTCATCATGGCGGCAAGAGTGTGGCGAATATGGGCTGGGGTGGCCGGTCTCACGCTCCGCCGTTGCTTGTGCGTTAAGAGTTGGGGGTTCCAGAAACGAGTGTCGAAATTCCGATTCGGGCTATTTTACGTGTGAAAGCACGAGTTTTGCGCAAAAAATGTTGAGGTTCGTAGGCCAGCATATGGTCGGGAAGTTTAAACGAGCATCACGAGCCTCGTCGGCTGCTATGCACGCCGGGCGACCAGGCTCCGTGAGGCAGAGAAGACGGGGTCTTTGGTTCCGACCAAATTGGATGAGTCTATGCCGCGGGAGGAGCGGTACAGTGGTGGAGGTCCAAACGGTGTCTACTATTTGTTTTTCGTTTACACGCAGCAGGCAGCAGCAATGAATGGCAATGACTGCCATCATTGGGAATGACTATAATGACTATATGTGCTCAAAAAGCTTTTCCGAGAAAAAAATCGGATTTACGGCCAGACTAGCGTGGAAGCTGCCCAAGCACTCGTCATTGTCATTGGGCACCAGTGTCACATGATACGTGGAGTTTCGATTGTATTGCGAAGGCGTTTTTCTTTTTTATCGTGTAACCGCCAAGAAAAAATTAATCAGCTCCGTGTGTGGTCTTCATATCTCGCCGTTAAATCTACCCGTCGACATCTAGCACACCAAGTGCCCGCGCAGCTTTTCTTTTGAGAGATAAAAAACACTATCTGCGGTCACAAAACGACCCCAGGCACCAAAATATTATCGGTACTCTCCTCCTCTTTACTGTAAAATATGACGCCTCTTTTTTACTGCCTGTGACAGACTCAGACGCCCCATCTCCGCCCCGACGGGCCGAGAACATCGACACACGCACAAACCCATGTACTTGTACTCGTATACAACTACTTACTTAGATCTCACTCTCTGAACGTGCTCGGTTGGCACATCCCTGGCCTCTCAGAGCTCCCACTTGGAAATCGCCTCCTTTTACTACTTGCCGGACCTTTCCAGCGGGTCTTTGTGTTCTCCATTTCTCTTCGTACTTTCAGTCCTTCTTTTCTTCTTTTCGTTTCGTGTGCGTGCGTGTACTCCGAGCACGGTTCCGCGGGCGAACCCGGCACCGTCGTGGGTGTCAGCGGGTGCTGGCGGGTGGAGGGGGAGTTTCAAGGAGCGCGGTCGCCGCTTTCGTGCCTAGGCGTCGCGTGTGCCTCGAGACACGAGGGATGCATAAATAGGCTCTGTCTGGCCTCCATTTGTGATTTTTGATAGAGTACGCACGAGTATTTAAGGGTCGTTCGGGATTGTGAGATAATATTCAAGCGCTGCTTATTTTTGCGACCGGGCTGAAATCACAAGAGGGAGGTGCCCCGACTGAGCACTAACATTGTCGAGCTGGCGAACGAGGTCCACGGTGAGTCCCGGGCTTCACGCGACGCGGGCGACGGGGCTCACTGTGGAAGAGAGGGAGGAAAGCTTTACCCGGACCGGATCGGTGGCGAGATGGTCGCGAGAGGGGCGGCCGGCGTACGAGGCTGAGAGAGAAGCTCTGCTGTTCATTTTTTTTCTTTTCATTTTTTCTTCTTGACTGGTGTAAGGTATTCTAATCAGGCAGTAAATTAATACACGCAAGAGGACGGGGATTTTTTTCTTTCATAATTTTTCGGGGCAATTTTGCACTGTTGGCGCCTGAAAATTCGTGACGTAGGCCAGTCACACACACTAAAACCGACCAACTTGTGACAAAATTCGTACGCTGATTGTATGCTGACTTGATGAACCTAGCTTGTCAATTCCGCCGCCGATCGGAGCACGGCACAGCGCCTGCAGCAGAAGCACCTCACGGCAGATAGAAAGCTCTTGATGGAGGAAGCACATCTGACCACCGCGCAGCAAGCACGCCGGCCAATCGATCGTGTGATGCCACCGGACAACCCCGAGATTGGAGACCCAGATCACAGCAGCAGCAGTAGAGGAAGAAGAGTGCGATGGCAAACTTGACAAGCGGTTGAGAGCGAGAACCAAAAACTCCGGAACCTATAAACCAGAGGCAGAGCTACCTCGACACCCCGACAGCACGCATATGCATCTGTTGGAACGTACGTCGTACGATCACGGCGACTAGCTATGTCGTTGCTGCTGTTATTGCAGCGTGTGTGCGGTTATTGTCGTAAAGCGAGAGTGCCTACTCCCCCAAATCCGAACGTCGATTGACGAGAAGAGACGGGGCAGGCAGGGGCTTTGGGAGGAGCGTGGCGGAATTGTAAGAACAGTTGGGGCATACATATGAAGACCAAACGGTCGTTACAGTATTGTATCAGAATGGCACGTGTGTATCATTCGCCGTCGTGCATGGCTGACGGGGCCATTTCTAAATATCCCACATGCTTCGACGAATTGAGGTGATTTAAATGCTTATGATGTAGCTCTACACAAGATCTTTCGAATGTGGCTATTTGCACGGCGAGGTTCCAACTACAGCGCCCGTGTTGGAGTCGCAGCAGAGAGCACATACATGGCATCGGCAACAACAATCCAAAACTCGAAAACTTGAGCGACCCGTATCGAGAATGGCTGCGCAATCCTTGGAAATGTTTCCCTCTCCCCTTTTTTCGCCTCCCCCAGGCCCCACTAAAAAAATTACCATTTTCGGTTTCATTTTCATTGTTTTCTCTGTGTTCCTGTGCCGTGCTGTGATTTCCCTTTCGTACATACGAATACAGACACAAAGCATATGGAAAGAAGAAAATAAGTACCCTACCTGAGGTATGTACGTACGTACGACATGTGAGCGAGCGTAGCGGAAAACCGCCCGCGACGCGAAGCCTACGTGGCGTCCGAGCTGTTTTCTCCTGAAGCATAGCGGGATTCTTGGCATTATCAAGTCGCCGGTTTGCAACTACAGTCAGTCATGAAAAAAACTATATTCAATCATGGACCTCTGTCCGCTTCGCATACCTTGATGTACTTTTCCTTCCTGAGCGAGCGTAGCGGGCGGCGTAGACCGCCCGCGGAGCGAAGCGCCTTGTACTTACATATTAATATCACACTTGTCAAGCTGTAAAGTCATGAACACGTACCGGTTACGACGAGTTACGACGACGACGTCGTGCTTCTTCCTCCTACCAGTAGTGCGCCATCGAGCTCCCCTACCCCGACTTTTGTGCCAGGGGCAGCCTCGGGTCTGCGTGATGTGCTGCTGCTGCTGCTGTGTTGCTGCTGCCGCCGCTGCTCATCCGCTGCTCTGGTGCTGCTACCATGTATGTATGTGTTGCTACTGTCCTGTTCTGCTGCTGTCCTGTTCTGCTGCTGCTGCTCCAGGACCTGCTGCTGCAGTGCTGCTATGCCTGGAATATGTTTTTCTGGTATCCCCCGTGAGCATGGTAACTATGCAATTCAACTCCTCTCGGTGATGTGTCTCCGCATTAAAGCTGAAATACGGACCCATCCCTGCTTCGGAAGCTGTAGGAGTACCGTCTCGCCATTGACATTTTTTTGGTGTCTCGGAGGAGGTCTCGTGCCAGTGTATAAATTATTCTTCTGATACGTACCTTGTGCGCTATGCTGCTGGTGGTCCTCATTGTTTGGTAAATGAGTGGAAGCTTTCACAACTTCCATTTGGAAGTAAAAAAAACTTCCAAAACTTCCATTTTGACTTCCAGATGGAAGTTTTCACTTCCAAATGAAAGTTTTTCACTTCCAAATGGAAGTTGTGAAAGTCAAAATGGAAGTTTTTTATTTCCAAAGGGAAGTTGTGAAAGTCAAAATGGAAGTTTCGGAAGTTATTTACTTCCAAATGGAAGTTGTGGAAGTTTTTTACTTCCAAATGGAAGTTTTGGAAGTCGAGTGGAAACTTCCATTTAGTTCATGGAAGTTTTCATTTTGGAAGCTAGTGCAAGCCAGTGTACATTTCCGCAGCGGAAGCCAGTGGAAGCAAAGTAGAAGCTTTCACTGCCATGCCGGGTAGAAGCTTCGTCCAGCTTCCACTAAGCTTCCATACACCTTGATATACTTTCACCTACCGTCACCCACTTCCACTTCACGTCTAGAAATTCCATTTGACTTCTACCTTCTAGGGAATTTCCATCGGCGTCCGCAGAATCTTCTGTCCACTTCCATCCTCAACCGTAACTTCAACTTATTTCCATCTACTCGCATCCGCTTCCATTCAACTTCAACAACTTTCGTTTGGCTTTCAAAACTTCCTTTTTACATTTAATTTCAACGAAACTCGCATCTGAGTACGCAGAATCTTCTGACCACTCCCCCCATAATCAAGCGCGACCTCCATCTATTTGTACGTACTTCCTACGCACTTTCATTAAACTTCCAATGGCTACAGCTTACTTACTTATTCATCTTCCATTTACTTCCACGTCAATGGAAACCTCCACGCACGTCCGCAGACGCTTCAATCCACTCCTATATTCAAGCTTACCTTCCACCTAATCCCACTTCCAATTATCCAACTTCCAAAGTTACATGTAACCCCTACTTACACGGAAATTCATATCAGCGTTCGCCGAAGTTTCCATACACTCTCATATGCAAGAGTAAAGTCAGCATACTTTCACGTACTTCCACGTGGTTTGATCCACTTCCATTAAACTCCCAAGAAATATGTTTGCCTTCTATTACCATGGAAAACTCACATCTACGTCTGCACACGCTTCTATCCACTCCCCGGGGCCCATATGCATGTGGGCCTTGGGCCTAATTATTTCCTTTTGGAAGTGAAAATGGAAGTTTAGAAGTCAAAATGGAAGTAGTGGAAGTCGGGTATGAGCCTACCACGCGAAATCCATTCTATATTCAACTTCCAAAACTTCCATTTTGACTTCCAAACGGACTGGTTTTTCTTCCCCAAAGGGAAGTTTTTGACTTGCAAAGGGAAGTTTCGACTTCCAAACGGAAGTTTTCGACTTCCAAATGGAAGTGTTCGGCTTCCAAACGGACGTTTTCGACTTCCAAATGGAAGTGCTCGACTTCCAAATTGAAGTTTTCGACTTCCAAATGAACTTTTTCGACTTCCAAATGGAAGTTTCTAACTTCTCATAACTTCCAAATGGAAGTAGTGAAAGTCCAAATGGAAGTTTTGAAAGTCAAAACGGAAGCTTCGCCAGCAGTTCGAAACCTTCCTTTTTGACTTCCAAAACTTCCATTTGGACTTCCACAACTTCCATTTGGAAGTTTCACAACGTCCATTTGGAAGTTAGATACTTCCATTTGAAAGCTTCCATCCGACTTCCATTTTGACTTCCACAAGTTCCATTTTGACTTCCAAAACTTCCATTTTGACTTCCATAATTTCCATTTGGAAGTCAAAATGGAAGTTTTGGAAGTTTTTTACTTCCAAATGGAAGTTTTGGAAGTCGAGTGGAAGCTTCCACCCATTTACCAAATAATGAGGTGGACCCTGCTTGCTGCTGGTGCTTGCTGCTGTGAGCTTTGCTGCACCAACATAGTCGCCGGCGCTTCGTACTGTCGATTAAAATCGATCGACTACTGCCCAACTATTTATAATTGTTTTGTATCTACTGTACTAGTATCGGCATACGGAATATACAGCACGGACGCCGAGCGTCTCGTACGTACGAGCTGGGCCAGCCGAAAAAAAATGGACAAACCATCCGAAGGTCGTATCCCGTGAACGACTGTGAATTAGGACTTGAAATTTGCAGAGCTTTTCCCGGTAAAAATAAAAAACAAGCAAATAACAATACACATGATAACTGAAGCACATCTACACCCCAGACAAAAATAAAAAGTGAGGTCCGCGTATCAGGTACATGCGGTGCGCTGTACAATCAGTCGCCACAGAAACCGAGAAGACCGCGTACTACCCATAGATAGGATGAAAAAAGCAACTCGACGTCGAAAAATCGAAACTGAAGTCGAAAAAAAAAATAAAATAACTAAAGGAAGAGAGCAAAAAAAATAAATTCAAGCAAGGAAGCAAGAAAAGAAACACACAAGAGAATGCGCAGATTTTCGCAGATTTCAGGCTCGCAAGCTAAGCGAGGGGCGTAGAACAGAGACAAAAACGAAAAAACAAATACACTTCCTCCGCTTTTAAGAACGCCAAAGGAGCCAAAAAGAAGCTAATAGACAAAAAACGAAAAGGAAGACGACGAAGCAAACCAAGAAGAAAAAGTAGGTACGAGCCAAAAACAAAAAAAGGAAGACACAGATAGAGACACAAAGTGAGGCAAACGGGAGAAAAGGAAAGAAGAAAAAAAAAAAAACAAGGAAAAAAGGGACAAAAATGAGGCGGGGGGGACAGATAATACGGAATACAGGCGCTGGTGCATACATATACGCAAAGTTGCCCGGGTGGCGCTATGCTTGTTACTTGGGTCCCAAAGAAGGGAGCGCATCAAGACTATGATAGCCATACCCAAGCGTCAGTCTGTTGGGCAGACACCCCCCTCCCCCCCCAATATTATATACTTGGTATATATATAGCTTGGGTTGGCGTCGGTTGGCGACGACGCTGTAAGACACGCCTCTCATTGCGTGAGCTAGACAGCCAGGGTACTGTTTTTTGTTGTTGTTGTTGTTGTTGTTGTTGGCGGTTACCACGGTTGGCGGTCAAGTCAGATCATTTTTTGTGCGGGGAGAACCTTCACTCCGCACAAGGGGGATGATCGTATAACGTAGTGTATATGTGGTGAGGCACCCACGAGGCAATTACATAGTAACCCCCTTGCTGTCTCTGGAAGTGGTCACACCAGAAATTAAATCAATTCATTGATGCTGTCATCCATATGCAAGAAAATCCGCCTCTAAAGCGGTTCTTAGTAGGATACAGCTCACCCTTCATGCGACTCGCCCAACATCTAACGGCGCTTTGCGCTTGGCGCAAGCAATGTCTGCCTGGTCGGTGAAAACACGTCCGTTCTGGCATTGTAGGGATGCGAGGGTCTATGGTCATACGACTACGGCCATGCATGACAATGAGTACACCCCCCCCCCCCCCCCCTACTCGCACAAGGGGGATGGTCGTATCACGTAGTGTGGTATATGGTAAGGAACCCACGAGGCAGTTCCATAGTAAACTCATTGCTGCCTCTGGAAGTGGCCACACCAAACATTAAATCTATTCATTGATGCTGTCATCCATATGCAAGAAATTCCGCCTCGCAAGCGGTTCTTAGTAGGATGCAACTCACCCTTCATGCGACTCGCCCAGCACCTCACGGCGCTTCGCACATGGTGCAACCAATGTCTGCCTGGTCGGTGAAACCCCGACATGCTCCGCTCCGGCGTTGTTGGGATGCGACGGTCTATGGTCATACGACTACGGCCATGCATGATATTGAGTACACCCCCCCCCCCCCCTCTGCCTGGTCGGTGAAAACCCGACATGCTCCGTCCCGGCATTGTAGGGATGTGAGGGTCTATGGTCATACGACTACGGCCATGCATGAGATCGAGTACATCTCTCCTATCGAGTACACCCCTCCCCCCTCCACCCCCCCCCCCCCCCCCCCCCCCTTTCGCCCCTGCCACTATGCGCACGTCCATTGGCGTCAACGGTTGCAGTCACGGTTACAGCCATCCTATGCCGTTCTGCCGATGCCTCCTTCTCATCCTTATACCATTTCCGCATGAAGACCGCTTCTCCCCTTCCTCGACCCGGCGGAACCATCTGCCGGCTTACTGTGCTGCCTCGCGCCACTCTTCGATCCTGATGCCAAACTCCTTGAGGATCCTCCTCAAGGTACCTCATCCAGTCCCACTCCTGTCTTCCAGAGTAGCCCTTACCCCCGACCATCTCCCCAAACATCACTCTCTTCGGCAACGCTCCTCTCCCATGCGTGTCGCAAAGTCCGCAAACAATAGCCTAGGCCTGCGTACCGTCGTCTCAACGTTTTCCGAGTTTGTCTTGAGAAGCGCGCTGGCACAAGAAAGAATGTGATCTTCGCGCTTTCGTTTTCGCCGGCCGAGGCATCAGAGGAGCATCTTGTGGTGGACCTCCCGTAGCCTGCCGTAATCAGTCTTGCTCGGGCTCCGAGTAACGCATTCGTAGAGCAAGGTTTCGATCACATCGTCTCTCAGCATCCGCACCTTCAGGTGTAGGCGCACCCCCGGGTGGTGATAGATTTCCATCTTATACCGCCCGAAGCATGCCCATCCTCTTTAGAGTCGACCCGTTACCTCGACACTTCTGCTCGTCTAATCTGCGCTGATAGCCCCGTCCAAATACACGGACAGGAGGCCGGCTGCGTTGACAGTGAACGGCACGTTCCTCCCATCTTTCGTTTGCAGACAAATTATATCCGTCTTGGCCCCCGAGACCGTCAGGCCGAACGCCGCACATGCTATCAAGATCACCGTCATCACTCTCTCCAGGCAGTTAGATGGTCGTGATACGATGCCCGCATTGTCAGCATAGAGCATTGCCCACAATATCTGGGTCTCTTTTATTTTTCCCCTGTCCGTCGGCGGGTCCGGTGCGTGCCTTTCCCCTCTTCTTTTCCCCCTTCTCCTTCTTTCGTTGGAGTTGCGCCATGCTGTCCGTGATGGCTTTATCAGTGGCGAAGCGTTCCTCCGCCAATTGCAGCATCGCTGTGAAACACATGTTGAACAGCAATGCCGCGAGCACACACTCTTGCCGAATACCCTGCTTCACGTCGAATATATCTGAGCACTCGCCATCATCCAGCCGCACGCATGCTCGCATGCCATCGTGGAATTGGCGGATAGCGGCGCGCCTTCTAGGCGGCACGCCGAAACAAGCCAAGACAGTCCACAGAAGGGTTTGGTCGACGGAGTCATAGGCTTTGGTAAGGTCGACACAGCACATAAACAGCGGGGTGTCCTTCTACCTTGCCAATTCCTGCAAGCGTCACACCACGAACATCATGTCGACCGTCGAACGTTCGGGCCTTAAGCCACACTGCTCCTCTGGCAGGATGCTGTAACACGAACCCCAAGACACATACCAGGTATTGGGTATAAACTGTTATATTCAAAGTAGTATCAAGTACGTACAACGCCGGTTGTGGCTGGTTACATGCTTACACCGCGTACTTTCACGGACTGACACGATACCCTATAATACCTGGTTACAACGTTGAGAGTCATACGCCATCATTCCATCATGCCACCATGCCACCGAACCACCATGCCATACGCCGAGGGCATGTTAGATGTAACGTGTGAGTTGTGAACATGGAAACTGCCAGCTCATATACCCTCAATATCAACCTCTGACTTTTCATTCAGTTCCATATTCATGCGTTGAGGGCCGAGAACACAAAAAAGAGGTCAAAATATTTGCTGCGAGGATTTTTAGCTCTAGGCAGCAACCAACAGCGTGTGCTCATTTGCGTACTCTGTATTTATCCATGGTTTCGCTCACAACGACGATGTGACCGGGACGGAAGGGGGCGTACAACATTCGATGCTTGCCTTCGTCTTGTCACCGTTGACCACGCATCACTTTCGAGAAGGAGCATCGTTTCTACCGCTAAAAGAGACACTTCCTTTTGGGCGCTTATTAAGCGTATGTCCACATACTACACAGCTTTGTTTTGCGTATCGTACATCGCCTTCCCAGTTCGCCTTTTTTGTGGCCACCTTCTATCTCCTGGGATAGAGAACGTTTTGTCGCTATTATCTACTGCTGTACCGTCGGTGTGTTCGAAATATTTCACCCCCTTGTGTGCGAGTCTCTCTCTCTGCGGTTATTTATTGGGCATGGTCCGGCAGGTTAATTGCTGGACTATTGAAATAATCTAACAAACCGTACTTGTAACTGTTGGTTGTCTCAGCAGTCAATCTACTTCAAGCATCCCAACAGCAGGTATAATTTTTTCTTTGTGTGCACGGAATCACGTTGTGGTCTTGATATTTATACACAACTCAACAAACGTGATATGTGCCGGAGAGCGTTAAACGTCGGCTTCACTACGGTCCTGACGCAGGGTTTTCCCACGTGTAGTTCGAGCTGGAGACACGCGTCGAGGTGATGGTGATATTTTCGGCAGGGTCTCACGACCTCGGGGTGCCAAATGGATTGGGATCGAGGAGAGGAAACAAAATAAATGGCCAGCCAAACGTGTGCGCAATGAAGGAGGCGGTACTATTGCATACATACAGGGTGACGTGACACACACTATTGCTCGTATTGCTCTACTACCCGCTGTTTTCGAGACACGCAACGAGCGTACAGTACTACAGCACAGGTGGCCGAAGCCTTCCCCTTGCACGATGTGGGCGAAAACATATCCTTGTGGAGACATTGAACAAATGTAGCGTACCACCATTAGGCGTACCGATTTGAGACGTTGTCGACACCTTGTGGGGTTTGCTATAGAAATTGTTCAATGTCTCCACAAGGCTTGTTTGACACCCACAATGTGCAGGGGGCGGGGGGTCCCGGCCACCTGAGAAATAAGCTCAAAAACAGGTTGGAGTGCCAACCCAACCAGCGTCATTATGATTCAGCAGCAGACAGGCGGCGTTCATGCTGTGCTGCTATCAACAAACATAGCGAATTCCGACTCGATCTTGTCCACGCTATCTCAGGATACTCCCGATCAAGTTTATCCGGCCAATTTCATCGAAGACCAGACGCCCGAAAAACGTAGGTCGCCCATGTTCCTTTGGTGAATTTCACTATAATCGTCGCGACTATTACTGAATGAATACTTTTCTGGTTGTCAATCGCGGATCAGCTTGCGAAGCCCACGGATGCGTGCTTATTTTTAACGAAGAACCAACATCTGAATCACCGTGGGTCGCCAAAGTCCCATTGGTGGGCCTCCACTATATTCGTTTCGGCTACATATGACTGACTACATGTTCTGCAGTTAGCACTTGTTAACCGTAGATCAGCCTGCAAAACAGACGGACGCGAGTCTATGCGGTATATGTCGAGTGTATCACTACAGCAAACAATATGTCAACAACTACTGCCTACCGTACTTACGGCCGTTTTCTACACCAAACAGATGGATTGTCAGCGTTTAACGCCTGTTTGTAGAGTCATCTCGGCGAAGATGAGTGAATGGTATTCTTACGCCTGGTACATCGCTATCTCCCACAACATAAAATTCGCCATGCCTCAAACGTTTCTTACATTTCATTACCTAAACTGTATATACTTCGTGCCCTTCTATTGTCTGCATAATGCCTGGTTGATACCAGTGGCTGGTAGTGATCGACCATAGGTATACGAAGTACATAGTAGAGCAGTCTGCAGTGTTTCGTTTTCCGTCTAAAAATGTGCAGCCTGAACGTGTAAGTCTATCACTCATAACCAGCAAGCTTCGAAATTAGAAGGAAACCCAGGGAAGCCGACTACTGTAGGGAAGCATGTTGTATTATCGGTCTATTGTAGCTCCTGGCGTTGCCTACCTCCGGCTTGACACGCCTGGTACTCCAACAACGACGTCAACTATTACGGGGGTCCATAGTTAAAGGTACCAAATTTTGTTAGTAAAAATAGGTAAATATATAGGTTTTTATGTACACCATGGGTCCTATTAACTATGTACCCCCGTATTACTAATATTACGTATTATACTTTCATATTATTACCCGAACTACTACGACCTGCCACTTCTCCATTTTGCTCCTGGCTAACTAGCTCTCTGCTGCATTACGTGCGTAGTACAAGGTAGGCAAGCGTGCGCTGCGGTACTAGTAGTGGCACTCGTGGTGATGGTAGTAGTAGCAATAGTAGCAATAGCAGTATACTTTATTATTAGTAACTGTAGTATTGTAGTACTACAGGTCAAGACGCCGAATAAGAGGCAGACAAGTTGTTCCAGGCTGACATTTTCATTTTAGAGTGGGTGCGGCATACACTAACTTCATTATAGTTGCTCCCGATTTTCTTATAATCCTGTAAATTCTCAGCCTGCCAGTCTTATTGGCCAATCCTGAACAGTTGTCTCGTACTGCTGTGATGGCAGCAGTATAATACTGTACTATTAATGGAATTGTAATATAAGAAAACGTACAACTAGCGTAATTTGCAATAGGGCAGGTACATTGGTTGTCAGGCTGGCGATCCCCCCTCTTATAGAAGTCTACAGTAGTAGTACAAAAAAAATAGCAGCAACAGCCCTCCGGCTCTATTGTACATTGTATATCGCCTGCCTTGACTATTCAAACACTTTCCGCTGTTGGCGGTGTTGAAGTGGTGTAAGCAACAGACCCGACTGACGTGGTAACATGTGTTGCATTGTCTTTGGAGAGACTGTTAGTACGCACGTGCTGTCGGCAAAAAGTTCTTCGACGATTCGCTTGGTCTGTCAGGACTTTATTTTATGTGATCTGTGTACGTTTGTTCTTGTCAGGTTGTTTGTGTTGACTGTTGACTGCTGGCGTACAACAACGGGCGTGGGACACGCTCGTCTGTCGTCATCCACACCGCGAACACACCGCCCGATTTCTTACTTTGGCTTCCTCCCACACCCGGGTTCTCTATCGATCTACAGAAAAATAGGAGACGAGCTACTACAGCAGCCACCAACACCCTGTCTGCAATCCCAATAAGCTTTGTTGCCGATCCCTCGTAACACACGCAACCTGAATTCTTCTTTGGTTTCCCCCCCAAACCTGAATTGTCTATCCATCCACAGAAGAGCAGGACGCCTACAAACCGGCATTATCCTGTTTGCCAGCCCGGCAGGCTTTCACGTCGATCACTAATAAAATGCAAAGCCCGAGTTCTTCTTATGCCCCCCCCCCCCCCCCCGCCGACGCCTGGATTGTTTATCCGCCTACAGAAGAAGAGGGCACGAGCTAATACAGCAGTAACCACCATTGTCATGTTATTTACCAGCCCAGTAAGCTTTCACGTCGATCAACCATAAAGCACGCAGGCCAAGTTCTTCTCCTAGCTTCCCCCTCACGCATGTATTGTCTATCCACCTACGGAAGAATAGGACACCTACAAACCGTCATTGTCATGTTTGCCAGCCCAGTAAGCTTCACGCCGATCATTCATAAAGCACGCAGCCCGAGTTATTCTCTTGATCTCCCTCCCCTGCCTAGATTGTCTACCCGCCTACAGACGAACAGGACACGAGCAACTAAAGTAGCCATCGTTGTCATGTTTGCCAGTCCAGTAAGCTTGACCCAGCCCGAGTTCTTCTCTTGCCCCGCCCCCCCCCCTAGCACCTGGATTGTCTATCCCCTTGCAGAAGAACATGACGCCTACAAACCGTAATAATAATTTTCATGTTTACCAGCCCAACAAGCTTTGACGCCGATCACTCATATAGCACGCAGCCCGAGTTCTTCTCTTGCCTTTCGCCCCCACGCCTGAATTGTCTGTCCACTCTCCAGTTGTAGCCTTATGTCATTCGTGCCATTTTGTTATAAATAGATGTGCAGCACAATCTTTGACACCGATCACTCATAAAGAGGTATAAACAGGGCAAGATACCCGGGAACTCTCCCGACGAGCAAACCTTTTGGACTACACTACCCTTTTGGACAATTGGACACCCCTAGTGTGTACCGTAGCTCCGGACATATCGATATCAGTATCAATCGCAAAGAAACGAAAAAGCCGGTGCAGTCTGGATTTTATACTTGAGGAAACGGCGTGCTTACACTAATAATATGATACTGTAGCCGTACAACTGCATTTATACTGTAATCACGTCAGAATACCCGCATCGACACGTCCCATGTTCCTATTTTCCTGTACCAATTCACCACATGAAGAAGACCGTTTAGATATCCATACGTATCCATATCCAAACCGCCGTTACGTTTCCGGATGGAGTGATAAGCCTTGAACCCTAAGGCTACTTTTCATAGCGTCTTAGCTTGCCGCGTTTCTTAGGAGAAATCAGTGTATACCCAGTTCATAGGCGGTAGCACTAAGGGCCTTCTTCGCGAGGACGGGCTGGGTTGTAGCTACTTCAGAAATTGAATGTGAGATAATCACTCTCAGTGTACCGCAGCACTGCAGGTGAGTTCGCTATTCTAACTGATGATATAGTCGAGCAAGTCCCTATTGATAGCACTATTATGGCTCGTATGCGCGGGCGTATCTGAACCTTCCGTCTGGATATCCAAGATAGGTCAAGGATCATATTGGAAGCTGTCCTGATATTGTCCAGCTTGAAAATCCACAAGAAGAGAAGCGAAAAACAGAATAAAACACACAAGGAAGATATACCGTAGTTTCCGTTAACCTAATTTAGTCTACTTAAATTGCATGAATTGCATTGGCGCTCTCTTCTCCCATTCAGCCTAACACCAATCGAGTGTTTCTTGATGATACCCTTCGTTGGTTGTTGTTATAAGGATTGCCCCGGGCTGGGTAATCGATCGATATTTTCCCCCCTATAGCTCAGCAAGTGACACCTTCACATCTTGCGTCGTCGGTAGGACGCAGGTTCGAATCTCACTTCCAACGTTTCTTTCATAGAAACGCTTGCGCGTGCGTCCCTGAAAAACATACTTCCATGGTTCACCAGGTATTGAAAAGAGGTGGGTAGGTCAACGTGCGGCCGTACATGGGGTTTGCGCCCCAAATATCCCGCAATTCAGAGGAGAGGGAGAGTGTTCTAAGGATTACCTTGGGCTGGGCAATCGATCCATCTTTTACCCCTATAGCTCAGTACGTGACACCTTCACATTATGTAACAGTGACTGAGTATGTCAGCGGGTAGTGCTCTATGCCCAACACCTATGACCTGCTCTTATGGCATAGCCTACCAATTTACCCCATGTATTTTCCTCGCCCCCCAGGCTCCTTCCGATAAATTAGTAGTATTAACCGTAGCAGTAAGAGGCAACAGCAGCAGAGTCAGAGTCACATACTTACGTCCATACCAGCACATACTATTACGGGTATACATGGTATACCCAAAATAGTATTATTGTCGGCATTTAAGGAGCATGTGTTACAGCGGGTGGCGCCAGGGAGGGAGGTTTCATAGCGCTGTGACTGTCGTGACCAGCGCTATGGGGAGGATAATACGGCGCGAGACCACTGTCCTGATCAGGGTCACGCGTCGGGTCTATTCGATAGGCAGAGGGCAAGCTTTGGTTAGCATCCTCTGGGCGGATCTTATTGGGGCAGGGAGGATCCCCGGTGTGGGAACGCCTTCGGTCTCGGGTACAGAGCCAGTAACGAGGTTCCGGGACCACCCGGTGTTTACGCCTTCGGTCTCGGGTACAGAGCCAGTAACGAGGTTCCAGGACCACCCGGTGTTTACAAAAAAACCACCAAGAGTGAAGAAAGAAAGTCAAAGCCAAGTGATCTGTGATACCTGTCCTATCGACCCCCAGCCCCTTGGGCCCTGCCTTGCCCGTCGTGTCCGTCATCGTGTCTGTGGTGCTACATTGAGTGTTCACGCTGACTGCTTGCATTTACCGCCTTGCATCGATCCACGTTCTGCGTGACCCGATCATTACTGCTTGAAGGCACTTCCTCGAACTCCCAAACAACAGGTGAGCCGGCCTCAGAGATCTAACGAGCGCAGGTCCTTTTTACGGTCTGAGAGCTGTACCCTGTTGTAACATACGTGCCAGGTACAGTAGTAGGCTTCCTTAGATTTCCCTGTTTTTTTCTTTTATCTGCACTTGTTTTTGAGCGAATGTGTCGTTGAAGATCACCGTCTACGAATCTAGTGCACGTTGCCGGTATCCCAAAAGTAGGTGTTTTCGTACCAGACATGCATACCCACGTTTACGAACGTGCATACACATCACACATCACCCGCAGCACTGTTATTAAGCTCAAGTACGTAAGGATACGTAATAGTAAATGGGTAATAATGCTTTCGTTTCATGGCTGGAGGACGACGAGTCCATCGTGATAACATTGTATCTGTTATACATCGCTATACGCTACGAAGTGTAACGGAGTGGAGCCACGAGCTGTTGCAGCTATGTGAGCCATGCAGCTGTAAACATGGAAATCTTTGTAGTCTACATATTAATATTTGCTCCAATCGATACCTCCTTCTGGCTTAACGTCGGCCTATCTTCCTCCAGCCTCCTCGGAATACACGCCGGTCTACCCTCCAATAATGAAAAATTAGGGTGCCTCCAAGCAACTCCTACGCCATGGGTGTGGGTCTGTCACTGCCCCCCCCCTTCCTTCTCCTTCTAGTCTCTTGGCGACCCCGATGTTGGAGTTTGGAGAGGGACACCTCCCGCGAGATGGCAACCCGACTGAACACCTAGGGCACTCCTTCCCTACCCCTTCCCTAACCACATGGATCCGCCGCTTGCTACGGCAACCGGACCCGTTAATGAAGGTGCTGCCTTCATTCTGTACTGTACCACGAGGTGCCCAACACAACCCGTCGCAAAGGTGGCTGGCTTGCGGTTCTGCTTGTTGATGGACGCTTGCGCCGGCCGAGTAGCAGTGGTGGCGTTTTTCGAGCCTCGGCAGTAGCTGCAACTGATCCGTCCAGATCAGCTTTGTCTCCGCCCAGCAGGGGTATCCGTGCTTGCGGGTCTACGTGGGTGGGTGGTGTTGAGCAGGATCGATTTTCTATCGAACCTATGGGAGAGGCGTCCCGAATAACTTTCCTCGCCGGGAAACTACTGTATGCCCAGATCCTTACGCTTCTGTCCGCGGTGAAAGGCCCCTAATTAAAATCTTGGTGGGGGAATCCAAGCAGCTTCAGAGTGCGAGATGTCACAGCGGGAGGCAGCGGTTGGTGCTGTGGTGCACGCGCGCTCCATGTCGGGGGCATGCCTTTGCGGCCGGTCGCGTGACTATGCCCACTACGTTACGACAAGGGTACATTGTCACCACGCACTCCTCGATGTCTAACCAGCATTCTTCCCATGCCAATAACGCCAGGCGCTTGAATGGCTCGCATGGGTTCCGTAGCTCCCGTCCCGGAGAAGACCCACTGACGGGCCTGGGCTAAGGCTCTCGTTTCGTACCCTCGTGCCGTGCTGTCCACTTCGGGCGGGCGTGCCATGACAATATTGTTATTTCATACTCGTAGTAATTTGCTAATAATTATACTGTAGTTGATAGTACCACAGTGGCTATCATCGACATAAATAACACCAGGTAACGCGTCAACGGTAAAATATCTGACATGCGCTTCGATCTCGCTTGGCAGGCCTGTGCACTGCGACTGTGGCCACTGCTGTTGAAACGTTTTTCTACAGTACAATGGTGCAACAATATTACTACGGTAAATACCATAGATAGAATGTACAAAAAATACCAAGGATTCTTACTTTCCTGCACAGCAGTAGAGTCAGTAGCCTACCGAATTGCTGATCGGTAGCATCATAGTCACCTACAGCGAGTAACGAGTAGGCTACAACAACACAGGGCGCTCACGGTGTCACAAGACAGTGCGGTATTTCAAGTACCGACTTCGCAGGAGGCCAGGAACCCCCCCGATGTGCAATGCAGACGTATCACAATCCTTGAGGAGGCATTGAACAAATATACCACTGTAGCACACCACCAGGCATACCGAAATAAAAGGTGGTCGACGCCATGTGGGGTTTGCTACATTGTTCAAGGTGTCCACTATGAGTGACCGACGCCCACAATGTGCAAGGAGGGGGGTGCCGGCCACCTGTGTTGTTAGTAGATGCGGCGCAATCAAAATGTCGTTTCGTAGACGAGCATTTTATATTCATTCTCGGAAACCCCAACAAGGATACCAACGAAGGACATTGACGAGTGATGGACTCGGGCTTGCATTTTGTTGTACGGGGGTCTGATTGCTTTAGTTTAGCCTTATCGAGTCGAGACAAGCGTACTCCCCGCACAGTCGCTCTCTTCTCTTATTTTCCTCGTCTTGTCCTCTTAGACACCACGTGAATCACCACTGCGGACTGCCATTCCGTTCATCAGATCTCCCGAGCTGGGGTTCATGCAACTAGGATCCCAACCCCGATTAAAATGTGCTTGCCTCCAGCGTGTTCTCTGACGCACGCTTCATGCGGTGATGTCACTAATAGGCTATAAGCCTGGACGGGCGTAAGCACATCAGAGCTGCGAGCCGTCAGGGTCATGGAGACTGAGGCCCGAGCTGCTACATCTATATGATGAGCTTCTCAACGGAGCTCCAGAATTTTCGTTATCTGGAGCCACTGCTTAGAACAATGACAAGAACTACACTCTACAGAGCTGCCAAAGTTGAAGTCATCTGAAGTCACCTGAAGCTGTTGCTGCGAACCACTACTGCTGTACTAGCAGGTACGTAATTACTACTGCTGAACATGCCGAGCTGAGCCCTGAAAGAGGGCAAACAACAGATCATAGCTTTCGAGAACGTAGTTCGAAACTAGGACTGCATCGCTGCACCGCTGCACCGCTGCTGCTACGTACGAGAGGAACAGCCGCCACTTGGAAGATTTCATCGTGAATGGCAGCACTATCAACGCCTTGAAGGGTATCAAGCGGTTCAATGGTACGAACCTTGATCCTTTCGACGTGTGTCACAACAGAGCCTGTTTCCTGTTCTAAACACCTTCGACACACACACTACTCGGGGGACCATAGTAATAAGACCGAGACTGAGTATTGTTGCTAAAAAAATCAATAAAAATATAGCCTTTTGTGTGCACCGTAGGTTCTATTTACTATGGTCCCCCGTAATAGGAAGAATCAATGAGCCCGCCGGGCAGAAGAAGGCTCGATCAGGGGGGTGACGCCGGAAAGAAAAAGGCGCGATGCGCATAAGACGACCACGCACAGCGACGCCGAGTGCTGCCTTCAAGGACTTCCACGCGCACAGACAGGTAGTGCGCACACGGCGGCTGTGGTGGGCGCCTATACCGGCCCCGATGGCTTAAGAAGAAGTCGGCGGTCGGCTTTGGACGAGTTATGAAACATGACGGCGAATTAGACGAGACTTTTTAATTCTAGCTCTACTGAAATCACACAACGTTTAGCGCCAGTTTTTACAGGGGCCACCGGAGTATCATCCTAGCAGGGGTCAACCCACCGTGGCGATCTTCCACACTATTGGTCGTTTTTATTTCCATGGAAGCAAAATTTGCATGAAGTAAACAACTTCCAAGGAGGGTGGATTCCACGGAAGTAAAAAATAGATTCCGTGGAACCTTCCAGCAATGTCTATGGAAGCTTTTATCAACTTCCATGGAAGTATTCCGATAAAAGTTTGATTTACTTCCATAGAAGTTGTGTAATCGTCCATAGAATCTGCCACTACAATTAGCCCTCCGCAGGAGCCGCTGAAGGTCCCACAGTCATCCCGATCCCAGGGACCATGGAAGTAAACATACTTCCGTGGAAGCAGAAAAAATCCCATAGACGCAATTTTTACTTCCATGTAGTAAATGAAAGCACTTCAATGGAAGTAAAAACATTACCTTGGAAGTACATTTATTTACTCTTTTGAAAGTTTTAAAAACTTCCATGGAAATAAACTTGAAGCTTCCACGGGAATAATTTTACCTCCACAAAAGTAAATTTCGCTTGGATGGAAGTACGTAAAGCAAATACTAAAAGCGAAATAATGTGGTGGACCCTACCGAGGGGTCACCGCAAAGGTGTTGAGCGGAATCGCTGCAAACAAAATCGCTTAGGGTTGCCGCAGTCGCTGCAACGGCAACTTTGGGGCCCCGAAGTGCATTTTAGGGACCCGTCCACAGCAGTATATAATTTTGTGTTGCCGTAGGAGAAGGTCTTCAATTAATAGTATTGCTGTCGATTGTTCAGGATTGCCGTAATATCGCTTCCGGGGTTGCTGGACATAACCATGGTTTGATGATGCTGGAACCTCGCTCTGAGTTCGCTTAAGATCATCCTCACTACGACTCTGTGATCGCTCAACCTCATCATCGTTTGAGACTGTGCGAGCATCATTTCCGGGGTCACTGCATCGTCATCATGTGGATCGCCAGGAGTACAGCTGAATTGCCTGGGGTCGCACTACCCTGACGGCAACATTCATTTGCCTCGAGTTGTATAGCACTACGTGTCTTCCCTGTGGCGGGAGCTATAAAGTGATAGTCTGCTTTTTGGAGTTAGTTGTATGTTCTCTTGGTACAAAAACTCCGCGTTGAAATAGTGTGCATTCGTGAGCTGCATTTTTTTTTTTTTTTTTTTATCCTCCGGCGGATTGGTGAAAATAAAGCTTAAGCTCACTACACTTCCACGTTCCCAATTTCGTGTCGTGTGTCAATTTAGCCCAGTTGGGCACGTTGATGAGCTGCAACTGCTGTGAATTCCAACAGTGATACGTACACCTTTCCGCTTTCTAGCTCAAATCTGTCTTCAAGTATTCACCCACGAATTAGGCACTACAGCGTTTACAATGTGCCAGTATAGATTGTGTTTCAAGAAGCAAACCTTGATAGTTTTCACTCTGTTATCAATATGCCAATATGGATCGTGTTTCAAGAAGCAAACCTCTGTTATCAATATGCCAGAATAGATTGTGGTTCAAGAAGCAAACCTTGGTAATTTACACTCTGTCTGCTGTTCAACTGGTATCCAAAATCTACGGCCAAAAGCGCGACGTAGTATCTACCTAGAAGCACCATGTGCGTTGTCTGGTATGTGTAAAGTGAGACCCGCGCGCACGGATTCCAAGGCCTGTGTGTGAGCTTGTTTATCGGTTTTCATGCTCATCCATGCTTCAAACATGCCACAAGAACAACTCTTGCATTTTATGTTGTCAGGGTATGAATTGCAGTTATTGCGGTAGCTGGAGAAGGGTTAGCCACCCACCATAAGCAAGGCAGGAACATTTGGTGTTGTTGCAATACTGCACAGGACTTACGGAGCTTTGTCACGACGCAGCAACGGAACCCATGTAGCTGTAGCAAGGGGTTGACGTTTTCGAGAAGATACAGCGGAGTAGGTCACGACACTCGCAGCAAGTAAGAATAAAATAGTACACTAAAACCAAAATATGGAGTGCTCTATTTTTATTGATACCTGGTATGTATCTTTCACCATATCAACAAGTAAGGTTGATCTAAGGGTTGAATCCCAATTTACTAACCTTGAATCCAGTCTGGGATTGTTGTAGGTATATTTTGGCTCTCACAGGTCCTCATTTCCGCATTGTCCGTATCCTGGACTCGTATGTCGAGAGGAAAGGATGTCCGCTTCTCGGGATGTAGCCATTCTGAGTTCCAGGCAAGTACAGAGCGAGTATTCGCATACGTTAGCGTGCAACGCGTGTGATGAATGTGATGAACAGGCACACCATCTGTGATATATGTGACGTTGATTCGCCTTCCTATCGATTGTGGTCGTATCGAGTAGACACGAGGGTGATGTTGGGACCTGACCCATTTGGTCTGCTTTTTTTTTTTCTGTGCCCATTTTTTCGGAATGACACAAGTCCAAACAAGCCCACTGTGGCACCAGCTTATGGCCATTTTCCAGCAATTACGGGCTAGGTTGCGGTACCGTGTTTAGGGTGGTCATTTTCGTTTTGATTGATTTTGCGCAAAAGAGTGAACTGTTCCAGCAGGTTCCCGCTTCACCCTTGCATGTGTTTAAGACTACGATTTTTAATCGATTTTGACGTTGCTTAAATATTTGGCGTGCTTCCTAATGCCGATTGAGCATCTTACTCGGGCCGTCAACGTACCCAGCGCCCAACGAGAGGTGGCATAGACACAAACTTTAGCATATTTCGCTTGTTTTGTCACAAAGTATGGTGCAATCAGCTTGTTATGCCGCCCATATGCCTAAAATCCAACTTATGGCTTTGTTTATAGTTCCGACAACCATTTAAGCTAATCGCTCTGACCACCAAATAGATCAGGGCCTATGTGATGTCCGACTCCCAAGATACTGACCCCGAGTCTATACATCATCATGGTCTTGGAAACCTTAGGTAACGGCTGACTACCGCCATCCTTCCACTAGGGTTCAGTGGGGAGCGTCCCACCACTTGACGCTTACTCGTACCCTCTAGCTAGGCTCTCTGCACGACGTGGGCCAGCTACGACGGTTCTTCGTATTTGTAGCATCCGATCACCTCGCTGCCATAGCGCATAGCAAGTATGACTACGTCACCTCCATCAAGGAGTCGTATTATGGATGGCTACTCTGCTATACCTGGTACAGCAGTAGGCAGTAGCATATGTCGTCGCCTATACGCAGCGAGCAGGCCACAACATCAAGATGTTACTATGGTGCAGGGTTAGCCACATGCGGCACGAGCGAATTATCTGTTTGTACACAGGTATGTCGGATTATCAGGAACACTAAAAACCGGCATCGGCAAACGAGAATCACGAGTCCCCGAGCTTGCCTCTTGATGCACGGAGGTCTCCGAGTTTTAGTTTTGTTTGCTCGGGCTGAGACAAGCGTGTCCCTCGCACACTCGTTCACTCCTCTTGTTCTCTTCCTGCCATCCGCTTAAACATCGCCATTACTCAACGCCACTGCTGGTCTTGGAGCGCCTTTCCTTTCGTCCTCGCTCCGGATTTGAAGCTCATATAGCCGACAGATCTAGCCCCGACTAGCAGTGCTTCCCTCCTGCGGGCTGTCCGACATAGCTCAGCAATCACACCACACGCCTCATGCGGAGGCCCCGCTAATAGTATATGCAGTGTGGTGCAGCCATACTTTATTGAGGCATTCAGAAGCTACGATTTGGGTGATGTTTTTATTGCCGGAACGCGTGCGCCACAGTGTCTACTGATGATATATATCTATATATCTGTCGGATGACTGAACACGAAATCCAGTCATTATGAACTGTAAAAACAAACTTCACTTACACATATACACCTTCAAGTAGGTCTAAGTGGGGAAAACGAGAAATACACCGCGCGAGAAGTATGTCGTATGATCTTTCTGGGTCGGCTTCGTGGTGTTACCTCTAGAGGTAGTAAGTAAGTACCAGCAGTATCATATTTCATACGCGCATTCAACTGGTGATGACATTGTACAGAAAATTAAAATGCGCACGGCACACTGACTGTCCGATGGCTTTCGAGGTATTCATACTATAATACATATCATAGTACGGACGTAATGTTGATATAATTATAGGATGGGCACAAAGCTAACGTAAGGAGTTACTAGACTATGCGAACAACTAATCATAACTAACGAGCGAACGGACTATTTAGATACCATTAATTACTACCCGAAACTGGCTGATTCTGATTTCTGCTTGCTGACCTGTGGTTTATGATTGGGTTCTCCAAATACGATACTAGGTACATACGAAAGATATGCAGTCAGTGGACACTACTGTACTCTTTTGTGGTGGTATATGTTATCGCTGCAGTAATAGTCAGATACCAAATTCAGTTGTAAATCCTCATGCGAATGCGTTCCGTTTTCTTTCACCGCTTGCTCGCTGTCGTCCGGAGGTGAACGCAGTATTAATAGCAGGTACCTGGTAGCATTTTTAAAATTGTTAAATTCGTGTTCCGAATAGTGGAATTGTCTCTCGCCCCATCCATGGTGCTACGACGGACTTACGAATAGAGCGGGTCTCTTCAATCTCCGTGGTGTATTCGTATACTACATGGTCCACACCGACGAGACGAATGTAATATATATATATATATATATATATATATATATATACCTGGTAGTTATTAACCCTTTGAGCACTGTTAGGATTGCAGTCCGTTTTGGAGACAAGCCCCTCAAAAACCAAGTACTCTGTCTCCAAAACAGGACTGCAGTCCTGATGTACGCGGGTGTGTCGGAGATTCCACAGACTACGTACGGTATTAATATTGATAGTAGATCTTTGCTTGTCGAGCATGCGGCTTCTCAAAACCCACTCCACCTAAGGAGCCCATAACGGGACGAAGCCAAGAAACTCCAGAAGGGACGCGTCACAAAAAAGGGAAAACTGAATGAAGGCAGATTGTTATCCGTACACGACCGTAGCAGTGAGAAGAGCCTGCTTTGTGTTCCCAGATCTGAGTGAGGACTAGGGAGGGAGAAGAAGGAGACGAAGAGCGAAGGTAATAATGTTAGCAGATAGTACGAGCAAAAGATAATGAAAATAAAGTAAAAAAAAAAAATCAATTTTGTGACTCGAGTTTGATATAGCAACCTAAAAAGCGACAAAGTGCGGCCTGGTCAACCTTGTATTCTATGATAAACAGCGTGCGTGCAGCATGTTACTTTACAATCATCAGCAACCGCTGAGCTGGTAGTCAGCGCTGACTACCAGCGCAATGGTTATTTATGTGTATGTCTGACAAGTTCACCGGGCTAACACTGGCTAGCACAGACTAGCAGTGATAGCAGTGGATGTAGCGACGTGTATGGCGGGAGCCGTACATCTCCGGGCGGGGCGACAATGTATCGCCAAAAAGGTGGGGGCAATAAAAAAAAATACACATTCATTCCTAGGATCTGTGCCGAAGTACGCGGCCATGCCATTCACCCAGACCGCCCCTAGCTATATCAGTTGGGTGGTGGTGGTGATGGTAGGGGGGGGGGGGGGGGGTCGGCAGGACACAAAAAAAAGACAGGCTAGCAAGTGGTCGAGGTCTTCGAGTATACAGTATGTATAGTATCGTACCGGCTTCTTATAGTATAAATAAATAAATAGTATAAATATTATGGCCTGGCACTGGCAGCCTCAATCTGTAGGTATATTGCCTTGACTGCATTCACAATCAGCATCATACTGGGCTGCGTCATCGGTACACTGGTCGATCGAAGCGGAGTAGGCAGCCAAGCGTAGCGAGTCCACCCCCCCCCCCCCCGCGCGCGCCCCCGCCTTGTGAGAGGGGGGTGCTAGAAGCGCCGCCGGAGGAAACGACAAACCGTGAAATCAGCAACAACAAACAGCAGCAACCAAAAGCAAGCAGTAGCGACGGCGTCCGCCGAGCCCGTCCGAGGTAGCGAGAAAACAAGACATATTGTAGATAGGCTGACGTAGCTTCGTCCATCGTGGTCGCCGATTCCCCCCCTCTTCTTTATCCCCTCTCCTCTCTCGCCTCTCCTCTCTCCGCTCTCCTCGTTCGTCCCGACACGCGTTTGGAAGGGTTTCCGTAATGTACCCACGTTTTCTCGAGCGTGCACAATATCAAGTATACTGGCAGTATCCATTGTATACCGGCAGGCGCAATCAGTAGACCTCTATACCGGCAGCATAAACAGGGCCAATTCCCAACGTTAGCGGTTGTGATGTGTCGACTGTATGCCCCGCGTACATGCTGCACTCGTCCTGCTAATAATGTTATCGTTGTATGAAATTTACGAGTACTTCTTGGACTACCCTCCTACACGCCAAGTACGTATGTACGTACGTACCACTGCGCAAACAACATGCGCACGATGATTGATGATAGTCATTATATGTTACGAATATCTCCATGTAAAGGTATGCGTCTACTATGCTTGGCGACAAGTGTGGTCAATCCTCCCTTTTCAGAGCCATACGGGATAACACGCATGACAACACACGCCTTGGCCCGACGGACGTATGTGATACTACTATAATAGTAATAGCTGGTTTTCTCGAAAATGGGGTACGACACAATCGCCGAGCGATGCGTCAGTCTGCGGAAAGTTCTTGTCGGTACCTTTTTCGTAGCGTGTGCCCCCCCCCCCCCTGCTTTGGAGATACTCGCGGCACCGAAAATAGCCGCAGGGGGTATCTATTATGTTGTGTCATCTTGCATTTTATACGGTATACACCGCCGTATACGCCGCCGTATACACCCTGTTAATAGTATATATACCAGGTGCCAAGGCCGTGAAATAAGAATACTGCCTCTTGTCGTACGTGCAATGCTTTCAGTTTGCAATCAAACCCATATATCATTATTTCGCGATTCAACACAAAACAAAATGCATTAACTAATCACTACAGTAATCATCAATCATTAATCGATACCCGTAATCAATGAGAGTTGTGATATCACGTCTGTCTAGCCTAATCAGGATCGTACCTTAACCCTAAGTATACCGGTATAAGATAATAATGCCAGTACATATTTTCCCTCTCAAAGAAGAGCATTTAGGCATTTCCTTTTTGCCCGGCTCACATAACCTATACTATCTGTACACGCAGATATCACCCGCTGGTATACTATACAGTATCACGAAGTATGGTCGAGTCTTTCGGGCAGCGGGAAAATCCGCGCACGGCTATGTACGTACTACGTACCGTAGTAAGTTGTTACCATGTGCGATGATGCTATGCACGATACTCTACGAAGTTATATGATCTGTAAATCTTACGATATATTTGTTAAGTGCTCGGTGTTGAAGCTCATCATCATGATGCACATTATCGGATGGTAAATGTATATCAGTAATGAAAACGTGTGATCATATTTACCACTACTACTGTAGTCACAATGACAATCACGAACGAACGTGCCGTTGGTTTAACTGTCAAGTCACTCGCCCCCCCCCCCCACACGATGAGCCGATTTAATCGGCAAGTTACTACCTCTCCCCCTGCCACTTTTGAGCAATCACACCCCCCCCCCCGCCGTCATATGCCCCCCCCCCCCCCCCCCCCCCGTCATATGCCCCCCCCCCCCCCCCCCCCCCCCCCCCCCCCCCCCCCCCCCCCCCCCCCCCCCCCCCCCCCCCCCCCCCCCCCCCCCCCCCCCCCCCCCCCCCCCCCCCCCCCCCCTGCCACATGAGACATAAGGACATAACCTCCCGCCACATGAGACAGGCGCGACAGGCTGAGCAATTAATCGCTTACACGCAAAAATGAAACGAAGTACCCTTCGAAAACATTATTTCGTGCATACATACATACATACATACATATACGTGCCTCGTCGCCCATTATTCCACCCCCCTCCTGTACATATGCGGGAAAAATATTAAGATGTACCCGGTAATAATATTAATAATACGTAGTATAATAATGTTCCATGCTGGACGTAGACATGGACACCGTTTATACATTAACATTAAGACCAAACGGTTCTGAAATTTCGGTGCAGAGTAGAGTATCATCTGCCGACGGATTCGGACAAAAAATACCGCTCACACAGGAACACATACATGCTTTATTCGAAGTATGTGTTCTATGATATATCGCAATGGCAAGGAATGGTACGCAATTATTAGCGTACTAATAATATCATACGTACTGACACACATGATATTGCTTGTCGTTATCGTATGGCTCGTCTGTACGTTGTGCACGCCGTTTACCGTACTTGCAGCACGCCCTCGTCCGTCTCAAAAAACTAACTACCGCTACTGCTGCTGCTGCTGCTGCTGCTGCTGCTGCTGCTGCTGCTGCTGCTGCTGTAGCACCGCCCGTGCCCGATAGTACACCCCTCCCCGTATGTGTAGTATGTATGGCGTATATATGTATGTGATCACCGCAAGAGCACCACCACTGCCGATTGATTGCAGAGACGGAAAAGGCATCGTGTCAATGTCATGTTGTCATGACGGACGGTGAGTTTTGAGGCACCATGGAGGGGCTATGCCTTAGCCCGTTTTCGCCTCAACCAAAGAAGAGCAGCAGCAGCAACAGCTCCATCGTACTTGGTGCTTGTATGGTACATACCAAGGGGATTGCCTTTACATTATCATAGCACCTAACTCCTCTATCTAGGCCAGGCCAGGCCAGGCCAGGCCAGGCCAGGCGATCAGCTATCGATTGGAGAGACATACACACTACTATTAAACGGTTGGGGCGGTGGAACAATGGTGCTGTATACGTACCTACTACTATAATACTATTATTGCTGCTGCAGCTGCTGCTATTATACTACTAGCACGACCAATAAATACCTGTCGCGAGTTCGGTTGAAAATGGAAAGCACCTACCAAGTGCCAGGGATATTTATATTTTAGCGCTGTGGATAAAGTGTATCACTATACTTTACGCTGTTCACATGACTACCAGGTATATTTTTGTTGTGCTTGTATGCTTCGAAGTATGTACGGACATACCTGGTACCTGGTAAATATACTGTACCTGGTGGTGCACCGTCCGGGAAACATACAGCCCAGGCGACCCGAGATGTTATCCACCACCCATGCTGCCCGAATTACCTAGCTAGATAAAAATTCAAAAGCGTCTACTTTTGTCGTCCCGATGCACACCGCGAACGCGCCACACACAAACTCGTAGGCTATACATGAATGAAAAAATAAATAAATAAATAAATAAATAAATAAATAAATAAATACTCAGTACACAAACAAATAAATACACGAGCATATAAATACACGCGTTTTGGGATTAGTACGAAAATAATAAGTATTACTATTAGTAACAACATTTATATAGTACCAGGTATATGTTTATTCCTGGGATGGTTTTGTAACAGTTGCTTGCGGGCGGGTAACAATCGAAGAGTTTCTTGGTCCAGGGTTTGGATGAGGACGACGAGGACGACGACCACAAGCCGCACATTCGATCCCCCTTGAGAACACAAAATACAAAAAAACACTTTTTTTTGTTTTTTGTCCTGCCGGTACGGCGGCCTACGGTAGTCGTGGGTGAGAGAGTCCTGATCAGACGCTCACAGTAGCTGCAGCACTACCATCACGGAGGTGAGACTATTACCATATATGTACAAAAGCGACGCCTGTACTACTTGCAGCACATACGGCATACTTTCTTTGTTATTGTTGTTGTTGTTGTTGTTGGTTGTTGTTGATTGACGTAAAAGGCTCTCGATCGATTGTCGAGGGAGGAGCTTGAAGCCGGTTCATGTCTACCAGGACCCCCCCCGAGCATCAGCAAGCGCCGGCTCTTCCAAGGGTGGCCGGTGCACACGAACGAGTAGTGTACCGGACGAGATGATGTCATGCGCAGGGGGTGGAAGGGGTGCCTTTTCGCGACTTACATTCCCCTTGACGCCCAGTAGAACCTATAGGCATTCGCACACTACTCGTATGTCAATAAGAAGATGGGAGAAGCGGGTAGAGGAGGAGGAGGAGGAGGAGGAGGAGGAGGAGGAGGAGGAGGAGGAGGAGGAAAATTACGAGCTTTACGGCATAGTAGAAGATGTTGTCCCCCGAGACAGTGAAATTTGTCCAACTCGTTCGCCGGCTGATCCAGCGAGCACTACCCGAAGTTTTCCCGTCCTTGGGAGCCCGCTGTGCGTACTGACAGATAGTAGATATGATCATATGGTCATACGTAAGGAAGCGCGAGAGGAGCCACGAGCGAGAATGCTCCTCCTGTGATGTTTCATTTTCAATTTCCCAAACGCACGACCGACTGACTACTGTACTGTATGTACTACTGACTGTGCATACAGTCGCATCTCCCCACGGGTGTTCTCCTCCACGACAAAAAATCGTTTTTTTCCCCTTGTTTTTTTCACCGAAATTAAACACCGAAACTGACCCCCTCTCTCCCCTTCCCTGCCTTCCACCACCTTCCATCCTTCCATCCCTCTCCCTTCTTTCCTCTCTCCCTTTCTGCCTCCCTCCCTCCCTCTCTCCCTCTCTCCCTCCCCACCTTGCTTCCTTGCTCGCTCACTGTTTTTGTTGTTGCTCGGAATCCGGTTGGTGATGAAATCACCTTGTGGAATATCATCCTCTATCGTCACAAAGAGCTCTCACTCTTCGACTGCCGGCGGTCCCCACCTGTCTAACATGTCTAACATCATGTGCGCCGGGTGCCACCAGGAAAAACCAGTCACTGACTTTTCCCGCAACCAGCTCGCCAGGCCCGGCAGGCAGATGTGCCAAGTCTGTCTCAACGGGAAGGGCGCTGCTGCGGCCCCTCCCGCTCGGGTTGCTCCCGCGGCCGGGGAGGGCCACGTGCGCTGTGTGGCCTGCTGCCAGCTCAAGCCCACCTCGTCCTTCGGGATAAACCAGCTCCGCCGCCGCGCGGGAATCGAGCGCTGCATGTCCTGCGTGGAGAAAGACCAGGGGTCTCTGGTTCTGTGCAACGCTTGCCACAAACAGAAGCCCTTCACCGACTTCTCGAAGAAACAACTGGCCTGCAAGCCCGGCTCCGAGAGGTGCAAGCTCTGCATCGAGAACGCTTCCTGCTGAAGCTGGAGCGGCTGGAGGTGAACAGCAAGGAGGCGCGCCATGGAGAATGGCGGACGAGGAACAATGAGCAGAAGAAGGAGAAGAACAAGAAGAAGGAGAAGGAGAAGAAATTTGGTTTTCTTTCTCTCAGGTGATTGGGAGTCATAATCCCAGCCGGGTTCGGCATTTCGCTAACAAAGGCTGTTGAGGTTCATAGGAGTATTTGCCGAAGGGTGTCAGATGTGCACCGTAATCGCTGAGCTAGCCATCAGCACTGATTGCTAGCTCAGTTTTTCTAGTGTACACCTAGCAAGGTGGGGAGGAGTGGGTGGGAGAGAGAGAGATAGGGCGAGGCAGCTGATGATAGTTCCGGTTGCCACGTCTCCCGTAAGGACAGCGCGGTGATAGGCGGGAGATGAGCGACGCAGGGATGTCTGCGTTAGTGAATCGGTGGGGTGTGGGTGTGGGGAGACGGTCGTGGACAAACCCTCGCGTCGCTCGGTTGTTTTCTCCGGTGGTCGGTGATTGAAGAGATGTGGTGTGAGTTGCGTGGGGCTGCTGCCGTCGTGTGTTTTGCCATTGCCATTCTTGCCCCTAGGAAAGCGGGTGCAGGGGGGATAGTGGGAAGGGTGGGGAAGAAGGGGGGGGGGGGGGGGGGGGCTGAGTTACCCGGTTTCCCCCTCTGCCCTTTGCCCTTTGCCCTCTGCCCTCCGCGAACTTTGATTTTGTATTTTTGCGAAACACTTTGACCTCGTTCATGAGTAGTTCTTGTTTGCTGTTCGCTTTAGATCAGGGAGCACTTTTGGACGATAGCTGATTTGGATCGCACGCACGGGCGAATAATGCGGCAGCTTACACGCTATCTGTTGTGTGTTGCCTGTTTTGTGATTACTTATGCGTAGAGTGGTGAGACGTTTGACGTACCGTATATTCCAGGGATATGGATGAATTAAGGGAACACCGCTGAATGTGCTGTGTTTGGTGTGTTGTGTCTTGGTCAGTGGGCCACGTCTGCGTCTTCTTCTAGCGCGACTGGAAATGTAAGGAGGGGGCAGGCTGCCGGGTACAGGGGGGAAGTGGTACAAGGGGTGGAGCAGAGTGCAGCAGAGAGGGTGCCGTGTGTTCAGGACGTTCATGCGCGTAGTTAATATCGATGTTAGCTGGATCCGAGTGTTGGTCGTGGTTGTGAGTAGAATCAGCTCAGCAAATGTTTTACGCCGTCTGTCGACTTCGTAGCGAAGAGCGGTCAAACGGGATGCGGTCGGTGGGTGGGTGGGTGGGTGTGGGAGGGGATATGAGGGATTGGTAGAGGGTACGCGTCTCAATACTTGCATCGGGGAAGAGGAGGGTGCCCACTCGCGACGAGCATGCGCGTTGCGACGGTATAGCTGGACTCGCCCGTTTGACCCTCGTGCTCACCACTCACTGGTTTCAGGCATCAGGGGGCAGCGAGATAGGTCCGCCCGATTTTAAGTAGTACTACAGTACTGGTAGTGTTTTTTAAATTGCATTGTAACGAACTTGAAGCGAGAGAAAATAAGTGTGTGTTGACTTGTGTTGTTGTATGTATTTGCCCATCTACCCGGACTCGGCGATTCTTTCCAGAGTTTCGCGCGTTGGTCACAGGTCACAGGGGCAGGGAGCGGTACGCGAAGAACGAAGGCGAGCAGTGTGGAATCGTTGCTCGTGATGGTCGCGTGTCGAATACGTTACGTTAACATGTGGTGTATGTAGGTTGGTCGGTTTTGGTCGTCGTGTGGTGGTCGGTTGAAGTGAAAAATCTGAAAAACTCCTGGCTCTGGCTGTTGTTCAGCAGGAGGAGCACCCGAGTGCATTGGGTTAGTCGGTGGGTCGGTCGGTAGGTGGTGTCGGTCGTTAGGTGATGTCGGTCGGCAGGCGACTCGGTCGGTGAAAAAGAGTTGGTTGGAATGCTGTTTTTTAGAGAGAACGCATTTTGCTACGAGTGTGGGGAGGGAGGGAGGGAGGAAGGGAGGCAGGGAGGCAGGGAGGGTATTGAGGTCTTGATCGGTGTCTTCGTGTTGGGTGGTGTTCGTGGTGTCATCGGCGTATTGAGTGTACACTTGTACTTGCTTGTAAGTGGGTGGTCGTTCGCGCTCTCTAAATCATCCTGTGGGCGTTGGACAATTGGAGCTGCATACTCTACGGGGCATCACGACTGACAGCTTCCAAGCCCACTTTGTATGGGGTAGGAAACAACAACCAAAAAAACATTGTCACATTTGGTGGAAAAATGCTTTTTTGTGACAACTAATTACGTATAACAATTGGCGCATTTTTTGGGAGGTTTTCAATACAACAGCCGCAAAAATATTTTTATGTACCAGGTACGTATGTATTTTTATGTATGTATTTTTATGTATGTATTTTTATGTATGTATTTTCATGTATGTATGTATGTATGTATGTATGTATGTATGTATGTATGTATGTATGTATGTATGTATGTATGTATTTTTGTATGCATGTATGTATGCATTTTTATGTATGTATGTATGTATGTATGTATGTATGTATGTATGTATATGTATGTATGTATGTATGTATGTATGTATATGTATGTATGTATGTATGTATGTATGTATGTATGTATGTATGTATGTATGTATGTATGTATGTATGTATGTATGTATGTATGTATGTATGTATGTATGCATGTATGCATGTATGTATGTATGTATGTATGTATGTATGTATGTATGTATGTATGTATGTATGTATGTATGTATGTATGTATGTATGTATGTATATGTATGTATGTATGTATGTATGTATGTATGTATGTATGTATGTATGTATGTATGTATGTATGTATGTATGTATGTATGTATGTATGTATGTATGTATGTATGTATGTATGTATGTATGTATGTATGTATGTATGTATGTATGCATGTATGTATGTTGCGGGATGCATTTTCTCTTCGTTGATTGGTATAAAGCGGAGAACGAGAAAAAAAAAGCGCTTGCTGTGCACTCGCCTACATACTCGAACGTACCTGGTAGCTATTAAGAAACGGACTATTAATAGATGATGAGGTGCGAGGATGTGTGTACGCTTACTCACGCGCGCACACCGTTCAGAAGCTAAACGCGCTTGAACGGCTGTGTCTCCATGTCGTCACTCCGATCATCAAATCTTATCACCTGTCCGGTGCATCAACCAGACGCGTATTATAAACCAAGTGTACATACATCCGTGCTTCCTGGTAGAGTACATGCCTGTACGATAATACTATCGCAATGACATAATATATACATACATATGTATCTGGTGTAGCCCAGGACGAGAGATACGTCGAATTTCGTTGGTGCGCTGTACGTTCACACCATGTAATACGTCGAACCTCACAAAACCGTTTACGGTTTCGCTCATGTTACTTTACATGCTCTTTTCTTTTGTACACTATAGAATTAGCATTATGAATCCCTGCGTCCTATTATTGTAGTAAATATCTTGATTGATTGAGATGTTTTTTGATAACTTCACGTAGTGTGGAGGTCTTCGACAGAGAGAAATCTTTTACAGGCCTCTCCAACACGATTCTGGTACCTGCTCGGTACTGATAAGAGATGATGAGGTCCCTACTGCGCTACTTACTATTAATATTAATATACCGCTGTGGTCACTCGTAACAATGTGAAAATGTGTATATTTGCCGGCTTCACACGCGCAATAAAAATATTAATAATGATAGTACATCATTATAATATTAATTTGTTGTTCTCACATTATTATTACATCAGATATCTGATCATCACCAGGTACCTACTGTACACTACTGCTGTTGTTGCTGTTGCCTACAATAACATCGGCTTTTTAGCGTTTCTTGTTGTACAAGTAGTCCTTTTATCTACAGTATTAATAGTGATGATGGTGATTATGGTGATGATGATGATGATGATGAGATGATGAAAAAAAAAGCTCTCGGACACCGCTTCGCCCCCAAATCCACTTGTTCACGGTGATGCAACACATTTCCACAGATTATCATGTACCCTGGTACAGGCTATGTACCTTCTATATATTCTTTACATCCCATACATTTCGGTGTGGGCCCACCGACAAGTAAACCTACTTGATATGAGCAAAAGGCTCAGAACCTTACTTGCACGTCGAACCTTAATAATCCGACACCACCACGCTTGAACAACCTTGAGCCTAGCTAGGTTGTTGTACCTTGAATATAGATAGGATGCGATCGCCGCTGAGAAAAATAAATTGACCGAATTTTCTTAGAGCCCCTATGTGTTTTTTATTCCATACATACCGTAGGTTATTTTATTTCCTATTCGTCGGTCGTCTCTGAGTACCAGATGTATAGTACTCTTCTTATGAAGTACATGAATATGTATGTCGTGTGCTGCCCTTATTTTTTCACAATCTGCGGCGATTCGATTGCGACGACGCTCGGCTGCCCGAAGTGGACACTATTTGGACACGCAACCGATCAATCTTAGACTACCATATTAACACGACCACACCAATACATTTTCTACTGTAAGTAACACAGCAATAAGACACTCTTAGTACTGCAACACGACACTACGTACCGTATCAACCAATGAATTTGATGTCTGCTAACAACGTCAAAATAAGGACACTGACTATAATAATATACGTAATACATATTCGACGTTATTAAGCAACACACATAATACTAAAAAAATGAACCTGGTATGCACTATTTACACTACCTGCGCAATATTTACATACTTGGTGACTACTATTTAAAGTATTTATAATATACAAATACTGACAAACTACCGGAGCCCCCGGTGGAACAGTGGTCAGACCTCGTGACTACCAACGCGAAGGTAATGGTTTCGAGTCCAGCCAGGGGGGCAGCGTCAGCGTGATGAGTTTGCAATATTCGACACAAGTCGGCGAAGAAAGAAAGAAAACGCGGAATTATTCCCGGGTTAAAAATTAAGGCGCGTACAAGTGGGGAGCGGGGAGGAGCGCCCGGTATGAGACCCTGGATTTGATTCACTATTGGGAGGGAGCGGGCGAGTAGGGCGAGGACAATAGATAGGTCGGGGAGACAAAAGAAAGAAGGAATATATATATCGGCTTGCTACGTATTATATGTCCGCCGCGAGGCCAAATATCGACTGGTTACTCGCTCATCATGTGAACGACGTGGGTGCGTGCGAGCTCTACCCTTCTTTATATAACGTTAATATCGATATTATGCAGCAGTGTCATGCTACTACCACAGCACCTACGTTGTATTGTACACAATGTACGTACACATCACTTCTCGGCTGCGCTCGATATATGTTTTTCTTGTCGTTTACCTGGATTTGTGGGGGTGTTTTTTTTCTGTTTCTTGACGTTTTCCGAGTTTTCGGGTCTGGTGTTTTTCTGCACGGTGTGTTTCTGGTTTACTTGTTTTTTTCTTGAGCTGGATCGGGGATGGTTTTTGCATATTTTGTCCTGCCTACCCCCCCCACTCAGTGTCGGGGCTGGTCTGGGTAATCGGGCCACTCATTTGTGACCCGGACGCGTTTCCAGAGTTAGTTGTGGGCTGGGCTTGGGTGGTTCTTGCCGTCTTCCGCGTTATTTTTCTTCTCGTTTTGGTATTCACTTTTCGCTTTTCCATGCATCTCCCTCGTCTTCCCCCCCCGTGCGGGTGGCATGACGATGGGTTTCATTGACGATTTTTTCCTGCCTTCAAGGCTAGGTCTTCCTTTCATTTTTTTACGTACTTTGCCGGCTTCGTTGCCTTGCCGCTCAGAGGTGTGGGAGTAGATTTTGAGAAGCCGCATCTTCAACTCATCATGTTCTGGTTCGTGGAATCGGGGTTTCCATGAATTCCCATATGGTTCTGCATACGGCTAATCAGAGTGGGCTAGTATTGTTAGACTGCCTTGAATGAGGTTGAAAGCCCTGTAATTACCTGGGTTCAGGCAATGGGGTCGTATTTGTAATACTTGGAAGGCGTATCTTAGGTGGAAGGGGCACCAGCTTGGCCTCAGTCTCCGCGTGCACGATAGGAAGGAATAAGACTGATCTTCTATGTCTAAGCAAGCAAGACACGTGAGTACCAACGAGTACAGACTTAAAAGACAAACCTGTCAAGGTATACAAAGTGTCCCGCCGGCTTGATCTTAACACCTACGCATTTTCACGTATATATGGCACCTCGTAGATGAACACGCAGCGTGCCGGCATGCCCACTATCCATATTCGTGCAGGTGTGATATCTGTACGATTTATCTGTGCTTCATTGGCAACCTTCAGTTGTGAGGGGGGGGGGAGTATCGTAGTGTCGTCAGTATTCAAGGATACAGAGTTTTACAGTGAAGGCATCACCTCACATTTTTACCACAGAAAAAGATACCAGGTATATATAATATATTGTTGGCCCTGTGCCCTCAGGTCTCCTCAGCGTTTCTCAGACGTATTTTTTTGCTTTCTTCGTGGTAGCGCGAGATGAGGTTCACCTCACGGGACGACACTTTCTCCTCGTGATCCCCGATCCCGACTGTGTCGGGGGCGGCCTCGGGCGTGCTTGCGCCGTGCCCTGGCTGCCGGCTGGCCGGGTGTGAATACGCCAGCTGTGAGTTGGACGAGTTGAGTAGTTGATACTTGATTTATCACAGTCTCGTAGCCAAAGAGTTTGGTTGACGGCCTACCTTTGCCCCGTCAGGCCTACCTTTGCCCCGTCAAACCCTCTCCTGAAATATTATGGTTTTGAGCATTGGGATGTCCTTGATGGCTGCCCGTCTAGGGGCATTGTGCCGTGTGCCGTCAACCGACATCTCTGCTCGCTCGTGGCGGTAAAAATATTCTGTTTTCGATGTCAGCACCCAGATTGAACCTATTCTCCTTTGGCCGAAACGGGAGAGGACAAATCCTCCGCGGCTTCTGACAGCTCATGGCGGCAAGAGTGTGGAGAATATGGGCTGGGGTGGCCGGTTTCATGCTCCGCCGTTGCTTGTGCGTTGAGGGTTAAGCGTTCCAGAAACGAGTGTCAAAATCCCGACTCGGGCTATGTTACATGTGAAAGTACGAGTTTTGCTCAAAACTCTTGGGATTCGTAGGCACATATGGTCGGGAAACGAGCGTCACGAGCGTCTTCGGTTGCTATGCACACCGGGCGACCAGGCTCCGTGAGGCAGAGCAGACAGTGTCTTTGGTTTCGACCGGATCGGATGAGTCTACGCCGCGGGAGGAGCGGTATACAGTGGTGGAGGTCCAAACGGTGTCTACGATTTTGTATTTGTTTTACACGCAGCAGGCAGCAGCAATGGCAATGGTTGCCATCAGTGGAATAATATAGCCATTCCCATTGGGCACCAGCAATGGCAATGACCAGTACTCGTCATTGCCACTGGGCACCGGTAGTATCACATATAGCGTGGAGTTTCGTTTGTATTATGAAGGCGTTTTTATCTTTATCGTGTAACCTCCAAGCAATAATTTAAGTAATAAACATGTACCGGTTATGACGAGGTACGACGACGACGCCGTGCTTCTTACTCCTCGTGCGTCACCGGGCTCCCCTGCCCCGACTGTTGTGCCAAAGGTCGCCTCGGGCGTGCATGATGTGCTACTGCTGCTGCTGCCGCTGTTTATCCGCTGCCCTGGTGCTACTGCTATGCATGTCCTGCTACTGTTCTGTTCTACTGCTAGTGCGGCTGCTTTGTCTAGGATACGATTGCTGCTGACCCCCGTTATTGTGCAAGATGACTCTTCTCGGTGATATATCTCCGCATCTCAAAGCTGAAAGACGGATCCATCTGCTTTGGAAGCTGAACGAGTACCGTCTCGCAATTGACATTTATAGGGTGTCTCGGCGGAGGTCCCGTGCCAGCGTAATTTTCGTATGATATGTACCTGTACGCTATGCTGCTGCTTGCTGCTGCTGAACTTGCTGCACCAACGTAATCGCCGGCGCTGCGTACTGTCGATTAACTCGATCGACTGTTGCTCAACTAATTGTTTAGTATCTATCCGTACAGGAAGTACACAGTATGGACACCGAGCGTCTCGTACGTAGTACTTTGTAGTGCTGCTTGCTAACGTATACGAACGAGTAATGCCTTATTGGCCCGGATGGCGGATGGCAATGTTTGTGTTTCTCGTGTTTGCAGCGTTTTCTTTCTCTTCACGAAATTGTTTTTTCAATGCACCCCTTGGCAGTCCTGTCGCACTCACAGCCTCCAGTTGCATAACGGTACGCCCTTAGCCATTACGGGCATGCGCGCAGCCGCAGGCGGGCGTCAGCATGCCGCAGCGAAGCCTTGAATCATGTGTATTGAAAAAACTACAGCTAGCTGTAAGGTCGAGGTTTTCCGTCGAAGCTCATCTTTGCAAGCTGTGTGTGATGCTTCGATCGCGTGTACTACGGGTTTTTGTACGGCCTCATGCAGGATACACATCCCGCATATGAAGAAGACAATGCATATAGATATGTAACACTACTTCCAAGTAGTTCGTCTCCAAAAAACGTCCCTGCAGTTCCTACCAAGAAGAGATCAAACCGATCACCTCGTTTTCCTTAATTAGGTGCATACCAGGTATTTGCCGTAATATCTGGTACCTCTGGTACAAGGTGCCTGCTATGGCATGCTTTTCGCCTGTGAGTCACCGGTCGTTACGCCTGCGAGATACGTAGCCCGGGTAGGTAAGTGGGAAATCACTTAATTGGCGCCTTCCACGCGTGATCTACGGAAAAGCTGTACGCGTGGGCACGTAACAGCACCGACGGGTAGTTTAATTCCAGTTGGCCATTGTCTGTCGATATTTGGGATACTACACTATGCCATGCACCCCAGATATATTGTTGGAGGATGGTGTCGATTGCCCTGCGCGAGTTGCTGAGCACGAGGCACTCATTCAGCAGCCGTCCATCGAACATCCACACAAACAAACGCACGCACAGGAGGAACAAGGAAGGAGAAACACGCATGGAGGCTTGGGGGGGGGGGGGGGTGGTGTACTCGATATCATGCATGGCCGTGGTCGTACGGCCATACACCCTCGCATCGCTACAATGCCGGGACGGAGCGCGTCGGGTCTCCACCGACCAGGCAAACGTTGCTTGCACCGAGCGCGAAGCACCGTTTCAGCAAGTCGCATGAAGGGTGAACTCCATCCTACTATAAACGGCTTGTGAGGCGGGCTTACTTACACATGGGTGACAGCTTCAATGAGTAAATCTATCATCCGGTATGGCCACTTCCAGAGACAGCATCGGGGGTACTATGGAACTGCCTCCTGGATGCCTTGCCATAACCACTACGTGATGCGACCATTTCCCTTACACAGAGCACAAGTTATCCACCCCGCACGAATGATCTACAACTCGATGCCAGATTTAACCGCGACTGCCAAAAAACTAAAAACAAAAATGGTACCCTGGTTGTCTACGGTAGTTCAGGTAGTAAGCGCCATGTTTTACAGCGTCATTGCCAACCGACGTCACCCCAACCTAAACCTGGCATATAATATATATAGGGGGGGGGGGGAGGGCGCCAGCCTCAACTACCTCTCAACAACTCTATGTCGGAGGTACTGCCGATAATAATAATCCGCCCTCCCCTCCCGTTGACTGCGATCTCGGCGTAATATTCTTTAAAAACATACCAACAAAAAATCGTTTGTAGAGTAGCATCAATTGTTCGTATTTTCATATTTTTTGTACTGTACAGCCGGCGTCCCCGGTGGCTTGGTAGGTGATCTGCGTGCCTATCAAGATCAACTTCGTGGGTTCGAGTTTCACCGAGTGCATGCTCGTATTAATAGGGACTTTTTCTTGCATCCTACGATCGCCTAAAAACAAATATCAGCGGAAAGCGCGAGAGCGTGAGTAAGCTACATACATTCGACTAAAATCGACGAGCAGTGGGAATGCTGAATCCTATGCGCGACAAAAAAATATAGAAATGCACCGGGGAGGGAGAAGGGTACGACACCTGTGACCACGGCTTGCCCAGAAGATCGCTGAAGGTAAAAGCCTCCTGAGATTTAGGGTGGAAGGTAAAAATGATGATTAGAAAAGAAAAAGAAAAAATAGATGTACAGTGTGTCGTGGATCACAAAAAATTCTGTGCTGTGCAATGTTGGTGACTCGTCTGTTGTAGGAGCCACGAGAGCGATCATCACACCTCTATATTCCACCGCGTCCCTACCGGAGCTTAGAAGATTGCCGTCTGCTGCATTGTCCAGCTCAATGACTTTTAAGCCGCTATGATATGGTCGGATCGTACGCCACCATTGTCGCATGCATACATGCATGCGCTGGAGGTGCACCATGCCGTGAGCTCCCCTGCTCCATCTCGAGACGCTCTCGGGCCAGCAAGCTATATTATGAGCTACCTGATGGAGCGCCCCCGCTCTGGGTAGTTGATGATTTGACCTGGCAGTAGTAGTCACGTTTATATTACTGTTACAATAGCTCGTTGTTTCACGTGATGTCAGCCTTACATATCTATGCTCGAACGACTGATTTGCGATCGTGAGCGACTGTCAGCACCGCCGAATGAAAAAGCAGTACGGCCGGGGCAACAGTACTTAATAAGGGGACGCCGGCACTCTAAGGAATGCGTCGTCAAGTACCAGCGCGTAGGCGTTTCGGCAACATGTACACACGACTTGGAATTAGAGTAAGGGATTTACAACCAAGACCCGTATTTCGTGGTTGTAGAATGGTTGCCGCAAATATACGAGAATCCTGAGCTTTTTAGCCCATTTTTGCACTTTTTTGGGCCCAATAGCTTACTATCCATCATGAATAACGTAGTTTTGAGCCAGGCAGCATCTTAAACGACGACTGCTTAAGAGATGTATTATCCGCCTGGAGAACAGCAACCTTCTAGTGGATGAAGGTCACTTCTTCATCGGTAATGTAGCCATTGTGCTATGCTACCTTGCGTGAAACGAAACATTTTAGCGTTTTTGCGACTTTTTTAGTGGTACTCGCTCGCAACTTCGTGTACACGAAAACACCTCGTGAGTCCTTTCTCGCTGCCTGCGACTGCCGTCTGGCGCACCCGACGCTCTCACAGACCCTATCATGAGCACCCTTCAATTTCGCGCGCTGTAGTTTCCTGTGAAGAGCTGTAGCTGTCCGCAAGTGAAGTGCAAACGTTCAGTTGGGAGTTGCTTTTTGTCTCATTTTGTGCACTCCAAATTTCGACCATCTTCGACCACTGCAGCACCTGTAAGTCCAGGTGTAGGCCTCTGTTGAGAACCTGCGCGGGATCAATCGCGAGAGAAATCCAGGCTGCTGTGATGAACCTCTAACAAGTCACTGTCGCTCTCCGGTGAGCACGAACCAGCCGGAGTTCTAAACGCATCGTGTTAAGATAGCTGTTTTTTTCTGTTCCGATAAAACATCTAGATATTAAAATCACCGGAAACCCGGGAACCAGGGGACGCTTGGGTGCCAGCGTCCGTCTTGGGTGCCAGCGTCCGTTTAACAACAAGTGCCGCAGTAGCAGCAGCAGCAGCAGCAGCAGTAGTACTACTACTACTACTACTACTACTACCACTAGTAGTAGTAGTAGTAGTAGTCGTGTGGGCCGTTTGACGTCGACGGTCATCACAAATACATGACATTATCACATACCCCCGCCCTCGCCCCCGCTACCGCCCGGGGCCGTTCTTGTAGGAGGAGTACGATTCTGTATTATAGTAAGTACCTGGTATTGATATTAATATTAATATTAATAGTAGATATCACGACATAACGGCATGAACACACAAGCAGAAAGCAACGAAAGCACTCCGCTAGACATCAACTTCGTACATGGTGGTCTTCAACGTATTGAATCGATGCACCAGGTCCTACTGTAGACCATACGCGAAAGCTGTGAGTTCTATGACAGCAGTAGTGTACTCGTGAAAGGAGTGACTACGTGTGTATACCCATCTTGCGCTAGTTATGCCCGACCATGTACAGCTTGCCGGCGAAACATGCGCTTCGATCCCACGTAAAAAGACCAAGGATCCGTTCGGAAGAGCCAGTTGGTAGATCAAGTAGAGTCGTTCGACGTGTGGGCCCTCACGTGAGTCACGATACAGCAGTGATGGCAAAATGGACGACCACGAGCACGTTCGATTGCGTCCAAAATGATGTTTCTCCGATTCATGTGTATGATGTATATGAGTGCTGCACACACTTGTAATATCATTCTTGATCTGGGTCCATCCACGTACCGAGTGGAGTATGAATCGATGCTGGCCCCGGGCTCCTGCTAAGCCCCCGGGTGTAGGCGAGGACACCACATATATCACGCTGTCTGGAAATGTGAGGGCATTTTTGATATAATCGTTGCTGTATACTGGTATATAATTACGTATCACGAGCGTTAATCGATGATATTTCCGGAGATACAACAGCAGTCTTCTTTTTTCAATCACGTTTAAAGTCTCCTTAGCTGGCATGAGGGGGGCACGAACAGCGCAGTGTAGGCACTACTGTATGTGCACATCAAGGTTCATGTTCGATATGCCACCACTGTACGTGCGCATGGTTGGTTGTGAACCGCTTGGAATGAACTCACCAGCATCAAGCAGCAGCAGCAGCAGCAGCCCCGGCGTGTGGTGGAGATGGAGAGAATGCCCTGTTTGCTACAGCCTAGGAATGGAGCGGGGTTCGCTGATCATCAAACAGAGGAGTGAGTCGTAGTGGTAAAGTCTGCGGTGTACAAGGTATTGCTTGTGGGTTCCTCTTGCGAATATCCAGTGGGGGTACGAGTAGCATGCTTACAGCCATGTACCACTCGTTAGACTTAACCCCCCAGGGGGGGTGTGCTGCACGTTGCAATCTTCAACGTTCCAACACTCGCTTGTCTGTCGATAGGACACATAAACACAGGCCACAGAGACTAATGCTGTACATAGATCAAGGTGCAGGGGAAGACGCATATACTACAACAACTATACTACAGCAGTACAGTACTGCATTAACAAGCAAACAACCTTGAAAGCAAGTTAACGGTGTCTTGCATGAAAGCGCCAGTGTAACACTTGAACATGCTCAGTCGTACTGCTCGCCCTCTACACGAACGATGCTCTCGTCGAGAGAAAAGCACTACCAGTTACGACCAAGTGCGGTACGGTGGTCATGTTTGAATCATTTTGTTTCAGCCGCGCAGAGCCACTCTCAAACGAGTGACTAACCTAACTGTTTTCTGCCTCGGGCTTTTCTTATTCATGTTAGGACTGCAGTCACGTTTGGGGACAAACTACTTAGATTTTGAGGGGTTGGTCCCCAAAACGGGACTGCAGTTCTTGTTTCGCGATACGCGCCGCCGTGGGATTTCTTGTTACGCTGAACGCCGACAGAGTAGTTTCGACGCCGTATATTGAGGGAGGTACAGAGCCACCTGCCCAAGCGGCCTAAACGCGGGAATGAAAAGAGGGCAGCCTCCCGTACAGTACCGTAGCACCACGAGCCTTACAGTACATAGTTATATGTATGCCCGGCCGGCGTATTAAATAGAGCCAGAGCGTCCGCACTGACAGTTTGTATCCTCCCCCAAAAGCGAATATTTAACCCCACCTGGTGGTACCTTGAATAATAACAGTAGACCATATAGCATGGATAAAGCAAATATAGTTGCAGAGGGTTGCTGGTCTAGGGACACGTGTCCGGACCCCAATGTACGGAGCTGTAAGACACGGCGTACGCAGCATGTCATTACGCGAACACTCTAACTTCTGGGCTCTCTTCCCTAGACTAGCCCACCGTAGATGCTTGGCGATTGGATGGCACGCGGCGCTTCTTTGAGCGCTGTGCACATGAATGCAACGACCTGAATGAATGAGTCTTCTATCTCCACATCTCACAGGATCTGCCGCGGTGATGAGTACTCTGCTGACGTTTTGCGGGGAAAAGTCTTAGAAGTAGATTGCATGTGGGAGCATATTGGTCATGCCTATTATATTGTTTTGGTAGTCGTATCCCACCCGCGGACACGTGGTAGTACTATTGTACAAGGATTGGATTGGCGCCGGCACACTTCGTACTTGGTTGGGATGATAAAAGGGATAACCCGTAGTACCGGTATATTGTGTCGATAAAAAACACAACGAGTGAATGCGTACTAACAGATACACCCTAACCGCTGAGCAAACAGTCAGCTGTGACTCTTGGCTCAGTGGTTAGGATTTATCTAAAATAAAACAACAATCCGGGGCCCACTGGCTATTAAGCTGAGACCTCGGAATTTACTCAAGGGTTTCAATCCCTATGCAGTAGTCAGCACTGCCCCCAACAGGAGGGCTTAGGGCGCTTCTTCTTGCCTGGAAGTGTGTATCATGCCTTTCAGGTGTATACTTCCGTATTTTCTATGAATTCCAGAGAGAACAGCGATGCCTGTTAGCTCAGTGCGTGTATCTCCGATAAAAGCACAAGCCGGGGTTTATATCTCGCTGATGTCTTTCTCGCCATCTTTCCTGAAAGTCGTGGAAAGCACGGAAGTATACACCTGAAAGACATGGTACACACTTCCAGGCAAGAAGAAGCGCCCTAATACCTCGTGTTCCGTGCAGTACTGACTAAAGAGGTTGTAAACCTCGAGTAAATCCGAGTTCCCGGCTTAATAGCCGCAGTTGACACCGGCATGTGCTTTTAGAGTTACACCACAACCACTGAGCGAACAGTCAGCGCTGACTGTTGGCTCATCAGCGCTGACTGTTACTGAGCGAACAGTGAGCGCTGACTGTTGGCTCATCAGCGCTGACTGGTAGCTCAGTCAGCGCTGACTATTAGCTCGGTGGTTAGGGTGCATCTGTAATAGTGCGATATCTTCAAGGTCTATATTATAATGTACCACTCACTGTTTGGAAAGCGATCAACACCGTCTGTACTGTAGTAACGAGTCGAGCATCAAATCATGTCATCATGCTGCGCGCACGCGCGTCATGTGCCACAGTAGTCCCTTGAACTGCAATCGATAACATGAGCACCCTATTCCTCGGGAACTCGGGCTGCGTGCGTGCTTGCTTACGTGCTTGCTTACGTGCCTGCTTACGTGCTTGCTTGCGTGCTTGCTTTCTTCATTGCTTACTTGATTGCTTTCTTGATTGCTTTCTTGCTTGCTTACTTGATTGCTTACTTGCTTGCTTGGTACCGCGGTTGAGGCGCACCCGTCATTGTTTCGTTAATTACGTTTTCGACGGCTTTCTCGATCAAGCTGCCCCCCCATGCGAGCATATATATCAAAGGGACATTCTCCACCGTTCACTTATGTATTACGATCTCATCATCCATTGTGCTACGATAAGCCTCATCTCTGGGACCCCGGGATAGCGACGAAAAAACATGCACCACTTTGACCGTAAATATAATAAACGTTTCATATCGATGCCTGAATTTGAACAGTATATTTCCGGCCAGAGCAGGGCAGCAGCGTGATGCGCTCACAGCAGTACGGGCAGGAGGATTATGCCGCGTCCGTGCCGTACGACTCCTCGCATTATCATCCGGACACCAAAGATGTCTATCCTTCCCCAATCACTCGGTAGCCATTGCCGAGGATGTGATCGTCATTCTTCGATAGGCAATCATCCCCCCTCCAGTCCTCAAGAGGGTTAAAGGTCGTTGACACGCCCCGGTTCAGTCGTACGAACCCTACATATTATGATACATGGTACATGGTACCTGGCATGGTACATGTTTTATTCATAGAGTATATAACGGTACCATGGCATCCGTTTTTTTTAGACTCAATGAGACAGACCCCCGTGCGAAAGGCTGAACTACAACGATATAACCCGGTCTCGGCTTCAGGCATGAACACCCGATACCTCCGGCGCCGATCGTCATGGGGGACCAGGTTGCCCGCGAAGATGTATTATCCTGCTACATGTGCAAACCATCTATCATGCATCATGTCTTAGGTCACCCCTCGCGGCCCACTACAGACTACAGCACTCAGCTATATACACGGTAGTAACATCGTCGGAGTGGACATCTGGCTCGACTACTGTTTTACATCGGTTTCACCAACAACGCCGCCTCGTCTCAAGAGCACCAACCTTACAAAGGCGATGCCTGTTTCGCTACGTACTTCGGACAACAATGTGAGTGGCAAGCTGCGACGCACCACGATGGTGAGCATGGACAGGCGTCACGGCCAGACATCGGTGCATGCGGCATGCAGCATTCAGCCGCCGCCTGGCATCGGTGCAGCGTTTAATGATCACCAAACACGGTGCAGCTTTCAATCCGCCGTCTCCATACGTCCGTCCCGATGACATGACAAACAAAAACGAACACGAATTTCGTAAATATGCACTATAGTGTTGTACTCACTGCATGTTCGCATTTACTTCTGACGCAGTACAGCGGTGGGTGTACTGCCGGGGTTTGCTTAGGGTCGGTGTTGATCTGCAGAGATGCAGATCGGAATACGTCAAGAAGATCGGACAAGCGCTACGAATGTGCTGGCAGCTGCTTGCTGCACAGTATATATACGCCAAGTAGTTTTCGGCGGGGATGCAATGCTGCTTGAAGGAATTTGTTATTCATTAAAAACAAAATACCCATTGGTTGCTCTGTCTTTACTCGAAGGCTCCCTGGCGACCAGTCAATGGTTGTGCAGCATTGTTGAAACGAGAAAAAGCGGAGGGGGGGGGTTGGAGTCGGGTACGCGTAGCAGTAAGCAGAGGAGCAAACATCGGAGGAAAGAGAAACCGGGCTGGGTAGATGACGGTGTTTCTTTCCACGGGCAGGGGCGCACACGCTTACGACTTTTCATGCCTCACTATCATTATCATTATCATCATCATCATCGTAATCATCATAATCATCATCATCAGAAGAAGAAGAAGCACGTGCGAACGATGTGGTATCAAAACACCAAAACGACTGCAATGGCGCCTACCCCTAGTCTGTGATACTGCCTGCAGCCGGACCCAGCGCATCGCTGGAGCTACTAGTCGTGCCTTTTGAGGTGTGTTTTCTGTCGAAATCTGAGGATATACAGACGTTCTTCCGTACGGGAGTCTGGAGATATTACAGTATTGCACTTCGCGTTTGCGGTTTGGAACCTTAAGGATGTAGCGGTGCTGCAGCACTAGGATGACCAAAAAATAACCCAGGCTTAGAATAGGGTTCCTGCAGAACCCTCTTTGGTCTTCATGTACACCTGGTACCTTGCATGATGGGTTAACTCCGTGTTCCTTCCTACCGTCAGAACATCATCGATGTAGCCAGGGGAGCCGGCACATTTGCCCTAACCACTCCAACATGGACATACAGCAAGTAAGTTCGGTACTGTAGGACAGTAGATAACATGCCTAGGCGCCGGTATTACAAGTAATGTTTATGGGCAGGTCGTGCCGTATACTATAGCAATAGAACGTGCTGCGAGAGTGAGGAGTGATGCATTGCCAGCCACGCGATCGCCTATTAATAGGACCATTGACAAGCCCATCAAATAATGTGACCACAAAACAGTACTACTACAGCAGTTACTGTCGTTGTGACTATCAGTATGACTATGGTACTGCTGTCATCCCTGTAGGCGTAGTCCTGTGACCACATAACTTGTATCTCTTTTGGATTGAAGAATCGGCACGGACACCGGTTGTGCTGGATGTCCACGGGTAGAAAGAGCAGTTAGTCAAGAACACACACATAGCAATAGCACGTGCTGCTGCGAGTGAGAAGTGTTGCGTTGCCAGCCACGCGATCGCCTACTAATAGGATCAATGACAAAAGTCCATTCATCAACATGACCCCAGTACTACAGTTAGTTACTGCAGTTAAGACTATCAGTACGACTACAGTACTACAGTCATCCCTGTGGGAACCCCGAGATATCGACCAAAATGAAGATAAATAACTTTGGCATTATCAGTACGGGCAGTATCAGTACGGGCGACCATAGTACATAGGATCTACGGTACACCCAAAAAAAACCTATACATTTACCTATTTTTACTAGCAGTATTTGGTCCTATTTAGTATGCCCCCCCGTAATAGAAGGATCTCATGTTGCACCCGTGCCGTACGACTCAATTTATCGTAACTCGGACACCAGACTGCTGTATCATATCTCGCTCACGCAAGCGCCGTCGCTGTAATCGTCCCTTTTTATCCTCAATTTTCCCCTTCGAGAGTCCCAAGAGGATCGACATCACCAATTATCTGTCGGTTTTTAGTAGAACTATTGATGGGACTAATGATGTATTAGTAGGATTAATCTGGAGGGTGGCGATGACATCCTTAACTCTATAACCCTTGACCTTACTGTAGTATGAGCTGAAACTACCTTAGCAGCGCGGCCCAACACGAAGGCACACTTGACCACTTCATTATAGTTTAGGTCTACCTCGCCCGTCCACTGGTGCACGGCCCGCGGCTTTTGTACCCTTGTCGTGTTTATACTGAAATATAATGTAGATATCTGGTATGTGCTTAATTATTTTTTTTCCGCCTATTATATCATACGTACTACGAGAGTACCAGGGCATCGACATCCGTCCCGGCATTGTACGGATGCGAGGGTCTATGGTCATACGACTACGACCATGCAAGATAATAAGTTCACACCCCCCCCCCCCCCCGCTCCTATCGTGCCCCCAAAGTGGTCGAAATGATCACCATCGCCTTGCATTTTGCACTACTCCAACACTGACTGCGAGGTACTGTAGCCAAGTTATTCATTCGTCCGCCCATCCATCCATCCCCATCCATCCACTCGTATGTTCATCCATCTCCATCCATCCATCCGTCCATCCGTCTATCGAACCATCCATCCATCTCCATCCATCCATCCATCCACCCACCCACCCATCCGTCCATCCCTTCGTACACCCACGCATACATCCATCCATCCATACACCCACCCACCCATCCATCCATCCATCCACCCACCCACCCATCCGTCCATCCCTTCGTACACCCACGCATACATCCATCCATCCATACACCCACCCACCCATCCATCTGGTAGACTTCTTGGTTAAGCCTTTCGAGTTTTTTTTTTGGACGGCAGAATTTAGGCGCAGACGACGCACAGGCAACGCAGGCAACGCAGACAACACAGACGGACACCCACAACAACAACAACAGAACACTAACTATCAGTAGTAGTGAAATATGACAAGATAAAATCGTGCAGTATAATAGCCTCCGCTTCTTCTACCAGTAAGTGCAATAGTACCCTAAAAAATGCGTTTTTTCACGCCCGACCCGATCGAGTATTCAAGCAGACGATCGATTATAATAATTATTATACTGTACCTATGGTACCTACTACTATAGGGTAGCCTAACTACGGTGAAACCAACACGAATCACAACCGCGGTCCGATCTCGCTCTGGGTTTAAGCCGAGAGGTACAGCTCTTTCGTCTGCAAGCAGACACAAAGTACAGTGTGACTCTGATAAGAATGCCACCACGATGACTACTTCCTCGTTGGCGCGCACGCACGCTCAGCATTTTTACGGTACTGCTACTGCTATTGCTACTACTAGTTACTGCTACTACTACAGTACTACTTCAGTAGTACTACAGTACTACTACTGCTGCTACAACAGTTACAGCTGTACTACTATTATTGCAGTAGATTGTATCACCGTGCTACTATTAATACTACGGTTACTCTGCTGTCTTGCTGCAACTACTACTTACTACATACAGCAGCAGTAAGTAGTCATTTATCGCCATCCGTCATCCATCCAAATGTGACTGAATGTGCTATCTACCACAGGTACAATCTACTGGTATACCGGTATGCTATAACAGTGCCTATACCCAGCCTAGGGCCGTTCGCATGCGGTATGGAGTATTCCACCAGAGACACGCGGACGGACGGACGCGAACGACCTTACCTATACTGCGGTATGCACGTGGGGCTCTGTATAAAAATACTTCTGAAAGCTGGGTGCCGGAGTTGTGATGATTTTCTTGTCCTCTGTCCATTCGTTCGTGCGTTGTTTACAACATATGTATGTACACCCGCTGTGTACTTAAGTATACATACTGATACAATACCGTATACCTATGGGAATCTGCGTCACAAGGATTACCCCGGGATGGGTTCGTAATCAATTGATATTTTACTCCTATCTATCTATATATCTATAACCACTGCAAAATGGGCGACCGATGTTGAGAAACGTCAATTTATTTGGTGTGCAGGCTCAAGCGTCTTGTTTTTTTCCGACCTTGATCTAACTATATTGTACAGGATTTAGAGGCCGTCCCCATTGTTGAGATGTGTTTCTTAACCCTCTTTTTTCATTGTTTGTGCCGATCTGAGCCTATTTTTTTCTCTAGCATAATGTTTCCGAACTGCGGGCGCCCACTTTATACATATACCTCTGTAGGTAATACATTCACATTTGTCTGACGTCGTCGAGGACACGGGATCTCACGTCGAACGTTCATTTTATAGAAGAAGAGCTTGCACGCGTTTCCCTCAACACATTTTTCATCTCCCTGGTTCCCCTAGCGAAACGAAGAGGGTATGTCAGCGTACGGCCGGGCGTATACGGTACCGATGCCTCAAATATCTTGCCGTCCAGAAGGGCAGGGGGGGGCGGGGGGGTATTACAAGGATTGCCCTTCAGGGCTGGGTAGTCGATCGGTTTTTTACTCTTTATAGTTCATTCAGTAGGTGATACCTTCACAGACCCCTGTACGATTTCTGTATAGTTATATAGCGTGTAGTACATGCGAACCCTTCTTACTAAAATAGCTTCCTGAATGTCTGTATAGCCACAGCAACAACAGCCAGCCGCATGCAGTAGCAGCGGTCCCGTCGACATGCAGCTACTACTACTACCAATGCAAATAAATATTCTCCGTACCACGGTGTATGCAGATGATAATGACTGCGCCCAACGGCCAACTCGTTCAGAGCAGCAACCTAATACGTAGATTGTACAATAATTAAAATAGTAATGGATGTGGTGGCTATGCGGCGGTGTGAAGGTGACAATATCCATACATGTACAATGCCACTACAGCAGTAACTGCCAGGATCTATCTGCGATACAGCGTAACTTACGTATATTAATACTATGGTATTATTAATAGTTGTCTATTTTTGTCTACAGCAGTGGGTTTCGATTATTATAATGAATACCTGGTATGTATTTCATCATATATACAACAGTATATCGTATATATTTAACAGGTGACTCGCTTCAGGACTCTTCGTCGTGTCGTTGATTGGAAGATTCTAAAATATGACATTTTTTTTTTTTTTTTTTTCCATCACTTTTACTTTCCAGCCCACTCGTAGGAGGTTTTACCCTCGACGATCTTCTGGACAAGCCGTGGTCACAGGTGTCGTCCCTTCTCCCCCCCGGTACGTGCCTTTAGTTTTTGTCGCGCATAGGGTTCAGCATTCCCACTGCTCTTCGATTTTCATCGAATGTAGCCAACTCACGGTTTCGCGCTTTCCGCTTATCAATTTTTTATGCAAGAAAAAGTCCCTGTGAGCATGCACTCGGTGGGACTTGAACCCACGAAATTGATCTTGACATATAGGGCAAACCAGATTTCGTTTTTTATCGTTTTGTATTTTGTATTTATATGTTTTATTATTATTGCCATCCGACAATGTGCAGCATAAGCGTCGCCGTTGATCAATCAAAACACTCCTGAAAGAAGAAATAGCCGGATACAAAGGAAACCTATGCACAAAAGGTCTATCTAGTTCCTTGTATGCTTTATCTACGATACTCTATGTGTTGTGTTGTCTTTACTCCTTCCTACGTCTTACTATGTACCAGGTACTCGCTACTTTCTATTCTTGAATCTTAAGCCGCATCTAAGCTCCATCCCCACGCCATCGGTATGGGTCTGTCATTTCCCCCCCGCCCTCTGCTCCTTCTCGATTCCTGTCGACCCCTAAGCAGGAATCCAAATCGCGATACCCTCCTCGAAATGGCGACCTGTGTAGTCAACGAGACGATTTGGAGTAGGCGTTCCTTCACCAATTATTTCCTTCCCATCGAGCCACCATCCACGCATCCTTCCCCCCCACGACACTATATTAATAGCTTCCAGCTGGTCGATGAACTTACTGCCCTCTACTATTATGTACGTACGCTGTACGCGGACGAGTTGGCGGACGAGTTGTGTGAGGTGTGTGACTTGATTGGCTTGACTTGTGACTTGTGGGATTGGTTGCCGGGTTGGATGGTTGGTTGACTGATGGTTGGCTGGTTGATTGATTGGTTCGTTGTGCTCGGTTGGTTGTTGTCAATTTTATTTTTATGTGGTTGGTTGTGGTTGGGTTTTTTTTCGTTGTTTGTAATATTAGTATCAATATTAATAGTATCCCCCGGCCTGCCACGTGACAACGAAATATCTCTGTCGCGTAGCTTTGTGACCACAGAACTTGTATCTCTCTAGGATTGAAGAATCGGCACGGACACTGGTTGTGCTGGATGTCGACGGGTAGAAAGAACGGTTTAATGTGAAGAAAACAACAACAAGCGGTTAGGTAGACGAATTTTATACCTGGTATATATATTAATAGTGCAATTACTGCCTCGTAGGCATAGGTACCATATTGAATACAATAGTACCAGGTAGTATAGTACAGCAGACTGCTGCTCTTGGTTTCTGGTCGGGCTTAATTGTGTCACTGCTTGCTGTGTTCTCGTATCCGGTACGTTGGCATTTCACTTGCTTTACCGATTCATTGCGAACATTTTGGTTTTGGTTCTATAATATGATCTGTCTCACAGCCTGTGAACCAAGTGTGAGCACATAATTAGGACCACTACCAGTATCTCTCACTATAATAGATTGGATGAGGAACGCTATACATACAGCATGTATTACATTTCATATTAACTAGTACATGCCAGGTAGTAGTACTGCTGCTCTTGGTTTCTGGTCTGGCTTATAATTGTGTCCATCTGTCTGTGTTCTCGTATGCGGTACGTTGGCATTTCACTTGATTTACCCATTCATTCATTGGCGATTATTTTTGCTTTGGTTCTATAATTTTCTCTGTCTCACAGCCTGTGAACCAAGTGTGAACACATAATTTTTAGTACCACTACCAGTATCTCTCACCAGGATAAGGAACGCTACATACAGCGTGTGCGTACGTATATGTGTACTGTGGTTAGTCGGGTAGAAACATGTCAGTTTAATGTCAAGACAACACACACTGGTGAAAGCTCCACCACACCCCCATGTGCATGATGTATCATGTATATAATACACAAGCAGTTGTTGTGCCGTGTGTGTTATGCACATTCAATCGTTCCTTCCATCCGTCAACATCGAGCACAACCAGTCAGTCAGTCAGTGTCCGTGCCGATTCTTCAATAGTCGAGAGATACAAGTTCCGTGGGCATAAAACTACGCCACAGAGATACTACGTTGTTACGTATGCGCAGCAAGCACAGCAGTAGACAATGCAATGCCATATAATTATAGTGGGTATGTATGATAAGCATGACATACATTTTCTATGAAAGAGAGAAAACGAACGAAAACAAATAATTAATCAAGAGCAAAACAAAGAAAAATTAAATCAGATCGAAAGAGAAAAAGGAAAAAATAAAAGCAAAAACGGTCGTGCCTCCCCGCAGAGAACGTGGTAGAGACTTAACTAAAGGATGTTGAAGAAAAAAAAACACCGCTCGACATATAAACAGGGTGAGACTGAGAACCAAGGGAAAATAAGAGGCAAACCAAAGCACAAAGCACCCTCCAGATAGCCGCAGCAGTTCGTGGTACAAGTAGCATAGCCAGCTTCTCCCTACTGGTCTGCTGGGGACCTTGCTACCCTGTCTGCCGTCTCCGTCCTGCGTTCGTCAACTATATGCCCCGCCCCTCGGCGTCAGACAAAATACGAAACAAGCAAAGCAGGCTCGCCATCCACCCACGCCATACGACTCCTTTCTTAAGCCTTATCAATATTATTGTGGAAGAAAGGAAGATAACGAAATAAAAAAAGGAGACAAACAAAGACCACGTTCGAACCAGCTGCACCAGTTGGCGGCACGAGTAGCATGGCATGTTCTACTTCCTAGTCGACCTGGTGCCTTGCTACCCTGTCTGCCATCTCCTTCCTACTTTCGGCCGCCGCGGTTTCCCTTCCACTCCTCCTGTCCCCCCCTCTCTCCGCATCCCCTTGGTCGGGTTTCCTTCCACTCCTCCTGTTACCCCCCCTCTCCCCATTCCCTTGGACACCACCCACGGCCGGTGCGCGGCGCTGCCTACTCAGCTGTGCCTCAGCCTCGTGCCACCTCACCATGAACAGTCCGGCTGCTTCGAGGACCCCCCGGTTCCACTTCCCCACCTTTTTTGCTGCAATGAACCACAGTGCGGTCTCAACTTCAAACACTAAGGGGGCAAGTTCCGTTGACCCTTCGGTGGCTCGGAACTTCCTAACTAAGTAAGGTCTTCGACTCTGCATCTATGCCAAATCTTACACTGTCCGCCAGGTCTCGGGTTCTCCCCACCAGCAATCGTCCCGAACATTACTGGGTGATCGCTCCATGCTTTGCCGTGTCGCGGCCTCCGCGAAGAAGAGCGGATGGTCGTTTCGATGCTCTCGCAACGTGTCATCGTGAGGGCCTGCGCGTACAAGAGGGCGGCGTGGTCAGTATGAAGTCGGCGCTGGAAGCCAATGACTCGCCAAAGGGCTTGGTGGTGAGCCGTTCGAAGCTTGGCAAAGTGTTTCGCTCTGAGGGTCCACGACACACACTCGTGCAGCAGGGTCTCAATCACCTCGGCCTTCAGCATTCGGACTTTCAGGCCAAGGGGGGCGGTCGTCCTATCATACAACTCCGGGCCGAACCGTTTGAGGCACATGCCCGCATAAGACGGGTCCGTCGGTTGATTTCGAGAGAGAGGTCAGCATTTTCGTGGACAATGCCGCCTACTGTAGGTACGTATAGGAACAGGGCCGTCTGTTTATATACCTCTGGCCTGCTGCTTCGATGACGAGCGGTGGTGCGAGGGTTGTCCGGTCTGGTGTTTGTAAAAGCATTGCTTCTGTCTTCTTTTCCGATACCGTGAGGCCTGCGGCTTCGGAGACAGCCACGGTGACTGTCATCATTTTCGCGAGCCCTTCAGTCGACTTCCAGACAATTCATCATGCGCCACATCGGCGTACAGCATGCCCCACACAGCCCTTCGCACGCACGCCAACGGCTCCTGCTCCTCTGTTCCGGCTGTGTGTGTCATTTTGACTCTGCTGCCACAGAAACAGTACTACAACTCACGACAACCGCAGCGCAAGCTAAGCAAGGCGGCCTCGGGGCGCGTCACTACATCGATCCGATCTCATTTCGAGAGGCTTACCAGTCAGCCTCTTGTATTGGAAGCGTGGGAATGAATGCGCGAAGTCATCTACTAACCAAAATGTAGGCTGCTACTCGCACGCTGCTTTAGTATAGGCCGTGCTCGGTCCTCTAGTTTCGGCCCACACACTCTACCCCTTCGTTGGTTCGCTCTTGGTGGTGGCTTGTTGCTGTTGCTGGTGTTCGTTTTGGCCGTTGCTCGTGTTGTTGCTGATTTGCTGTTGTTGTTGATATTGTGGGGGACCATATTAATAGTAAATAAGACCTACAGTAGGGTACACACAAAACCTATGTACATTTACCTAGTTTTACCTACAATGTTTGATCCTATCTACAATGGTTCCCCAAAATAGTGGGTGCTGTTGTTGCCGTGTTGCTGTCCACTCAGTATTTCTCTTCTAGTTTGCTTGGTTGATTAACATATGCCGTATATACGCACCAGCAAGCAATGCATTATTTATACGGCAGAAATATAACGGAGTGCTGCTTTATACCCGCAGGTAATGTTTTAGCTGTTACGTACGGCGGTAGTGTACTGAAAAAACAAGAGCGCATGTAAGTATTACTATTAATAATTGTACTATTTAATTACGTTAAGCGTATCGGCATGTATGTATCACACATGTGCGTACGTCATTTTGACCGTTCGCTGCTCGAAGCAGCAGCAGCAGCAGCAGCACGGGTTTCACGGGACCCAAGAAATTAAGTCCGCGACCGATCGTTGGCCTCATCGCTCGTCATCGAAGCAGCACGGCCAGGCAAAATAGGTATATCGAGACAGCATATCAATAACAATGCAGTTTTCGTGCCTGTTTGCGGCCTTTTTTCATGCATGGCTATAGAAGTAAGTGTCAATGCAACGCCGACATGTTCCGACTCGCGTGGGCATGCTACAAGCGGTTCAAGCGGGAGCTGAAATGTACGATAATACTGCTGCATGTAGCCATGTGGGTCGCGCTGTTCATCAGGCTAAAACGGCCGAGGTGTTGGAGACCCTGCTGAACGGGCGGTGGGTGTGGGTGTGACGTGGGCTTTCAGCCAGGGGTGCTCTCCTCGCAGGCACACCACCATCTTGTTCTCCTCCTTGTGCGAATAATTGCCCTTCCAGCGCCGACAACGCACTTGAAACGCACCGATCAGCTCATTCATAATACCGTACGCCAACACCCTCCAAAGAAGGTACAACGCGAGAGAGCATCGAGACGAACATCCGCAAATACCTAATTGATGATGTCCTCATCCCTTTGTGGGGGGCGTACAGCGGACGAACGGTGAGCGACTGACCCGTCGAAAAATGTGTGGGACGATTGCTTGTGGGGAAAGTCCGGGACCAGGCCGACCAGAAAAAAAAACTGTAGGCCAAATATGTACTACAAATACAACAGTAGCGGGTTCGCCAAAAAAAAAGGTACTTGGTGTGCCTTTTTCTGATCGCGGAAAGCGCGAGAGCGCAAGTTGTGGTTAAATTCGATGGAAATCGACGAGCAGTGTGGGAATGCCGAATGAACTCTGTGCGTCACAAAAAACGCGGGCAAGTGTATATCGGGTAGGGGGGGGAAGACGAGGAAAGGCGCCTACTACATACAGCTGTGACCGCGGTTCATGTCCAAAAGGCTGGAACGTAAAAATCGTTTGAAAAAAGGGAAAAGTAGTAGCTGAGAGGCACGCAGGCGACCTCAAGGTTTTTTCGAGCTTCTGAGGGATCCATGGAAAGCTCGCCTTTGTTGTTCGGGGAGGAAGGATAGAGTAGACATTAATAGATAAGTAGATAGATGGCGTTGTGGCCGATACACGGCGGTTAAAAAGGGTAACAAGTGCTACCGGGGGGTCGTCGGGGCGGCGGGTCGTTTCATGATGCTATGGCATGATGGCGATATAATATGATGAGGCGGCGGAGAGGAGCTACTACTACTGCAGCAGCTATGCGCTAACAGGGGGGGGAAGGGGAAGGGGGGGGGGGGGGGGGGGGGGAGGGGGGGGGAGAGGGGGGGGGGGGGGGGGGGGGGCGTACTCATTTGTTGCTTGCCTTAGTCACTTGACCATTGACCACACATCCCTTTCGAGATGGAGCAGATGGGGGGGGGGGGGGGGGGGGGGGGGGGGGGGGGGGGGGGGGGGGGGGGGGGGGGGGGGGGGGGGGGGGGGGGGGGGGGGGGGAGGGGGGGGGGGGGGGGGGGGGGGGGGGGGGGGGGGGGGGGGGGGGGGGGGGGGGGGGGGGGGGGGGGGGGGGGGGGGGGGGGGGGGGGGGGGGGGGGGGGGGGGGGGGGGGGGGGGGGGGGGGGGGGGGGGGGGGGGGGGGGGGGGGGGGGGGGGGGGGGGGTGGGGGGGGGGGGGGGGGGGGGGGGGGGGGGGGGGGGGGGGGGGGGGGGGGGGGGGGGGGGGGGGGGGGGGGGGGGGCGTACTGATACCACTGCGGTCGGTGTAAAGAGCAAAGGAAAGGGCTGATCGTATACGGTACAACACCAGTTCGATTAGGAAAGTTGGACCTGTCTGTGTCTGATATATTTGATGCCCGACCCTACAGTAACTCCAGTGGAACGGAACTTTGTTCTGTTTGTTGTACTGCTGTTTGCTGTTGTTTTGCCGTTTTTCTCTGGGGGGGCGCGACAGCAGCAAACAATGTGCATACGAAGTACTGCAGCCATTAATAGTAGTACATACATACCTGGTATAGTATTGACATTTTTTCTTGTTTGACACCGCTGTGAACAAGTGTAGGAAGAAGACGGCAGCTGGTAGTGTGGTATAAGGAACCGGTCTTGATTACGTATAAAGTTTATTTAGCAGAAGCAATAAACAACCAGATTTCCTTTTTTTTCTTTTTTAAAGCATCACTTTTACTTTCCATCCTAACTCGTAGGAAGTTGTACCATCAGCGATCTTCTGGACAAGCGTGGCCACAAGTGTCGTCCCTTCTCCCCCCCGCTACGTGCCTTCATTTTTTTGTCTGGCATAGGGTTCATCAGCATTCCCACTGCTCGTCGATTTTTGATCGACTGTATGTAGCTAACTCGCGCTCTCGCGCTTTCCGCTTATCACTTTTTTAATGCAAGAAAAAGTAACTGCGTACGAGCATGCACTCGGTGAGACTCGAACCCATGAAATTGATCTTTGGTTTAGTCTCACGGACCACCTACCAAGCCACCAGGGACGCCGGTTTATGTTGGTGTTGCTATGTTGAGTACTCAAGCCTTGATTGAGTACTTATACTATCATGTTGTATGATGTGTTTGGTCTGGCATATTGCTTCCCTACGGGTACTCGTATTTGTTTTTTGTTTCGATTTTCCTCTCCGTTCGCCTCCGACGTGTCTTCTTTCTCTCTGCGTGTGGTTTCGTCCATGCTGCGGTTGGTTCTATTTTTTTATTTTTTTAGTATTGTTCTTGCGTGTTTCTATGGCACCAATCTCGTTTCAGCCTTGATCTTAACAAATAATGATACCAGCAGGTAGTGCTTCTTGTTCGTTTGTTTGTTTGTTCGGTTGTTTGTTCCCGTTTTCTTGTTCGGCTTGTTTTTGGTGTGATCATTCGTACCCGGTACATTGTTGATGATCAGTTGTGGCACTTTATTTTTTGCTTGCTTCGGAACCTTCGCGATGATATGACCACACAGTTTTGTGACCAAAGAGCTTTCGTACTTCCCCGGGAAGAAGAGTCAGGACGGGACACCTGGGCGTGCTCATGTCGTCGAAACAAAACAAAACGCTCACACAACACGCACACCGATGATGAGATCACAATTAATACACAACATACATACATGCATATACACTACTTCGAAGTATACTACTTAGTTAAGTGTTCACCGGGATGCATAGTCCCCTTTTTCCTTCTCGCATCTTTCCCCTTGCACGTCCCTTTTGGCTCATGCTCGGGGTAAGTATGTGTGTCTGAGCTTTGGCTTCCCATTTTATTTATTTATTTGGGATTCTTCTCCTTTTCTTTTTCTTTTTCTTGTTCTTTTTCGGTTTGGTTTTTTCGTTGCTTCTCTTTCTTTATGGTGGATTTTGGTTGCTGGCGTATGTATGTATGTTGTGTCGGCCGCACCTAATGCAAAGGCATGGTATTACGTAGGCTATTAATGTATTACGGTGTGTTTATCTCTGTGTCGTAGTCTGTGACCACAGAGCTCGTATCTTTCTAGGGTGAAGAATCAGCACGGACACTGGGCTTGCTGGATGTCGACGAGTAGAAGAACGGTTTAATGTGAAGAACACACACGCACACACACTCGCCGTAATCTACGTGCAACCTCCGGAAAATATATTTATGTTATGTTTGTATTATTAGATATTTCCTAAACACACACAGCAACAAACACACCACAACGTTCCTGCGACCGTTCAACTTCCCCTCCACTGACTCCCTCAAAAGCACGGGCGGGTGGGTGGGAGAGCTCAAACTAATAATCTGTATCACACCTCTTACTCTTGTAGCTCTGACTCTTCTTGACAGCATGCTTAGCTCGCTGGTCAGCAACTACGAACTGACTAGGCAAGGTGTGTCTCAAGGCTATCCAATTGCTACGTATACTATTAACCGCGTTGATCTGATTGGTTGCCCAAACTTCTTCCGTACGTGTAAAACTCGCATTTTCTCGTGCCTCGATAATACTATGCGTAGACGCATCCACTCCTTGGTGTCCGCAGCTTTACAAAATATTTTGGCTTTCTCATACCTGGTGTACGGACTGCTGTACTTCCTGCATGATGGGGCCTTCAAAACCCGTAGTAGTACAAGCGATCGAAGTATCACACAGCTTGCAAGAATGATGAGTTTCGGCGAATTTTTGGAATTTTTCGATCTCACAGCTGTTACAAGTTGTTGTTAAACGGTTATTAATAGTTTGTCGTTGGTGGTTTTAATGTTATTTAAGTTATTACCGCCGGTGATGATATGGTCAATACTGTTGAATACTAATTACAGTATTAATACCGTGCAGTATTACGGGGGTCCATAGTTAACAGGACCACATATTGTTACTAAAAATACCTAAATATATAGGTTTTTATGTATGCCATAGGTCCTGTTAACTATAGACCCCCGTAATAGTAACATTCACTACAAAACGTTTATGTAATCTACTACCATTATTATTGCGCTGCCGATTCCCAGTCAGTGTAGTACTCCTATTAATTAGAGTCTGGTATCACCTGAAAATCGAGAGGGGTATATGATGATATCTGTATGTATATACCCCCCAAAAAAACACGACCAGTCATGAAAAAAAGTTGATATTTCTTAGTCATGTCCGTATCACGGGAATCATATATATATTGTGCAATATCATATATAATGTTAAACCTGGTATATACATCATGTACCTTGTATATGGTGATATGTCACTTCTTATCTGCTGTATATATATCGTGCTCTCGTGCGCTATTATCATCACCTATCTATATATATATACGTATGTACGTCACCGCCGTGCCACATCGATCGATACTTGTTCGTGGTTGGGGCCTGTGCCACACTGATGGTAAATCACGGTACTTGGCGATCTGTGCCCGCTACGTACTACCCGGTACACCAAATGCATGAATGATGAAACAGCAACCCCTTCTCTACGAGGATATATTGCATGTAGTAGATGTGTGGCGACGCTTGACGATGTCGAAGGCGACTGCTGTAGCTTTGGCTCGCTTGTGGCCGCAAGCGATGGCGGCGCGTTCGACTCGCTCATCGCTGATCAAACCCGCATGGCAGGAAGACACCAGCGGGCACAGACCCCTGGTACGTCCCCTTGCTTGTGTATGCGTCGCACTTCGTACCCGCACTCGTACATACGTACCAGGTACATACCTGGTATACTGCACGTATTTTACGCCCATAATGTACGCCCGAAAGATGCAAGATATATCGTCAAGACAGCAAGTGGTCATAATATTATGCCACATACCAGGTATCGGATAGCTATATCACGTATTTCACCTCATATAGGCCGATATATCATCGTATATCACCTTATATAGGCCGATATATCCCTTCATAGCGGATGTATATATCATATACCAAATATCATGTCATCTTTACGAAGTCACATCGTGCCGAACGCCCTATATATCGCACGTTCCGGCGCAAAAAAAAAAAAGCATGACTAAGTACTATATGGAAATATCATATCGTATAGGGGGTATATATATATATATATGGTAGCCCTATACTGACACCAGGCTCTACTATTAATAGTACTGCAAAATAACAGCATCGTGCCAGCAGACGACGAGATCAAAGTGTGGTGTTCAGGTCTTACTAATGTAATAGTCCGTTGGGCTATACTGGTAAAAAAGATTACCGAATCGCCTACCCAATCTAAGCCTTTTTACGAAGTCGAGTATCGACCGATCGGTTGAACTCACAGCTGACGTGTTTTTTTTAAGTTTTTTGTAAACCCTCTCCCTCCCTGGAACGGACCGGATTTACAGGCCGAGATGTGCCACCAACACGCACGCACGCGGTTCCAATTGTTGGTTGGAGATCCAGAAGTATTTTTTCAGGTTCTTGACATGAGGAAGTTCACTTCTCTATGTAAAGCGATTTCATGGTGGACGTGAGATTCGAACTCACACGACCAACGACCCATGTCGTGCCGTCGATGCCATGATATTATTAATAGTCCGTTGGGATATTATTGGTCAACCCAATTGCAATCTGAGCCTCATAACAGTGGCCTGCTGCAAAATGGTCTCGATGATCGCCGTACACTATCCATGCCTAATAGACCGTCGAGGGTGTCCAGTTTCTAAGCACCAGCAGTACAGCTTACTATAAGTTAGGGGTCGCCAGAAAGCGCGAAGGAGCCAAGGAGGGTGTATCTCATTATCATCATGCATGGCCGTTGTCGTATGACAGGGCCGTTGTCGTATGACAGACCATAGATAGATCCTCGCATCCAGACGGTGCCGGGGCAGAGCGCGTCGGGTTTCCAGCGACCAGGCAGACATTGCAATTTGCTTGCACCAAGGAGCCAGGGGGGGGGGGGTGTGACAGACTCACACCAACGATTATCAATCAATTTTGAATGGCGTAGACACATGTGGAGCCTGAAGGCGGCCTAGGATTTCAAGAAGGAGTATAGGCGGTAGATATGAGAGGGGAGGATGGCGCAAGGGTAGCAGATGCACTGCATGCAGGGTTAGGGCGATGCTGTTAGCTAAAAGTTGGCGCTGAGTGGAGTTATACTACAGTTCGTATGTATGTGCATAATAGATATATATATATATATGCCAGGTATAGCTTTAAATTATTCGGGCTTTTTCGTGTTTTGTTTCCCTTTCGTTTCGTTTTTCATTCTGTTAACAAAGTTTAAACAGCAGTGTCACACTACTACTATACAATACATATAGGTATTGCGAGCATCACAAACAACACGAAGAACCATTTCTCGTGCATACTATTAATAGATAAATATTAAGTTCCTTTTTCTGTTCCCTCTGGTCCTCCTGTTTTTATCTTTGGGAAGAGTGCTATATATATATTATTATGAGTTACTTTCTTCGTACTTACGGGTGCTGAGTATTCGACGCTGAAACTACGAGGCGCTGCATCTTGTACAAAGAATGGCAAACGTTTAACATGATCATCATGATCATCATGATCATGATCATAATACAACACGGATAGTACCAAGTATGGTATTCAGAGACAAAATAGCAAGCGTTTAATCATGCTCATATGAGCTACATTCGATGAAAATCGACGAGCAGTGGGAATGCTGAACCCTATGCGCGATAAAAACTAAAGGCACGTACCGGGGGGGAGAAGGGACGACACCTGTGACCACGGCTTGTCCAGAAGATCGTCGAGGGTAAAACCTCCTACGAGTGGGCTGGAAAGTAAAAGTGATGATTAAAAAAAAAAAAAAAAAAAAAAAAAAAAAAATGAGATGAGCGTACAAGAACAATAGACTACGAGTCAGCAGCAGCAGGTATACAGCGAGGTCCCCTTACAATCTGGGAGAAAAGATCTTTAGGTAATGGTAGGCTGTTCAGGTATTTTGGTTCCTGTTGGGATCAAGGTACGCGCAACCCAACCCCTGACCCTTAACCCTAACCCCGACCCTGACCCCAAACCGCAGCCAAAACGGGATAAAAACTGGCCATGAAAGCGGCTGCGCCGCGTTTGCATCGAAGCAGGAATTTTCTCAATTGCGGACGACGATTCCCAACAGACCGCGCTACGCAATTTTCAAGTCAAAAACACCCCGAAAGCATCCTTTCTCCCAGATTACTCAACCTACTCGGTACAGCGTCATACATGTTTCACCTGAGCCGTTTGACGTACTCCACACACCTCACACCGAGCACGTACGTGAACACGAAACTGGCTCCCTTGGTCCGTCTACCTCTGCATATACTGCTTCTACCTGGCCAATAGAAGCAGTAGTAGATATATGCCCTCAACCGTATATAATGCCTAGCCTGTACATCCTGCTAAAGCACTATCAAGAGTAGTCGTAGTTATAATAGTATAGTATCAGCAGTTTGTGGCGTGCATGCTGCTTCTACTAAAAGTTACCAGGTACCACAGTTAGTAGTAGTACATACATCTGCGTAGCGGTTGTAGTTGTGTACATTAACAGTACCAGTATAGTATTCATGCCCCCAACTCATGGCACCGCTTGCATATGCTACGTCGCCGTTGTTTCGAAGTTTTAGTATTGTAATGAGGCGCGCGAAGCGCGCAAAAAGCGGGCGAGCCTTTTTTTTCTTGGAATTTTCCAAGAAAAAAAAGCCGCTTCATAGCGGCTCGGATACGAGCGTGGGGTGCCTTGTTTTGAGTTTTTCTGTACCAGGTATGTGTGTGTGTGTGTGTGTGTGTGTGATTCAACATTTTTTTGGGCAACGTTTGACCACCGCCCTCGACGCACACCGCATCAATTCCAGTCCCGGCGGGCTCTGTGGACGCGCACACACAAAAGAGACCTCCTGGTGCTGGTGCGGTGGTAAGTCGTTCACAGCAGCTCGAGCTAGGTGTGGCAACGTGTGTAGGCACATGTTGGTGCTGGGCCATGTTGAAAAAACACAGAACCAATAACACATTATATTTTGAAACCCAGCTAGCTCTACGAGTACTCGTAGGTATAGGCAGACTGTGCCTGTCCACAGCAACGAGCGTTCGGGCCATGTCCCCGAGACATGCTGCAGGCCCACCCTCCTGCTGATGAGGGGACTGAGAAGCAGGAGAGTATCTGCTGTGTGTACTCGTATGTACGAAAGATAAAGCACAGAACGGCACAGCAAAACAGCAAAAGCAACGAAAATGAAACCGAAAATTTCTAAAAGAAAAAAATCCCCGTCCCCTTTCGTGTAATAATTTAATACCTGAGTCTTACACCAGTCAAAAAAAAAAAAATGAAAAAAAAGAAAAAATGTTACAGCAGAGCTTCTCTCTCAGCCTCGTACACCACCCGCCCCTCTCGCGACCATCTCGCCACCGATTCAGTCCGGGTAAGGCTTCGCTCCCTCTCTTCCACAGCAAGCCCCGTCGCCCGCCTCGCGTGAAGCCCGGTGCTCACCGTGGACCTCGACGCAAGCTCGACAATGTTGGTGCTCATTCGGGGTACCTCTCACTTGTGACTCTCAGCCCGGTCGCGAAAATAAGCACCGCTTGAATATTATCTTACAATACTGAACGACCCTTAAATACTCGTACGTACTCAATCTAAAATCATAAATGGAGGCCAGGCAGAGCCTATTGATGCATCCCGCGTGTCTCGAGGCACGCGCGACGCCTAGGCACGAAAGCGGCGACCGCGCTCCTTGCAACTCCCCCTCTACTCGCCAGAATCCGCTGACACCCGCGACGGTGCCGGGTTCGTCCGCACACCCGCGACGGTGCCGGGTTCGTCCGCGCAACCGTGCTCGGAGTACATGCACGCACACGAAACGAAAGAAGAAAAAGGAAAGAAGGACGGAAAGTACGACGAGAAATGGAGAAAATAAAGACTCGCTGGAACGGTCCGGCAAGTAATAAACGGAGGCGATTCCCAAGTGGGAGCTCTGAGAGGCCAGGGATGTACCAACCGAGCACGCTCAGAGATCGAGATCTAAGTAAGTATATCTATGTATCTATGTATGTATCTATGTATCTATGTGTGTATCTATGTATCCATGTATGTATCTATGTATCTATGTATCTATGTATATATGTATATATGTATCTACCAGGTATGTATCTATGTATCTATGTATCTACGTATCTATGTGTCTATGTATCTATGTATCTATGTATCTATGTATCTATGTATCTATGTATCTATGTATCTATGTATCTATGTATCTATGTATCTATGTATATATATATGTATATATATGTATCTCTATGTATCTATGTATATATGTATCTATGCGTATGTGTATCCATCTATCTATGTATAAAGACAACACGTAGAGTATCGTAGATAGAGCACAAAAGGGAGTACACATAGAAGATAGAAGATAGATGGACCTTGTGCATAGGTTTCCTTTGTGTCCGGAGATTTCTTCTTTCAGGAATGTTTTGATTGATCAACGGTGAAGCTCAAGCTGCACATTGTCGGATGGCAAGCCTAATAACAATATAATAACAACGTAATAATAAAGTAGGTATATATGTATGTTTCTATGTATCTGCAGCAGTATGTATATATATATATATCTACAGTGTGTATCAGATGTATTTATTTATCTACCGTATGTATCTATGTATCTATGTATAACTAGGTTCTGTTAGTTTTCCGTGATTTTTCACAACCCTCCAAAAAAGTGGTTGGAAAGCTTGTTTGTGTCCTTACTGTAAATAAATGTAAAAACAAACCCCGCAAACAAACGTGCACGATTGTTTGTCTATAGTAAACTATGTTCCGTTAACTTTCCGACGCCTTTCCGACGCCCCAACGGGTATAGGATGGACCGTAACTGGACCAAGTCCGGCGGGAAGGCCTCATAGCCTCGGTTTTTGTTAGTGGGTGAGCTTGTGCAAGTCCCACACTACCATCTCTCCCGGGTGGCTATCTCCACCACACCTGCTCCTCTCGGGGGTCAGGCCGGGTCAACGTGCCCAAACTCCAGGGGTAACAACAGCCTGTTCTGATGTTACAACGGGAGCTATGGGCTAAATTGACACACGACACGAAACTGGAACGTGGAAGTGCGGTGAGCTTAAGCTATGTTTTTACCAATCGCCGAAAAAAAAAAACAAAAAAAAAACCTGATCTCTGAAGCCCCCCAAAAGTGTTTCGAAGGTCTGCCTTTTACGTTCGATCCAATAGGACCTCGATTTTAGGGGGGTCTCGTCCGCCACGCTAAGGCTAATAAAAAAAGTCACTTCCAGCGAAATTTCCCCCTGCAAACGAAAAGACGGTAAACGAATGATCTGACCCGGAATATAATAACCATTTGGTCTCTGATATGAATATCAAAAGAGCTTATGTTTCCGGTCAGAGTGGTGTATTGATATTAGCATTGAAGGCGTTCTACGGTAGCGGTATAGTAACGCCTCCGCATAAATAAATAGTATATACATCGGGTACATTTGGTGAGGCTCCTGACTTCACTGCAGTATATAGAAGCTCTACTTTCGCACTGATTTTGAGAATAGCTAAAAGTGCAACCCGACGAGCAGTCCCAAAGACTATCTGTGTAGTAAAACACCATTATGAATATTCCAACGATATACAGCAGTGGGCTAAGAAATCCGGCCAGCCAGAAGTACACTGGCCAAACCGTGCTAGCCCTGTCGTATCTCGCTTCAGCTGTCAGTAATACGTGCCAGTTTACGATATCATATACTGCTTTACCTGACGCACACTACAGTTGTAGTATTGCATCCATGCGTTCGATAAATGACCCAACCTGAGACCATAAGAAATCGAGTAGACAAAAAAGGAACAAAAACGAGAGCTTCGCGAAACTATGGACCGCAAGGAACTCGGAAAGCATACGGTACCTACGTAGTGAAATGCCTCGAGCGCTTTGGTGTACTGCCAGAGGGAGTATATACATATGTACACATATATATATATATTGATAGTATGGGGGGTCTACGTGGTTGTTGGGCCCTACTGAGATGACAAAAGTCAATGAGAGTTACGCAAGGAATTCGAAAAGAAAACGTGAGCGCAAGAAACAAAATACAACAGATTGCGAAAAAACAGAAAGCAGGAACACGGACCGCCGACGTAAGTGTAACACATACTCGATGAGGCGGGTAAGCAAGCGAAAAAAATCAGAGCAACCCCACGCTAGCCGCAGATGACGGCCACGTGAGGCACAGCACATATCACGACGATGCTGGCCAGAGCGAGGTTTCAGTCGCTTCATTGGGAGGACGCCCCCTGATGGCCTCTCCTCGCCGCGTGCCACCCCACCTCGCCCTCACCCCCCATCTCCGCTTTTCTTTCTCCCCCCTGCCCCCCTCTGTCCATCCCATTCTCCCACCCTCCAACCCTTCTCCCCTGCGACCCCCTGATCCCACTCCTACTCCACCTCCAATCTCCCCACTCCCCCCCCCCCCCCCTCTCCCCTCTATGCTCCAACCTGACCCCTCCCCCTATTCCCTCCAGTCCTCACCGCCCCCTTTATATTATATGCCAGGTTTAGGTTGGGTTGGAGTCGGTTGACAGCGACACTGCAAAACATGTCGCTCTCTACTTGAGCTAGGCAGCAGGGTACCGTTTTTTGTTTTCATGGCGGTCGGTCACAGCTAGCGATCGAGGTATAGATATTCTTGTGGGGGGTGGAACACCCTCACTCCGCACAAAGGAAATTAGTCGTATGGTAGTGTTTATGGTAAGACACTCACGAGGCAGTTACGTAGCACCCCCATTGCTGTCTCTGGAGGTGGCTACACCGGGAAATATATTTAATCTTTGAAGCTGTCATCCATGTGCATATCCGCTCCACAAGCAGTTTTTGGTAGGATGCAGCTCACCCTTCATGCGACTTGCGAACACCTCATGACCCTTTGCGCTTGGTGTACGCAATGTCTGCCTGGTCGATGGAAACCCGACGTCTTCCGTCCCGGCATTGTAGGGATGCGATGGCCTACGGTCATACGACTACGGTTATGCATGATACCGAGTACACTCCCTCCCCCCCTTTCCCCCTCCCCCCCGCCCCCCCCCCCCCTACCGCCTAAATCATCTTCCGCCATCCCGCCAATCCCCCCCCCCCCGTCCCCTCGGCTCCGTCTCCCCCCCCCCTCCCGCCCCCGCTCTCCCCCTCGCCCCACCCCCCCCTCTCACACTCTCCGCGCCCCTCCCCGCCTCCACCCCCTCCCTCCTCCACATCCTCCCCCTTCCCCTCGCTCCCCCCGTCCCTCTCACCTATCTCTCCCCCCACCTCCCCCTTCCCCCTGGCTCTCCCGCCTGCCTCTCTCCTGCCCCCTTAGCCTTCCCCGGCCCCTAACCGCCCCCCCCCCCGGGTCTCTCGCTCCCCCCTCTTGGCTTGCCTCTCTCTCCTTCCCCCCCCCCCATGCCCCCCCCCCCCCCCCGCATGTATGCGCAGCGGACATAGGAACTACGGATCACTGCCTAATATGGACAGAGAGTCAACGGACGAAAGTTATCAAACATAGAAGAGGTAAGAAATTGTATCGATGGAGAATAGATAAACTAGAAGTAAAAGAGAAACGGGAAGAGTTCCAAGAAGAGATGGCCAAAAATTCAGAAAAAAATTCCGAGGTGTTGGAAAGAATAGGTACAACAAGGAACGATATAGAAAGGGATGATGCAGGAGCTAGGATAATAGAAGGATGGGAGCAGTTGGTCAAGACCACAGCAAGTAAAGTAATAGGGAAGAAGTTGATAGTATGCAACAGAGCGGTAAAATGGTGGGATGAAGAAGTGAAAGAGGCTATAAGAGCAAGGAGAAAGGCACACGCAAGGTATACATCGAGTAAAACTCCGGCAGGGCGGGAGGAATATGCTATAGCTAGAAAGAAAGTAAAAGAGATGGTAGAGAAGAAGAAGAAAGGGATATGGAAAGACGTAGTAAATAAAACGAATGAAGACTTTGAGGGCGGAATGAAGCAGATGTGGGTAGGGATAAAAAGGATACTTGGCAAACAAGCAGGAGAGGCAGACACGGGAATAGCTACTCTAAAAGCACAGAACGGTAAATGGTTAGTAGTTCGAAGGGGAAAAGGGAGGTACTAGTAGAGCATTACCGAAAACTAGGAACACCCACAGCCAACGAAACGTTCGATGCAGAATTCGAGAAGGAAATCAACGCGTGGGCAGAGGTGAACGTAGATACATCAGAAAGGGAAGACAGTGGTTCGGGAGGGTTACAGAGAGAGTTCACAAGGGAAGAAGTAAAGAAGTGTGTAGCTACACTTAAGAATAGAAAGGCAGCAGGGGCAGACCAAATAGTGAATGAATTTATGAAGTACGGGGGAGAAGGAATGCTTACCATGATTGTTATGTTGTATAACTGGATATGGAAAAAACGAGTACGCACCTAGGAGGTGGAGAGAAGGAGTAGTAGTAAATTTATTCAAGAAAGGAGATAAGGCTGACCCGGGGAACTACAGAGGGATAACGCTACTAAGCACAGTAGGCAAAACATTTTGTAAGATTTTGAACGATAGAATGGGAACGATAATGGAGAAGGAAGACAAAATAAGCGAAGGACAAGCAGGGTTTAGGCCAAGCCGTAGCTGCGTAGACCATGTGTACACCTTAGGTAAGATTATTCAAGGTAGGAAAGACGCGGGACTAACAACGTACTGTTTCTTTCTAGATGTGCAGAAAGCCTACGACGCAGTATGGAGAAATAGATTGTGGAAAAAACTGTGGGAAATAGGAATCAGAGGAAAGATGTGGAGAATGATGAAAAAGATGACGGAATGTGCGAGAAGTGCTGTGATGCTGGACGGGGAAATATCGAAGTATGTTGATATTTTACAAGGTGTTGCACAGGGATGTACGTTGTCACCTAACTTATTCAAGATATATATTAACGACCTGATAGTAGCAGTCGAGGGAGCAAGGCAGGGAGTCACGGTAGGGGAAGATACGGTGTCGGGATTGATGTTTGCGGATGACTTCGTGGGGATATCAGAAACACCCGAAGGATTGCAGAAACCAATAGAGAAGGCGCTAGAATACACCAGGAAATGGAGGGTGACGGCGAACGTCAAGAAATGCGCAGTAGTTGTTTGCAACGAAGATAAGGTAAACCCGGTAAATTTCAGTTGGAAGTGGGGAGAAGATGAATTGCCGATCGTAGACCAGTATACATACCTTGGCGTAGAGATCTCAAAAGACTGCTCTTGGGATACACATATAGCAAAAGTAATAGGAAAGGGTAAGGCACAAGTAAGCAAGATGGATGCGATCCTAACAGACCCGAACCTTGACACTAGGATTAAGAGATGTATATTGATGAATGTGATAGTACCAAAGCTAGAATATGCAGGAGAAGTATGGGAAGGGAACGCGAAACTCGTAAAACAGTTGGAAACAGTACAAATGACAGCAGCTAAAAAAATCCTAAGATGCTCAAGTACGACCAGTAATACAGTATTAAGAGCAGAACTGGGAATGCGCCCACTCAAGACAAATAGAGACATGAAAAAGTTGAACTGGCAATATAAAGTAAGGAACATGCCAAAAAAGAGGTTGCCAGCCATAGTTGACAGAGCTGTATGGGAGAAAGTAACAAAAGGGCGAGCTGGAATAAGGTGGGATGGCGTAGTTGAGAAAGTATGGAAGGATCTAGGGGGAAACCAAGAGATGATGTCCGCCGGGAAATTTGGGAGGTACAAGGCAGAAGTAGAAGAAAGGACAGAAAGAAGGGAAAGGCTAGCGCTAAGAAACAAGGTGGAATCGGAAAAAAAACACTTGGAGATATACGGGGGATTGAGGGAAGGAATAGGAATGAAAACGTATATGCATGGCCCAATGGACTTCGCGAAAACGCTGAAACTGCGCTTTCGTGTAGGGGACCTGGACCTGCCAGAATGAAGAAAGAGGTACACCAGTAGCCGGGAAGAAGAGGAAGTAGACGCACAGATGTGCCCGTGTGGCAAAGCAATAGAGAGTAGAACTCACATAGTAGGAGAATGTGAAATATACAAGGAGGAACGGGATGTGTTGGAAGAGGAGATGAGGAAAATAGACGAATGTGACATGGAGGAGTTTGATACAATGAATAGCAGCGAGAAAACGATCGCTATCCTAGGAGATAGATGGTGGCCACAGGAGGTCAAACAGGAAGGGGATAAGATTAGCAAAAAGTTTCTATGTAATTTATGGAAACAACGTAATGAGCGCCCAATTGTTGGAGGTGTCTCTACTAGGAGTAGGAACGGTGCTCCGTCTCAAAAGGGATTCGTGGTCAATGGTCAAATGACTAAGGCAAGCAACAAATGAGTACGCCCGCCCCCCCCCCCCTACCTGCGCCTCCCCCCTCCCCCTCCTCCTGCTCCGCTCTCCGCCCCATCCCCCCCCCCCCTCCTCCCCTCCTCCCCCCTGCCCGGACCATCTCCCCCCCGACCCCCTCTCCCCCTCTTCCCAAGTCATTCGACACTGTTGTTCATATGCAAGAAATACACGCAAAGGGCCGAAGCACGCCTCACAAGCGGTTTTTGATGGGATACAACTAATCCTCAATGCAACTCGCGTTTTGTGCAAGCAATGCATGTCTTGTCAGTGAAAACCCGACATGCTCCGTCCCGGCATTTTAGATATGTGTGGGGTCTATGGTCGTACGACTACCGCTACGGCGATGCATGACATTAGTACGCCCCCCGCCTCGCCCCCCCTACAATCCCTCACCCTCTCACCCTCTTCTTCCCTCCCCCAACCCACTCCCCCCCCGCCCCCTTGCACCTCCTCTTCCGCTCGCTTCCCTTCTTCCCTCCCGCTTCCGCCCCCCCATCTCCTTCTCTCTCTCCCCCCACCTCTCTTCATCCTTCCCCCCTACCCCAAGCCACCCCCTCTCCTTCCTCCCGCGAGGTTTCCGTCGCTTGGTTGTCAGGACGGTGCCCCCCCCCCCCCCCCCCCCCCCATCCCACCCGCCGCCCAACCCCAACCCCATCCCATCCCGCCCTCCCCCCACGTCCCCCCCCCCCCCCCCCCCCCCCTCCTCCACCTCCTCCCCCCCCCTTCCCTTCTTCTTCAAATCGATCTGGGTGCGACGTGGCCAATGCTTCGTCAGGCGTGCTTGAGGCGTACTTGGAGCGCTCTTAGACAGATATAATCGGACTCAACGGCCGGCGATGACAGTAGTAGTGGTATCTCGATCGCGACCTCGTGCAGAATATATCATTACAGTCAGCGTGGGATGGCTCCACACCGTACGTACACGCATCTTGGAGCCTAGTGCTGTAGGATAGTCAAACAAAACGTTGTGATAGAACAATGTCGGGCTACAAAAGCAGCAGCACCACTCATGTAGATGTACACAGCCACTCATGTAGTAGTACGCAGCAGTAATGTTGCCGTACACATATAATATAACGCAATATTTTCTCGTGAGAAACCGTACCAGTTTCTGTTCTGTGCGCATGCCCGCTCGACACGTACCAGGCACGTATTAATAGTACTAACACCATCACCGTCATCGATACCACGATCGCACGACATTATAAATAATGCGAGTATACGCTCTACAGTATTATTACCAGCTAATATGATAGCAAAAACTGATGTTTTTTTTCAGCCGTCCACGCACAGAGAGACAAAGCTTACATACTTGTACGGGCATGTTGCTGCAGAGCATACCTGGTATTCATATACTTCAAGTAACGAAGACAGTTTTCTTCTTTCCTTTTCTTTTTTCATTTTTCTCTTTCGATTTTGTATTTTTCTTTGTTCTTGTTTTTCTTTGTTTGCTTTTGTTTTCTCTCTTTCACAGAATAAGTATGTCGTGCCTGTCTTACCCACTATGACGGCATGGCATTGCATTAAATATACTGATGTGCTCACTACATACGTAACGATCAATGTAGTATCTCTATGCGGCGTAGTTTTGTGACCACAGAACTTGTATCTCTCTCATCAATAGGATTGAAGAATCGGCACGGACACTGGCTGTGCTGGATGTCGACGGGTAGAAAGAACGGTTTAATGTGAAGAACACACACAGCAGTTACGAAGTACAGCATACCCTGTATATACCAGGTACGCATAGAAAACCATGGATAGCACGGACCATACGCGCGCCGTCACCCTAGAAGGGAAAAACTATCGTAAACAAGATAAAACCAAAATGACCACTACGTACGATTATCCCCCTTGCGGCATCGGGGTTTGCCTTGCTTGGTAGCGACTATCACGGGGGGCCATAGTAAATAGGAGCTACTGCTGTGCACATAAAAACCAAAATATTTAGAATACGTTTGCTAACAATATTTGGTCCTGTTTACTATGTTCACCCGTATTAGCACAACGATGACTTCACAGCTATAATAGTAGTGTTGTCAACCGTCTACTACGTGCACAGCTTGAGCGCCCAGCAGCATGTATGGGTTAGGGGTATAGGATCGATCATGCTGAGCCCGTGCCATACGACTCCTTGCATCTAACTATTACGGGGGTCCATAGTTAACAGGACCTATGGTAAACATAAAAACCTATATATTTACCTAATTTTACTAACAAAATTTGGTCCCGTTAACTACGGACCCCCGCAATATTTAAACTCGGGACACCAATCAGTACCAGCAGGTATGTATCATCGAATAATCTTGCAACAGGCCGTTTTGCTGCAATCGCCACTATTATTATATTTTCGTTAGTTTCCCCCTTGTGAAGGTGTAGGACGTGGCAGTTAGTTGATCATAGTCGCGCAAATGTCTGATGAATTTTGATCGGCTGAACGGAGCGATTAACGTGGCTGCAGATTGTCCCGCAGCAGTATGGTGGGCTCTGTGTTTTCCCGAATGGGTTGCATGAAATATATATTTGGATGATTTTCCAGGGTCACGGGGAAGAGAGGATGAGAGGCCCCTTGACCTCACAACTATGGTACGTGTTCTACTATGCAACTTTAATTGAGACTTCGCAACACCATATATCTCTTATTTTGCTCCCGCTCCACATAGCAAGGTCGAGCGGTGCACCACCCGGCGCACGAGTTGTCCCTGCTCCATCCATGCTTTCGTTGATTGAGTTAAGTCCTTCGGGAGTGAGCTTTCATGAATTGAGTTTAATAATTTGGGAGCGACACTGCTATCACCCAGGTAGACAAGATGATCTGAGCCGCGGCCGGAGATCAGATTGGAGAACGAAGGTCGCGGCGAAGGCATCCGTCTCAGATTCGTAGCAAGGGGGGAGAGATGATGCATGCGTACGTACGTACGTACGTACGTACGTGCTTGGAGTCGAGACCCATGAGTTTGTTTCGGTTTTGCTTACGTAGTATGGCAACCCCCCCCCCCCCCCAACCCGCGCATGCGTGTATGTACGGAAGTATGCAATACTATATTTGTTTGCTTGGCTTTCTCATTTTGTCTGGTGAGTCGAAAAATGTTTGATGTTTCTGTGTGTCCACTGGGTCATCATGTTCGTTCAGAAGTTGTAAGCTGGGAAAATTATAGTTGGCCGACCTACGATACCTGGTAGTTGGAAGTAACTGAAATGTTTTGCCCCCCCCCCCCCCCCCCCCCCCCCCGGCAATGCAGTGCTAGTGTTTGGATAATACTTGTTATTGATGTTACTGGGTTATATATGGTCAAGTACGTAGGGAGGAGCTATAAGAAGATTGGCACTACTAGTCTGTTGTTCATGCGCGTACCTAACTATTGCTTCTTTCTGCTTTACTTTTTAGTGGTATGCAATCATTGCGGGTTTTTTAGTGGTTTGTTTAAAAGGAAGACATAGCTTTGGTAAGCTATAATACCGTCGAGAGATTCGGGTAGTGTCATACTGACTTGAAGGAGCAAGATATTCTGGACTTAATTGAGTTTTTGAAATCGAAGGGCGACGTCTACACAAGCGGGGAGGCGGTTGTGCTTGGGTAGTAGGTTTTGAGCTGATGGCCGTTTGAATATCGCGGACAGAGGTCCGTAGTTACGGCAGTTGTTGAGTGTCGCAAGCGTTCTACGATAGCGGTTCACCCTAATTTTTCTAATGCTCCTCACTTGACGTTAAGGAGCTCCGTGCCTCACCCGAAAACTGACTTCCGCACAAATCAAATTGCATTCCGATGAATAATCCCATGGCCCAAGTATACGAAAAGAGAAGTCATTTTTCGAAACAAGATTGGCATTCCGACGATTGTGGGCAATGTGCTATTACGGGGGTCCATAGTTAACAGGACCTATGATGTACATAAAAACCTATATATTTGCCTATTTTTACTAAACAAAATTGGTCCCGTTAACTATGGACCCCCGTAATACCTGTATCGTAGAACGCGTCGTTGGGGAGACCGTTGAAGCTTACGCCAGTACAGCAGCACGGTGTAGAAATTTGCATTGAATTTGAGCGTTTGGATTTTGGATGAATTTGGTGTTTTCTAAGCAGGGAGGCAACTGTCTTACGGGTTTTGGATTTTCTGCGTTCGAATCGATAGCACTACTACTTGTAGCGCCAAGACAACATCACCTATGTGTTGGATGATTGTAGACCGAGTGTGGAACGGCGTTGACACTATGATCACGACAGTGTGCCGCGAACAGGGAGGCTGTAAGACATAGCAATTAGTTGGCCATAGTCGCGCAACTGTCTGATGAATTTTGATCGGCTGAATGGAGTGATTTACGTAGCTGCAAATTATCCTACAGCAGTACGGTGGGCTCTATGTTTTTCGAATGGGTTTTGCATAAAAATATGTTTGGATGATTTTCTAGGGTCACGGGGAAGAGGCATGAGATTCCCCTTGGCCTCACAACTATGGTACGTGTTCTACTACAACTTTAATTGAGACTTCGCAACAACATCAATCTCTTACATTGCTCCCGCTCCTCATAGCAAGGTCGAGGGGTGCACCACCCGGCGCACGAGTTGTCCCCTCAGAAGGCTCAAGAGCGCTAAGAAAGGGAAGCATCCCGGGCTGCTGGAGGGGGGATGGGGGATATGTGTCCGAAAGACAACGAAAAGAGATAGATGTACGACGCTTCTGCAGCGTGGTTATAATGCTTACTTGCACTGTATTTTATTATCATCATCATTATTATTAATATTGCTAATATTACTGCTACTTACTATTATTTCGCTTGCCATCCGACAGCAGTGTACAGCATGAGCTTGAACGTTGATCATTCAAAACATTCCTGAAAGAAGAAATTCCCGAAATTATTATTATTGTTTCGGGGAGCCATAGTAAATAGGACCTACGGTACACTTAAAAAGCTATTTAATTCTCTATTTCTACTAACAATATTTGGTCATATTTACTACGATCCCCCGTAATATTGTTATAATTTGGTTTGCCATCTGACATTGTGTAGAGTGAGTGTCCTAAAACCAAAATGATAATGATTCAACAAAACCCCTAGATATTATGGTACTGCTTTGAAGGGGGCTGAAAGCCCGGAAATTACCGTCTGATTGAGAACCGGGTACCTGGTGGCGGGTACCCAGAACCGTCGGAACCGGAATCGTCCCGGTCCAACTCACGGAACCGCGGGTATTTGCACCCCGGGTACCCGGGTACCCGTCAGTTGTGGTATACGGAGCCCTCAAGACTGGGGTATGGGTTGATTTATATATACACTGATGTGCCCATAGACTCTCGTCTTTCGCCCCTGTCTGTCGCGGAGGGATTTGTCGCTCTGCTGTAATTAACTAAGTTGATTTTAGCTACGCTCGCGAGGTACGGCGGGGCACGGTTGCCTCTCTAGGAAGCGGAGCAACCCTAGCTGCACGATCAAGCCGACTGCCAGCGCGCGCGCCGCTGGTTTTGACCATTCGATCACATGGGCGTACGTTGCAACCTTGTGAAACATGATACCAGGCGATATAGGACCCACCGCATTTTTTGCGCGCTCGCGTGGACCTTCCGCGAAAAACGAGTAACAACATAAAAAAAACAGTCAATAAAATAACGACGCTCCTTTATTATTTTTCTTTGTTTCTGAATGTGGGTTGTTGTCACATGGTTTAATTGATGCAAGCTAATAAGCTTAATATATTCGAAGGATTTCCCGATGACTTGACCAGCGAAATAATGGTAAGGGTGGAAAGAAAATGACACCGATGATTGATCGCTTATATTTCGGCTCCCCTCTCCCCACCTCTCCACTCGATCCCACACAGAATATCCTACATGCCTTCTGCCATATTTTTTCAGCATGGTTCATCGAGAGAGACGAAATGAAGTCTTGCCCTCCCACAGCCTTACCACGCTGCTGCTCACAGGCTAAAAAAAGGGGGAGTAAACAGTGTATGGTAACCCGGGGACCCGGGTACCCGGGTACTCGGGTACCGGTGTACCGCTCAAAACCTAAAATGGGAGCAAAATAGTGTCTGGTAACCCGGGTACCCGGGTACCCGTGTCCGCTGGACCCCCGGGTACCCGGTTCCGGTTCCGTCTGAAACGCCTCCCTCCCGGTCGGGTACCCGGTTCCAATTTTTGAGGCCGGGGTGCAACTCTAAGGCACAGGGATCGTAATTGTAGTACTTGGGAGGCGTATCTTAGATGGGAAACCAGGGGTTTTCCCAGCGAGGCACGAGCCTTGGTCTCAGTCTCCGCCTTCACAAAATGAATAAAGTTGCTCTTCTTCAGAATCTATCTCTGAGCAAACAACGCACGTGAGTACCAACGACTACCGGCGTAATAGGCAAACCTGTCCAGGGAAACAACAAGATGCCCCGACCTATGATCTCAACAGGTGGCGTCGTCGGCAGGACATGGTTCGTTGGTCGTGAGTTCGAGTCTCACGTCCACCATGAAATAGCTTTTTAAAGAAAAGTGAACTCCCTCATGTCAAGAATCTGAAAAAATACTTCTGGGTCTCCAACAATTGGAACCGCGTGAGCGTGTTGCTGGCACATCGCGACCTGTACATCGTCCGGTTCGCTCCAGGGGGGGGAAAGGGGATGAGAGTGCTATTAGGCTTGGATTGGGTAGGCGATTGCTCAACCTTTTACCAGTAGCCCAACGGACTAAGACTCTAGCAGACCACCAAAAGCAAAGGCGTGCACTGCTGTTGAAAAAATAATAAAGTTTTTATTCGTGTTTGTTCTTCCTGGTCGTAAGAATTCATTATTATCCTTGCCTTCCGACAATATAGATACTTCGAAGTAATATTATTAATATTAATATTATTAATATGCTTGCCTTCCGACAACATCATAGCGTAGATAAACCGGATATCCTTCCGTAAATCAGTAGTACCCCTCATACGCTTATCTGCCAGTCATAATAATGGTTGTACCGCCGTGTCGACGCTGTTTAGATCGATATATCAAATCAATGCTTTTACATATATATCAAATCAAATTATGTTGTTTCCGCGCATTTTGATGTACACTATGAAACTTTCATGACGTGAGGGTGGAACGTTGACAAGGGGCACGGCAAACGCGAGAGGGTTTGCCAAGGGAGGGATGAAGGTGTACGGAGGAGCCTTCGGGAAGGGAAAGTTGGATATTTTGTTGGCTCAGAGTGATTGAAGAGAGTCTGCTATACTGCTGCTGCTGTACTACACTACTACAGTAACTACTCTTTTTTTTTTCTTTTTTTTTTTCTTTTTTTTTTCATCATCACTTTTACTTTCCAGCCCACTCGTAGGAGGTTTTACTCTCGACGATCTTCTGGACCACCTACCAAGCCACCGGGGACGCACTCTGCACTACTACTACCACTACCACTAATACCAGTAATAACTATTATTGCGGGGGGCCATAGTAAATAGGACCAAATATTGTAAGTAGATATAGGCGAATATATTGGTTTTTGTGTGTACCGTAGGTCTATTTACAATGGTTCCTCGTAATAATAAGTAATGATGGTGTACACAATTTATTTATTACACATGTGCCTTCACAATCCACATAGAGAGAGTAGAGTTTAAGAAATCATACTTCGAAGTATATAGTTTCGGGAACACCGATGCCTGATTTAAGTGCCACCTCGAGCCATATCAAATAACAGTTATTAATGGGCATCAAAGCAGCAGCAATAACAGCAGCAATAACAGCAGCAGCTCATCCCCGGAAGAATTACTCACATTTAGAACCATACCATACTAAAACTCAACAACACTCAATCAATATTTGTAAAATGAAAAGGTTTCGACATCTTGCAACGCCATGTCATTCTCCCTCCTTGTTCGGGTGATTATTATTTTAATTGCCCTGCTGTTGACCCGGGCAGCATCCAGGGGATCCACTGGCCTATATCTTCGACAGGGGATTACTTGCACATAGAATACGCACGCATGTTCGAACAGTCGAACTCACAGCTGACGTATTTCACAGTTTTATGAAAACTAACTCGTACTAAGACTACTACATACATCATCACTACTACATACTACTGGTACTACGACTACTATTAATAATATTATGTTGTTATTGCTACTACTGTATCTTCATTATACAGTATATTAGTATTACGGGGGTCTATAGTTAACAGGACCTATGGCGTACATAAAAACCTATATATTGAGGTATATTTTTACTATCAATATTTGGTCCTGTTAACTATGGACCCCCGTAATAGTAGAACTACAACTACACTGCTTTTACTTCTGCTGCGGTATTACAGACTGTAGAGGACACTCGATGTATTTGACACGTCGGACGAGGGGTTGAGTAGGTTCCAACAGCATTGCAGTCGTAGAGACTATTAAGGATGATACAGACTCGTAGTGCTCGGCGCGTCTGTTTTACGTTCGTTTTATTAATAGTTTGTTTAGAAACCCTTCGGAACTTGAATATTCTGAATAAGGCACAGCAGCAGTACCACATCATGTTTTATGCCGGAATGACACATCACAGATCACACAAGGTCACAAACAACACACCACAACACACTTGGTCATTGAACAACGAACGACAGATTGGAGATATCTTCGATGCACACCACTTTTAGCGCATACAAAAACATCAACATACATACGATAACCTGGTACCAATGCTTACAAGTACTATTAATACTGGACCAGTACATAATACGTTACAATCCTATTGATAGTATTCATGATATGATGTACACATACGTACGTACCCATTTCAGTCAGACAGTTAGTCGTGCTCTCGGGTGTTTTTAAACGGATCAGCCGTGAGAGAGGGCTCAACAACGTAGGACTCGCACCCTACGAAGAGTTCTGTGATTTATGATGTGCAACATACATGTACACGCCAGCAGGCAGCAGCAGCACACACAACGGTCAGTATTTCGATACGTTCGATTCATGTACAGTACTGGTACGTTAGATCGCACCACGGCATTATCATTCTGCTGGAATAACCTGCAAACAAAGTACCACAGCAGTATGACTGTTAACACCGGCATATGTACATTCAATGTGTACGCTGTCATATTACAATGTACCAAGGCAAGCAGGCACGAGCCCCAGTAGGTGCTGCTGCTGTGGTGAGGGGGGAGAAGAGCCTGCTATAGTAAATACTAGGTATGTGGTCCCTAATCTGAGGGTAACGAGAACTATACTATTGATAGTAGCACTAGTAACAAATGCCATTGATCCTACTACAGCAGGGGGGGGGGGGAGAGAAAATAAGGTCGAAGATAATGAATGGTGGGGGGGGGGGCATGGCGTACATCTCGGTACCTGATATATACGGTTTTTAATGTTGTCAATATAGTTTTCTTAGGCATTAGACAGCGTGGACTAGTAGTAGTAGTAATAGTGTGCATCAACAACTAGCTGTAATATTTTGACATGCAGTTTGTTTTGTATCAACAGCTAGCTGTAATATTTTGGTGATAAAGCGGCTTGATCGTGGGCGAGATGACTTCGCTTGCGCTACGTACTACTGTACATAAATACACCCCGAGTGTCGGCTTCAAAGATTCCCCACTTCATTGATTATTTCCGAGCAGTTAGATTCCTCCTGAAATTGATGATCTACCGGTAGCCCACTCCACCGCGTGGCGTATAATCTGCATGATCTGGCGAATGTTTACAGCGTTGGACCTGTACTATATCCACAGATCCTGCACGGTGTATCATCGCGAACGGTAGGATAAGATCTACTACTGTAGTCATGTCGATGATCTAGATCATGATCTGTGCGACCTGTGAAGGTGTCCAACACCGAAGGAAGAATGCTTTTCTTGAACGACATGTCGCTTCTGTCGGCAATAGTAGTAGCTCTCAAGCCATTATCTATTATTCGTGCGCTTGTAGCCTGGGCAAGCAAAGAATGATGATGCTCAAGGATTATCTATAGTTCTCCATGACACCCCCCCGCTCAAGCCTATGCAACAACAGCACCTTGCTCGGCATCTTGCTCAATTAAGCCCAAAACCGCAACCACGTGCGTACGTATCCATCACGATTATGTTTGTATGTTTTTTCTTTTTCTTGTTCTTTCTTCTTGTTCTTTTTTTCTTTTCATCCCCCGGCGGATTGGTAAAAATAAACCACACTACAACGTTCAAAATTCGTGTCGTGTGTCAATTTAGCCCATAGCTCCCGTTGCAACATCAGATCAGGCTGCTGTTACCCCCGGAGTTTGGGCACGTTGACCCGACCTGACCCCCGAGAGGAGCAGGTGCGGTGGAGATAGCCACCCGGGAGAGTCATCTCATCCGGGTAGTGTGGGACTTGCGCGAGCTCATCGACTAATAAAAAACCGAGGCTATGAGGCCTTCCCGCCGGACTTGGTCCAGTTACTTGCTCGTTGGGGCGTTTGTCGCATCCCGTTTATTCCTTTCGCCGTTCTTTTCTCTCTCCCTCCTATTATCAGTCGTAACTCGGATTCGGGGTCACACAGCAGCGATCTCCCGCATCATTCAAGTTTTTAGGTTACTCCCATGGAAGCTCCTATGGACGTAGTTTTTACTTCCATGAACGTGTAAAACCATTACTTCCATCGAGGAAGCCATTTTTTTCTTTGGAATTAAAATAGAGAGGCAAGCGTTGCCCTGCTGTTCCCTAGGTGTTACAATTTAGTAGAAGGTTGGACGGAGGTATGGAAATTCAGGGATTGGTCGGGCTGAGAAAATTTCAATTCGGCCCAAAAACGGGAACGATGCATTCTTTGGAATTAAAAAGAAGTCTCATGCAAGTAAAGGAACACTTCTACGGAAATTGGGTTTCATGGAAGTGAAGAGTAGATTCCATGGAACCTTCCAGCAACTTCCATGGAAGTTGAAAACTGACATGCAAGCTAAAGTACTTTCATAATAATTGAATTCAATTCCATGGAAGTTGTGTACCTGGTAAGCTTCCATAGAATCTGTGCCTCCATGGCATGCCTCACCAATTTCCCTACTGCCCTTCTCCCGCTTGGTACCTTGATCCCGCAGTGGACCCTTATCGCTTGGCACCCCACTCCCACCCACAAGGTGCAGACAAACCGTTAGCCGCCGGCAGGAGCCGCCAGAGACCCACCAGCCATCCTGATCTCAGGAATCATGGAGGAAGTAAACGTACTTCCATGAAAAAAAAAAAAGCATGGAAGTCGAACACTTACATGGAAGTAAAAAATATTCCGATAGGAGTAAAATCTACGTTTGTGGAAGTAAACAGTTTCTTCCACATTTACTTTCATGGAATTAATAAAGCCTATGGCGTCCCAGGTGGCTTGGTAGGTGGCCCGCGTGCCTATCAAGATCGATTTCGTGGGATCGAGTCTCACCGAGCGCATGCTCGTAGGGTCTTTTTCTTCCATTAAAACATGATTAGCGGAAAGCGCGAGAGCGTGAGTTAGCAACATCCGATCAAAATCGACGAGCCGTGGGAACGTTGAACCCCATGCGCGACAAAAACAATAAAAGGCACCTACCGGCGGGGAGAAGGTACGACACCGGTGACCGCTGGAAAGTGAAAAAGTGATGATGAGAAGAAAAAAAAACAAAATGGAAGGAAGCTGGCGGGAGCAATGGAAGTCGGTGGACTTTCGGGGAAGTTATGGCAGCTTCCACCGAACGTGGTTGTGGAGGCTTCAGTCGGTAGAAGTTTGTGGGAGCTTTCACTTCCAACAACCGCGAACGTTTCCACGAACCTGCGTACTTCCATGGAAGTAAAAAAAAAAACGTGGAAGTGAAATTTGAGATCCATGGAGTTAAAATTCACTTCCTCCATAAAAGTACGTGGTAACCACAAAAAAAGGAAATGTGGTGGGCCCGACAGCAGGCTCTCCTCCCCCCTCCCCACTTCGGTTCGTGTCTGCGATTATTATGGCGAAGGAAGAATTTAGCCTTTTATTTCCTCGTCGACTCGCGTCGAACTCATTGCGACTTCCCGAAGGTGAAGCACTAAGGCCAGCTCCAGAAGTGTTATAGTAGCCGCCCACCCTGCCGAAAAAACATGAACAGCATGTCTGGTCGCCGCAACACAACTCATCGGGGAACCCACCCTTATTCGTCGATACGATATTCCTGCCGGCATGAAACATCCTTTTGTTTCAAACTCAAAAACCATCACTGACGACGCGCTGAGTCCATCGCTTCACGGATTGTTCACGAATACGGGAAAAGTGCGCGGCGGACCAGTTCCCGCTGCCCCGGTAGGCTTAACACTAAAACGGCACAGCCCATCACAATGCTTCCTCCCTGCCCCTGCCAACGTGCCGGTAGCAGTCTCAAGATATTCTCGCCCACGGATAGCTCCATCCGGGTGGATCGAGCGAAGTGACCGCTCGGGTACACGGGTAGCAGCACCTGAAAGTGACTGACGGACTCAAAACACTTTTTTCCCCAAATTCGAAACACGTCGTTTATTTACCAAATATTGTGTTACTGCCCAATCCTGGTCGTTCAAGTCATCGCTACTGAGCGTGCTGTGATTGTCGCCCGGGCACAGCGGGGGACACTGGCAGATCAAACTCCTTTTTTTTTCTCTGGGGGGTGGGGGGATACTTCCTTTTGTTGTTCTATGTCTTTGGCCTATTAATAGTCTAGTCTTCGTCGCTCTCGTCGTCGCTTCCAGGCGCCCCGACCATGAGCTCGACTGCGTACTCCTGGTCGCATCCGACGTAGCTGTCGCACATCAGGAACAGCTCCAGCGTGTGTTCTCCAACCTTGAGACGGCCACGGGCATAAAGAACAACGTCGCACAATGGAAAAGGAGAAAAAAAAAAAAATGAACATTGACGGGGGGGGGGGTTTATCTCGCCAGCGGGTTGGATATTACGTATACACGCACTGAATTTACTCTTAGATTATTTCTTGAGGTGTACCATGTGCTGCATCAGTTGCGTTTTGAGTTGTTTTTTTTCGTTTTGTTTTGTTCTGTTTTTTGCTTTTATTTTTTCCTGCAGGTATTTTTCGACTTGAGAGGCATTGGAGTCTGTCCTGTGACTACCACGGGCTCGGTCTTTGCCGACGAGACAATGTGAGCAAAACAACAGCAGCAACAACAACAACAGCAACAACAACAACAACAACAAGTGTTGTATCATAGCACTCGGAACACGCCTGCAGCATCGCAGGGAAAACCTGGGCAAACCACTGATTTTCGCAGCGGTAGGAACGCTCGAAAAACGCCAGCCGCGAGGCAGTCGAAATTTAGGCAAAATGACGTCTGTAGCAAAGGTCGGAGCATCTGAACAGCACCACCCTCACATCTTGGGCAGGGGCATGGTTTGCTTCTTGGAAGGCTCGTAGCATTTGAACAGAACCAGCAATCGAAAACACGGCACGGTGTATCGGAACTCAGCAAATAAAGCATGAGCATAACTACCACTGCTATGGGGGGACATACTACACCAGTAACCAGGACCAAATATGTCGTTTAAGCATAAAGGGGATACGTGTTTTTTTGCGTCCATCGTGGGCTATGATTACTATTGTGCAGTATGTAGTATACCCTCCCTCAATACTCGTAGTGTACTCAAGCACCAGCAAGTCAAAGGCCAGAGGCTCCAACACTATTAAGAGCGTCAAGCACCAGCAGACTAAGCATGAGCTTCTAACCCCAGTGTACTCGAGCACTTGTGACTCAAACGCGAGATGCTCCCCCCTACAGGACTTAATCCGCATCGCTATGCATCGTGGCAAACGGTCCCATTATGATATACCAGTATGTGTTACCGTTATCGCTAGGAGCTCGCGCGGCAACATACTTGTAACTGTCTTCAACTTGGGGGCGTTGGTCGGTCGGTCGGTATGTCGGTCGCTCCAGCCATCTCAAGAGGGGCCCCCACGTATTTGCGGAAACTCGACTTCATCAAAAGCTTCACAAGTCGTACAGATCATCTACTGGTACAGTAGATCATCTACATACAGATAGATCAGACAGATCATCTAGATCCTAACTTGCCGTAGTGATGTGTTGTGCAGGATCTGCATAGTGCACATCCAATCCAGGAAACATGTCCTAGGTCATGCAGGCCACGGTTCCCACCCGGCAACATGAGCTATATCATACACATCATGAATATATATGCCCGGAAGGATCTAGATCACAATCTATCTGCAGATGACCTGTATGACCGGTGCTTGAAATGTTTGGTCGGAGAGGATAAAATAACATTTGTATACTTCAACAGAGGTCATTCGCCGTTAATTAAACGCGACGGTCGGGGAGGACAAACTATGTATCCAACCATTATCTAAACAACTAAACGCGGGTGCACCCCCATAAATAAAAATTGTCGTACGTACGTACCTTCAAAATCAGTCACACCTCAACTACTGCAGTCTGTACCTACCTCGTCGGGGGCAGCGAACTCCAGCTTCGCCCTCGTCTTCCTTTGGAGCGTGACCCTCTTGATGGCCAACAACGTGTTCTTCTTTTTGTCCCCCACAACCACCCACCAAGCCTCCGTCTTAGACTTGGGGTATAGCGGGGCGCAGACCTGCGCAACAAAAGCAAAAACCCGACAGAAACGGATGAGAAAAAAAAGAACAAAAAAACGACGAGGAAGATTTGAAGTCTGTGATGAACGGTATCAACACAATAATAAGCGACACGTCTATGCCACGAGTTATTAATAACAGGTGACCGATCTGGTAGGGTGCGCCAGGGTCTCTGTTGGCCTTAGTGTTCTAGTTTTAGTGTAGGGAGGCGGACTCTTCCAACTACCAATTTGGCTGGAGACACAATCTCCGTTCGACATCGACTACAGGCTAGACTATTGATAGAATTTTCTGGGCTTCAAACCAAACTTTGGGGTACGTACAGTAGCTAGCAACCCCCGAGGTGTCGTAAAAGTTTTTCCGGAAATGATGAGGATGCAAACAAATCAAAAAACGAAACAAAAAGGATTCACCCCCACCCCCAACCCCAACCCCAACCCCAACCCCAACCCCAACCCCACCCCACCCCGACGCAATGCAATGCCCACACAAGACTGCTAGGTCACCTTCCCCCAGCCCCCCTCCGGCTCATCCTCGTCCTCCTCCCCCTCCCTCTCGAGGGTCACCACCAGGGACACGGGATCACCGGCGGTAATGTCGTCGCTGTCTTCCACGTCGAAGGCCATCTCCACGTTAGGGAAGGCGTTGCAGAAGTTCGCCACGTCTCCCATCTGATCAACGCCGCGACATGGGGTGCAGGGGGGGAGTGGGGTTCACGGTCAAGGGCGTGGGATTTTGAATACCTCCTGATTCGACCCGACCCGACCCGACCCGACCCGACCCGACCCGACCCGACCCGACCCCCGCGAGTGTTGACCCGACCCGTGAACAGCCCTGATGTTACCGTAACTATTAAAGAACGTCATGGGGGTGTGGGATGGTCGACATGATGGCGTGGGATAATCGAGGTGATGGTGTGCGCCGTTATCGGACATGTCATGTGTCCATACCTGCTACGCTGGGCGCGTCGTGGGTGGTGTGACACGATCGGCATGCCAACGTGAGATTACCGTCACGGTTGGCGTAATACGATTTTTCGTAGAAGTGCGAGATCGTCGTCGTGGCGGTGATGTATCGTCGTCGTGCGAGTAAATGCGAGTAAATAGCAGCAGCAGCAGCAGCTAGCAGCAGAAAGAGGCAGAACAAGCAAAAACAACCGCAACAGGAACAAGAGCATCACCATACCGACAACGGTAACGATGGAAGCACGGCGGCAACTCACGCCGAACGCAGTCGGCATCGGCTGACCTTGCTTTGTGGCATGTCCAGAAGACGGTCCCTCTCCTCGTCCTCGAGGCCCATGATATCGAACGGTGTCTCAACCCCGGCACCTTCGCATCTCTGAAGCCGAAAAAAAATACACGCAGAGAACAAAACCCGAAACAAACAAGGACGAAAAAGGGACAGAACACCATCGATATATTCGCGATCGTAGGGGAAGAGGGTGGGTTCGGCTTAAAAGTGTCATTATAACAGGGGTGGGAGTGGGGGAGGGGTGCGGGCTGGGAGGGTAGCGTAGGCGTTCCAGTGTCTTAAAAGAAGGAGCGGAGCGTAACGCGGGTACGTGTATGTTTCAGTGATCAAGGCCGGAGCAATCGTGTATCGCCTGATTTTGATGGAGGTGGATGGTGAACATGTATCCAATGCTATGGCCATGAAGCAAAGAATGATGCAGGGGATGAAGCAAGCAAGCACGACATCAAGCTCACACATGCACAAGCTTACAAGCAAGCGACCAACCCAGGCAACAAAGCGACCAAGCAAGCAAACAAGCAAGTGACCAACCCAGCAAGCAAGCGACCAAAACCGGCGCAAGTAAGCGATCAACCAAGCAGCGAAAAATAAAACAAGCAAAGCAGCTGGGTCCTCACCAGAATGACTTCAGGCGAGAAGTGTGGGATCTGGCGCAGGTAGCTGTCCCTGGCCCACACACCCTGCACGATCATCTGAGACAGTTCCATGGCCTCTAGGGCAGGCTTGAGCCAACCATTGGAAGAGATCACGTCCACGACGGCTTGCAGCAGCCGCACCCCGTCCAGAAGGACCACCTGAGACCGATAATAAATTGATTATATTGGTTCATTCATCTTATTGGTTAATTCATCTGATTGATTCATTTGACTACTGTATAATAGTTGGTCAATATAATTGGTTGATATGGTTTGATTGAAATGTTGGTTTATTCGATTGATAGAATGATCGATTGTTTGATGTAGCATCATTGATGTGTTGTTTTGATTGGTAGAAGTTGATTGATTTGATTTGGATAGTCTGGCTGATTGATTTGGCTCGCTGATTTTCGCTTTGACTGGTTTGGTTGATTGACTGATTGATGTGATACATTAATTTGCCGGATAAGTAAAATATCGGTGGAAAAGGCATATTCGCTTTGGGGCCAAACTATTCATGAAATAGATGTGTAATCCTCTTTGAGCGTAGTATGCTAGAGTGTAATCCTAAATGCAGTAGCAAAACCTTTTTCAATACCTGGAAGTCGTTTTTCAACCCATACAAAAAAGCAACCCCAATTCCCGAGACAAAAAATTATAATGTCATCATGATTCACACGCCGGACAGATAACATCATGATCTAGATACTTCAGGGCAGACAGATAGATGGATCTCTGATCTGTAAGATTTGTACGATCTAGCTCATGTTGCCGGGTGAGAGCCGTGGAATCTGCCTGATCTAGGAGATATTTCCTGGGTTAGTGATGCACAGACTGCACAATACTTAACAGCGGCAGGTCGGGATCTAGATGGCCAACTGTAGATAGATAGATCATGATATGTCCGTCATATGAACGTTTTACCTCTAGACTACAGTAACCCTATACACAAACGCAACCCCAACCCGTCGCAGTTTGGCGAACAATTGCTTCAAACTCGAGTGGGATCACATTCTGCAGAGGAGAAAAAAACGTCAACTCCTTCACCAATCTACTATACCAGGTATTATTGAGCGGCACTATTTAGCCGAAACGAAAAGGGGTACATCGTGAACTCGTGACACCTTGCCGCACCTTTTGGTCCGCTCTTAAGTCCGTTGAGAGAGCCGTTCGGCTGAAGTGGCTCTGAAGCAAGACGTGGGCCTTCGCGTTCGTGTCGGAGAACTGCCACTCGTTCGGAAGCTTAGAAGAAATTGAGATGGCAGACAAGCACATTCACGGCAACAACACATCATGGGGGAAAAGGGGGGAAATAAAAAAACGAATCACAGAAATGAACACAAAAGGGAATGCAAAAATCACAAAAAGCACGAAAGAAGCACAAAAACAGCACAAAAGAGTGAAACAACAACCCGCAAATCTCAGAAACGTTGCACCTGGTACACAATAGCAACACACAACTCCGAACATACACAAACAAAAAACAAAGTACTTCGAAGTACCACACAAAATATACAACAACAACAAAAAAAAAAAAAAAACTCAAATATACCTGGTGTGAAAACACACAACAGGCAGACAAGACAATTAAAAAAAAAAAAACACGACACACTCAAAAAAAGAAGGCAAGCAAAAAAGAAAATTCGTAGTACAGCCGGGGCAACAAAAAACATTCCAATACCGCCGGGCCACTGAACTTTCGCATTACAATCGCTGTCGCACCTTCTGGGGGAGGTGTTGCGCGATCATCTTGAGCGCTTTTTCTTCCTGTTGCCTCACCGGGAGTTCGTTGAACTCCGAGGCCGAAGCGACAATATCCAGCAAGCCCCTGCCACACATCGAACACGAAACGCCCACAACAAACGTAGGAAAAGGAGGGGGGGGGGGGGTTCTTACGTTCATGCATGGCCGGCCTTAGTCGTACGACTATAGACCCTCGCCTCCCTACAATGCCGGGACGGAGCACGTCGGGTTTTCACCGACCAGGCAGACATTGCTTGCACCAAGCGCGGCGCCGTGAGGTGTCCGGCGAGTCGCATGAAGGGTGAGCTGCATCGTACTAAGAACCGCTTGTGAGGCGCATTCGCATATGGATGACAGCTTCAATGAGTCAATTGAATCTCCGGCGTGGCCACTCCAGAGACAGCAATGGGAGTACTATGTAACTGCCTCTTGGGTGCCTTACCATAAACACTACCTGGTACGTGATACGACCATTCCCACTTGTGGGCAGTAAAGGTTGTTCACCTCGCATTAATGATCTAACTCGACAACCAGCTGTGATTGACCGCCAAAAAAAAAAAAAAAAAAAGCGGTACCCTGGTTGTCGTAGCTCAAGTAGTGAGCGGCATGTTTTGCAGTATCGTTGCCAACCGACGCCAACCCAAACTATACAATGGGGGGGTGGGGGGCTATGTCCTAGCCACCTCCGAACTCCACGTTCGCTTCGGGGTGAAATTAGATGGGACACGAGCTATAACAGGGGTATACTATGAATACAAGTAACGCAGCACTTTCCAGCCAAACCGTCACCGGGACTGACGATGCTTCTCAGCTCAGGATGTCGGCAATAAGGCATTAAAATTAAGGCATGCCTTATCGGTGGTTTTTTTCAACAAATTTTGCAACATTTTTCGATGAGGAATCTACAGCAGCCCATAATAGGATCGCTTAAACAAGCATCCTTTTAGCATAAACTGTGGTCCCGTCTTGGGGACAAACCAGTCAAATTCCAAGTAGTTTGTCCCGAAAACGGGACTGCAGTACTAAAAGGGTTAAAGCCGTTCTTTATTACTTGCTAGTAGTATAGAGCGCCTTCAGTCAGGAAGGAGCCTAACGACAGTTGCGGGTGCGCCCCTCTACCCCTAGCGTGCGTTTAACAGCCTCAAGCCCAAGACTTGGGGTACGTTTTGCAGGGGGGGGGGGGGGTCTGATCTGATCTGTCTGACGAGAGATAACAAACTAGGCTTGATGTGCTCAAGCCGCACAAGCAAAAAGACAATCACGCCGCACACACAGCGGGGGCTGGAGTTTGACTGACCTGAGCTTGGTCTTGGCAGTCACCGAATTGGCGAAAAGCTCGATGGTGGTGTACTGGATGTAGTAGTAAGCCGCGATCATGCCGAGGTTGAGAGCCGCCAGGTTCATGTCGTCCTCCACTCCGACGGCCCGTGCCTCTTCCAGGTCGCCCACCACACGCTCAACCTGTACGGCGAGAAGACCGTACAATGCCGTGGTTACAGTCACGACGGTACGCGGGTGTGGCGTGCGGTGGAGACCGTACACAGACGTGGTGTACGGCCAACACCGTACACACGGACGTCGTGTACGGCAAACACCGTACACACGGACGTCGTGTACGGCGAACACCGTACAAGGACGGGGTGTGCAGTGAGTAGATCATAGAGACGGGTGCGGTAGGGATGGCCTTGAAAGAGACGCGTGCTACTGTAAGGGGTGACATCTACAGTGCCATGCTGGAAACGTTTCTGAGACGTGTCACTTGACCCTCATCGGGACTTAAGATGAAAAAAAAAAAAACTTGACCACAAAAAAGTCACGGTTTTTAGCAACGGCAGCTGTGCGCTTGGGGGGTGGTGCAACTATGGTATCCGAGTCACAAAGCAAGCAGTCGTACGGCACAGGCGCAGCTAGGATGCTACCGGCGATTCTGGGCCCTCAAGATACATGCTCGTAGACAGTTGATAACACTTAGGTTACCAACCATTGTATCAATAGTTTGGTCGCTATCTAAAAGTCCCGCAGGGGTTGACGAGCTGTAGGTACACCTCTCACTCAAAAACAGATTATGATTTAGGAAAACGAGTGTTCGACCCGATGAACGAAAGGTTGGGGTGAAACTGCACACCTCCAAGAGATCATGGATCCCCACAGTTCATGATCTAGATCTTTCAAGGCAGATCTGTATGATCTGTATGATCTAGCTCATGTTGCCGGGCGGGACCCGCATAATCTGGATGGTGAAGCACACGTTTCTTGGAATGGAACTGTACCATGCAGATCCTGCACAACCTCTCGCAGCGGCAGGTGAGGAACTAGATCATCTACTGTATATATAGATCACATAGATAGATCATGATCTGTCTATCCGAGGTGTGTGAAACTGTAAAATACAAACAACAGTTCTGCAACTATATAACTGTATTGGGTACTTCCTCTGTCGAGAACCCAGTCGGCTTTTTTTGGGGGGGGCGAAAAAATCATGCCCCTGTAGTAGCGTATAGGGATGCGGTGTACGGGCTTACCAGCTCGCTCAAGTGGTCGCTCAGATGCCTATGCGAGCTTCCCCCCATGTCATAGTAATTGGGGTTTTGCGTGAGACGCCGGTAGTAGAAGGTCCACGTCAAGTAGTCCACGGCGTCTTGCTTGTTCTCGATCGTCTTGGTTACCACCTACGAAAATATAAAAAAAAATCATAGAATCCGTCGTCATGTCATGATCATCGTCAGCAACATCATCGTCAACATCAACCCGATCGCCATTACAATCACCATCTATCACCATCACTGCCGTCATTCTCGTAGCAACCACCATAACCGTTCTCGAAACAAGCCAAAACCGCTATTATGGATCATAGTCACTGTCACAATCATCACGCCGTCATCAAAACAATCATCATCCGCATCCTCCTAGCAATCAACATCGCCATGATGGTGAAAACGAGAATCATCATCAAAATCATCATCCTCATCCTCCTCATGGTCATCGTCACCATCATCACTCACAGTCGAGGGGTGGCGAGAGACCTACCGCGCCGTGAACAAAATACAGCTGATAAGCCTAACCTAAAGCAGAACCCTTCGTTCGCGCAACGCAAAAAACGAACTAACTTATCGCGGCTAACCTCAGCGTTCATGTGTTCCGCCATCACATGGTCCAAGTGGCTCTCGATAGGCAGAGGCTCGTAGAGCAGCTTCCTGAGGTACTCCCTCTTGGGGTTGTGGCAAAGCAGTACCGCGCGCCCGCTGGTGTCGAGTAGGGGTCTGAAAAGAGGCGTGTTTGCAGAGCAGAATAACAGGGGTAGGGGTGGCGGATGGGGGGTGGGTGGGTGCGGTGGGTGGGTGGGCGGGTATCTACAGCAGTACAGTATGCGACCTCGTGCATACAAGCACTTGGCGACAGGCAAATCTGCAGCAATAGGCAAGCGATGAATCTATAGGCGAGCGATGATCCATGTATCCACAGCCCCGATATACACGATGAATCCTGACATTTTTATTGCCCTCGACGAAATGCATTCGAGCGCTCTTCTCAGTTTGCTCGTTTTGTTTTTGTGAAGTCGCAGATGGAGTTGGTGCAAGTGTCGATAGAGACCAGTCAGCACCGGCACAGACGGCACCCCAGCAGGCGGGGCTTGGCTCAGACTGAACGTCTGCTTTTCTTCCTTGGAAAACCAAGAAAAAAAGACTCGCGCTTCGCGCTTGCGCGCGTCATTGTTAAATCCGAAGGATTACTTTGTTACGGGACAGAGTGATATGACAGTACAGCAGTACGATAGCACGGCGGGACCAGGACGCCCCACCCCCCAACAGCCACCAATAGGTTGTGGCTTGCCTAGTCCATACGGCGGTAGTGTATACGGGAAACCACGTCTGCCGGCATCTGAATATCGCAGAATGTCTCCCTTCGCCCCTAAGAAGAGCCCACGGCTCACGGCTCCGGTTACGAGCGACCGAGCGACGATGGAAGCCCGACGTCTACTCGTCCCTACGTACGGAAAGACACACTCCTTTCACGAAGCATGCTATCAAAACGTCATGCAGAGTCCAGGAGGTGGTGGATCAGTAGGTACAGCTTGCAAGAAATAATATTTACCAGGTATTTATTTTCTGAAATCGGGGAGACGAAATATACGACGGTAACAAAGCGATCGACAGACGATTACACAGAACGCACATGTCTGTACCACACAGAGGATTGGAAAGTAAAACCGAATTATTTTTGAAGTTGATACTGCGGCTGCGGCGTGCTTTACTATAAAGCAAACGACAGATTGACAAGAGATCTCTGTACCGCAAAATATACGACGGTCACCAAGTAATCGACAGACAAAATAGACAGAACATGTCTGTACCACACAGAGGATCGCAAAATAAAAAGCGAAATATAAGGTCCCCAACAAGCAGTTACAAAGTAATCGACAGACGACCGAATATAGACAGAAGATGTCTGCACCACACAGAAAGCGAATTAGACTCTTTGCTGCTGTTAGTAGTAGTGATGCACCAGACTCTTTCACAGCCCACAGCCTATTACTACAAGAGTGGGAAAGACGAAAGTGACATATCTACGGCGGCACAGTGGTCTGCAGCGGGGTTTCTTGACATTTATTGCGCTTGTACGCACGACGGTTACAAAGCAATCGACACTATTCGTGGTCGTACTATACTAGACACATTTAAGACCACGAATATGTACTTGATTAGAGAAAAAAGCACCTACGTATCGAGTCTTATAAGATGCCAAAAATGTGTAACGACCAGCGTGAAATATGTTTTTTCCCAAAATATGTACATGGGCACTTTTCCGACCAAGTACATACAATATTGTTTGGTATTACGGGGGTCCATAGTTAACGGGACCAAATTCTGTTAGTAAAAATAGACAAATATATAGGTTTTTATGTATACCATAGGTCCTATTGACTATGGACCCCCGTAATAGCAAGCTTTTCTGGGCACTTTTTTTTTTCATCGTGTGGCACATCGTACAGCACACAGCACAGCTCTGCCGCAACATGCAGCAGTAGCAGCCACAGCTCCGCAGCAACAACGCACACAAAGCACCGCCATACGATCCAAACCCCCCCCCCAAGTACAACCCGCTTCTCGGTGAAGTATGAACTCGCACCTATCACCCTACAACAGCGGCAATGTCGGCGGCATGGAGGGGCACCCCGATCCAGCACGCGTGACCCAACCGACACCCTCTCGTAGCAGCTGGAATTGATCGACCACAATATTTCCCCGTTTATATCGAGCACACGCAGCACAACAAACAACCACCACACTGCACAGCACAACCAGGCACACAGGCCGTAATGCCAACGCCCAAACCTAAAGATCAACTGGCGGGTAGTAAGCGCTTACACGATGGCGATCCGCCCGGTGAACTCTGCGACCCCAGACCGCGAAACATAGATATCCCTAACAAGCGGTCAGAGAGCTGACGACGCTCTGTTGGTATATGAAAAACACGTCGGTTGCTTGCACAAACGACATATTGACATGTATTTTCAACAGCGGGGTTATTTACGAGAGTACCGAAACATACGACGAGGATCGCAAAATGAAGGTGAAGTAAAAAGTAATCGACTGTAAAGTCGTGGTAAAGTTACTAAAAAAAAATAGCTCCTCCAGTTCTGTCGCCCTCAAGGAATGCTCATGTTGTGTACTTGTGGTCGTGTTGCTCGTCGCGCGCTCGCATGCTCTTGTGTACTTGCCCTGTGGGAACAGCAGTATGGCATCTATACTCGGTCCTGCTGTGTCGCTCTGAAGGCATAATATGCTCTTGTGCACTTGACGCTCTGCCATCGCTCGTCATATAAGAGATCCCCAACAAGCGTTTTGGTACAGCAGTATCTATACTCGTTCCTGCTCTGTTGCCCTGAAGGCATATGCTCTTGTGCGCTTGACGCTCCGCCATCGCTCCTCATATAAGAGATCCCCAACAAGCGTTTTGGTACAGCAGTATGATATCTAGCGAGCGATAGCATGCTCTTGTTGTTGCTGCTGTTGTTCTTCCGGGCGATCGTCGCAAGCGCTTAGCGGACCCACTTGGTCCTGCTGCTACTGTTCAGACGTGGCTGCTGGGGCTGCTGTTGCCGTTGCGGCTGCTGCCGCTCCCTGGCGCCATCGCTCTCCCTTTGCACCTTCACCTCCTTACATCTCACCTCACCACCTTGCACCTTCACTCACTTATCACCTCATCACTTTGTACCTTCAACGTATGCTCTTCTTGTGTACTCGATGTGATATCGTATGTTGGTATGCGGTATGATGGTAATACGGTTCGATATCCTATATGGAATAAAACACGGTATGTGATATGGTATGGTACGATGGTAAGGTTTGATATACCACATGGAAAAAACACGGTATGTGATATGGTATGTTGGTGGTACGGTATATGGCAAAAACACGGCATGTGGTATGGTATGTTGGTGGTATGGTACGATGGTACGGTATCGTGGATGTATCATCTGGCTAATTTTGCCTGGCGGTATGGTATGTTTCAGTATGAGGTCTTAGGGGTCGAATACGTCGTACGAATATGACCTGTAACGACCTTATATATCGACCATTGGAAAGTGTTCGAAAATATAAACCATGGGGACAGATTGACAGACAGATTTGCAATTACCGCAACTGAGATTCCGTTTTACAAACTGAGAGTACAATAGTACGGAATTAATCTACAACCGCACCGCCGTACACCACAACGCTACCCGCAAACAAAACATGCTCAAATATGACCCTCCGTCGAACCTGCTGAGCCAAAAAAAAAGTTCTGCATCCACTGAACCACGAGAGAGATGGGATTGGCCCTGCTGAACCACACGAGGTTTTGGAACTATCACTAGGGCTGTGTTTGCCCAACCAGCACTTGGAGATACTGACACTACTGTCAAAAAAACTACCTGGTACCTGGTGATGATAAATCGACCACAAAATAGAGCAACTGAGTCCACTGCGCCCGCCGAACCATAAAACCAGTGCCGCACAACCTACCCTTTATTTTGTCTGGCGTAACCTAGTGGAGCATGAAATGGAGCTATTATACAACCAGGGCCTACCAACAGTGTGCCTACTTAACCATAAAATAGAGCTACTGAGCCTGAATTCGCCTTTTGGCCAGTACATTAGAACACCGCCGTACGTAGAAAACCAACGCCCGATGAACCTAACCTTCTTGGGACGTCAGGGATCAAACCAAGTGACGATTGCGGAATCGACCACTGGCCATATCAAGCAACTTGGGTTGCTCCGGGTGATACACAGCATGGCACATTTCAGTGTCCACCACAGCACTTCGTCTACAGTGCCGGGTGAATAGTGCCGGCATCCCGCCACAATGCCTGTGAAGTCTCTTGGCACCGATGAGATTCGCCACAGTGTGGTGATGTGTCAAGTAGTGCCGGTGCCGGTGTCGTTGGGCGGCGCATACACATCTGCACTAGAGCGGAACTCTTACGGCACCATCGGTACAATGTCAGGAGTCCCACAAGACGCGGACGGACAACGCGGAACTAATCGCACTGCCGAACATCGGACACCAGACTGTATACCGCTCTGGCCGGAAATACAGCCCCCGTTTCCAGTCCACACCAAATTAGAAACGGTGACTATATTCCCGGTCATCACAGTGGTATGAATTATTCCTGCCCCAGGAAAGGGACAATGCCGAAGAATCGCGCGCGAGGGTCGCCGGATTTTTTGTGCGAACTTCTTGAAAAAAAATGTTCGCATCACCTGTGAGTTAGACTGATCAAGCATTCGATACTTAGTCGTGTGAGTGCCATGTGAGATTATGTGATCGGACACAACACTTGCAGCAGTTCAAGTATATCTGGGCCCGCACAGGTACAATACCGAATCGCGCACGAAAGAGTATCTCTAAAACGAAAAAAGAAACCTTTGTAAATATAACTGGGTGTATATTCCACAAATCGGTTAGATAATCGATTCTCACTTCAAGGTCTAAATCTTTTCAGGGCATGAAATACGCCTGATCTTGTGCGATCTAGCTCCACCTTACGTTACCACGTGTGAACCGCGTAATCAGCATGACCTACTGTAGCACCTAGCACACATTTCTGGGCCGGGTCCGTACGACACAGATCCTTCCAAGCGTATCACAGTTACCGGCAGGCTGGGATCCAGACTACCGGTATCTAGATCGTGATCTGTCCGACGTGCGCTATGTACAGTATACTGATAGTATCGTGACACAATATCGTGTCCCCGAATCTCGAAAAAAAATACCGGATATGATTACGTAACTAGAGGAGCTCTTCACGGGTCGTGACCCGACCCGTGCGTCGGGTCAGAATGTGTTTGAAAACTCACGGGTCGGATCGGGTCGGGTCGAGAGGCTTTCAGACTCTCGCGGGTCTAGTTGCCCTTTTATCCCGACCCAATACGACCTGACCCGCAAAGTTTGACCAGACCCTCCCTGGAAATCATTAACCGACCACCCCCCACACTACCATAGTGCTTCATCTCGAAAGAAATGCGTGGTCAATGGTCAAATGACTAAGGCAAGCTACAAACGAGTACGCCCCCTCCCCGCACATCACCATACATAGCATTATTATTTCACAGAATGCCAAGGTCATTGGCGTACAGTACCTGGAGGCGAGGCCAGTCATGTGCAGGAGGTCGGTGACGGGGTAGTCGACGTACTTGTGCTCCCTTCCGTCATAGCTCTCCGTTCCCATCACCACCACCAGGCTAGCTGACACGTCCAAGCTCCAGCACATGCCGAACGGTACCACAAGCGCCTTCGTTTCCAGAGGAGGTACAAGAAAGCACCAACACACGCGTACACATTATGACGGGGAGGTAACGCGAGAATAACAAAACAACAAAACAACACCACCAAAACACCAACAACAGCGTACGTCATCCACCTCAACAAAAAAAAAACAACACCTACAGATCCAAACGGCTATTCGTAAAAACAGTTGCAATGCTTGGTGATAGATCCGTTGAAGGCTTAGAAAAAAGCGGGACTGCCTTCGTGCGCTATTAATAGGCGGTTCGCGCAGGAACACGCGAGAGGAAAATATCGTCAGCGATCGTTCACTGGGAAGCCTAGCGGTACCCAACATGACACATGACAACGTCTCATGTTTTTCACGTACTTGGGTGCGCTATCAGTGCGCTAGCCGGTAAACTCCCGACCCAGCTCTCAAAAAGCCCGGCCGACGGGAGCAGCCTATCATACAAAGACAGTGCTGCCTAGCAGCAGCAGCAGCAGCAGCAGCAGCAGCAGCAGCAGCAGCAGCAGAAACTCGACGAAAACTCTGTGCGCGGCAGAATGCAACCAGCGACTCCACACCGCTACCTCTCTCTCCGGTCAGCCCCGCTCTACCCTCCCCCCCCGTTAAATCACTCAACAATCTTACGACCTACCCGCTAAGCAGTCAACGATCACCCTACCCTTCAGTCAACCCCGCTCCCCTCCCTCCTCCCCCACCTCCCTCCCCTCCTCCACCCTTCCCTTCCCGCCCATTTATCGCTACCCCTCCCGCTCCCCTCCCATCCTCTCATCCCCTATTATTCACAGTGATCTTCCCTCCCATTCTCGCTTCCTCCCCCTCCCCCTCCTGTCCTCCCCCTTCCCCCCCCCGCCTCCCTCCCTCCCTCCCTCCCACCTTGATAATGCCATCCCTGTACAGCCCCTCCACCCTCTTCCTGTCGGCTTCCGCCATCCCCTGGTGGATGAAACCCACACCATGGGACACCGTTTGCTGGAGGGCAGGCTCCCTCAGAGTCTCCACCACCGGCCTTATTTCTTCCTCGGCCACCGTAAGGAATCGATCCGGCTGCCCCTCCGCTGCGGCGTACGTCATCATGTCGATCGCCGTGAGCTGGCTCTGCTTACGGGAGGGCACGAACACGATCGCTGGCTTGTTGCCCGGCGCTGTGGGGTGGGACGGGGAGGCGGGAGAGGGGGGGGGGGGGAAGCTATATCATTTACTACCTGCAGTTTCTGGAGGGCGTCTGCCAGGTATGGCCTGTTCATGGCAGAATATGAGTAGCTTTACTACCGTATCACCGAATATTTACAGCACTAGCTGGACTAAACTAGCTCTGCAAATACTCGTAGCTTTGCAGTAGCTTTGCTGTAAAGTAGCTCAACAACAGTAGTTCAACAGCAGTATTTCAGCAGCAGTAGCTCAACAGCAGTAGCTCAGCAGCAGTAGCTCAGCAGCAGTAGCTCGAGAGCAGTAGCTCGAGAGCAGTAGCTCGACAGCAGCAGCTCGACAGCAGTAGCTCAACAGCCGCTAGACGGAATACCTCAAAAGCACATCAGTTCAACAGCAGCTCAACACTACTGCAGCCCAACAAATGCTCAAACAAGTACCGCAACAGCAGCCCCTCCTCTTAACAACCACACGCGCGCAAACAGAGAACAAACCAATGCAAAACGCCTCAGAAACACCTACAACACCGCCAACAACACCAGCACAAATTGCGACACATACGTACCTGCGCAGCCCAAAGCCACATAGTTGTAGGCCGGCTTGGCCATGGCCAGCATACGAGACCCGAAGTGGTTGACGTCGAATCCGTGCAGCTTCAGCTCCAGGGGGACGGGCCTCACATCCGGCCTGAAGCTGACGAGAGAGTGGGCCGTGGCCCCGATCCAGTCACCGACGTCCTTGGCATTCGCCAGCGATGCTGATAGGCCAACGATTCGGCACTGTTCCGCGCGACGGCAAGAGGGAGATAAGCCGCAAGGTTGGGATAAGAGTGCACTGGGAGGGGAGGTGCGGACGGTATGCTTTGTCTCGCCGAAGCAGCACATACATACGACGTCCCACTTTTGCGAAAACAACAACAACAACAACAACAACAACAACAACCCCGCTCCCCGAGCTTCCCATTAGTATCAGATTCAGTTTGAGTAGTTTTCTGTTGTAAGGAACATCTACCGGGTACCGGGTAGGCTTGTAAAATATTACGAGTATGTGCTTCCAGTGCTCGTACAGTATGCACTTCCTGCAAGTCTACCAGCCGTTCCGTGACTACACGGGGGTGGAAAAATTTGTGTGGGTGGATCGCATCAGCGCGACGGCGACTTGATTTTTTCCAGTACGCATCGCTTTTTTGGTTTCGAAGCTACTGTAGTGGCTAATTTACCCGGGCGCCCAACAAAAAAAACAATATACAAAGGGGCTCCTTTCGAGCTGCGGTGGGAAACCTGAGATTGGCGCCGCTCGACCGAAAACTCCCCCAAAAAAGAACTGTGAATTTTGCAGAGTTGTTCACGGGTCAAGTCAAACCTCGCGGGTCGGGTCGGGTCGGGTCAGGGTGACCTGGCCCGACCCGTGAGAATATGAAGACCGCCTGAACTCGACCCGCGGCTTGGATCATGACCCGTCAAGAACTCTGGAAATTTCCTATGGCATGACCCGTCATGAGCTTCGGAAATTTCCTATGCCTTCCACGGCGTGTACACAATATACGACAGTTAACACTAAAACCGCCAGAGAAACGAGTTCCTAGCCAGAACTACACCGTAGACTAACGTTTTTTTCAGATGGTTTTGGGTACGTATTTGTAGCTTTTACACCTGGTATGTGAGACGTGGGTTACTCGTTGATAGCGAATAGTTTACGCAGGATTATGGGGTTGGCGCATAAAAACGACTCTCCTACCCGAACCTTCACGCGAACCTATGGTAGTGGTCAGTGCTTGGACGATGTGCTCGATAATGATCTAGGCTGCTTCCGCGGGCTTGGGTGTTGTGCTTGGGGCGAATCTGGCTTTTGACTCGGTCGGCTCGGGACGCTGTGGTGTGGAAATACTCAACGAAGAATGAGTCGCTCACACTATATCTGATGTGTTAGCCAATCAGAATGCGTAAATAGCTATGTAACTTGTGATTGTGTTCTACGCCAACCTCGTAATGAAGGCAACCGCATCCTAGATAACTTTCGGAGGAAAAGCAACAGGCACCCTACCTACACTCATCCATGTCAACGACCAAATCGACGTGAATCACAGCACAAAATACATCTTCCGGCGAAACGTGCCAGTTGAAACACTCGAGACTATTATCCTATCGACCAACACCACCGCGAGGTATATACACCCACCCACCTTCTTCTCGAGCTGGCTGCTGATGTACCTCATGCGGCTCACCACCACCTCAAGCGTAGGCCCCTCAGGCCCGCCCAAGAGATGCAGCTCGTCGGCGATGAGCAGAGCCACGTTCTGCCCAGAGGCGGTGACGACGATGACGATGGCAAGAAGAGCGAAAGCAATGGCAGCGGTATAAACGAGACAAGTCAGCGCATAGCAACGACAGCGGCAGTGACGGCAACGATAGCAACGACAAACCGCCAATCCGCCGCCACCCGCACCCCACCCCACCTCCACCTCCATGGTTTAGGGTTAGGGCTAGGCTTTCACCTCCACCTCTACCAACTCCCGGTGCACAAGAGCAACATTGTGCTCTACAACCGAGGAAACATTGGCACGACACAGATGCGAAAGTGTGGTGAGCGCAAAGCCAAACTTTTACCCGCCCGACGGAGAATCAACCCCGCCCTCCTACCCCTTCATCTCTCTTACGTAGGAAGATCAGACAAATATGCTCGAGGATTAACCCCAGTGTGCTATTAATATCAACATTAATAACTGCATGCTTTCTAAGAAATGCCCAATTGTGGCGAGCGAAATACGATAAAAAAGGAGAAAACCGTACCTCTCTCTCTCGCTCCGTCCCTTCCTTCCCCTCTTCTCACCTGTACGTTCTTGCGCTGCTTCCACCTCCGACTGAGCGCGTCCCAGTGCTGAGCCGTGGCGACGATCACCGTCCCCCTCTCCAGCAGCTTTAGGTCTGCGGCTGCCTCCCCGGTCAGCTCGACCACCGCCTTCCCCAGACCCTCCCCCAAGCTCTTGGACCAGTCCCTGAACCGCAGAGAGGCAATCTAGGGAGTCCCATCGAGGAGGTACATGCGGAAAAAAAACGAGGAGGGGTGTGCGGGACGCGGGGTGGGGGGGGGGTGTACTCGATAGGAGAGATGTACTCGATCTCATGCATGGCCGTAGTCGTATGACCATAGACCCTCGCATCCCTACAATGCCGGGACGGAGCATGTCGGGTTTTCACCGACCAGGCAGACATTGCCTGCACCAAGCGCGAAGCGCCGTGAGGTGTCCGGCGAGTCGTATGAAGGGTGAACTGCATCCTACTAAGGACGCGGGGTGGGGGGGGATCAACGGAGATTTTGCTCTCCGAGCCGAGTGCAGAAAGCGCGGGTGGGGGTGGGGTGTACTCACGCCATGCATGGCCGTAGTCGTATGACCATAGACCCTCGCGTCCCTACACTGCCGAGATCGAGCATGTCGGGTTTTCACCGACCAGGCAGACATTGCTTGCACCAAGCGCGAAGCGCCGTGAGGTGTCCGGTGAGTCGCATCAAAAGGGTGAGCGGCATCCTACTGATAACCGCTTGTGAGGCGGACTTGCATATGGATGACAGCGTCGAATGGTGTCGTCAGCGGCGTGTACGGTTGGGGAAAGGGAGAAATGCGGTCGGAGGCATGCGCGGTAGGGGGCTAGGGGCAAGGGTAAGATTCTCATGTCATCGACATTATACTGTCGTTACGGTAGCCTTCGGTATATAGCCTCCAATACCGGTCTTGACCTGTATCTCGGGACGCATTATGTAAAAGTGCCACAAAACATGTGCTTGCAAAAAAAAACAGCAGGAGGGCCCACAAACACTAGGTGCCGGCTATGTGCAGCTGAATCCTGCACAAAACTTTGTGCAGGACTTGTGTCGTCAACTTCAACCTTGCACGTGAACCCAGACCAACCCGACCCCAGGCCTGACCCTAACCCTAACCGGAACCCTTCGGGGGGTTCGAGGTCGGCAGGGGCAGTCACGCGGCTCCGCTGCGTGCTTTGGTGGTGTTTTTCCAAAAAAAAGCCGGGCGGCCGGAAGACCCGCCTTGACCAATAAGAGTCGCATCCTGCACAAATGTTTCGTGCACGATGCAGCTGCAAAACGCTCGCGTCGCAAACACTGCATTATTTTTACGTCACACGTGATTCGCATATTGATCTGTCAAGTGGAAAATTTCATTCCACACACGTGGGTACCAGGCCGCTAGGTCGCCACAGGGTTACCGCAATAAAAAACCTCACACCACATCGAAAACACCAGAAGGATACATATCCACAGCATAAAATCTCGCACCGCATCGAATTATCTCCAACGAGTATCAAACGAATATGATCTATTCTAAAATGCATCAACTCTGTATTGCAGCATGCCGGCTTCACACCAGATAATGCATGCGCACGAGACGTACGAACGTATCATGTACTGTAGGAGGCCTGACGTACGACAGGTACTGCTTTATGCAGCAAAGGTACCTCGCGTATCATCAACAAGGCGTATCACACAAGACGATGTGGTTCCGTACCATCCCGTAAAGACACCCTACCAAAGTGATCTCACATCAAACGCCATCAAGGCCCTTCAACCTGTTCGCCGTAGACCACACAATTTTACATCAGAAAAAAATGCCGAACAACACGATACAACGTCCGACTCGTGACATCACACAATACGCGTCACACAACACGCATCGCAAACAAGGGCTCATGACACTATAGGATACTACCATTTAGGATTATATCATACAATTGGTTGCCAGAATCAGACGCTATGCATCACACACACGAGATACGCAAATGGGTACACCGTACAGAACAAACCATCCCACACATGACGGCAACCACAAAAACCTGTAGTTTATCAAATCGCGCCATGCAATGCCAACTCATCCGACATCGCAGCCTTGACTAGACTCATTCCGCCTCCCCGAGTTCGGAAACCAAATAATTCCCTCTATATTATCAGTACGAGTTCATAAAATTGAAATTGCGTTTTTGTCACATTTTACCCATCATTTTCTGGTACGATTTGATACATCGACACCCCAACACCATCAACAGCGACAGCAAGCAGCAGCAACAAATAACAAACTTCAACAACAGCAGCAGCAGCAGCAGAAGCAGGAGTGAAACAAGTACTCCATCTGCTCATACAATTCAAACGTTCGTCTCCCCGAATGCTCCTGCCAGGCCTGTGTGACAGGTCGTCATCCCTACATGCTGCAGTCCCTTGAGATCACTTGTGGGAACAAACTACTCAGAATTTGAGTGATATGTCCTCAAGAAGGAACCGCAGTCCTAACAGTCTTAAATGCGCCAACACTCGTGAGTCCATGACACGGAAGCCCATAGCAAACAGGCCCAAAACAAGCCCAAAGCAAAACCCACTTTGGTGCGTTGTATCTCCATATCTACCGCGCGAATCGAAAACGCTGCCTGCCTTGAGAAAAGCGATTGATGGTAAGGCTTCCCATCGGCGCGAAGTTTGTATTCTTCAGGAATACATTGAGAAGCCTCTCTCTCCCCGTACTTGGGCCTGTATATTAGGGGCCACCGTGATAGCAGAAAAGGTCAAATTGCATCACGTCGTGACACGTTCGCCCCTCAGATCTTAGATATCACGAGATACACTTGGTCAGACACCGTCAGTCACATCAACTTGAGACGCATCAGACCATCATAAACAAGAGGCACATCAAGCACGTGGCGTACCAAAGCATCGCACACACAACGCAAAATCATCACACAACAATGCATTGCCCCACGCGGGCGCTATAGAACCCCGCATCCCATCCCCCGATCATACGATCGAAATAATCAAAACCCCATCCATGCTATTCGCCCTGCATATGTGTAAACCGCACAATTTTCACGCCAGATCATACACAGCAGAAGCGTCGAAACCGACAAACACACCATGCTGCCATTAATGTGTACTCAAAACATTCATCAACCCATCCCGCAAAACAAACCACGCGAGAAAAAAAAACTAGGCATACATACTATTACGGGGGTCCATAGTTAACGGGACCAAATATTGTTAGTAAAAATAGGTAAATATATAGGTTTTTATGTATACCATAGGTTCTATTAACTATGGACCCCCGTAATACATACATTGCGCCGTGAACGCCACATGACCGTCACGCGCCGGAGAGATTATCGATTCCCACCGCACGCCCACATCCCACACTGTTTTAAAGACGTCGACCCTACTGGCCGAACCATTTTTGTGGTTGTCACTTTGATTATTACGCCTATCATAGCCCTCAAAAAGGGCAAAACAGGTTTCGCGCGTGGGACAGCATGACGATCTACTATTAATAGTAGATCACGTTAATCGGCAGATCCTGTAGGTCCTCTAAGCTGCACTTAAGATGTGTTGTTCCGGATCTGTAGAGTGCAGGTCCAACCCAGGAACTACGTGCTAGACTATGCAGAATATACGGCCCCCACCCGGCAACATGAGCTATCTATACATCACACAGAGCATACAAATCATACAGATCACACAGATCATACAGATCTTACATATCACACAGATCATATAGATCATACAGATCATGCATAGCACACAGATCATACAGATCACACAGATCATACAGATCACACAGATCATATGGATCATACAGATCATACAGATCACATACATCATACAGGTCATACAAATCATAGATCATACGGATGACACAGATCAGGAATATGTTCGCCTTTGAATACCTAGCCAATGAAGTGGGGATCAAACGTATGTCTGACTTATCTTCCCTGAATAAAAACAAGACCATGAAGCGCGGATCAATCAGTAATCTGTCTGGTCCATCTTTCGCTGAAAGACCTAGATCCTGATGTGCGAATCAATCAGTGATACGTCTGAGCGATCTTCCACGAGATACCTAGATCCTGAAGTGGCGATCGCTCAGTGATCTGTCTGACCTACTTCCACACAAGACATTGATGATGAAGTGGGGATCGGTGAGCTGTCTGTCAGTGGTCTTACCTCAGCCTTGGGCGCGATGTACACAGCCCTCGCGGTGGGGTTAGTGGTGAACAGTCGCATCAGAGCCAGCTCGGCGCACATGGTCTTGCCGCTGCCGGTGGGTGCGCAGACCAGGACGTTCGCGTCTCCGTCGTGGAGCTCTTGGAAAACCTGCAACATCATCATCACCATCACAATTATCACAATCATCACAATCATCACAATCATCACAATCATCATAATAATCAAAGTCATCATCATAATCATAAATAAAATCATGACCATCATCATCCTCATCAATAGAGTGTTAGCGTAAAACGGGGGGGGAGGGGGGGGGGGGGGGGGGGGGGTGGGCACAATAAAATCACGACCCACGATCGATCAAAAAAAGGATTTTTGAGCATGTATCCTCTTACTGCTGTAGATTATGGCGATGAGTTCACCTGAGAACAATCGCAACACCACAAAAAAACACACATTACCCTTACACTCCTGCTCACTACAAAAAGCACCATTGTCGTGCCGTACACCATGTACACCTCTACACCGTATCGTTTTATATGTCTAATTCGTATTCCGTATAAAAACATCAACACTGCCGGGTAACTTGTTTGTTATTTTCCTGTCAATTTCCTCCTCCTCCTCCTCCTCCTCCTCCTCCTCCTCCTCCTCTTCCGACGGGCGGGTAACTACATAAAACTGAAGCAAACCCTAAAGCTCGCCCCACCAACTAATGCGAACATTCCTAATACCTTCGTCGGAGACGTGTAGATGTATGAAGGTATTCGTCAACCGGGGATACTACAAACATGAACGCTACCCCTGTCCGTTTCTTCTTTGCTCCTCCGGCGGATGGCTAAAGTTGTAAAAATACCAAGCTCGCCACAAATGAACACGAACATTCATTTACTCGTCGGAGTTGCAGATGTATATAGGGGGTGGCACCCTATCCTCCCCAGATGCTGCGGAACCGGGGATCCCGCCGAGAGCCCGGCGCCCCTCCATTGGGCGAGGGCGGTCAAGGGGACCCCATCGACCAATCGCGTGCCCGGAAAATTGGGGCTCTGAAAACGCTGGATATTGTTACAAGTAGTGTATCGCAGGTACTATTAATATACAGCATTGCATACACTATGCACGCATCGTTCCATACAATGATCGTGGGCTATCCATAAAACACGAATGTTCGCATTAATATGTACACTATTTCCTACACGATGCCCACGCTATCATAGGACTAGGACTAGGACTATTCCATGTTATCACCCTTACGTAACTATCCCCACAAACACACAAAATCCGAACACGCAACAAAGCATTTCATACCATGCAATCATATATGCACTGGTACACATATCAAGCAACATTTGATGCATACCCTATTACGGGGGTCCATAGTTAACGGGACCAAATTTTGTTAGTAAAAATAGTCAAATATATAGGTTTTTATGTATACCATAGGTCCTATTAACTATGGACCCGCGTACTATTTTAATAGTACGATTTTACATACCCTTATACACCAGTTTTCATGTATCATACATAGCAGGAATATACAATCATATATTCACGCCCCTCCCCCCCCCCCCCCTCTCCCCCCTACCCCTCTCCCCCCTACCCCTCTCACCCCCACCACCGCAACTCCCCGCCACTCCCAACCACAAGGTACAATACATCCCAGGTACCAGCTATGAGTATTGCGTCCCTCGTGCGCGAAAAAAAAAAAATCAACAACCCCCCTCTCCCCCCCACCGACAAACCCAAAAATAACGCCTCCCCCCGGCTACCTGAGTCTGAATGGGGTTGAAGAAGTTGATGCCCCGGTCGAAGTACACCCTCTCGAAGGGAGGATTCTTCAGAGCCGACACCGGCAAAGGCTGGAGGTCAAGCAGCTCGCTGTGCGGCGGGTACTTGGCCGGCAGGATGAGGTTTCGGAAGCTGACCGGCAGAACGGCCTCGCTGTGCATCCACCTGTATGCCATGTATATTTGGGTGTACGTACAAGCACACACGTTGTGTCGGACGGATAAAATCAGATCAGATCAGATCAGATCCCCGTCATTTCATCATCCGTGTAGATATTTCGAGGCAGACGTATCCCTGATCTACGCGATCTAGAACTGTCGAGAGAAATAGACCCCTGACTTGCATTGTCTGTGTTATATACACGATCTGTAAGTAGCTCTTCTGGGCATACAGATCCCTGATTAATACTTTTAATACTGTATCTCATACTGGTATACATATGCACTATAGACGATCTAAATCATTCGGGGTGTACATATATCCCCGACTTTTACGATCTACACGCATGCAGACTTTTCGAGGCAGACCTATCTCTGGTTAAATAATCTCAAGTATATACCCAAAACGATCTATATCCTTCGGGGAATTAATGCCCGATTTATAGTATCTACATGATCTGCTTGTAGATCATCCGAGGCAGATAAATCTGACATACGAACTATACTAGTATGATCTACCAGGCTACATCATATCGATCATGTTTACCGGTGGGATCTGTATGATATGTACGATCTGTATGATCTGTATGATATGGCTCTTGCACAAACACACAATACATTAAACCTTCAGAATACATTTTTTTTAATATACGCAATCTACTGTAGATTGTCATCACCAACCCAACCCAACCCACCGCATGAACAAACCAACCTAACCCACGAACCTACCAAACCAAACCAACCTGCACCCAACCGCACCCAACCACCCAACAACCAGCCACACTAACCAACCAACCAACCACACCCAATCAACAAACCAAACCAATCAACCAACCAACAACACACAACAAACCAAACCGACCAATCAACCAAACAACCAACCACCGCACCCAACCAGCCAATCAAACCAACCAAAACCAAACCAAACTGCACCCAACCGCCCAACAACCAGTCACACCCAAGCAACCCACCAACCAACCAGAACCAATCAACAAACCAATCCAAACCAACCAACCAACAAACAACACACAACAAACTAAACCGACCAATCAACCAACCGACCAACCACCGCACCCGACCAGCCAATCAAACCAAACAAACAAACCAACCAAACACCACCCAACCAACCACACCAACCAACCAACCAAGCAAAAAAAAAAGGATCGATAGGCTCACCGGTCGGAGATGACCTTGATGAAGTAGTTGGGCGGGAGGGGGTCCTTGATGGGCACGGTGAAAGACACGGTGTGCTCTTTCTCCGCGTACTGCTGCTTCAGCAGGAACGGCTCGTGGTGAAGAATCTTCTCCCCGTCCACATCTTCCACCAAGATCCAGAATAGCACGGCATAGTCATGCACCTGAAGGGAGATAATGACCGATCGGCGGGGGGGGGGGGGGGGAGTTGTACTCGGCATCATGCAGGGCGTACTCATTTGCTGCTTGCCTTAGTTCGTTCGACCATTGACCACCCATCCCTTCAGAGACGCGGAGCACCGCTCCTAGTCTCGATAGACACCTCCAGCATTTGGGCGCTCAGAACATGTTTTCAGGAAGTATACCGGTATTACATATTTTTGGTTTTGCCTACCTTGTGCCCTTCGTGTTTTTAGCCTTTGGTGGCCACTACCTATCGCCCAGGAGTAGCGGCGTCATGTGATACGAGACAAAGTCTTGACGCGCCGAGGAAAATAAATGACGACTGAGCTACCTGTACAAAACCACATGTCAAAGAAAAAAAAAAGGTACACAAAACATGGAAAAGAAGAAAAAGACCACAAGGTACAGCAGGGTACAAATAATAATAATGTACAAATAATAATAATAGTCTACAGTACTGGTCTACCGCCCAAAAAAAAAGCAAAAACACGTAGTTTTTCAGGCATGCATGCAAACCTTCTGGTCAAACAGGAAGTCCGGGGTGATCGTCAGCTCCACTCTTAGCAGCCCCCTCGTGATGGGCTGGACGCTGGCCGCCAGCTCGACGCGCGGGAACTGGTGCACCAGCCGGTGCAACGTCTTGCCCATCCGAGGAAGCTTAACCAGCTCTCCCAGGTCGGCCGCCTTTAGGTCGTAGTACCTGGGAAGGCGGGGAGGGGTGCGCCGCGCGCCATCAACACCCATGAGCAGGGCCATCAATGGACGCATGGACGAATGGGGAAGGGGTAAAGCACACGTCATTGAAAATAGCACGATCGAGAGCAGTAGGTCATTTATCGCGCGCCGCGCCATCAAGCCATGAGCGAAGCCATGATCGAACGAACGGGGAAAAGGGGGAAGGAAGCAAAAGCACACGTTGTTGAATGGATCGCGACCTAGAGTGTCATCACTCAGATTCCCTACGATTGTCGGTAATGAGGCGCAGCCACGAGCGAAGCCATGCACGAACGGAGAAAGGGAGGAAAGTAAGCACACATGATTGAACAAATCACGATCTACCTACAACTATTGCGGGGGACCATAGTTAATAGGACCGAATATTGTCAGTAAAAAAAGGGAAACATATATGATTTTGTGTGTACCGTAGGTTCTGTTTACTATGGTCCCCCGTAATAGGGGATCTAGGTTCTATATTTCCCGTTGTGAGATATAAAATACTGTGCTAAAAGCCGTACCATACAGATCATACAGATAACACCAGGCAAACGTGTGCGAAAGAGCTGCGCGATATAGATCGCACAGATCTATCCCCTGTGCGAAACGTTGCAAAGGTGGAGGGTGGAAGGGCACAAGGGGCTCCACCTGTACTTCAGGGGGTCTAGGTGAGATTTGGCAAGGTTACCTGTCCCACGCGATCTCCTTGCGCTCGAGTTTGCGGACGATGACTTCAGGGAGGAGACGGAACTGCCGAAGGGGGCTCTGGCTTAGCCAACACCTGAGGGGAGAACAGAGAAAACAGCCACACCAAAGACATAAGAACTCGACGAATAAGAACTCGACAAATAAGAAATCACCAAATAAGAAACCGACAAATAAAAACTCGCCAAATACGAAATCGACAAATAAGAACTCGCCACATAAGAATTTGCCGAATAAGTGCGTGGCAGATATGAGCGAGATTATTCAAGATAGGGAACAGACGAACAGACCTGCCACGAGAAATCTAAACAATGAGATTGAGAATCGACAATCTGCTCAAGGTGTGCGAAATCGTTTTACCTGCGCTCCACCATCTTGCAGAGGTCGAGCGTCTTCTCCGCGAGCGCCGCCCAGCCCCTCTTAAGGGCTACCTCGAAGAGAGCACGGCAGAGACGAGCCGCCGACTGCTGGACGTAGGTCATGTCCGCGACCAAGGCATACCCCTCAAGCTTGAGCTGGCTGATGTACGACTGAAGGAGAGCGTTCACCTAAAGGAGGCATTACAATACAGCAGCCAGATGATATACCGGTACAGCTAGGTTCCGTGAACGTGCAAGAATGGAGTAGAGGTATCATATAGAAGAGGCCTTGTCAATACCAGTACCATACTACTAAACGTCTCTATTAGAGGTGGTTGAAGTGTGGGTGGAGACTGAGACAGGAGCAGGTGCACAGGCGCGGTAGAAGCGGGGCTACAGTAGCCTGAGCTTGCTGATTCCGGCTGGAGGACGGCGTTCACCTCGAGGACAGAGGCATTGCGAATAGCAGCATTACGGTACAGCCAGGTTCCGTGAACGTCAAGACGATAAGAGGTGGCGGAAATAGAAGAAACATTCAAAGGTAGATCGATACCGCACAGGTCACCTGACAGAGAACAAGCAGGAAAGCCGGTCTGGAAAGAATGGATTTCTCAGTTGAGAATGGGTGCGTTCTCCCAAAGCTTCAGTGAAACGACCTCAAGAGTGGTAATTTTCCTCTGTATTCCGGCCTGCCTTTCTCGCTGCTCCTTTCCGTAGCCCCGTCCGGACGCAATTCGTGTAGACCAGCACAATCATAATTTAAATCGTTTAGGAGCAGCGTGAACCCACATCAATACGGGTAGGATGCTGCTGCGCCCCGCGCCTGTACCACTCCTTCTATTCTGTAACTCGGCAGACGCATATGTATCGGATCATCTCTCAATCACGCAGTGGGTGTTGCTGCAATCGTCGACGTGCATCGTCAATTTTCGATTACGAGCTCCCAATAGGGGTGTAACGAAGGTGTCCTGTACCTCAACCACGAAGCCAATCATGCAGAGGCTCTCGCTCTAGTCTCTCGAGGTGGCCTGTATTGCAATCCAATCAACATGCCAACAGCCACTCAACCATCCAATCAGGTACCTTCGCGGTGGGCTCCTCGACGCTTTCCTTGATGGGGATGGGCACCCTGTTCGCCAACCGACCCAGCTCAAGCTTCTCCTCGTCCTTCACCACGATGTGTGAGAACTCTCCGGACAGCGAGAACAGCCTGCGTTGGGGTTTGCAGTCGTATCGAGGCGGGCGTACATGCCATTAAAAAAAAAGGGACGGGTTAAGCGATAGAGCCAAAGTTATGGCTTGCAAGCAAGAAACAACTTAAAACATAAGACCATAAATATCGAGCTTGCACCCATCCAATCACAGCTATCAGTTTTATTACGAGTTGCACAATGGCCGTGATTGGCCAGAATGCACGTTACTACTACCGCTGCGCACAGAGTGCACTGAGCGTGCGACGAGTACAACAGGCAGGCTGCTAAACATCGCTGCGACCGTGCCGCCCAGTAGCAGGAGCAGGCGACACCGTGCGGGTGAGGTGGCACACCCGCGGTGAATTATGGCTACTTGCATGTACGTATCGGAGCCTACGATGCATCACCGAGGATAGATAGGTAGAGCTGAGGATGCCGGCGCATATAAGTCATCCCGACTCCCGGCCATACCCACCATGATGACCAACCGCCACCAGACAAGCTACTCCTCCTCTGCTGTTATGTTGCAGCAGCAGCAATGCAATTTCACAGCCAGTCGAGAGGACCGCAGTACGCACGTGCCTTCGGTCGTCACCGATTGCCTACACTCCCACCAACCACGCATCGCCGTCTCAGCTGTTAGGCCTGCGCTGTTGGCATATTTTTTGCTACCACCGATGTACTGTAAGTTAATGTGTAATACGCTGCTGCTGCCTGCTGCTGCCGCAGTGCAGCAGCGTAATTTCCACACCCAGCCGACAGGGCAGCAGCAGGAGCAAGTTCCTGTTGTTCCTGTTCCTGTTCCTGTTATCATCGCTTCTGCCTACATCACGCACTTTGCTGTGTACCTCGTATGCCTCTTGCTGCGCAAAGAAGCACTACGTACCAGTCAGTCCGTGAATAAAACAACCGCTTGTTTAACATAATGGATAATCAAACGTTTTGCAATTTGGGACACATCGACACAAGAAAAAAGGGTTCGAAAAGCTCTCAACATTTCGCATTGACGTAGTGGACCCAAAAGTTGTGGCACAGCAGCAGGGCGTCCCCTGCAACCAACCGAGAGGGCAACAGCATTGTTAATTGTAGCAGTATACCTCCTGCGGTCGTCTTGTGCCTCTACAACACACACTGCCTATATATTGATGTGCAAAAAGTTGCTGAGTACACCGTACAAAGGTGGACCGAAACGCCTCAAAACCTTTCAATTCACTATAACGTACCCCATCCCCGAGATGTGAAACTCAAATCAACATAAAAACGACACGTATTCTATATACGTGGAACTGTGGCGAGCGTGAGTCTTAATTTAAACCTAATCATTTCGCCGGAGGATATTGATTTTCTTTTTTGAGAACAAACAAAAATATTAAAGGAGAGAACAGTCAGGGTTCAGACAGGGTTCGGGATTCAAACAGCATACCAACCAACTCGCCAAAACGATCAAGCAGCCAATAACTATATTCAATAAATCAACCAACCCACGCACTAATCAACCAACCAACCACCCCACCTGAATATCTCGATGTCGCTCATTGTCGGCTTGAGGTACTCGTTGTAGCGCGCCATCGTCTGGTGCGTGACGTAGAAGTAGCTGGCCACCCTTCCGAGGGCTGTGGGTTGAAACGTTCCTCCGCTCCTGTCGTACTTGATGAGGTTCGTCTTGTCCAGGATGGAAGCCGCTGTGTGGACCTGCAATATCACATCGACACATTGAAATATTGGACTTCAATACCTGGTATTACTTAGTGTTCGATATCGTATCGAAAGTTCGCTATATCGTAATATCGGATTCCGATATAACTTAAGTGTTGGATATCGTATAGAAATTTTCGATATACCGGGAAATCGACATTCGATTATACTAAGTGTTGGATGTAGTATCGAATTTTTCGATGTATCAGAATATCGAACTTCGATATTACTTCGTGTTGGATATTGTATGGAAAAATTCAATATATCGGAGTGTAAAACTTCGATATTACTTCGTGTTGGATATCGTATCGTTTTTTGCGACATACAGGAATAGCGAACCTTGATATATAGCAGTGTTGGATATGGTATCGAAGGTTTCGATAAGAAGGTTTCGACATGTCGGAGTATTGAACTTTGACATACAGTAGTGCTGGATATCGCACCGATTTTTCTTCATATATCGGGATATCGAACTTCGACATTAGTGTTGAAAAAAAGTGGGGGGGACAGGGTGAGAAAAAACAAACATTTACATTTGTTTATCCGAAGAAACACTCACGGACTCCCCTAGACAGCATTGCAACAGTTTGATTTTCATGGAAGTAGAAGAAAAAAAAGAGGGGGGGAAGGAAAAAAAGGGAAAAAATATTATACCATAGAAGCAAAAAAAAAGGAGAAAAACAGGGGGGCACGGGGGAGGAGAGGGGTCCAGAGGATCAAGACTTTGAACTTTCACAGATACTCTGAACACTCACCAAGTCCACCCTGAACTGAAGCAGGACGGGGTCCGTATCGAGCTGGTCGTGCGGCACAGAGTAGACCGCGGGGTTCTGAAGCATCCTCACGTACAGGTACGTGTAGCCCAACCACTGGGCGGCGTCCGCCACGCTCTGAACGGTGCCCTGCACGATCTCGGCATTGAGGTTGTCAGCGAGCTTCACCACGTACTGCTCGGTTTCATAACATCCGGAATGGTGTCAACAAAGTGGGGATAGGGGGAGCGCGGGGGGGGGGGGGGGGGGGGGGGGGGGGAGGAGAGGGTTATCTTCGCGTACTTCTTGCTCACTAGTGATAGCACCAGGAGTAGTTTTGATAAAACAGAACAAGTATCAGCAAGGCTAAGCTAACAACGGGTGGTACCCTAAACGATCTCCGCATTAAGGTTGGCGGCGGTATATACTGTTTTGTTCGTGTTCATAACATCCGGAAGGCGTGAGCACAGAGGGGGAAGGGTACTCGATATCACATATGGCCGTAGTCGTACGACTATAGACCCTCGCCTCCCTACAATGCCGGGACGGAGCACGTCGAGTATTCACCGACCAGGCAGACATTGCTTGCGGTGAGCGCGAAGCGCCGTGAGGTGCTCGGCGAGTCGCATGAAGAGTGAGGTGCATTCTACTAGTACCGCTTTTGAGGCGGGCTTTCTTGGATTGGGGGGGGGGGGGGGGGGGGGGGGGGGGGCGGGGCAGCGAGCTCCATCATGTACTTCTCACTAATAGCAGTTACATCAACCGTAACAGTATGCGGAAGGCATACATAGAAGTGCTCTGCACCATCTCCGCACTAAGGTTGTCGAGCTTCAGCACGTACTGCTCGATTTCATAGTAGCCGCAAGGCGTGCAGGTAGAGGGGGATAGGGGGAGGGGGGGCTTTCAGCGAGCTTCATCACGTGCAGTTCACAATGATGGTACCCGAAACACAAAACATATTCCGAAAGGCGTGCACGGAGAGGGTACGACGGGAGAAGATGAGGACTATCAGCGACCGACACAGCGTACTGCTTACTATTTACGTCGTGAATAGTATCCGGAAGGCCTACATAGAGAGGGGGATAGGGGTGGGGTCGGCGAGGCACACCACTCACTGCTCACTATTATAGAAGTGGAATGAGGGGAGGGGGGGTAACGCTCCGCCGTTTCGTACGTACCAGTACCATGGCGAGGGGATGCAACTTCATCGAAAGCACGAGCAAAAACGGCACTGGGGGCAGGCCTGGACCCGGAATGAGGAGGACGGGGGGGGGAGAGAGGTTCGGTAGGCGCTTGGAAGAGGCCGAAAACGGGGAATGGGGAGGAGGGGGGGGAGGGGGGGGGGGGGTCGGTGGGAGCTCCACAGTCAATAATTTCCGTAATGGGAACTACAGAAAAAAAAACGTGGAATAAGTTTACTTTAAAGTAAAAAACCCTAAAAGCTCACCATCACTTCTGCATATAAAACATGTGTCGCGCGTGCGTTTAAATTCTACTCCGTGCAAAGTAGTGGTTTCAATGCAACGAACCCAAGATGACCATCACGGGGGACCATAGTAAATAGGACCTAGGGTATAGATAAAAACCTATATATTTACCTACTTTTACTGACATTATTTGGTCCTATTTACTCTGGTCCCCCGTAATAGTAACCTGGCTCTCGATGGGCAGCTGCTGGTTGTTCAGACTCAGGTAGTACTGAAGCTCGCTGTGCTGGGTGATGACGATCGCTTCGCCCTCTTTGTCGTACTGAGGTCGACCGGCACGCCCCATCATCTGCATCCATCACAGCCCACACAAGCAACAGGACAAGAGCGAAAAGAACAAAATAACGGGGAACAGCGGAAAGAGACGGAAGGAAAACGGGCAAAAAAAAAAAAAAGAGGAAAAAAACAGGGAAAAAAAGGGTAAAAAAACGGAGTGAAGACGGCAACAAATGAGGGAACAACCGGGAAAAGGGGGGGGGGGGGGGAAGGGAATATTACGTGGAAAATGAAACAAACGGGAAATGAACGAAAAAAAAAAAATCAGGGAAAGCAAAATGTCGTGTTCGTTTCATCATCACGGTCACTAACACTAACCCTCATGTACTGTACATCCGAATTGTACAAGTCAAGCTGCAAACTACTTGGAATTTGGGCTGGACAGCTCTTGCAGTACACTACTACAGTAGTGGTCTGTCCCTCTGCAGTGCCGCTTGAGTACTAATAGTGCCGGCGGCCCGCTATAGTGCCGGTATTGTTGGCTGACTGGCGCATACTGCTGTAGTCTAAGATCATACAAAGGGTCACCAATAAAAAACAAAATACTGGTAACTACGTCAGAACTCAGAAACTAGACTACTCCGTACAGTAGTAGAGCTCTAGTCTTTAGACCACCCCGGTACCTGGAGTACTCGTAAGAGTAGAGGAAAAAACTGTGGCCTCCTTGGCATGGCAAGCAAAAAATGAAAAAAAAATGACAGTGTTTCACACCTCCGACAGATCAGATAGATCATCTACATACAGATAAATCATCTACCTACAGATAGATCATCTACGTATAGATCATTTACATACAGATATATCATCTACAGATATATCATCTACAGATATATCATCTACAGATAGATCATCTACAGATAGACCATCTACAGATAGATCATGTACATACAGATAGATCATCCGCAGAGAGATCATGTACATACAGATAGATCATCTACAGATCCCAAGCTGCCGTCGTGACGTGTCGCGCAGGATACGCATAGTACAGATTAAACCCAGGAGCCACACGCTACATCGCGCACGACAGGCGCCTCCAACACCCAGCAACATGAGCTAAATCATGCAGATCAGGAATTTATCTATCTATCTATCTATCTATATATATCCATCAACCCATCTATATATGTATCTATCTGTCTCGAAATATGTAGACCGTGACATGTTCGAGGTGTGGAATCCTTGAAGGAAGGTACATTGTCGAGCGGGTAGGGAACGGTACTTTACGGTACGGCACCCTTGTGATAGTCGCGCCATCAGGGCGTCGAGCGAAGACCGTTTTACGGTACCGCACCGTACGCTTCCGTACGGTAAACGGATACTTAGTGTTACGGTACGGTCTAAACGTTACATTACGGTATACGAGTACGGGTATATAGTTCTACGGTACGGTACTGTACGTTTCCTTACAATACGGTTCGGTACGGTACTGCATCGTGCTGACGGGCCAACGGCACGGTACTGTATGGCACGGTATGGTAAGGTACGGTACGGGGCTCTCACGATAGTCGCACTTGCAGGACGTCAAGCGGGGACAGTTTTGCGGCACGGTACTGTACGGTACTGCTGTACGGTACGGCTTGGTTCTGAACTGCACGGTTATGGATTGTACGGTACTTTGCGGTACAGCACGCTTATGGTTGTCGCACCTGCAGCACATCGAGCAGGGACAGTGTTACCCTAGGGTGTTCTGTACCGTATGCTATCTAGCTATACGGTACGTTACCTGCAGTAGCGATACCGTACTGCATGGTACGGTATCGAACGTGCACGGTACGGTACTTTGCTGCTATGATAGTCGCGCACCTGCAGGACGTCGAGCGGGGACAGTTCGACCCACTTCCCCTTCTCAGGAGAGTACATCTGTGTCCCCTTCAGGATCACCGTGTGGGCGGGAAGGTTCACTCCCCAGGCAAGGGTCGCAGTCGATACCAGAACCTGCAACCAGGAAACAAAAAACATAGGCGCAAGCGCAGACAGGGTGATCAAAATGGGTACTTAACGATAGAGACGTCCCATTAGAGAGTGAGAGCGAGAGGAGCGGTCACAGAACCAGCATTTCCTAGGAAGAGGTTCATTTTGTCGCTACACAAGCAAAACGTGTGTCCCACAACAGAAATAATAGACATAAGAGACGTCACAGACATAAAACAATAAGAAATACGTAATAGATGGGAGACAACATAGACATCATACACAAAATGGACATCATAGACAAGGGAGACAGAAGAGACACGATATGCATACTACTGTAGACATAGTATACATACCAGACACAATAGGCACAACAGAGCTGCCTAACAGAGGTGCCCCGTGAGAGAGGTGTGAGGTGTCCCACGCGAGACTGAGAGGAGCGTTCGCCTGCATCTGCTTCCCTAGGTGACGGCTTACTTATCGCTACCGTAGGTGGATATACAAGACCTTTTGTCCCAAACCCTCGCAAGACTTGAGAGGCGAAACACGAATCGACGACGACAAGGACGATCACTGCTTCATAGAGGCATAATATATACCAGGTATGGGTATATATATATATATATTGGTGTATCACTTGTACGATGGTTACAATACAAGGAGTTGTACGGTACTGGCGCGGCACGATCCTGCCAATGTCTCTGGGTCCTCACGCTATACTCACTCCTACACGGTTGGTCACACTATTCATATTAATAGAGTACTACTCCGGGGGACCATAGTAAATAGGACCAACGGTACACACAAAAACCTATATATTTCCCTATTTTTACCAACAATATTTGGTCATATTAACTACGGTCCCCCGTAATAATTGTTTTTGTCGCCATCTCTATACACGGCCATTGAAGGGCTTACAACCTCCTTAGGACCGCAAGTCCGTTTAGATCAGTTTTTGGGGACAAACAACTTGAAATTTGAGTGGTTTGTCCCCCAAATGGGACTGCACTTCTAAAAAGGTTTGAGAGAGATTTCCGCGAGGGAGTAAAAACAACGAGCGGTCACCTGAATCTGCTTTCCTAGGTAGAGATCCTCCACCAAAGCTCGGTCGGCCTTGGGCAAGCCGGCGTGGTGGATCGCGAAGGAGAAGCCAAGCACGTCCTGCATCGCACGCCGCACGCGCGCACACGGGAGGGTCAAACGTCAAAAAAAAAAGTTTGAGAGGTTCGCCGACACACGCAAGTTCGAATCGAGTACCAAGCATAGTACAGCAGTGGTGTGTCCATCTTAAGACCACCCGGTGACACGCCAAAACAAAGTGGTATCATCGCCAACATGGCCTTATCTCTTACAACTGAAAGAATGACCCCATACTAATTTCAATTAGCTGTTCTCTCGTGACGACAAGCCGATTTCCCTATAAGCCGGATGGTCTCAAAATGGGTACACCGGCGTACATCATAACCATCGCAGCAACGAAGAGAGACGGCGAACAGCACAGCCCCTATTGCCAAAAGGAAACACCGTTACAATACGCCTAGACTAAAAAAAAGCTAGGTACAACTCGTCAGCGTCATGGTTCGCCGCCCCCCTCCCGTTAACCTTCCTGAATAACAAATGATCTTATAAGAACGTTACACACCTCCGACCGACCATTCCTTTTAACAGTTCATTATTTTGACCTTTCAGGGCAAAGAGTTAGACAGATAGATAGATACTTTCCTGATCTGTAAGATCTAGCTCGTCATGCTGGGCGAGAGCCGTATATACACACTCTTGTAAAGCTTGGGTGACCAAGCGCAAGTTTTCTGGGTTGGATGTGTACTATTAATATTAGTATGTATTACTGTAGTATGATAGGCAGCAGCACAACCTCTAACGACGACAGGTGAGGAACTAGACCATATATCTGTAGACAGATAGATCATGATCTGCGCGAGGTGTGGAATGTTGAGTTCACTCTTCGGGGGGGGGACACCAAGAAATCTGGTTTCAACAAGATGTCCTCAGCGGCGAGTGCTACACCGAAAAACCGTACCGTATGTACAATACCGTGGTAAAATCCTATGCTCATCAACGTTGCCGTCGCAAGAAAGTTTCAGACAAGCCTTGCTGGTGTTACCGTACCAGGTAGGCGTGTCTCGTCGGTGGCCAGGCCAGGCAGCATCTATCAAAATTACGCAGCAAATGTAAACCCCAGGAACAGCAAAGTAACGTCACAACTCACAGATCAGATAGATCAATCAGTTAGATCGTATCCCCGTTTCACGATCTAGATATTCCAGGGCAGAGAGATCCCAGACCTGTATGGTCTGCAATATCTAGCACATGTGTACCGGGTTCTACCGGGTTGGATCTGCATTCACGGATCCTGCACAACGAAACAACAACAGCATGATCTGCACGATCTGAAACAGGTGTCCTGGGATAGATCTGTGTCATACAGCTCTTGCACAAGATCTTACAACGGCAGATATACAGTAGTATCTACCGGCAGATGATCTGTATGATCTATCTGTAGAATAGATAGATGTCCCGCACGTGCAGAAATCGCACTCACCGCGAGGTTTTCGTACACAGATCCTCCACAAAGCATCACAACGGCAGCTATCGTCTACAGAGATTGATCTAGACTGTGTGATCTGTTAGCAATGACTGCGACGTTTTCGTATACTGCACAACACATCACAACCGCAGATACTACAGATGATCTAGATCTATCACGGTGGCCCAAAGCACTCACGTCGGTGGGTGTACATCAAGAACTACTGCGTAAAGCATGCGGTTGATGATAGGCTTTCCGTCGATGCTACATCCGTATACCTCAGACATAAGTTGTTGATGATACGCTTTCAATCGATGCTACATTCGCATTCCTCAGAAATAAGCTGGGAAGCCTCTCTCCCCCTTTTTGGGGCTAAAAAATTATAGATCACGATCTGTTAGCACAAAAAAGTTATAGATTACGATCTGTCAGCACCGACAGCGAGGTTTTGGTTTACATATTCTGTACAGCATATCACAACGGCACATAATAGATACCAGTATATATGATGTAGATGATCTAGATTACCTACGATAGATCATGTGATCTGTTAGCACTAACCTTGAGGTCTTCATTCTTGACCTTCTCGGCCTCCTCCTTGAGCAGCAACGCAGACCCAGAATCCTCAGCGACGAAGCGGGATATCGTGTCTCGGTCTACGGCCATGTCCCTGTCCCGACACACACGAAAAAAAAGGTACTACATAAGCCGCGGTGCACGCGATAGAAGCATCACTAGCACACAAGCAATTATTACTTTCGACTAAATCCTCCATCTCACAGCTGATGCTATTACTGGTACACGTTTTTAACCTTTTTACGATTGCACTTCCGTTTTAAGCACAAACCAGTCAAATTCAAAGTACTCTGTCCCCAGGACGGGACTGCAGTACTAAAGGAGTAAAAGAGGACAGAACGACGGGGCAAAGAGGGCATTCTAAGGGCTTCACAAATCGGACGGACAGATCACGATCTACATCATCTAGATCTTGCAGTACCTTTTTCACTATGAGATGCTGTGCAAGACCCGTAGTATACATATCATACATACAGATCACTGAAAAATACACAGATCACACAGATCCCACCCGGAAAGTATTTGAGCAAGAGCCGTGCCACACAGATCATACATATCCCACCCGGGGAAACCTTGTTTAGACCGTGGAGATCAGAAAAATAGAAAAAACAAACTCGGCTATGAAAGCAAGTTTTAGATCCTGCAGATCAGACGCACCGGGATCTTATTGCCCCGAAATACTTACATCATGCAACGGGGATATATCTCATCTGTCCGGGGTGTGTAACGATCTGATCTGCCCAACGTGCGTGAGGGATCTGATCGGTTCGATATTTGTAATGATATGACCTGTTCGATCTGCATATTGATCTGATCTGCCCGATCTGCGCGTAATGATCTGATATGCCCGGTGTGTGTAATGATCTGGTATCTGTTCGATCTGTGTGTAGTGAACTAATCTGCCCGATCTACTGTATGTGTAATGATCTAATCTGCCCGATACGTGCGTAATCATCTGATCTCGATGTGCGTTAGGGATCTAATCAGTCCGGTGTGTGTAATGATCTGATCTGTTCGATCTGTGTGTAATGAACTGATCTGCCCGATCTATGTGTAATGATCTGATCTGCCCGATCTGTGTGTAATGATCTGATCTCCCCGATGCAGGTTAGGGCTGTGATCTGCCCGGTTTGTGCAATGATCTGATCTGCCCGACCAGCACACATAGTATTAGCACTCTTTTACGAAACATATTAACACGGCAGCAAGTACCCCGACAAAAGAGCACCCTACGAAGGACAACTCGGTCCGATCTGCATGTCGCGCCCATACACCAAAAGCTACTGGTATAGTCTATACACCAGATACCAGGTACCACTCTATATTGCCCAATACAGTTGAGCGCCATGTGCACTATAAGAGCGCTTGATTCCGCTTGTCAAAGGGTGCTCTCAACCCCTTCCCCAGTGTAGTAATAAATAGAACCAGTGACACGCCTCGGATAGAGCATCTATAGATACATTATCTACAGATAGATCACGACCTTCATACTCCAGGGCAGATATATTCCTGGTATATGTGATTTGTATGATCTAGCTCATGTTGCAGGGTGGGAGCCGTAAAATCTGTACCATGTAAAACATAATTCCTGGGTTGGATCTGTACTGAACAGGTCCTGCGCAACATGAGCTAGATCATCTGCATTGTGATCTGTACGACAATGGGAACAGTATGAATACCAGCGTCAACACGCATTACCACAGAGCGAAAACATCTCCCACCTGAGAGCCTTGGCAGTCTTCGCCGTTTCTGCCCGGGAGTGCACGAAGATCAGCACTTGATTCCGCCCCGCCTGCGCCAGCACCTGCCCATACAGCAGCAGTAGCAGCAGTAGTAACAGTCAAGTAGTAGTAGTAGTAGTAGTAGTAGCAGCAGTAGTAACAGTCAAGTAGTAGTAGTAGTAGTAGTAGTAGTAGTAGTAGTAGTAGTAGTAGTAGTAGTAGTAGTAGTAGTAGTAGTAGTAGTAGTAGTAGTAGTAGTAGTAGTAGTAGTAGTAGTAGTAGTAGTAGTAGTGTAGTGGTAGTAGTAGTAGTAGTAGTAGTAGTAGTAGTAGCAGCAGTAGCAGTAGCAGTAGTAGTGGGTAATAGTAGTAGCAATAGTACTGGCAGTAGTAGTAGTAGTATACATAGTAGTAGCAGTCGTAGTAGTAGCATGATCGTAGTAGTAGCAGTAGTAGCATCATGATAGAGGTAGCAGTATTAATAGTAGTGGTAGTAGCAGTAGCAGTAGTAGTAGCATGATCGTAGTAGTAGCAGTAGTAGTATCATGATAGAGGTAGCAGTATTAATAGTAGTGGTAGTAGCAACATAAGTAGTAACACAACAGTAGAATAAAACGATACCAGCAGGTACCAGGTAAGACTACCAACACCACCAATACCCCGCCCCCTCTCCAACCAATCCCACCTTCTCATAGCAGATCTCATTCATGAGCTGGAACCTCTTGATGGCTTTCTTTTCCGTGACCCCGATGTACTGCTGCTGCAAAGGCACGGGCCTGTAAGAATTGTCGAAGTAGAAGAGCCCCTTCTCAGGGTTGACGTTGAGGAAGGTAGCCACATCCTCGTAGTTCGGCAACGTGGCTGAGAGTCCCACGATCCTCACCATTTCCTAGACAACACGGATAATCACACGGGACGGGATGGGTTGGGGTTGGGTTGGATGGGGTGGGGTGGAGTGGGTTGGGATTGACAACGCCTGGAGTATCAGAAAGCGTGGAAGAAGAAGGGCGGCCTGGGCTGCGTGCGGCGAGTTGTTGTGAGCTATACGTGCTGGAGTCTTAGCATACCCTACAGACTCTACGAGTACTGTAGTTTCAGTGCGCCGCTGTTAGCATAAAATATAGTTTTAGCGCGACGAAGTTGGGTGGTACAGCACCTGCGAGGAGGCCAGCAGTGACAAGACAAGACAGGAGCGGGTAGAAAATTGTAGTATATAGACAACAGTGGCATACCCAGCAACGCAACGAGAACAACAGCCTCACAAACAACAGAACTACAGCAGTAGCAACTATTAACACAGCACCAAGACGATCACACCACCAACAACACCAACAACACCAAGACCACCACTACTGACGACAGCACCAAGACCACCAAAACCACCACCACCACCTGCAGCAACAGTGGTATCATACAGCAACGACCCATGGCAATACGTAACGCTGACCAAAAGCAAAAGCAACAGCAGCCAAACAGCAACAGCAGCAACAGTGACCACTAACACCGAGCCCAACACCATCACCAACACAAAACAAATTTTTCCTCGCCAATCCTTCGAGGACACACAAAGCCTATCCTTTCTATCCTCCTCTTCAGAGACGAAGCAAGTGACGACCTAAAAATACGATATTTACAGCATCGCCCAACTGCCTGTATTTTTCGTTACATCCCACCTATATTGTGTTCGCCCTACTTCTTAAGCTCCCAACCTTGCACATCATCTCAAAAGCAAGTCAGATGATCTACATGATCTATCTGATCTGTCTGTAGATCATCTGTCCATGGTGTGGACAGTACCAACCGAGTGGTGCCTATCTCTGTGTCCCAAAATGGTTGTTGCCAGGCGCCACTGTGGACGGAAATATAAGGATCGCTTAGACATAAATACGAAGACTAATTGCCCCTTACATTTCCCTCCACAAGAGGTACCTGGTGGTAGCCGAGCCTTGAAAAAAACTAAACACGCACACAATTGCCCCTTTGCCCGGACGAGCAAACAAAAAAGAGAAGAAGAAATACCGTCGTGACCGTTTAGGCTTCGTGAAGCATGAAGAAGAGCCCTGCCAAAGTGCAGTTTCGGACTCTAAAAAAAGCAGGGCGAAGTCCGCGAAGGAGGAATAGTTTGAGTCTTAAGCTTACAAACAGAAGCAGCACGTACCCGTATCAAGCTCTTGAAAAAGAATACTCTAAAAGGAAGGTTATTAAGTACACAAGGCATATAAAAGTGTACCAGATAACAAGTACAAATAAATACTACCATAGGTAGATTAAATAGAGATACCCACAAAATCCTCCGAAAAAAAACCCCGAAAAAACCCGAAAATCCACAACAATCACCAAATACTCATAAAAAATCACGAAAAATCGACCAGATACGTGCAGAATAGGAAACAGAGTAGAGCCGTGAAGACGAACATCGCCTCCAAAAAAAGAGAATTCAAAACACTGTACCTGTCCTAGGCATGAAGGCGACGATGATAAAGATGTCCCCACACTATTAAACAGCTCAATCCCTGGAATACAGCTTTAGCCCAGCTTCAATACACAGGCAGAACAGACAAGAGAACTAACCTGGGTCGCCTCGATCTGGCGGATGGTCCGGGCGACGAGACTCTCCAGGACGGGCCCGCGGTTGTCGTGCAGCAGGTGGATCTCGTCGATGATCACAAGTCGGACGAGCTGCGTGTACGTCCGGTCGCCCGCCTTCCTTGTGATGATGTCCCACTTCTCGGGGGTCGTCACGATCACCTGCATTTTTTTAGCATCCAAAACACAAAGTATTATTACGGGGGTCCATAGTTAATAGGACCTTTGGTATACATAAAAACGTACTTCGTATATATATTTACCTATTTTTTTCAACAATATTTGGTCCTATTTACTATGGTCCCCCGTAATAATATGAATATTGGAGTGTTTGCGATTTTTTTTTTTTTTTACTTTTACTTCTCTAAAAATTCTCCCGAGGTAAATTTTTGAGGTAAATTTATGAAAAAACAGCCGGAAAAGACTTCAGCGAAGTAAGGATTTCAGCGAAAGTTACGGTAACTTTTGGCTCTCTGTTTCATTGGCCTACACGCACCGAGCATTATCCCGACGCAGAACGCAACTAAAATCTCGAAGGATCAAAACACCGAGCATCTTCCATGCCACCATGCTGCTTGCCGTACGCATCACGACAACCGCTGGGAGCACAGAGGCTCGAGAGGTGTAGCTTGAGTATAGCGCGCACGAGCGGCGTTGGATCGTGCCAGCGGGTCGCCGCCGCTGCTACGGTACACGCTTTCGCCCGCTTGGTGACGACGTGGAGGATGCGTCGTCCCAAAAAAGGACTCGTATTCACACTCGTACTCGTACTCGTGCTCGTAGAGAGCGCGACAGCATGACAGCTCGTGTATCATTTCGATTTCACCATACTACGGCTACGGCTGCAGCAGCAGCAGCAGCGGCGGCGGCGGCGGCGGCGGAGCGGAGCGCGCCGGCCCTGTGGCGTGCGTAGGCCGAGCGCAGCAGCACCAGCAGCACCAGCAGCACCAGCAGCACCAGCAGCAATCCAAAAATGGAAGCTGGTTGGTGCTGGTGCTTGCTGGTGCTGGTGCTGGTGCTGACGCTGTTTATTTTTGTTGCTCACGCTGCCCCTAGCTGCGTCTAGCGCCAGCTAGCTGCTATTGCTGCTTGTAGTCGTGGGATGGCTGTGGTGGCTTCGCGGTCACCTGTGCCGCCGAAACGTTGCTGGGCTGCCGTCGCTACTCGCACGCTGTTTTTTTTTCCGTTCACAGCATTCGTTATTTTTTTGTTTGCCGCGTTGCCTCACCTCCCCACTTCCCTTCTTATTTTCGGAGGCGTCGCCTGCAGGATTTGATTTACCTCACTCGCAAACACACCGAAATCAGGAAGGGAAGGAAATTCACTTTTTTTAGCGGAAGTAAAGTTTGTTTTTTTTTTACCTCTGTCGCAAACACTCTATTAATAGTAGTATCACCGCACCCAACGAACAAGCATCATTCCCCTATACAGGTGTCCATATTTCCAGGCCCGTTGACGGGTCAAGTCATATCTCGCGGGCCGGGTTGGGTTGGGTCAGGCCAGGGTGACCTGGCCCGACCCGTGAGACTTTTAAGATCTCCTGACCCGTGAATATCCCTGGGTTTTCTATGTTCCGGATTTCTGGTGGTGTGTGTTATGCATGTGTGATGTTTCCACCCACGTCGACATCCAGCACACAGCAGCGCCCATGTTCATTCTCCATTCTACAGTAGAGATATATAGGCTCAGTGGTCACAGAATACGATACAGAGACGCTACATCACAAAAAGTAGTAGGAAGACAAGGCACTGCAAGGCCAATGGCAATGTCATGGATGCGAAAAGCAGAAACGCACAGAACGTACGCAAGCCAGACCAATACCTGGTGGCAAGACACAACAAAGGGGGGGGGAAATATTTTTTTTAAAAGAAAACAAGATGTACGAAGTAAAGACCTTTGTTAAAAAAAGGAAACAAGATGTACGGAAGTACATATTTTTAAGTGGACGAATGTGCGAACGGAGGGAAAAGAAAAACAAGAAAGCTGGCTCTGATACCTTGGCATTTTGGCATTTCCATACGTACGTATTCTGATACATTTCCCATTTTAATACTGATGTTTTGCTACATTTCGATAGGCAAACCAGTCACAATCTACATTTTATTTTGACGCAAACCCAATGGCACATTGGTACACGTGCAAAAATTACGGGACGACACTGAATCATTTTCACCCTCATTTGTGGCTACCAGTAGTTTTACAAGACGCGCATGTTTGCACGTCTGAAAAAGAGGGAGGTGATGTGGACCACCCGGTCCGATTTATCCCCCAGCTGGTACCGCCACTTTGTCGCTGTAATCCTTCAAGGCCATCCTGGCTCCTTGGGGACACTCTGAGATTACCCCTACTAGTAATTGGTGGTAATGAGGCGCGACCTCAGCAATACCTGCAGTAGTCATATCTGCGATGCATCATGCACAACATTTGTGCTGAACCAGCACGAACGAACATCTACTGCTGCTGCTGCTGTACCTACTACCTATACGCCGTCGTTGGTGAATATTCTTGGCATCGTCTGATCATATCCTGCTCTTGAAAAACACAGACAGCACAGCAGTACGGACACACCTGTAACAAATACCAGGTACTGGATTTTGTCGTGTGTATCCTGGTATTTCCACCTCGAAATCCGGCATAATAATTTGAAGACGAAAAATATGCACTACTGCTGTGTGACCACAGAACTTCTTACTTGTATTCGTATCGTATCTCTCGGGAATTCAGGAATCGGCACGGACACTGACTGGTTGTGCTGGATGTCGACGGGTGGAAAGAACAAGAAGACAAATAGACACACACCTGATATATATTTTTTTCTTTTTCTGTTTTTCCAACAGCAAGTGTTTTCTGGTTGAAATTCGGCATAATTTGAACATGAAAAATCTGCATCTGAAATTATTTGTCCAACAGAAGGCGCTTCTTTCTCGTAGCAGGTGCCACCACTACTTGCTTGTACTGATGTACGACATCTACATACAGCAGCAGTGTTTCTCCAGCAACAAAAACAGCAGCAGCAGCAGTAGCAGTGGGACGACGCACGAGGCCAGGGTCAGCGTCGCTGTACGCTCGGCGGCTCGGCTTGTCAATCTAACCCTTGAACCCTTTGTATACACACATCTACAGCAGCAGCGGTGTTTCTCCAGCAACAAAACAGCAGCAGCAGTAGCAGTAGGACACACGACGCCAGGGTCAGCGTCGCTGTACGCTCGGCTTGTCAATCTAAACCCTTGAACCCTTCTTTGTACACGTACTCGATTTTGTCCTGTGTTGGTTTTGAACTCGAAATTCGGCATAATAGTTTCAAGACGAAAAATCTGCACTCGACGTGCTCTAGACTGTCCAAGAGAGAACTTCTCGTAGCAGGTAGCAGGTGCCACCGCTACCACTGATGTACGGCATGTATCAACAGCAGAGCTTCTCCAGCAGCAAAACAGCAGCAGCAGTAGGACACACGAGGCCAGGTCAGCATCGCTGTACGCTCGTCTTGTGTGTGAACCCTTCGTACATGTGTTTCCTGGTCCCGAACTCGTAATTTGAAGACGAAAAATCTACAATCTGACGTGTGTCCAGCAGAGCTTCTTCTAGCAGTGCCACCACTACTACTACTGCTGTACAACAACTATTATACAGCAGATACTCTCCTGCTTCTCCGTCCCCTCATCACCAGGAGGGTGGGCCTGCAGCATGCCTCGGGGACATGGCCCGAACGCTCGTTGCTGTGGACAGGCACAGTCTGCCTACCTACGAGTACTCACTCGTAGAGCTGGGTTTCAAGCAAAAACCGTTATAATGTGTTGTGGTTGGTTCTGTGTTTTTTCAACATGGCCCAGCACCAACATGTGCCTACACACGTTGCCACACCTAGCTCGAGCTACTGTGAACGACTTACCACCGCACCAGCACCAGGAGGTCTCTTTTGTGTGTGTGCGTCCACAGAGCCCGCCGGGACTGGAATTGGTGCGGTGTGCGTCGAGGGCGGTGGTCAAATGTTGCCCAAAAAAATGTTGAATCACACCCACACACCCACACACACATACAGAAAAACTCAAAACAAGGCACCCCACGCTCGTATCCGAGCCGCTATGAAGAGGCTTTTTTTTTCTTGGAAAATTCCAAGAAAAAAAAGGCTCGCACGCTTTTTGCGCGCTTCGCGCGCCTCATTATAACTAGAATAATAGTGGCTGGCCCTCGAGAGTGTGGCATATAACGCCAAGCAACCCAATCTCCCTCCGTGTGTCTCCGCACCTAAATTTCAGAACGAAATAATGTGCTGCACGGGACTACCGTTCCACGCATTCAAGTTTTCAAAATACACTCTGGGTGGCAATTTACCTGTGTCTCCTGGATTTGCTGCCGGCTGAGACTCTGGTCCCCCGACAGTTCCTTCACAGTAACGCCGTAACTCTGCAGACGCTTGCCGAAGTTGAGCACCACCTTTTGTTGAACACACACGCAAGTCCGGCAGGGGTGGGTTCGTTCATTGAGTGTTGGTTGGTTGGTTGGTTGACACACTCATCTATGATTGGTCAGTTCACTGTAGGTTGGTTGTGATTGGTCGTGATTGGTATGCAGTTGATTGGTTAGTTGATTCAGCGTGGGTTGTTTCATTCACAGTTGGTTGGTTGGTTGGTCTAGGCTGGTCGAGGTGACATATCTGAATAAGCAGTTGGTCGTATTGCGAAATACCTGACTCGGTGGGTTGGTTGATAGCTTTGTTTCATAACTGATTTGTCGGTTGGGTTGATCGAAAGGGCAGCAGCTCGTCGTTCTAGCTGCTTTGTGAAATCGATTAACCCCTTCGTGTCTTCAATATAGCGACCAACACAACAGTTGGTAATATTTGGTGTTATCAACCATTGAACCGTCTAGGAGCAGCGTGAGGGTCCAGCAGTTAGTCCCCGGTGGCTTGGTAGGTGGTCCGCGTGCCTATCAAGATCAATTCCGTGGGTTCGAGTCTCACCGAGTGCATGCTCGCAGGGACTTTTTCTTGAATAAAAAATTGATCAGCGGAAAGCGCGAGAGCGTGAGTTAGCTACATTCGATGAAAATCGACGAGCAGTGGGAATGCTGAACCCTATGCGCGACAAAAAAAAAATAAAGGCACGTACCGGGGGGGCGAAGGGACGACACCTGTGACCACGCCTTGTCCAGAATATCACTGAGGGTAAAACCTCCTACGAGTTAGGCTGGAAAGTAAAAGTGACGATAAAAAAAGGGGTAGGATAATGATACACCCTTGCAGTATGTACGACTCATTTCAACCATTTTAACGCAGGCACCGATTTGTGCGATCACCCAATCACGCAGTGGGTGTCGCTGAAAATCACGTTTTACCGTGAAAATTCCCTCTCAAGTCCCAAGATGGTTAACGAACTGGCTCATTGGTTGATGGATTGATGGCTGGCTGACTGGTTGATTGATTGACTGGTTGACTGACCAATTGATTGGTTTGATTGTTTCGCTTCACTGAGTGATTGATGTTGGTCGACATACTGATTGACCCAATTGACTGACATCAACTAACCGACAATCAATAAATTCACTCAACACAATTGGCTGCCATCAGTCAACAGACTGATCTGCCTACTCCCCCCCCCCCCCCCCCCCCCCCCCCCGAAAACGCTCTATTCCCACCTCTTGAACGAGGGCCTTCATAGGCGCCACATAAACAATCTTGAAGCTGTCCGTGTCGATGCTCCCGTCCTCCCTCCTGTGCTGCCCGATCTCGTGCAGCATGGTCATCATCGCCACGTTCGTCTTACCGGCACCAGTCGGCGCGCACAACAGGAGGTTCTCCGGAGACAGCAGTGCCGCCTCGTGCATCTTGCTCTGAATGCGGTTCAGCTTGTCCATGCCCTGCGGCGTGCAGCAGCGGCGTGCAGCAGCGGCGTGCAGTGGCGGTGTGCAGCGGCGGCGGCGGCGGCGGCGGCGGCGGCGCGGGGAAATGCGTTATCACGGGACGGGTGGTGAAGACCCGCAAGGTATCACCACCGACCCTTGCGCTGATGCAAAAAATGACCCAACGCACTGATACCCAAAATTAAAAAAAAAAAAAAAAAACGGGCGAGCATGAGGTCCCAAGGGGTTCAACATGTCTGCGATCCTCAACGAAAAATAAAAGGGTGAAGCAACCATTGCTGCTAAAAGAGGCCCGCTGTACCGCATGAGCCTGTCAGTTCGTTTATTAGTTTTCCCTCCATGGCCGCGGTTCGTATTAGGGCCCATCTTAACGGGGACTTTCGGCTCTTTCAAATTTGACTAGATTTTTTTTTTTTCTAATTTAATTTAGAGGCCCATCTTATCGAGGACTTTCGGTTCTTTCAATTTGACCAGATTTTTTTTTTTTCTAATTTAATTTACATCTGATTGAAACAAATTTAGTGTTCCCCGTTAAGATGGGCCCTTAATGTCACGTAGGTCATCTTTCATTGTACTGTTTTACGTGTTGCGGTTTTCTTCCAGAACATCGTATTTCTACTATTAATACTGCAGCCTGTCCTGCCACCACGGATTAATAGAAATCATTCCTGGTGTGCTTCGAAGCACAGCAGCATCCGCCCAAATGCCACGAGGTACAGAACGGCAGCGTGAGAACACGGCAGAAAGAGCAACAACAGAAACAGCGACAGCACCACCACCAACAAACAGCAAACACCAATACCAACACCAACGATAGCACCACCACCACTACTGTACCACCACAAACAACAACTACTACTACAACACCACCACCACCGCCACCGCCACCACCACCAATTCCCGCACTGACAGCAACAACTCCGACAGCAACACAACAACAACCACCACTACCACCACCATTACAACAACCATCACCATCACCATCACCATCACCATCACCAACACAGCGACAACGCGAGTCTGTTCCGTACCTTGAAAGCGGGCTGCACCCAGGTGGGCAGGTCCGCGATGGGGACCAAAGTCTCTCCATGAACGGGGACGTGCGCTACCGCCGGCACGTGCACCTCTTCGTACCCCTTCTTCTGTGCTCTGGGTTGACGAAATCATCACCATGCATACAACGGGGGGGAAATGACAATTAAAAAATATACATACGAGTATATAGCAGAAACAGACAACATATCATAGCGCTTTTTCCTGTTTTTTTGGTTGTCTTCCCATGTACTATCTTCGCCCTTCTTTTCTTTCTTCCTTCTATTAGAGTCGTAGCTCAGATCCGGGGTCACATAGCAGCCCCCCCCCCCCCCCCCCCCCCCCCCCCCTCCCACTGCGTTTAGTGCCTTGGAAGGCATTTTTTTATCGCGAGAGAGAAGACTCCAGCCATTTCTTCCCTCGTCGACTCGCGGCGAATTTCGCCTATGATGCCCACGCTACGCACGCGCTCTCGGCAGCTGGTTCCTTCTTTGGTTTCGAACATGAAGAAATTATCACCGCGGTGGGATTCAAGGTCACGGAATCAATCAACTCTAGCAGCACTCTTAGGTACGAGTGAGCCGCCGGGGTTTGAATTTTATGTTACATATATGGAAAAAAAAATGAAAAATGAAAAACACATACTGGTACCTGGTAGCGACGAAAAAGAACTGGTGTAAAAAACACCAAAAACATGACCGTAAAACATGGAAAACAATACGCGTCTTTTTCTTCGTTCAAGTGAAAACAAGGAGACAAAAGGAACAGAAAACGAAAAGACAAAACAACAAAAACAAAAACATTAGTAACAGCACAGCAGTATCGGGTACGTGGCATGCGCTGATGAGCATGAAAACTAAAGCGTGTCGTCCATACACTCTGGACGGAAATATGCTAAATACGAAGCACCAAAAGGTCTTACTACGGGGGTCCATAGTTAACGGGACCCAAATTTTGTTAGTAAAAATAGGCAAATATATAAGTTTTATGTACACCATAGGTCCTATTAACAATGGACCCCCGCAACAGCAATTTCGGAAAGGGCGCCACAATTGTCCACAACTGCCCGAACACAGAGTTGCTTCGCGTGGCTGATGCCGTAACTGCCGCCACCATGTTTCGTCAAGTTTCCCCTTCCAAGTCACAACAAAACCCACCAGCTAGGGAAGAGTTTCTCGGACGTATATAAACAATAAGAACAACAAGAAGTAGTACTCGTGTTGTCGCGATGAGTTGGCTGGCAATGAGTCGCCGGCTAATTACTGCGTAGCTTGGCCACAACAGGACCAAACGTTGTTATTACGGGGGACCATAGTTAACAGGACCTCCGGTACACACAAAAACCTATATATTTACCTATTTTTACTGACAGTATTTGGTCCTATTTACTATGGCCCCCCGTCATAGTGGCATGCGGCAGCTTAAGGGAATTCTGCGTGTTCCTTCGTGTCTGGCTTACGCATATGTGGAGCTATTTCGCTGTTTATATTCACTGAGAGGCGCCTTGCGGTTCCTTCTCGAAGAAAGGCTCGTTTGCTTGATCACATTGAGCAGAAAATATCTCAGGAACATTTACCTACCAAGTCAACAAAGCTAGTTGGTACCTTGCGCAATTTATCTCGCCGCCCAAGAAATACTACCGTAGCGGTCAAGTTAGGAAGAAAACAGTCTTCACATGCGTATATTTTAGAACTTCACGTAGACAGTAGAGGGAAGAAAGGGCCGAAGTACTCTCCGATCCATAGCGACACAAAATGCAGGGCACGAACGAGAGCCGGCTACATACGTGACCCGAATTCCAGTGACGACTATACGGGTGATGGGGGGAGAGATAGACAAGAAGGACAAAGCTAACAAACCACGAGCAAAAAAATGGGAGGGGGGGGGGGGGTGTGTGTACTCGATAGGAGAGATGTACTCGATCTCATGCATGGCCGTAGTCGTATGACCATAGACCCTCGCATCCCTACAATGCCGGGACGGAGCATGTCGGGTTTTCACCGACCATTTGGGAGGGGGGGGGGGGGGGGGGGGGGGGGGGGGGGGGAGACTACACGACACGAAGCGGGATCTAAGAAACAGAAAAGTTGGCCCAGGCTGGTTTTTCTTATCTGAAAATGGTGCTTTCTACATCAAATTCAGATAACGACGGTCGGATTTCTTCGCTTCCGGTAAACCCTTACCCTGCCGTTCTTAATTGCTTGTTTTCTTATTTAGTGTCCTGTACAGCAGCACTCACCGCCAAGACTTGGAGTGCAAATCGCATCGCTTGTTGGTCATCAGATGCCCCCCGTCAGTGAACGCCATCGAATCCAGGTCCACCACCGACTGGGCCTTCACGTCCGCCGAAGCCGCGGGAGTAAACGCCTGCTTGCAAAGGAAAACCAAACCGACGGTTCGAAAAGACTTGACGCAATCGGCGGAGTAACGGTCATCGTCGTCGTTTCCGCGTAGGAGTGAAAGGTTGGTTGCACATATCGGTGAGAGAGATCACTCACAGATCACCCACAGACCACCGACAGATCACTGACAGATCATCGATTTTCCCACTTCATAATCTAGGCCTTCGAAGACAGATTCATATGATTTACTGCTGTAGGACATATTCCCTCATAACCGCAGGCTCGGACCTAGAGTACACGATCAATAGCAGTACATGGTGCTCTACCCCTCGGCAACAAACCAGTTAATACACACGCCACACTGAGTGGCAACATTATTACGGGGGACTATAGTAAATAGGACCTGCGGTACACACAAAAACCTGTATATTTACCTATTTTTACTAAAAAAATATTTGGTCCTATTTATTATGGTCCCCCGTAATACCACCATCACCACCACCACCACCCCATCACCCCATCCAAAACAAACTCATTGAGAGCTGGATACACTGGATTATGTGTAAGCTGTGGCTAGGAACTCGCGCAGCATTTCTTTTTTGTAAAGGTCGTCAACAGGTGTGCGCTAGCTGATTTGGTGAACTGGAGGATACTATCTGGTAGTGTTGTGAACCGAAAACCGAAAGCCTTTTCCCGGTTGTTTTTTTTTTGTTTTTCCCAGACCGGAAACCCACTTTTTTTTTCGGTATATCTGCAAAAAAAACAAAACGAAACCGACCGAAATATTCGGAGGGGGGGGGGGGGCGTTCGGTGTTTCCGGTGTCGGTTTGCTTTTAAGAAACGACCGGAAGCGGCAGACTTTTCGTTGAACACCCTAAAAATCGACCGAGCCATTTTTCGGTTGCTGTCCACAACCCTGCTACCATATATATTTACACACCGCTCTGCACGGAAATATAACGACCGCATTGATCAAATATAATATAAAAATCGTCCTTCTATTTCCGTCTATAACGGTGCACCAGGTATGATGGTACGAATCTCGGTCGGTGCACTCTAAAGCCAAGGTTGAATCGGCTTCATTCAGCGATGTCGATAGCGGTCTTACGGGTGTGTCTGTGGTTTTGGTGCCTTCAAAATTCAGAAACTATTGATATAGCCCTCGTGTGAAAAAAATAAAAATAATCATACCACATCAGGGACTGCATACTTAAAACCCTACTCCTCACCCTAGCACGTACATAATAAACCCAACCCCTGCCGAGGAAAAAAACAGGAAATTTATCGGAAAGACCTGGACGATAGAAACGGTTTCTTCCAAGCCTGGTCAAGTCGCGCATACTATGATATACCAGGTATACGTACTGCTGCGTAACACGCGAGATAGCACACTACCACACCTCTTGGGCCGGATTTCAGTGCCGACTTTCTCCAGAGCATGGGGGGGGGGGGCGCACCCGACGAAAAATGGCATACATACGAAGTAAATTTGAAAAATATCTCGTCGAGATCTGTGTCCATAGACGCCTCGCTCGGCGTTTGCATTCTCCCAGTTGTGGAGAAAACCACCTTGGGGATTTCGTCGTCCAAGGGGGTGTGCTATTCTATCACCTTAGTGTGATAGTGTCATAGTCTCATACGATTATATCACCCAAGCGTGACGGTGTGATAATGTCATATTACGGGGGACAATAGTTAATAGGACCAAATGTTGCTATTAAAAATAGGAAAATGTATAGTTTTTGTGTATACCGTAGGTCCTATTAACTATGGTCCCCCGTAATAGAGTCATACGGTACTAAAACTCGATTACACCACTGTAAGCCCTTTGGACTCACCGCCCTGCACACAAAAACTGGTATACTGCAGCACTATAGACGACCAAACAGGGCCTTGACGAGCGGAAAAAAAGACTTCTGTATATTTCACCATCCTACGTGACCCATCAAGCACCTCTTCGGTGTCCATGGTGTCGATCTCATCGCCCCCTTCGCCTCCCGCCGCACCGCCTCCTCCCTTCACCAACGCCCTGGCCTCCTTTCTCGTTTTCTTGCCGAAGTCTGCCAGCTTGTCCTGGTTCCAGCTGGAAGCCGAATCCGTCTTCAACAGCGCTTCCAGGATTTGGGGCCCTCCGCCCGCATCGTCCGCCATCATCTCCTCCTGCGTTTCGAGCGCACCATTAGTATATAGCGTGTTCCAGGGGGAGGGGGGGGGGGGGGGGGGGGGGGGGGGGGGGGGGGGGGGGGGGGGGGGGGGGGGGGGGGGGGGGGGGGGGGGGGGGGGGGGGGGCGTAGGGGGACCGAAACTTTTATTATGAGCGAACCGGGAAAGACACGCACGCGCTCAACAGGAACACTTCGCAAAATATGTTGGGATCACGATTTTACCCCACAACTGACTGCTCCCTACACCAAAACAAAGTAAAATATGGCAAAAAAAAATAGGATTATTGGCTGAAAAGGGGGTCAAAACAAAACTACATACTTGCTTGGTACTGAAAAATAATTTGTCGGGAGAAAGTGACCCGCTACAAGAGAAATACAAATTGAACACAAGCGTTGAACATTGGTCGGAACACACTACCAGCGAGGGGCCAGACAAAAAGGTCGAAAACACAAATTGCGAGTTACAAACTATTTCTTTGACGAAAAACAATGGCTGAAAAAAAACAATTTGAATCAATCAGCGACCATGTATTTATTTCGCCGGCTGCTCCAGCTGCCGCTACTGCTGCTGCCGCTACTGCTACTGCTACTGCTACTGCCACTGCTACTGCCACTGCTACTGCCACTGCTACTACTACTACTACTACTACTACTACTACTACTACTGCCTCTGCTACCACTACTGCCACTACTACTACTACTACTGCCTCTGCTACTACTACTACTACTAACTACTACTACTACTACAGCTACTACTACTACTACTGCTACTACTACTACTACTACTACTACTACTACTACTACTACTACTACTACTACTACTACCGCTACTCCTACTACCACTCCTACTTTCACTACTAGTACTACGACTACTACTACTACTGTTCACGTTTTGCAGCGAACCGCTTTCGGCTGTAACTTGCCTGGATAGCCTGCTTGTCCTCCTCGGTCTGTGCCCCCTTCAGGCGGGTGCAGTACAGCACCTTCGCGCGGTTCTTTAGCAAAACCTGTCCAGACCACACACGTTCAGTACACACGGTGCCACAATACACCAGGGCAGGGCAGGGCAGGGCAGGGCAGAGCAGTGGAGGAGTATGGTCAGAAGATGGGACGAACACATCAAGGCAGTCACGGGAGACCACTTTGGTCGATTATCCAACCTTCTCGCGTGCTCAAGCTTGCTTCTTTTCCCCCATCCACCCGAGGATGCACAAAAAACAACAGCGTGTGGGCGTGGCCAGTGCAATAGAGAGATGTCACTAGATATATATAAAACTCGAGAGAATATCGCGATATTTGACATTTAGAGCCAAATTATGTGCCTCACGAGTATTATACGGACGTCGGGTATAGCGGTATTTTCGCCATACGTGGTCCGCAACACACAAATACATGCTTGGGGTATTTTTACCCCAAGCATACATTTGTGTTCTCTTTTTTGTTGGTAGAGCCGGATTTGGCAGACAAAATTGGAAACAGCCTGTCCCCTCTACTCGGTCATCCGATCATTACCCTGCCAGCAAGCACCACAACAGCAGCAGCAGCAGTGGTGGCCGCCACGACTTGGTTGAATGAGTACGGCAGACGGGTGCTCCCTTGGTCGGGGAGAGGCGGATGCACGGGATGCCCCGGTTCAGCGGCTCCAGCACAGCACCCAGTGCTCTGGCTGGGCGTCTTTCTGCCGGATTTGCCCCAAACCCATGTCCCCAACACCGCACGCCCCACCTCGTCCGGGAACAAGCGGGTAGCGCCAACCCGACCTTTAGTTTTTGGCGGACACGTCTCAGCACGAGCACGAGACGCGCCATCGTCTATGCCAAGAGAGCCAAATCCATGGTGTACGCGTGCGCTGTAGCCTGCCGAGCTACGTAGAGAAGCAGCTGCAGCAGCAGCAGCGACGTCCTCCAGCCCATGCGATGTTCTACGTGTCTGTGCACTTGCCGCCTATTTGTATTTCACCCATGTTTTATCTCACGTTGTTCTGGCAAGAAACCCGATATTGAGTTTTATATCGAGGGATTTGCGTGTACGAAAATCGCGATATTGAATTCGGCGCAAAGAGTCGAAATATCACCCTCTGTTGAGTTTTATATATGTCTACTGAGTAACACAACTCTAGTCACAAAAATAGTCCTAGATTGCTAGGCCTATAAACAGCAGTCGTGTTGTCCATTCGCGCGAAACTGCTACACCCGCATTCCAGTGCATGCAACACTGAGGGCACGATCCAATGAGCACTAGCCCCTCCCCTCTTCCTGTACTGAGCGCGCTACGTCGAAAGGGAGGATGTATGATAGCCCATCGGTCACAACGAAAACATATACCAGGTAGGTTCCATTGAGGGACGCAACTCTTCAACTCCCCGACCCTGCATACCCTACTGCAGGCAACACCCTGCCTTATTGTAGCCAATACCCTACTGCAGGCAATATCCTACAGTAGCCAATAGCCTGCTGTTGTAGCCAATACCCTACTGTAGCCAATAAAGACCCTATTGCAGGCAATACCCTACAGCAGGCAACACCCTACTGTAGCCAATGCCCTACTTTACAGCCCGAAGGAGCATCCCTAACAACACAATAACTGACACTACGAACAACACCAACACCACCTACAGCAGCAACTACTGTAGTATTGGATATCGTATCGGAGGTTTCGACACATCGAATATTCCAGCATTATCGAACTTTCGATAAATCGCATCGAACGTGCCTCGCCCTCCATCCCCTGTGGCATATCCGTGATTTTTATGCAGGTATTGAACGAAAGCTTAGACATACAATCTAATATCGATATCGTATCTATTACCGTACTTTTTCATCGGTATCGTATCAAACTCGATTTTAAAAAAAAACGATATACAACACCACCAACAACACACAAGCAAGAGCAAAGATAAACAACAAGAACAGCAAGAACAACCCAATTAATTCCGGAACCCGAAATAACAAGAAAATGAGAACAATCGTCGACTGGTGAATGAGGAAGCCACTGGACTGGAAACAGATACGGTTTCTTCGCAACACCGTCATGAGTCGTTAACGTCTTCTGGACGGAACGGCGGCCACTAAGACAAATGACGAAGACATGAAACCGATGAAACCGTCGAGAGCCGTAACGGGGAACTTGTCATCTAATACATGTAAGACATCAGATGATGAAATGATGAAATCGATGAAACCGTCGAGAGCGGTAACGGTTCACTTGTCATCTAACACATCTAAGACATCAGACGATGAAAAAATGAAACCGATGAAACCATCGAGAGCGGTAACGGTCACCTTAATGAAGGGGAACTTGTCGTACTCCAGGAGCACCACGAGCTTGTTCTCCACGTCCCGCTCGTCCGTTAGCTATAAAAACAGCAGAGTGCAGTAGCAGCATGTTCAGCAATGATAGCAGCACGTTAGCTGAAAAAAACAAAAAGCAAAAGCGTGTAGGAGCAGCATGTTCCATAAAATAGGCAGCGTGTCCCTGGTGACTTTTCTTCTTATTTCTGTAGTTGTACATGTTTGAACCGAGGACAAAAAAATCGGTTTCTGCAGCAAGCATATCGGAAAGCGAACGAAAAAAGAAAAGAAAAAAGAAAAAAGACCACGGGTGCAAGAAACAAAATAAAAACGACACCCCACTGCCCATTTTAGAGACCCAGACAGGGAGGGTGCACTAGAATAGAACTAAGTGAAAAATCTGATACAAATCTCGCTTTTCGTAATTTCGTCCATAAATCCCAACGCACTGGTTTTTTTTTTTTCATTTTGACACTGGTACGGAACGTAGGTCGTTTCCTCTTTTCGTCTACGAGGTGTCATAGCACCCTTGCGTAGACTACTACTGTATTATACCAGTTGTCTGGCATAATATCTGCCTCGTAGGTATATAGGGGTTCACCCACGTTTACTGAGGCATGCCGCGATAGGGGATAGGGAAAGGTTTTTCCGGCCGACGCAGGTCCTGAACTGAGGCACTACCCCGGATTATCCCGTTGGTGTCGCGCAAAATTATTCGTTAGTACACAGACAGGCCATGTGATTTGTTCATCCGGTTAAGCCTAAACGCATTCTACCAAAAATATTTTCGGTTTACTAAACACCATGAAGCTCCTTGGAAAAAACATGTGCTATATATGATCCTATCGAAGCAGACGTCTGCTGCAATAGGTCCAATGTAATACTTCTAGAGTACCAGGTATACGATTCTATCTGTCGGAGTAGTCGGGGCTCACCCATGGCCACTGCTATGACAACTCTCATAGATCAAATAGATCATCTCGATTCCCAGTTTATGACCTACTGCAGGCCTTGAAGGGCAGATATACTCCTGATACGTACAATCTAGCTCGTGTGGTGGCCGGACGGGACCTGACAAAGCTGCATGATATATCCATACATAGCACATGTTTCCTGGGGTGGATCTGTACGATGCACATAGATCCCGCACAACCTGTCACGACGGCAGCTCAGGAAATAGATGATCTAGTTCATGATCTACAGTAGATAGATAGATCATGATCGCTGTGAGGTGTGAATGTGCTCTATGTGACAATGCAGTCGGGGTACACACCCATGGCGACGGTGCGGCTCGTCGATAAAGCCATGGCGACCGCCGTGGTGCTTACCATGAGAACGTTGAGAACATCTTCGGCAAGTTTCGCGGAAATGTCGGCATCCCCGTAGAACTTGTTCAGCCCCCTTCAGTACACGGAATGCGCCACGCAGGATAAAAAAGAGACACACGAACAGAAACGGACGAAAAGCCGCCCATACTCGGTAATCGGTAATCGGCATGCAAATTGGCAGTCGGCAATTCACAATCGGCCATCGAATATTGGAAACCGCCACTCGGTAACCGGTAATGGGAAATATTCAATCGCTAATCGGCGATCAATGAAGAGTAACGACGTCCTGCCATCGGCAATCGGTAATTAGCAACCGGCGATCGACACTCTGCTATCGACATTCTGCGATCCGCAATCGTTCATCCACAATCGAGAATCCGCGGTCGGTATTCGACACTCCTCAAGCGACAGCAAGTAGTCGAAAATCGGTAACCAGCAAACGGCGATCGGCACTCAGCAATCGACAATCGGTGACCAGCAATCAGCAGTTGCCAATCGGTAACCAGCCATCGGCAACCAACACACCGCAATCGGCAAATTGATATTCAGTATCCAGCTCGATAATCAGCAAAGGGTTATCAGCACTGCACTCGGCAATCGCTAATCAGCAATCGGCAATCAACACTCTTCAATCGGTAAGAAGTAATCGGTAATCAGCAATCGGAAAGCGACGCACCTCTGAAGCCAATAGGCGTCCACATCCTGAACCGACAGCTCGTCAACGTCCTCCTCTTCCCCTTCCTCCTCCCCTTCCTCGCCGCGCAGCGACCGCCCTTTGCGGGCCTCCGTGCCCAGGTCCTCGTCCTCATCGTCCTCCTCTCCCGACTGCACCTCGTCCACCTCAGAGTCGTCATCTTTCTCCTCATCGTCGTCGAACACCACAGCAACGCCTATTGTAGAGGGAGGGGGCGTGAGGGGGGTTGAGGGTGGGGGGGGGGGTGGACTCAATATCATGCATGGCCGTAATCGTATGATCATATACCCTCGCACCCCTACAACGCCGGGACGGAGCACGTCCCGTTTTCACCGACCACGCAGACATTGCTTTGAATGAACGAATGAACGACTGCCTGAACGACTGAAGAAAGGAAGGATGGAAGGACGACACAAATTAATGCATTAACTGCCCTTACTTACCCATCTCCTCGTCGAGCTTCTCGTGGTCGTCGTCCTCTTCCAAGCCCTCCTTATCTTTGGCCTCCTTATCGTCAGCACCCTCCGCCGAAAAGTCAGTGATGCTCTTCCCAAGGCTCACGAGCTTCCATACGCCATTCGGGAAAAAAATTAAGCGGCAAGAAAATCGAAACAGGCCTTTGTTCAGAGGGGAGACTGCACATTCATTTGACAACTTTCACTTGCACGCCATACACTATGTACCAGATATTTGCTTACCTCTATATGTCACGGGGAATCAACACGTACTGTAACGAAGTACAGAAGCGGTATGATACGATATCGAGGTTGCGCAATTCGGACAGGCCATGTACAGATCATCTACAGATATATCCTGATAGAACTATCATAGCAGCTAGATAAATAGTTCCCTGATCCTATTTCCTGGGTTGGGTCTGTACTACGCAGATCTCGTACAACTCCTCACAATGGCAGGGGGGGAAGAACTAGATGATATACTGTAGATAGATAGATAGATAGATCATGATCTGTCCGGCAGTAGGCGGGCAAGATCGTACGTGCACGTACGCGAACCAGATATGTATCTGTCCTCCCTCCCTCTCTCATTTTCCTCCCTCCCTCCCTTCCTCTCTCCCATTCCTCCACCTTTCCTTTCCTGTGCTCACCTTATGAAACCGCTCTGGTTTCATTTTTCCGATAATTTCTTCCACGCCTTCCATGCGCTTGTGGTCGGTGATAGAATCGTCCTGACAATTGCGACAACGACGGCAGCGAGAACGACATCGGCACAACATTAACTACAATTAGAAAGTTGGATATCGTATCGCAAGTTTTGATACACCCACGCATCGGTGTTTCAGCATTGAAATATCGGCTTGTCGATATCGCAATATCGGGATTTCAACATCGAAATATCGGGATTCCGATATCGATTTCTCGATATATCGTACCGGTATCGCACGGTTTATGGCCTCCATCCTCTAGGAACACACCAACGCCACCAAACACCACACCATCAACACCAACAACGCCGACACCAACAAACACCACCGACAACAACACACCCACATCGAACACCAAACACAAACGCCTGCAACATCATCAAAACCTGACACCAAAGTCAAACCCAACAACACGCCAACACGGCACACCAACACCAACACCAACACACGGCACCACGAACACCATGCTAGCGTTATCACACGGGTGATAAAATAACACACACACTCCGATAAATTCCCAAGCTGAGTTTTTTTTTTTGTTTGCTCGACAACGGGCAGAAAAAAAAAAGCGCCGCGTCTGTGGATAACATCGCCCTATTTTCCAAAGCCATCATTTTCGTTATTGTGTGCGCTCTATGTAGGCCCCTTAAGGCACGCTTCGGAGAAAATCGGCTCTCAAATTCGTCCCAGGGGGTGCGTGATCGCTAGCGTGTCAATTAATCTCCTTCGAGAACTCAAAGCGAAAAAGTGGCCAAATAACATGAAGATTAGACCATCGCCCACACGAAGCAGCACTTTTTTTCTTCAACTTTTTTTACCATCATTTTCACCATCTTACTCATCATCTTCGCGCTTCTTTCTCTCTCCCTCCTATTAGTACTGTCAGTCGTAACTCAGATCCGGGGTCATAAAGTAGGCTCTTTTCCCCCCCCCCCCCCTACGGCAGGCGCCTTCCTGACGTTTTTTTTCGCGGAAAGGGCTCAGCAATTTCTCCCCTCGCGCAGACACTCGCGTCGCATTGCGCCCACCCACGCTCTGCTGGCGCTCTCGACAGCTGGTGCCATCTGAGAATGAAAAACTCCATGCGGAGACTGGAAACCCTGACCTCAACGCTATTAATATTACGGGAGTCCATAGTTAATAGGACCTATGGTGCACACAAAAATATATATATATTTACCTATTTTTACTAACAAAATTTGGTCCCATTAACTATGGACCCCCGTAATAGTAGTCGTGGAAGTACCACGAGACCACCTGGGCGACCGGTGTCTGTAGGTGACCAAACAAGGGACCGAACGTCAACGCAGGAGTTGCACAACACTCGGGCAGCGTGGTACCACTCTCACTGTCGTGTACCCACACAGCATGTTTTGACAAGATCGCCACACAAAAAGCAAGTCTCTAAGAGGAAAAAACGCCACCACTAACTCCTTCAAGACCAACACCAGCACCAAGCTGACAGCAGCACCAACACCGACACCAAGCTGACAGCAGCACGAATGCCGACGACAAGCTCGATGCCCACGCCAATAGCACGTCCGGAACGACACGCCAGTTTAGGGCTGGACGGAAATCGCAAAATGCCATGTCACGGCGAGTAGTGGCCGCGATTGTCTCATGCAAAGTATCAAGAGGGGGGGGGGGGGGGGGGGGGGGGGGGGGGGGGGGGGGGGGGGGTCAAAGTGTCTTGCTGAGCCCCCCTCTCCCCAGACCCCTGCTGGGGAATACTTGCCTGGGTTTCCAGGCGCGACCAGGCTAGACAGCGTAAATAACAGTACTACCAGAAGTATCAACACGTAGTATCCATAACACGATATGGCGATATTAATAGTAGTGGTAGTAGTTGTACCTGAAATAGAAGTAACCACTACTATAGCAGCAGCAGCCGTACGATAGTAGAAACAAGTAGCAGCAGAACAATAGCCGTAGTAGCAGCAGCAGCAGCGGTAGAGATGCAATATCGCTTTCGCAGAAACATACTTAAGAGCCGTCGCACATATATAACCAGCAAATTTCACGCACCTTGAGCCAGGCGAGGACTTCATCCGCAGCTCCCCTGAGCACATCCTGCGGCTGATCGCCCAGCGACGCTACCATGGTTGACAGCACCTCCTCATACGCCTCCCTTCGAAATGCACCAGGGTTATCATCATCGGACACGCGACAGAAGCTTACACAACGGGGGAAAATTGTTACAAAATACCGGTAGCTACGCTGGGAGAGGAAAAAATGGACGAAACAAATGGACCAACTCCGCTGTTAATAGACAGCATCAGTCACATGAAGCCGGGCTAGTCTACTCTACAGTAGATGACGACACAGTTCATGTCCCGCCTGCCAACTGGGCTAGACGACACGCGCGCTGCATGACACTACTCGAGCGGCTGGGCGATCCCACTACAGTATGAACATACTGTTGATAAAATCGTTTGTTTGCCAGTTTTCGTTCGGAATACCACCAACCCCATGACCAATACAAACACCAACACTAACATCGCCACAGCCAACATTAACACTCCCATTGAACCACCGCCACCATCACCAACCACCGCGACCACCACCACTACCGACCACCCACACTGCCAACACCAGCATCGACATCAGCACGACCCTCACATCAACACCACCAACACCAACCAACTGAGACGCTAGAAGACCGCGAGTTGATCCCTCGACGGGAAGCTCCCCCTGCACAAAAACCAGCATAAAAGGCCAACCTTTACAAACCCAAAAGTCCGATCTCCCACGATAGCATGACCTAGCGCAAGCGTGAAACCCTCGCAAGGGATGCGTGATCAGTGGGCAAATGACTAAGGCAAGAAACAAATGAGTGCGCCCACCCACCCACCTGCTCTGCTTGGTCTTTGGTCGATAGTTGATACTATCCAGCTCCTCCGTCTCGGTTAACACCGTAGACCCCTTCCCCGCGACGAACACCCTCTGCATTCTGCTCCGCTTTCTTTCTTGTTCCTCCCCCGTCGCCTTCCGCTCCCTCTTCTGAAGAGACTTTTTCTTCCTTTCCTCCAACTGCTCGTAGGGTCATTTCATAGGGTGGCGTGGGGTCAGATGTGGTACGGTATCCCCAGCCGTGACGAACCACAGAGAGAGTACACCCTGGATGCAACCCACCCCACAGGTAACTAACTCATAGCGCACCCCGGAGGTAACGCACCACAGAGGCAACAGACCCCAGGGGGAACACACCCAACCGAGGTAGCACACCCAAGAGGTAACACACCCGAAAGGTAACACACCCGAGAGGTAACACACTCAAGAGGTAACACGCCCAAGAGGTAATACACCCAACAGTAACACGTAACAGGTAACACACCCAAGAGGTAACACACACCCAAGAGGTAACACACGCAAGAGGTAACACCCAACAGAGGCAACGCACTGCAGAAGTACCGCCCCGAGAGACCGCAGCAAGTATGTTAGGAGACCGGCTTTTTCGGGTTTGTCGAGGCCCCTTTTGGCCGTTGCAGTACCACTGTAGTTCTAGTGCCAATCTGGGAGCTTCGAGGCCTCTTTAGGCTATAAGATGTCACTGCTGTAGTTTTAATCCAAGAGGGTGGTCAACGAAGGGGTCGAACCGCGGTCGCCTACTAGTAAATACCAGGCAGCGTCTTTGCAACACAGCTTAGCTTACCTCGGGTTTGCTCCCTTTGTCCAGCCTGTCCCCCATCTTCTGCCCTTTCATGCGGCCATGCAGCGACTCGACCTCGCCCGTGCCCTCCTCCCCTCGGCGACGAGAATCTCGGTCGGCCGTGAGCACAAGGTTGGAGTTCTGCAACAACAGGCGTCAACAACAACGAGGGTGATCGACCGGCTGTGAATCTCAGTGTGTGGATTGGCTCGAGACGGACCACGGCTCCCATGTGCTGTAGTGGTGGACACAGCACAGCAGTCGTGCAGAAGTAAGGGCCCGTAGCACTACACCACATAGTAGTGGTCTGTCCGCTGTAGTGGTGTAGTGCCTGTGAAATCGCTTGACACAACTGGGGTCAACCAGTGTGGTAAGAATGCGGAGGGATTAGTGCCGGTTGCCGCGACAGTGCCGGTATTGTTTGGCTGGCGCATACCACGCACTATAAAGGGACCACCGCTGTACTCGTACGTGATGAGCACGGCTTCAAGCCGTATAGTGACACCATCCGTGACGCAACCTTGAAGGTAGGATATTGAATACCTAGCACCTAACAGGGTGTAGAGTAGCGCTTGCCGCTGAGCACCATTGCCTAGTCCATTTTTTAACGTCCAGAATACTGACTCTGGTTGCGGTTGGCTGGGCCGGGTTGGGTCCACGGTTAGGCACTCATAGTGGCAAGACAGAGGGGTATATTTAGACAAGCAGTAAAGTATAGAGCAAAAAGGAGCATCAAGTGTACCATGTGGCGCCAACCGGCGACAAACCAAACGTGCCCCGGAGAAACATGCATGTTGTCTCTACGTATCCCAGACGGTTTACATATAACCATATCGTACACCTCGTACACTCAACAACAGCCTCCCTACCAGGTGAACGAGATATAGCATTGCTGACAATACCACGGTGATTCGAAAACAAATCACCCAAACCTGAAACCAGATCACCATCTGAAGGCAAAATTCAAAGGTCAAGAAACATATTCTCAAGTCTCATATCTCAACTTAAAATTCAACAATGAAAAAAAACAGAATTTCAAGTCTGATGGCTCAACGTCAAAATCCAAATATCAATAAACAGAACCTCAAGTCTCAAATCTCAACTTCACCGTGTCGGCGGTAACTCAAAAGCTTTCCCGGTGAACCAACGCAATGTCGTCGAAACTCTGTCATTTACAGTAGACATCAATGGGGCGCATGAATGGGGCGATCTCACCACTCCCCATTCCCCGTGCGTTTCGGATCCTCTGTACGTACCGCCGTATTTTTGTATCCTTACGAGAAAGTATAACTGCTGTCATGATAGACCGCAGTACAAGGCAAGCAGTCCTCTTCATCCCTGGCGGGCCGTTACACAACAGCACTCTAGAGCTCTGCCGTGCCGACTTCACCACCGCCCAAATTCCCGCTCTCATGCTCTAACACTGCCGTATCAAAAGGACTACCGTACAGGAAAAGAATGGGGTCTGCCGGTTTGTTCTGCCCTCCCTCGTAGCGTACAAAGCAGAAGATCACGTGCATTTCAGCGACAACCGTCTTGAAAAAAAAGGCTACTCGTCGAGGATACATCACATTCGACCAATGCTTCCATCGTTCAATGACCTTACAGTACTGATGGCGCACACATGCCCCCCTTGCTACACGAGAAAACGTCACACTCGACCAACCTTGCCATTGTCCAATGGTCTTGGAGTCGCTTCCATATTAAGCGATGCGCGTGAGCGCAGAAACCTTGTAAAAGACGTACTCAAGCCTACCTACGAGTACCCGGCGAACGTGGAAGAATCCGCCGTCAGGCTTCTTTTGTTCTAACATCTGGAGCACGGTCTCAATAACAACGAGGCCAGGGTCTGAGGGATCTCTCCTTGGGATGCCCTTTGTGGGGCAGGTGCGTCACTGCTGTGTCCCGTCGCCTCTTCGCCTCTCCCACGCACGCCACAAAGAGCGGCCGGCGCCGCAAAAACTGTATGCTTGGATTCAGCGAGCACTGATTCCTTTCGTTGAGCAGTCTCCGTGCTGCACGATCGCTCTTCGACGTCGTCCAACACGTCGTAAGGGCGGCCCTGCCGCGAGGGGACTTCTTAACGAAAGTAATAAGCGCTCGCTGAACACAAACATGCACTTCAAGGGGCATTTGGCCGCTCTTTCTGGCGTGCGTGGGAGACGCAAAGAGGCGGAGGGGCAAAGCAATCCCGCAGCTGCCCCACAAAGCACACCCCATCGATGAGACCCCTCGGACCCCGGCCTCGGTTATTATAGGGCCCATGTTCCAGGCCTCGGAAAAAAAAAAGCGACACCCGATTTTCTTCCACGTTTGCCTAGTATTCGTAGGGAGGCATGAGTATGTACTTACACTCGTACCCGCCAGGACGTCGTGGAGTACGAGTGAAGTATCAAAAGGCCCTAAACAAACTGAGGACGCGGCCAGGGAGTGAGGGATCTTTTCTTTGGATGCCCTTCGCAGGGAAGCTGCGCGACTGCTTTGTATCGTCGCCCCTTGGCCTCTCCCACGCACGCCAGAAGGAGCGGCCAGTGCCGCTGGGACTGCATGCTTGTGCTCAGCGAGCACTGATTCCTTGCGGACACCAGTTCCAGTGCGGCAGGGTCGCTCTTCGACACCGTCCCACCCTGGCCGGCGGACCGACGCACAGAGTGGGGCGGCGGTCCGCCAGACGGGGTAGGACGGTATGGAAGAGAGAATTTACCGCATAGGGACTTCCTATCGTAACAGAAGAAATATTTGGTCGCTGAATACAAGCATGCAGTTCTAGCGGCACCGGCCGCTCCTTCTGGCGTGCGTGGGAGAGGCAAAGAGGCGGGGGGGTAAAGCGGTCGCGCAGCTGCCCCACAAAGGGCACCCCATGGAGGAGATCCCTCAGACCCCGGCCTCGGTTATATTATTCGGACCGTGTTCCAGGCCTTGGAACAAAACATGCGTGGCACCGGACTTTCTTCCACCCTCGCCGAGCACTCGTAGGGAGACTTGAGTACCGGTATGTACTTACACTCGTACCCCGCCAGTGCTTCAGCCTCCCTACGAGTGCTCGGCGAACGTGGAAGATGAGTTTCGATTACAGCTAGTAGGTATCCCTTGTCAGCACGGAGTTCGATGTCTATCTGCCAACTTGATTGTTCCCGGAGAAACATGCATGTTGTCTCTTGTGTACTCGTAGAACGTTACATATAACTATACTAACGGTCCAACTATCTCGTACACATTGAACACTCAGCACTTAGCGTTTCCCAGAGTGTGAGCCTGACGATTCTTTCTTATCAGTGGGCCTGTACTCGTAGGAAGCTGCTACATAGATCAAAAGTGGTTTATAACCTCTGGTCTCTGGTCTGTTCTGGTGGAGTGCATGTACCATGTACACAGCAGAGTTGGGTGATGCCCCGGCTTCATGTTTGATATTTCACCTCTCGCCTTCACGTCCGCCTTCCCTCTGCTCACTTGCTATTGGCCTTCTGCCTATTGGTGCTTGTCGGATCCCTATATAAGCCGACCTTGCCTTGTTCACTGCCAACATCTCACATCTGGGGTGGAGCAGTCTGCTGCCGTGCTGCTGCTTACGAGTCGAAGGAGGGATATGAACCTACTGCGAGACTATTAGTAGAAATATATCAATAAAAAAAGCAACTGCGTCCCAATCAAAAGGGCTACAAGTTGGGCAATGTCCAACGGAGTCAAAGAACCTCTTCTCAGGGTCGCGATGCGAAAGCATGGCAATCACATGAGACGCCGATGCTACCAGGCAGGACCCCTGTTCTCAGTCCCGGTGCGATCAACGGCGTCTCATGCCATTGCCGTGCCTTCGCGCCGGGAGTGCGAGCAGAGCTCCTTTGACTTCGTTTTGACATCGAGGAAATCGCCTCTTTCGATTTGAGCGCAGTTGCTTCAATAATTTTAGCCTATCCATGGTAATAGTCTGGCAGTGCGTGTATACCCCTTTCGGCTCGAAAGAAACAGCACAGCAGCAGACTGTTCCACCCCAGGTGTCAGATGTTCACATCCAACAACCCAAGGTCGGCTTCGGACTCGACGAGCACCAATGGACAGAGGCCAAATCGGAAAAGGGTGAATGGGCAGAGGGAAGGCCGACGTCAAGGCGCGATGTGATCTATCAAACATCAAGCGAGGCTCTACGAGTAGGCACATATATTACGACCACGGTACGCGACGACGCAGGGGGCCCTCAGGGTGTGTCGTGCGAGTCACAGGGAGGCTAAACCTGCTGCTGTAAGTCTCAGTATAGTATGGTGCGTTTTACAAGGTTCCCCTTCGGGATGTGGTTGACTTGAAATCCCGGAGGTGTCTCAGGTTGAAAAGGGGGGAGCAGCATCATCATCAGGCGTCCCTATTTACTCCGAGTACGGCTGCTGTATGACAGGATGAGGTTCGATGACGTGTTTGCTTTTAAAGTTGTGCGTGGTCATGATTACGCATGTATGCATTTATCTCCTGGTGAAACAGACGAACACAAAAGCACCGTGGCTGTCCCAAAGACCACAGTTTGAAGCGCTCGCGGTGTTGCTGTTGTAAGTGTGTACCGTGACTGCGCGGTTGCTTCTGAAACCCCGAGGGAGTTTTAGCATCGTTCTGCTCCCTGCGCAGCATCCAATGAATTGCACCTCTCTTGAGATTATGTGCTGGTTCCTACTTTCTAGTTCCAACAGGAAACATAGCATACATAGCACACACGCACACACACAGGTGTACAGTCGGTGGCCGTATCAAAAGGAAGAGCTTGAGGCGGGGCTGTTGTTATACCGTGGTTGCCACTAAGTACAGAGCTTGAGCGACGGTGTCATAAACGGTGGGATATGAACTCAATTGCCAACCTTACTAGCATTCAAGGGTAACCACTACTAATAGACCACCGGGACGACCTGCATTATTGACAGCGCACACGCATGATATGACCCTCCCTCCCTCCCTCCCTCCCTGTAGTTCAAATCAACATTGCTCCATTAGCGACCATTAACGCACCGTATACGGATATGGTCGTGCTCACTCGGTCGAATACATGTATCACAAAAATACGGCACACGCAGCGGAGCAGGACTTTTGGCGTACAGTCGTGGTGCCACTCAAGTGTGGTCGGTCGCCAGAAAAATACATCGACCCCGCACTCATCCGGTTGGGTTGAGCGTGGTACCGCACTAAAGTAGGCAAGTGGGTATATGGGGAAACACTTGACCCCTTTAGGACTGCAGTCCCCTTTTTTGGGGACAAAATAGTCAAATTCTGAGTAGTTCGTCTCCAAAACGGGACTGCAGCTCTAAAAACATTGAGTAAATTACAAGCTACCCCAAACAATGCGGGGGCCGCCGCACCAAGGTGGGTGAGAGCTACCTTAAGAGCGTTGAATTCACACAGGCAGCGGGGATGTGATCGTTTTTCAGCGCTCTATTTGTCCAGAACTAAGAGAAGGTGAGGTTAAGGTTAGCGTCAATACCGAACAAGAACCGAATAAGGTGTTTTCGGAAAGAACTGGTCTAGAGCCTTCCGAAAACAATATATTCCACTTGAGCACCCTTCTTACCATTGTCGGCAAAACGAGCGCTGAAAAACGATCGCACTCACCACCCTGCCAACTTAAGGTCCTTCACGGTATCCAGGCACCGCAGTCGTGATCAAGTGATCAGAGCCATCAAGGCCCCGCGTACCGTGTACGATACACTGCCTTACATGCAGCACAACTGGACAAAAGTTGGGTTTCTTTCACGTTCAATCCACGTGTTCATGTACTGTACAACTAACACAGTCTGCACAGCTGTATTCACAGCGCCCGGTTGCCGAAAACGTAGGTGGCCGTCCCCAAGCACGGCGCAAAAATCTACCAAGTACAGTACAACTACTGCACTGCAGCAGTACGCGTACTGCGGTCTATCGTACTATCAACAATAGGAGGATTACATATTTTCTTTACGACCATGTGTGTTTCTTTGCTTGCTTGTTTGTTTTTTGGGGCGCTTCGAGATCGGTAGTGGCTGGTGGTTGGGGCTTTACCCGCCGCCGGAGGTATGCACCGTTGCCGACCGTACTTCCCGGTGGAATCGGGGTGATACCGATGATGATCTCCACGCGCTCCGATCCGGCGCGGCTCCACAGGCGGAAAGGGATTGGGGTCAGCGGGCGCCGAGCTGTGCTCAGTGTGCGGCAGCCAGCCTTGCCACCAATCAACTGCGTCTCCGTCTCAAACAGCTTATTATTAATAGTATCAAGCGAGCGCACCGTCTTGGGGTCGTTGTTCGGGGAAGCCCGGTGTTTGGGAGTGAAAGACCAGAAATTGAAACCGATGACGCCGTTACTCCAGTTTGCAGCGCTGTGTGTTGTGTCGAACGGCATCCAAGCGGGTATTACTGGACATGAACCAGGCGTCACGCTACATTTCCACCGAGTCGATTTGCAAAAAAAAGGAGTTGCCGACACCTTCGCCGTTGATTACGAGCGCGCTGGAGGGTATTTTATGTCGCACGCTGCCGTAGGTACCCCGAAATACGAGCCCGCCGACCTATTTCATCGGATACTGCATCAGAGGACACTGCCTGGCCCATTCGTGGGGGCCGGGTGACGCAGTTCTGGTGATACTTCTAGCGTTTGATTATTGATACCAGGGTACGTGGCATCGTTGGACGAAACGTTCGCTTATTTGACCCGGGCTGTCCGCCACAGGCACTGCTTGACTCGGGGGGGGTATAGCATTCATGGGGGGGGGGGGACCGCTGTTCATCTCGTGGCATCGAGCTACTATACCGTAGGAGCATCGACGTCTGCTTTCTACCGGTAGTCCGTAAGGCGACCAGGCCCAACAGGGGTCAGCTATTGTACGCATACATTACGACACCGGAGGGGGCGCATTCGGCATGAGCAAGGGCGGCGGTGCCATCACGCTCGTGGTGGAGTGAGTTCCTGTGGAGCTATCCGGCATTGCCGGAAAGCGCTCCCCTGTCGTCGTATCCGTACGGAATGAGGTTAGAGTGTACTACACAGAGGCCCTCGGAGCACTTCTCGTCGGGTAGCACATAAGAGGCCGGGATATGATCCCGGCGAATTCTCTCTCTCCATCCATTCCGCAATCGTGGACGGACTTGCCACAAAGGGCGATTGAAAGAGAGGAGGGGTGGATGGAAGCATACAGAGTCACCCAAGGCGTACGCCCGCAGAAATTCAGAGGATGCGGGAAAAACACACGTAAATCAGCAGAAAACAGTCGGGCCAGGGTACTGTACGGGGCCAGACGAAGTAGAATCTAGGCGACCTCCGCGTTGTAGCATATCAACGGTTTACTACAGTACCCTTGCGGGTCTCGGTCGTCCTAGGTTGCGTTTTTTAAGAGCCCCTTCAGTTGGCTTGGAGGGGGGGGGGATCTCTTGGGTGCTACTGCTGTAGCATCATGATACGACACAAGGAGCAGCGGCCGGTACCGCGGCTCTCGTATAATGCCAGCAGAGCCCCTCCCCAGTGTCGCAGAGAAAAAACGTAAGCAAGACGTTTCGAAGGGTACACAATGAAATCCGGTGCCACGATTTCTTTGTTCCAAGGCCTGGAACACGGTCCCAATAAACAGAGGCCAATGCCAGGATCTGAGGAATCTCCTCCTTGGGATGCTCTTTGCGGGGCAGCTGCGCGATTGCTTTGTCCCGTCGCCTCTTCGCCTCTCCCCCGCACGCCAGAAAGAGCGGTAGGGTGTCGCACAATTTGCACGCTTGTATTCAGCGAGTACTGATTCCTTGCGCTAGCCAGTCCCCACGCGCCCGGGTTGCCTTTTACTGCCCCGTCCTTGTTCCCAACGCTCCTTTCTGCAGCCGCCAGCTCCGCCTGCGAAGACCGCAAATCTTCCACCGCTTTTTCAAAGCGGACTCTTGGAATCGGCGAGCTCGGCAATTGCCGTGGAGCTCGCCGACAACAAGAGTTCGCTTACGAAGGCCGTGGGAGCTTTGCATTCTTCGCAGCGGAGCTGGCGGCCGCAAAGGGGAGAGGCAGCAAGGAGGACTGGGCGGGATGAAGTAGCTCGGAGAGCAACCCTGCCGCGTGGGGACTGGTGTCCGCACGGAATCAGTGCTCGTTGGATAGAAGCACGCAGTTCCAGCGGGACTGGCCGCTATTTCTGGCGTGCGTGGGAGAAGCAAAGAGGCGGGGGGGGGGCAAAGCGGTCGCGCAGCTGCCCCACAAAGGGCACCCCATGGAGGAGATATCTCAAACCCTGGCCTTGGTTACTATTGGGACCGTGTTCCAGGCCTTCAAAAAAAATGAGACATCGGATTTTCTTCCACGTTCGCTTGGTACTCGTAGGGAGGCTTGAGTACCGGTATGTACGTGCACTCATACCCGCCACGACGTCGTGGTTTACGAGTCCAAGTACCTACTCAAGCCTCCCTACGAGCACTCGGCGAACGTGGCAGACGAGTATCAAAGGCAGCTATTAATAGTAGCCCTTGTCAGCACGGAGTGGGATATCCATCTGCCTATTAAAGGTCCCCGGGAGAAACGTGCATGCTGTCTTTACGTACTCCTCGACCGTTTCATACAATCATCCAAACACCTCGTACACTCAACGCTTAGCGTCGCCCAAAAAGTGAGACCGGTGTGTTTTTTTTTTGTGTTCTTTGTGGGCCCGTAATAAACTGCTGTATCGAAAGTTATCTATTATAGATAGTATCTCTGGTCCGAACTGCTGAAGTAAATGTATCATGTACACAGCAGAGTCGGGCGATGCCTCGGCTCGATGTTTGTTTGTTCACCTCGCACGTTCCCTCTGATCACTTGCCATTTGCCTTCTGCTCATGGGTGCTCGTCCGATCCTGAGTCCTAACCCGACCTTGCGCTATTCGAAGTCAACGTCTCAAGTACGGGGTGGGGCAGTCTTCTGCTGTGCTGCTGCTTACGAGTCGAAGGGTTAAGGTTAAACCCTACGGGTGTAGTCTACACTATTATACGAAGTAGTCTATTCAATGCTACAGACTACAATGGAACCACAGTACCTGTCGGAGTAGTCTAATGTTTACCTGGTATACCAGATAACAGCAGTAGTCTACAATACACAATACTGCTGTACGAGTAGTACCGATAGAAGCAGCTGCGTCCAAATCAAAAGGGCAAGTTGGGCAATGTCCAACGAAGTCATAGGACCTCTGCTCGCAGTCGCGGTGCGAAGGCAGGGCAATGACTGAAACACCGTCGCGTTGCTACTAGGTGAACCCGGTATGTACACGAGTATTACGAGCGCGCAACGCAACGACACAGGATGTTCTTATGGTGTGCTGTGTGAATCGCGGGAAGGCTGAACCTGCCAAGCCGCAAGTCTAGCACGTCTTGCCAATGAATATCCATCATCCCCGAAGCAACGGCGCCTACCAAGTGTAAACAATCAAAGTGGCATACTGCGCGACGTTCAACCGAGTCAAAGGACCTCCGCTCGCAGCCCTGGTGCAAGAGCAGGGCAATTGAGACACCGGTGCAACCAGGCCCCTACAACAACCAGGTACTGCTATAGGTACGTGTACTACGAGCACGAAACGCAACGACGCCGGGCGCGCTTTGGGCGTGCTGTGTGCTGTGCGAGTCGAATGGAGGCTAAACCTGTTGCTGCAAGTTTTGCACGTCTTGCCAATCGCCATGCTCGAAGCAACTGTTGTGCCTTAGTCAATACGAGGTGGGGCAAACTGGGCAATGCCAAACGAAGCAAAGGACCTCTGCTTGCAGTTATGGTGCGAGGGCTAGGTAATGACATGATACATCGTTGTCGCCAGGTACCAGGTGCGTATACTCGAGCACGCAGGGTGCGCGTCCTAGCGCCGCAGAGAGTGTGCTGTGCGAGTCGAAGGGAGGCTAAACCCGCTGCCGTACGTCATGACAATGTATACCATCCTCGAAGTAACGGCGCCTAAATCAGTAGGTCACTCTGCGCAACGTCCAACCAAGACGACGGATCTACGTCCAACCAAGACGACGGATCTCTGGTCGCAGCCCTGGTGCGATGGCTCGTAGCCCGGGTGCGATGGTCGGGCAACTGAGACACCCTCGTTGCTACGTTGCTACCCACTTAAACGGAACCCAACGACTCAGGGCTGTGCTGTGCTACAGCAGTACTTGTGTTGTCTTTACTACCCTTACACGGATATTGGCAGCAGAATACAGAACCATCAAGAGAAAACAGAAAACATGACTACCGTATCAAGATCAAAGCCATACTGCCCGATAAAAAAGAAACAGCAGCGCTGATGAGCAAGGAAGCCAGGCAAGGCTGCGTGCAAGCCTGCCCTGCTCGTTTATTTGGGGCAGACGCGTGCTCTAGTACTGAGTATGGGGCGTTTGGTTTATATCGGCCCTCTGGAGCACACACCAGATACCAACGCCGACACCGCAGAAATGGGCATTTACTCACCGCCTTGTACTCGAAGATCTTGTTGCGAACCGCATCTTCCGCCATGGTTCTGCCGCGCCTCTCTCGTCTCCGCGAACGGAGCACGGACCAAAGCGGCTTTCCGTTCCTTCCTGGCGCTGAGCGCGGGCTGTGCTCTGCTCGTCCTTTGGTGCCCCACACCACCCCGGGGATGGTTTATTTTTTGCATAAAGCCTTCTTAAATAGTGGAACACCATATTTCGAGATCTCGAGATTATCCGCTCTCTCACAACGACTGTAGTATCCCTAGAACCGTCTGGGACGACGCCATGGAAGAGAGCAAGGGAAGCGACCCGCAGCCGTGTACACTCGGAAAAGCTAGTGGCATGGTGAGTACGGACTGCTTGCACGTATGCTCGTGGCGAGAGTCCTACTATCTTGAAGAAACATGTACTGCTGTTGTTGCCCGCTGAGGCATGTGTGTTTCAGCCTTTTTTGCACTGCTGTCACTGCTGCTGTTCAACGACAGCAGTGCAGGACCCCCGTCAAACTCGTACATAAGCAACCACGCATCCGCGAGGGAGAAGTCGATGGAGCCATGCAATTGCCTGGCCCACGGCTAGTAGCACACCCCACTCTGACACTGCCGCACAAGTGGAATAACACCAAAATTCAGATTATTACAAAGAAGGCAGATTATACCATTATATCGGAGTGTCGTCGTTGTTGCTGGAAGCTCGAGGAGTCGAAAAGTCAGTCTTGGAGATGCAGACAAGGGGCAGTACTATACTGCTGTGCAGGTATGCGTCGCCTACGTTGCTCTGCTGGTGGCGCATGCATCAAGCCAGGCCTGCCGTAGTCCACGCCACTTATGTCTGTCTTCGTGAGAGCCTGCTGTCTCTCTGCTGAAGAACCTCGTAGCACAGAATCCCCATACTGCTGTGGACACCAGGCCCTTTCCCCAACTGTAGTTCAAGCTCGCCAGAGGTGCTCCACTCCGTTCCGTGAAGACCCGAGGCACTAACCCACCTCGTGTGTCCTCCACGCCACAACCATACAAGAGAGAACCTGCCCCGGGCTCCGTCCCACAATACTCGTTGTGTCGAATGCCTACTGGATGCATCTGGATACATACGAGTACAAAAGTAGACCTACAGCAATACTTGAGTATACGCGTATCGAAAAAAAAAGCAGGTCTGGACGTCTGCACGGATCCAGATCATGCCTTTTTCAACCGTGCCTTGGTCGGACTGATCGTATAGATCAACTACAGATAGATAATCTAAAGATAGATGAGATACATGATCTAGATCCTAACCTGCTGCTAAGCGGTGTTGTCGAGGATCTGTGCAGTGCAGTGCCAACCCAGGAAACATGTCCTACTCTAGATTGCGCAGGTTATATATACACACGGATCCCACCAGGCAACATGAGCTGTAGATCCTACAGATCAGGGATTTACTGTATGTAGTATTGATATCTGCGCTGAAAGATCTATCTGCAGATCTTGAATTGTAGGTAGACGATATGTCTGTCCGATGTTTACAACTTTGATGAGAAAAAAAAATGGCGTCCCACCCCGCATGGCACCGACCCATCCACCCTCATTCCCACCGACTACTCGTAGCGACCGTACTTTACTATAAATAGTAGTCCTGTGACATTGTCAATCAAACTTCAACCTTGGTACAGCAGTACCTTGTGCCCCCCCGCCCCCGCCCCCGCAAGGCACCCCTTCACCGATATGCAATCCGTTACCTTGCTCCTGAACTGGTAGCATACCGCATCAGCATGTCACCCGTCACCCATGAAAGCTTACAAAGCCTGCAAAAAGGGTACATACCCCCTGCCCCGAATGCCATATTTTCATCCTTGCAAACCTCCTACCCTCCATTCAAGCAATGCCATCCTAGACGTAAGGCAATAAGCAACCCACGCCATCCCACCCGGAATGACGCATTCAAAGTTTGACCCTGCTACTGCTGCGAAATGGTTTGTAAATCGTAGTCATTCGCGCCGCCCGTATGGCCTCCACCCATACGCGCACCAAACCATTAATGCAGTGAATTTTAACCACGCACCCACCCGCGCAAAGCATCCCTTTGCCCTGGTACAAACCTTACCATCGATGCAGAAATGAATCCATTCTCCGGCCGCATGGCGTCCATCCACCCTCCACCCTTGCGTGAACCTTAAAAATGATGCCAACCCCTCCCCTCGCCCCCCCCTCAGGCCCTCCCTCTACCCTGATGCAAGCGTTATCATTGACGCAAAAATGATCCCCCCCGCAAGGCATCCCTCCACCCTGATCCAAACCTCCACTGATGCAGAAATACCCCGCCTCGCGCCGCCGTAAATCAATTACTTCGACACTGTGCCATCCGTATGCAAGTCCGCCTCACAAGCAGTTATTGGTAGGAGGCAGCTCTCCCTTTTCCTGCGACTCGCCTAGCCCTTCTTGGCGCTTCACGCTTGGTGCAGGCAGCCAATGTCGGCCTGGTCGGTGAAAACCCGACGTGCTCCGTTCCGGCATGGTAGGGGCGCGAGGGTCTATGATTCTACTACTACGGCCATGCATGACACGAGTACATTCCCCCACCGCCGCTGCTGCATGGCATCATCCCACCCTTATGCAAAATATCAGCACTGGATGCGCGTCCGCCCTCCCTCCGCCCCTCTTCTACAAGGCATCCCCACATCCCTGGGCAAACCTTATCGTTGACGCAGCCGTGACCCCCCCCCCCCCCGCCCCACCGCTGCACATCCTTACACCCTTCTGAATCCCTTATTTCTGATGCAACCCCTCCCGTCCCCCCCAACCCAAACCCCCTCCAGGCATCCCTTCGCCCCGCCATCGTGTCCATCCAACCTTATAGAAACCTTGCCATTGCTGCAACCCCCCTCCGTCCAGGCATCCTTTCACCTTTCACCCTCATGCAAACCCTAACAAGTACTAATAGTAGACTATAGAGAATAATGGAACCATGTCACGATAGGCCCCAAAAACGTTTGTAACCCACACTCAGCTGGGGACCTACTCCATTAGCTGGTATGCCGTAAAGAGGGTTGAGTTCGCACAGGCAGAGGTGCGATTCGTTTTTCAGCGCTCCTTTTCTCCGGTAAGGGAACTAACTATCAAACTTGATGTTTTCGGAATGCTTTCGACCAGATACTTCCGGATATGCTCTTATTCGGTATTGGCAACCCTCCCGTTCTGGAAAAAACCGAGCGCTGAAAAACGATTCGTACCCCTGTGCGAAGTCAACGGTCTTAACACTGCCCGATACCTTTTTCTGTCCCGTTTTTTTTAGTATTTTCGCAGTTGTTTTCGTTGTAAGCCCAGCCCATGGGGCTGGTCATCATCCGGTTTTATCCGTAGCCTTTTGTGTCAAACGCCGTTTTTGTTTTTTTTTAGAGTGTGGACACCGCATTGACCGTAGCGCGACTCAGATTATCACCCTTCCTTGCGCCCCCTACATCCGTCCCAAACACGCCTACCTGTACATCGTTCGCCTCCAAGACGGCGCGCGACAGCGACGGGCAGCAAGGCGAGAGCAGGGAGGGGGGGGCTGCCATCCCGGAGTTCCACCTGTGCGCGGCGTTAGTGGGGCATGCGGGAGACGTGCGAAGCCTGGCCGTGGGCGCGGGGCACCTCTACAGCGGCGCCCGGGATAAGATGGTCATGGCGTGGGCGCTGGACAAGGTATGCCAGCCTTTATGACACTCCTGTTTGTTTGGCTTTTCCGTTGTTTGTTTCCTGTTTCTTTTTGTTTGTAGTATACCGGCACCGTCTGTAAGTTCGGTATTGATCTATTGCCCCCCTTGTGACTTGGTTGGCTAGATATTAGTGCACGAGTAGCGACCGAAAATACCGCTGCTGTTAATATGGTGCGAAGCTATCAAGCGTCTAGGCAAGCCTTGAAGGAACAGCGCGCATCGGTACTACTGGCATCGTACTGCGCGGGTGTCGTACAGGACCAACGCCTCGACGGGTAGAGGGTTGGGTCGAAACTGGACTGAGTCCGGCGGGCAGGCAGCATATGGCCCGGGTTTCTGTTGGTGGCTGACTTTGCTCAATTTCCCACACCACCTCGAGATACGACTCTCCGGGAGTCTATCTCCACCGCATCTACCTCTCGGGATGAGGCCGGGTCGACATACTCACGTTTGCGCCGCGGCAGCACGAGTGAAATTTCCACACGGCATCCCTGAGGTAGTTGATGCGTGTGAGTGTGGTGAGCTTGAGCCGCACCAGGTACCAGATGCGTGTTTTTTCTTTTGAGCACCCGCACGAGGACCCCAAAAAAAAACTCTCTCTATATATAAGAACCGATTGTATTGAATATTGTTAATAAAATAATCCTTATATTTTCGGGCAGAGAGGTAGACGTTTCGCTAGGGTAGGGAGTAGAGATGCATGCAGCGGCAATTTCGCTCCAAAACGTTTGGCTTCAAGTAAAAAATTCACGCTTAACCCTGAAAGCTATCAGTCCCACGAACATAGGACTGTAACGAAAACGATATCAACAGTGACCTCGGGGAGTTCCTGAGTTGAGAAGCCCCGTCAGTCAGGAATATTGCCTCATTAAGGCAAAAAAAGGTGCTATTCTTACCCCTATAGTGAAACGCCTAAAAAAAACGTATAGCGCCTTCCAGTGCAAATCGGATACATCCCCTATCCCCTGCCCCGTCAGCGTATCATAGGATGGTTGGTGTCAACGATGCTCTCGGCTGTAAGGAGCATTTTTTTCTCGACGTTTCTCCCCCCCCCCCCCCCCCTATGCTATAATCAAGTTAACCAGTCCCACAAAGGTTATGAACACTGTCTCTGCCTTCTTTTGTGTCTCTTGGTATCATCCTTGACCAACTATTAATAGCTGGACACAGGACTGCTCGTTTGGTTGTTGTAGTTTCTATTGTAGTACAGCAGTAGCTCTTTGTCTTGACCTTCTTCTTGTCTTGAGTTCCATCTAATCTACTTGCGCCGTCCTTGTGTTGGCCCATCTCAGCTGGACATATCATAGGAGTACTGGTCCTACCAACGAAAAAACAGCGACCGTCTTCCCTCGGGAGTCTGTCTACCTGCGCCCTGGGCGGATGTATGTTCATCTTTATCCGTTTTATTTTCCTTCATTTGTTTTTCTGTTGGTTTCTTTCTGTTTTGGTTTTGCCCTTAATCGCGTTATTTTCCCTCTTCTTTTTTTCGGGCGTACGTACGCGCCATGGATACGATCCGGGTATTTTTTCGTTGCGAGTGATACGGGATGGTATCCCACAGCTCGCTAGTACGAATCTCTTGCGTACTGGTACTGCTGTGCGACTTCTTTCGTGCTTTATTTGCTCTCTCCCATCGAGATATTTCAGCCTGCGTCGTGACCACAGGCAGGATTTCAGGAGTGTTGACATGAGCTACTGTGAGAACATCAATGTCAGGCCATCATCGGTCACATGTGTGCTACAGTGTTATTAATAGTACATTTGTTTACGTTACAAGTGCCATCGGGCACTGTTGTGTCTGATGCTGGCGCTATTGCTAGGGTTGGGTTGCTTTTCTGGATTGTTTTGAGGCGCCCCTTCCTCCCCCCGCCGGTGCTAGTGCTGGCGTACTGGTGTAACTGTCTGAGCCGTGCATGAATGTGAGCAAGGCTTAGAACATTTGACACCTTTGCCCGTGCTAACTACTACGGGTGTAACTGTCTGTCACTGTCTGGGGCTTGCAACAGGGTTCTCAAGAGGGTATCGGATTTATCCTTCAAAGGCCTCCCCCACCCCCCCATTCCCTGCCCTTCCCTACCTTCCCCTCCTCCCCCCTTCCCTTCCCTCTCCTCCCCTCTCTTCCCTCCCCTCCCCCACCCATGATATATGCACCCTTCCCCCGGCGGTCTCCCCAGAATGGTCATATCGAAGGTACCCACAATTTTCCCGCAGCTCAGATAACGCTGCCTGATTGGGTCAATGCTCTGACTGTTCGTCGAGGTCTGGTGATGATGCCTGCGGAGGCGGGGGTGGAGAGGGGGATGGGGGTTGGGGTGGAGGCGGAAGTGATCGTCGCTGGATGCAAGGACAGCGGGATCTACAGCTTGGGGTGGAAAGAAGGCAACGCCGGAGGGGGGGAGGGGGGAAGTGAACAGGCGGAGACGAATACGCTGGTGGTTGAAAAGTGCGATCATTGTTGGAGGCGTTTTTGTGGCCTTCGTTCTTTGGCTGTGATGTGCCGGTGTGCGCCTGCCTACGGCTGGACGGGGGGGGGGGAGAGAGGAAGGGAGAGGAGGGAAAGAGGGCGGGGGGGGGGGGGTAATGTAAGGTAGAGTAGGGTAGAATAAAAGGGTGAGTGCAGGGCAGGGCAGCGAGCAGTGCTTTGTTTATTGGTTGCGTACCAGCTATAATATGTGCTTGTGATGATGTCGTTCTCGAATCTCCTCGCGTCCGTCGAGTCCGGCCAAGCCGGGTCGTCGGTACCTACGTGGGGGGCCGGGGCGGTCCTGGTTGTATCGACCGGCAGTTGTAGAAGCTCGGCTTCAGCCAACTCGAAAGGGGTACACGGTACAGAACCTTTTTTTTGGCGCGGTGTAGTTAATGACTCAGGTAGTACCCGTGTAGTGTGCTTATAGGCGCCTGTGCGTATGGTTTATCTGCCGCATGTGACGATTTCAGGACGCTGCTAGGTCACAACGCCCCCATCTCTTCGCTCTCCTGGAGCGCGGAGGGATTGTTGCTGTCGGGTTCATGGGATGAAACTGCCAGGGGCTGGGACCTGGAGACTGCCGAGTGCAAGTGGGTGCTCAGTGGGCACGAGGTGAGAAGATTGATGCCTATTCTGCTGTACACCAGGTATAAACTACTACTACTGCTACTATTACTACTGCTATTACTACTGCTACTGATACCACTATTACGGAGGACCATAGTAAATGGGCCCAAATTTTGTTAGTAAAAATAGGGAAATATATAGGTTTTTGTGTGTACCGTAGGTGTTATTTACTATGGTCCTCCGCAATATTAGCAGTGCTATTCTACGGTTAGCCCTGCGTTTTTGTGCGTATCGACCACAAAAAAGGCGAGATCGACCAGCAAAAAAAAATCCCCGCTAAAAAGCCGACGCCTCCACCCACCATGAAATTACTTGATTTCAGCGTGTAAAATTCTGTCATTTTCTGGAGGTCACACGTTCATCATCAAGTGAAACGTCAGGTACGTCTTCAAACCCAAACCGCCAACGTAGTGCTCAGCTCTTCGTTTATTTCGGGAATAAGACAGAGATGAAATCACCGACTTGGGGTCGGGGGTTTCCAAGTAATGCAGGCGAATCTCCAAGTCGCGAGGTGTAATAGGTATAAATATCTGACCACCATGTTGTTCGGATTATGTGGCATATTACGAAAAAAAAAAAACGCTGCTTTGTTTCTTTGCGTTTCTGCAGAGGGCTGTGTCTTTGAAAATCGCATGATTTGGGGAAAAAACGCGGAAAAAAGGCAAAAGCTTCGCGTGGGCCATGGGCTTGAAAAAAAGGCAGCCGCGAAATGAAATGCAACCGCTTACGAAGAGAGGACCGGTGCCGACACCATGCATAGAGCGGCGGGGCGTGGAAGGGGCGACAGGTCGCCGCGCGTAGACGGTGCTGTTCATTTTGTGTATTTACGCTTCGTACGGCAATAGTATGATATATATGGTATGTTTTGTTTCGTATTTTATAGCAGGTATATATGGCCATAGTCGTATGACCGTAGACCCTCGCATCCCTACAATGCCGGGACGGAGCACGTCGGGTTTTCACCGACCAGGCAAACATTGCTTGCACCAAGCGCGAAGCGCCGTGAGGTGTTGGGCGAGTCGCATGAAGGGTGAGCTGCATCCTACTAAGAACCGCTTTTGAGGCGGACTTTCTTGCATACGGATGACAGCATCAAAGAATTGATTTAATTTCTGATGTGGCCACTTCCAGAGACAGCAATGGGTTTACTATGTAACTGCCTCGTGGGTGCCTCACCGTATACACACTATGTGGTACGATCATTCCCCTTGTGCGGAATTAAGGTTCTCACCGCACAAAAATGATCAACTCGACCGCCAGCCGTGGTAACCTCCAAAAAAAAAAAAAAAAAAAAAAACGGTACCCTGAGAGGCGTGTTAAATAGCGTCGTCACCAACCGACGCCAACTCAACCTATATATACCAGGTATATAACGGAGGCAGGAAACGGAAACGGAGAGAATGCTCAAAGAAGAGGTAGTAGAAATACTCGTAGCGACAATAGAGAAACAACAACAGACAAAACTAGAGCGGATAGTGAAACGAAAAAGAGGCTGAGAATAGGATCATGGAACGTATGTGGGCTCGCCACGGAAGAGCGCAAAAGAATCGAAGTTGCGGAACAAGTATGTAAGCGCGACCAAGACATAGTGGGAATTCAAGAGTCGTGGGAGAAAGAGGGGGGGGGGATAAGATGCAAATTTAGAGAGTACGGATGAATAGGGAAAAAGAGGAAGGGACAGATAAGCAAGAACAGGGGGGCGGGGGGCGTGGGGTTCCTAGTCAAAGAATACCTGTGTGACATAATAGAGGTGGTCAAAGACACTAAATTCGACAAAAGCACATGGATTAAGATTTCAGGGGAGCGAGGGGCGAAATATTACTTGTTAAGAAACTTTTATATGCCCCCAGAATCGAAGAGCACGATAAAAAATATACAGAGGAAGTTCGGAGAAGTAACAGTTGGTGTGCATAGGTCTAAAAGGCCAGGAGAAGTAGTACTAGTGGGAGATTTCGATTCAAGAATTGGAAAGGCGAGCAAACTGAATGAGAATATTTGATAATATGGGGAAGTAACAAATAATAAGAATGGGGAAGAGATTTCAAAGTTCCTTAAGCACAACGAGATGAAGACGTTGAACGGCAGAGTAAAAAAAGCAGAACCAGAATGGACTAGACAGTGCATACAAAAGAGAGAATGCTCTATCCTTGACTTTTTAGTATTTATAGTAGAAAATGGAAGTGATAAGTAAACGGAACTACATGTATGCGCAGCGGAAGCAGGAACTACGGATCGCTATCTAATATGGACAGACAGTCAGCAGACGAGAGTTATCAAACATAGACGAGGGAGGAAATTATACAGATGGAGAATAGATGAACTAGAAGTAAAAGCGAAACGGGAAGAGTTCCAAGAAGAGATGACCAAAAATACAGAGCAATTTTCAGAGCTATTGGAAAGAATAGGTACAGCAAGGAATGGTATAGAGAGGGATGATGCAGGAGCTAGGATGATAGAAGGATGAGAGCAGTTGGTCAAGACCACAGCAAGTAAAGTAATAGGGAATAAGTTGATAGTATGCAACAGGGCAGTAAAATGGTGGGATGAGGAAGTGAAACAGGCTATAAGAGTAAGGAGAAAGGCACACGCAAGATATACATCGAGCAGAACTACGACAGGATGGGAGGACTATGCTATAGCTAGAAAGAAAGTAAAAGAGATGGTAGAGAAGAAGAAAGGGATATGGAAATACGTAGTAAATCAAACGAATGAAGACTTTGAGGGCGGGATGAAGCAGATGTGGGTAGGGATGAAAAGGATACTGGGCAACCAAGCAGGAGAAGCAGACACGGGAATAGCTACCTTAAGCGCACAGAACGGTAAAATGGTTGGTAGTTCGAAGGGGAAAGGGGAAGTACTAGTAGAGCATTACCGTTACACTCACAGCCAACGAAAGGTTCGACGCAGAATTCGCGAAGGAAATCAACACAGGAAATCAACACGTGGGCAGAGGCGAACGTAAAGGCGTCAGAAAAGGAAGACAGTGGTTCGGAAGGGTTACAGAGAGAGTTCACAAGGGAAGAAGTAAAAGAAGTGTGTAGCTAAACTAGAAAAGCAGCAAGGGCAGACCAAATAGTGAATGAATTTATCAAGTACGGGGGAAAAGGAATGCTTACGATGATGGTTATGTTGTACCAGGTATAATTGGATGTGGGAAAACGAGTACACCCCTAGGAGGTGGAGAGAAGTAATGTTAGTAAATTTGTTCAAGAAAGGAGATAAGGCTGATCCGGGGAACTATAGAGAGATAACGCTACTAAGCACTGTAGGCAAAACATTTTGTAAGATTTTTAAACGATAGAATGGGAGCGGTGATGGAGAAAGAAGACAAAATAAGCGAAGGGCAAGCAGGATTTAGTCCAAACCGTAGCTTCGTAGACCATGTGCACCCCTCAGGTAAGATTATTCAAGGTAGGAAAGACGCAAGACTAACAACGTACTGTTTCCTTCTAGATGTACAGAAAGCCTACGACGCAGTATGGAGAATTGGATTGTGGAAAAAGCTGTGGGAAACAGGAATTAGAGAAAAGATGTGAAGAATGATGGAATGTGCAAGAAGTGCTGTGATGCTGGACGGGGAAATATCGAAGTATGTTGATATTTTACAAGGAGTTGCACAGGGATGTACGTTGCCACATCACCTACTCAAGATATATATGCAAGGCGCTTCGCTCCGCGAGTGGCCTACGCCGCCCGCTACGCCCGCTCAGGAAGGAAAAGTACATCAAATTTTGCGAAGCGGACAGAGGTCCATGATTGAATATAGTTTTTTTTTTTAAATGCTGTACATAGTTGCAAACTGCCGACTTGATAATGCCAAGAGTCCCGCCGCCATGCTTCAGGAGAAAACAGGTCGGAAGGGACATACGCTTCGCGTCACGGGCGGTCCGCTCACATGCCGTACGTACGCACATACCCCAGGTACGTAGTACGTAGGGTACATTTTTTCTGTTGTGAGTAACTGCTGTATGTACGAAAGAGAATGCACAGCACCCCCCAACTGCAGCACCGCAAAAACACTAAGAATGAAACCGAAATTTCGGAAAGAAAAAAAAATCCCCGTCCCCTCCTATGTAATAATTTTCTGCCTAATTGGAACACCTTGCATTAGTCAAAAAAGAAAAAAATCCAACAGCAGAGCTTCTCTCTCAGCCTCGTAACACAGCCCGCCCCTCTCGCGACTACCTCGCCACCAATTCGATCCGGGTAAAGCTTTCCTCACGCTCTGTCACAGTGAGCCCCGTCGCCCGCCTCGCGTGAAGCCCGGTGCTCACCGTGGCCGTCGTTCGCCGGCTCGACAATGTTGGTGCTCAGACTGCGGACCTCTCTCTTTGAGCTTCAAGACCGGTCGCAAAAATAAGCACCGCTTGAATCTAATCTTGAAATCACGAACGACCCTTTATAATCTCGTAAAAACTCTATCAAAAACCACCAACGGAGGCCAAACAGAGCCCATTCATGCCTCCCTCGTGTCTCGAGGCACACGCGACGCCTAGGCACGAAAACGGCGACGCAGCTCCTTTCAACCCCCCCTCTACCCGCCAGCACCAGCAGACAACCGCGACGGCGCCGGGCTCGCCCGCGGTGCAGTGCTCCGAGTACACGCACGCACACGAAGCGGAAGAAGAAAAAAGGAAAAAAGGACCGAAAGGGCCAAGAAAAACGGAGAAAACAAAGACCCGCTGCAAAGGTTCGGCAAGTAATAAAAGGAGGCGATTCCCAAGTGGGAGCTCTGAGAGGCCAGGGATGTACCAACCGAGCACGCTCAGAGATCGAGATATCTATAAGAATGTCTATATATATTTTCGACCTGATAGTAGCAGTCGAAGCAGCAAGGCGGTGTCGACATTGATGCGTGCGGATGACTTCGTGGGGATGTCAGAAACACCCGAAGGATTGCAGAAACAAATAGAGAATTCACTAGAATACGCCAGGAAATGGAGGGTGACGGCGAACGTCAAGAAATGCGCAGTATTAATAGTTGTTTGTGACGAAGATAAGGTGAACCTAGTAAATTCAGTTGGAAGTGGGGAGAAGATGAATTGCCGATCGCAGACCAGTATACGTACCTTGGCGTGAAGATACCTAAGGACTGCTCTTGGGATACACATATGGCAAAATTAATAGCAAAGGGTAAAGCACACGCAGGCAGGATGGATGCGATCCTAACAGACTCGCACCTTGACACTAAGATTAAGAGATGTATCCCGATGAATGTGATAGTACCAAGACTAGAATATGCAGGAGAAGTATGGGAAGGGAATGCGAAAGTCGTGAAACAGTTGGAAACAGTACAGATGACAGAAGCTAAAAAAAAAAAACAAGATGCTCAAGTACGACTAGTAATACAGCATTAAGAGCAGAACTGGGAATGCGCCCACTTAAGACAACTAGAGACATGAGAAAGTTGAACTGGCAATATAAAGTAAGGAGCATGCCAAAAAAGAGGTTACCAGCCATAGTTGATAGAGCTGTATGGGAGAAAGTAACAAAAGGGCGAGCTAGAATAAGGTGGGAGGCGTAGTTGAGAAAGTATGGAAGGATATAGGGGGAAACCAAGAAGAGATGATTTCCGCCGGGAAGTTTGGGAGGTACAAGGCAGAAGTAGAAGAAAGGATAGAAAGAAGGGAAAGGCTAGCGCTGAGAAACAAGGTGGCATCGGAAAAACACTTGAGAGATATACGGGGGATTGAGCTATGGAATAGGAATGAAAACGTATTTGCACGGCCCAATGGACTTCGCCAAAACGCTGAAACTGCGCTTTCGTGTAGGTGACCTGGACCTGCCAGAAAGAAGAAAGCGGTATACCAGTAGCCGGGACGAGGAGGAAGTAGATGCACAGATGTGCCCATGTGGCAAAGAAATAGAGAGTAGAACTCACGTAGTAGGATAATGTGAAATGTACAGGGAGGAACGGGATGTGCTAGAAGAAGAGATGAGGGAAATAGACGAATGTAACATTGAAGAGTTGCTACACTAGATATTGAGAGCAACGAGAAAACGATCGCTATCCAACTGTAGGAGATAGATGGTGGCCACAGGCGGCCAAACAGGAAGGGGATGAGATTAGCAAAACGTTTCTATGTAGTATACGGAATCAACGTGATGAGCGCCCAATTTGTTGGAGGTGTATCTATTAGGAGTAGGAACGGTGCTCCGTCTCGAAAGAGACGCGTGGTCAATGGTCAAATGTCTAAGGCAAGCAACAAACGAGTACCCCCCCACCACCACCCCGTGATTTTTCGCTGGCCTGGCGTCTAAATTGACCTGTGCTGTTCCCAAGCTGCCGCTGATACTGTGGACCAACAGTAGACCTATTGTTACACGAGGGAATAAATGGGGTGTCTGCGAATACTTTGATTGCAATCAAAATTGGTTGGGTTCTCTGTGGGCTGTTTCCAATACGTAGATGACCCAGTCCATGGAACCTCCTATTACGAGGGTCCATAGTTAACAGGACCTATGGTATACATAAAAGCCTATATATTTACCTATTTTACTTACAGCATTTGGTCCTATTTACTATTCTTTTTTTCTATCATCACTTTTACTTTCCAGCCCACTCGTAGGAGGTTTTACCCTCGACGATCTTCTGGACAAGCCGTGGTCACAGGTGTCGTCCCTTCTCCCCCCCCGGTACGTGCCTTTAGTTTTTATCGCGCATAGGGTTCAGCATTCCCACTGCTCGTCGATTTTCATCGAATGTACAGCTAACTCACGCTCTCGCGCTTTCCGCTAATCAATTTTATGCAAGAAAAAGTCCCTACGAACATGCATTCGGTGAGACTCGAACTCACGAAATTGATCTTGACAGGCTCGCGGACCACCTACCAAGCCACCGGGGACGCCGGTCCCCCGTGAATAGGCAAGAGTGGCCCAAATGCCGCCTCTAACCTCGCGTGCTGCTGTACTGTTGTCTCGCAGCAGGGCCAGATTTTATCGGAAAGGTTTTTTTTTTTTTTTTCAAGTTGTACCTAAAATCTGTCGCCCGCCGTTTTCCAACCCTCGTCCGCCCCTCCCCTGCGCTGCTTAGAATAATGTGTGTGTGCTCGGACTGGGCCCCGGTTCAATCTTGACTGGATCAACCGGGCTGGAGGTTGACGGGCGCTTGGTAGGACAGCAGATCAGGATGTGGGAAGGGTTCCCACCGAAGGTAGGATGGGATGGAGGCGTTATGTCAACGGTGGGGGAGGGGGGAGGTGTACTCGTTGTTGTACATGGCCGTCGTCGTATGGCCGTAGACCCTCACATCGCTACCATGCCTGGACGAAACACGTAGGTTTTCGCCGACCTGGCAGACATTGTTTGCACCAAGCGCGAAGCGCCCTGAGGTGTTGGGCGAGTCGCGTGAAGAGTAAGCTGCATCCTACAAAGAACCGTTTTTGAGGTGGATTTTTCTTGCATATGGATGACAGTGCCAATGAGTTGATTTATTTTCCGGTGTGCCCACTTTCAGAGGCAGCAATGGGTTTACCGTTTACTACGTAACTGCCTCGTGGGTGCCTTACTACCATGTACACACTGCGCGATACGATCATCCCCCCTGTGCGGAGTCGGGGTTTTCCCCTCACAATGGGAATGATCTAACTCGACCGTCAACCGTGATGACCGCCAATAAAAAAACGGTACCCTGGTTGTGTAGCTCACGCAGTGAAAGGCGTGTTTCACAGCGCTGTCGCGAAACGATACCATCCCGACCTACATATACCACGCATATAATATGTAGGGGGGGGGGTAGGGGTTAGTTGCTAGGGAGATGGGGAAAAGTGCGGGGGGGGGTAGGGGACGCACTCGTTTGTTGCTTGCCTCAGTCATTTGTCCATTGACCACGCATCCCTTTCGAGACGGAGCGGAATCGTTGTGTATGACTTCCCTCCTTCAATGTGCGGGAAAGCACCTCACGCATCCCCCCCCCCCCCCCCCCGGCGCCCCCCCACCTCCTCACGCCTCCTCCTTCAGGAACGCCGGAGCCTAACGGATCACACCTCGGGCATCCGGGACCTCTGCGATACCGACGAGCATGGCGTTGGCGATGAAACCGCCGGAGGAGGCGGCGCAACTTCAACTTCGCCTTCGAAGGCGTTTTGCAGCGGCTCCAATGACGGGACTGTGCGGGCCTGGAGTGGCGAGGGGGACTGCCAGGCGGTGTTCACCGTTCCAGGTGGGTATGTTGTTGTCGTTGTCGTTGTGGTTGTTTGGTTGGTGGGTGAGTTAGTTAGTTTTGATTGTTCGGTGAGTTGATTTTGGTTGTTTTGGTTGTTTGCTTTGTTTTGTCTTTGTTGTTTGCTAGTTGCGTGATTTGTTTGTGTGTGTGGTGGGTGTGTCCGTCTGCTTGCTTGTTGGCTTCTTCGCGTATTATGCACATGATCTCCCCCCGCTTCTCCCAACTGAGGATGCTAGGAACCCGCGATTTTTTTGCCCCATCACTGACCACCCCTACACTATAGTATACTCAGGGCACACGAGGTCATGCAGCGCCTGAAAGACCCACCTCCTGTCATGGCTATCATGGCATCTTTGTTGCCAAGGGGCCAAGGCGTCGGGTTATCAAGCAAAATCACTCATCCCTCCACTGTGGCTACCGCTTCTAATGCCCCAATACCGCAACAGGTGTCCCCTTGCTGTACGCCGACAGCACCAAACGCGTACTCCTCAAACGACAACGTTTCGCGGCGATTAACAATTCCTTCCCCCTCGCGCTTCAACGCGGCTCGCCGTCTTCCCCGTTTCATCCGGCTAACCCACTCCTCCGCGTCCTTCCCCCCGCTTCTCCCCCTTCCGCCCGATATCGCCTGTTGCGGCGCCTTTGCTCCCCCCCGTGCTCTCCCGCTCCCAATTTTCTCGCTTCACGTGCACCACGGATGTGGAACTCCCATCCCCTATCCCCTTGCTCCGCGTCATTGCTACCCCGCGCTGGCGTGCGATTACTCCCTTCTCCTATTCCCGTTGCCCTTCGCTTTTTTTTTTTATGCTGCCATGTGCTACAATACTATAATATTACCGTTGCCGCGCGGTGGTGTGTGATGATCGACGCGGTGGTTCTCGGTCAGGCGAAAGCTTCGTGTTCGGCGTGGGGCATCTCGGCGGAGGGCTGGTCGCCGCAGTTGATGATGCTGGCAACCTTAGCGCAGCAAGCCTGCCACCGCCCCCGCCCCCATCCTCAACCCCCGACGAAAAAAAAAAGCCTCCCTCATATACAAGCACCCCAAAACCGTCTGGTCCGTGGCGGCGCTACCGGGGATGAAAACCAGCATCCCCGGGCTAAAAAAACAAAGAAAAAAAACGCCTTCCGTTTCTGACGTGGCCACTGGATCGGCCGATTTTATGGTGAGGGTTTTTACGGCGGACCCCGCTCGGGCTCTTCGAGGAGAGTCGCTCAAGGAGGCTGAGGAGGCGGTTGGCGTTGGGGGGGGCGGGGGCTGTGGTTCTGAGTTTGGGGGCGGGGGGGGTGAAAGGTTGCCGTCCATGTCGGAAATGGGGGTGATGGTGGGAGGGGAAGATGGACAGCTGAGCGCGTTTTATGACGAAGTTACGGGAGAGGCTAAGGTGAGAGGAGGGAGGGAGAGGGGGGCGGGGCGGAGGAAGGGGAGGAGGGGGAGGGAGGGAGGGAGGGAGGGAGAGAGAGAGCGAGGGGGGTAGAGAGATCCGCTCGTTGTTGTTTTTATTCGGTACTGTACAAGAGATGGGGTAACTGTAGTTAGAATAGTACTATTTGTCATGCTCAGCTGGTTCTGTAGAGTTAGCAGACTCTTGGCAAAACCATGCGTGCTACAATCCGCCATGTTGGTCTGGGCCAGTTTTCCGGGCCCACCGCACGTAGAATTGTGCGAATCTGTGGGCTTATTTATCCCACTGTCCACGACTACTCAGGAAGAATAAAAGCATGTGATAAAGCTTGCTTGTGATTCCGCTTTTAGGTACTCCCTCGCTCGCCTCGTCTCGTCGTTTATCTTATGATACTACGAAGTATGGATCATCTCCATCGGTCTCTTTTTTGTCTTTTCTGTTTTATTGTCTAGTACGGCCCTGCCCCCCCCCCCCGTGTCTTGCCTCGTCGTGCCGTGCCGTGTTGCACCACTGTACATGTCATGTGACGGTCTGATACGATCACACTACTGCTACGATACAAGTAGCACTTTTGCCTTGAGAGGAATACTTGTGACCGACTATCACCGGGGACCATAGTAAATAGGACCTACGGTAAACACAAAAACCTACCTGGTATATATTTTACCTATTTTTACTCGCAATATTTGGTCCTATTTAGTATGGTCCCCCGTAATAACACACTACCCAATAAGGCATGCAGCATTGTCGTTACTGTGTCGTAGTGGACACAAGTCGTAGTGTTTCACGATACTCGTACATACGAGTACTCGTGGTTTACCTACTGCTGTAGGCCATGAGATTGCTCATTTTCCTGTCCAAATCTGTTTTTCGGTTGAGGTGCGTACCAAGTTTCTAAAGCGCGAAGTCTCTTACATAATGACGTGCAAGCCTGTATACCGTAGCAGTCGCAGGCTCCATACGTCTGATTTTAAAGGAAAACGCACGACCAAAATTGTTGTAAGAAAATAACTATTTTACACGGCCGAATTTAGCCATATCAACTCGATTCCACGACACTGATGTGTGTTGAAGGTTTTCCGATGGGTGAAGGCGGTGGGCGAGGGGGGAGGACCCTCAAGGTGGGAGCCGTTGGGATCGCTGAAACCGCCCGTGCGGAAGGTTTCCTTCGAAGGAGGCTTGTACGACAAGGTCAGTTCAAGTTGGAACGTTGTCACTGCCACCTTGACTCTCGCGCTCATGCTAGCGTATGAATCCTCGTGTACAACCCTAAGTACAATCCGACGCGAGTCTATGTACTATGTACGAGGGAAATAATGAAGGCACGAGCAGTAGTGCGGAGCGGCGAGGAGAGCCTGCTATGTGACCCTGGATCTACTATAAGTTACGGCTTTTATTGGAGGGGGAGAGAAAAGAAGACCGAATAAAATAAATAGGATGCCCCCCCAAAAAGGATGGTTGCGCTCTTGTGTTTATGTGACGTTCGTGTTCGTGTATGATATTCTCGGTCGTCAGTGATTTCCACGCGTGATTTCCACGCTCGTCTGTGTTTTTTCGCGCTTGTATGATAACGAGGTAGGACTGATGGGTGCGATTACCGTTTTTTTAGTATGTTTTCCTGTTCTGCTTTTTTTTCCTTCCACTCCACAACCTGCCAATCTGTGTTGAGCTCACAGACTAGATTACCACCCCGTATGTTGTACATGTAGACTAATGCTCACGCCAATAAGAACGACCATACCTCCCCCCCTCCCCATGTGATATTTGTATGGAATGTACCTTAGATCAGATAGATCAATATTTATAGCTACTGTAGCATCGGCCAGATGACGATCTAGATCCTTCTGGATTGTGTATTTGCCGTTTCGAATGTTGCGCAAGATGCCATATGATTCAGATCCCACCGGGAAAATGTATGCGCAAGAGCCGGGTCAGTCATACAGACCCCACTCGGCCAAAAAAAACAATATCTAAATTGCACAGATCATACAAATCAGGGATCTATCTACCCCGAAATATCTACCGTACATCGCACAATGGATTGCAATCTCATCTGATAGTTTTCGCGCCTTCCAAGGTGATTCCGGTGGAAGTGGACTCTGCGTCCCGCGGGCTTCTGGTCTTCCAGCTTGGAGTGAATAATGACGACGACCCTAAGAGTGTCGCCGCCGCATTCTGCCAGAAGCATAACCTTGGCCCAGAGTGAGTCGCGGTGATGGTGTTGGTGTTGGTGGTTGTGGTTGTTGTGGTGGTGGTGGTGCCGATGGTGGCAGTGGTGGTGGGGATGACGGTGGTGGTATTGGTGCTGGTGCTGGTGCTAGTGGTAGTGGTGGTGGGGGTGATGTTGGTGGTGGTTGTATGGGTTCTTGTGGAGTTGATGGTGCTGGTGTTGTTGTGGATCGCAGCTGGTGACTGGTGACATCGGTGTTGTTCGTGACCAGACAAGAACATTTTCGCAAAAAACAAACCACGTGTACCCCTCCGTTGTCGCGCCTACGTCTTGCTGCCGTGTCGCCCGTTGCGCCCCTCTCTCTCTGCCCAGGTACCTGCCGCAAATCGAGCAATTTTTGTTTCTGACGTCTCTTTCATGAAGGAAAAGTGCAGTGGCAGCAGTAGCAGCAGTAGCAGAGGACACCTACACTCGTAAGAAAAGGGAATGCTGGCCTATGCTGGATGTCATATCTGGGAAATAGTGCACGACACACTATCTTCAGCATAGCGGCTCCCGAATTTCTTATTTGCTAGTAAATATCAGCCTGGCGCTTTTGCACCTGGGGTTCCCAGGGATGCATTCTTAGCGATGCCTCTGTTAGTGTTCGCTGCTTAGTGCTCGCTTTCTTGGTGCTCGTTGCTTAGCTAGCTTTCTTGGTTGCTCTAAGCCCAATAATTTATTTCTTCCGATAAATATCAGCCTGGCGTTCTTAAGGCTTGCTTTCTCAGCAGGTGCCCTGCTCTGTTGGTTTCTACATATGGTACAGTGCTCATAGTCACGTACGGCATCTCCCCCCACTCTCACATCGCCTCCATGTTGCTGCCTCCGTGGTGTCCCCCTTGTTGGCTTATTCGCGGCAAGGCATGTCAAGTTGCCGTGAATAATGCTGTCTCCGGAAATATTGCCTTTGAGTTGGCGACCGATTCGTGAGGCGTCTAGTCAAGTTATTATAGCTTTATCATGTTGCCTCCACATTTCCTTAGTGTTGGCTGATGTCGGGGCAAGTGAAGTGAAGTGAAGTGAAGTTTGGTATCATTGCCTTCGTAACGCCTCGTTTTTGGCTGATTCGTGGCCAGCAAGAGTCAACTTTGTTTCATCACGTTGCTTCTGCAATCCTCCCTTGGCAGCTGATTCGCGGCCAGGCAAAATTCGAGTCAAATCGCGTAGTGTTCCCATCGTTGGCTGTGATTTGTGGCAAACGAAGTGAAATTGTTTTGGTCATGCTGTCTCTGCAGTGCTGCCTTGTTGGCTACTGTAGTAGTAGTTCGTGGCAAGCGAGTGAGATCAAATAGGTTGGATCATACTGCCCCTGTAGTGCTTCCTCGCTGGGTGATTCTTGGCAAGCCACGTCAAGCTTGTTATGTCATTTGGCCTCCGTAGTGCTTTTTGGACGGCTGACTCGTTGCAAGGCACATATGAAGTTGGCCTGATGTGTATTGCCCCCGTATTGCCCTGGTGTCGACTTACTATTGGTGACAATGCATGTCAAGTGGATTTGATCGTGTTGCCTACACAAGGCCTCGATGTTGGCTATTTCGTGACAAGTCAAGTCACATTAGTTTGGCCATGTCTGCCACCCAGGGGGAAGCGGGGGGGAGGGGGTGTACTCACTGCCATGCATGACCGTAGTGGTATGACCATGCGCATGCCGGGGGGGGGGGGGGGGGGTACTCGATATTCTGCATGGCCGCAGTCGTATGGGGGGGGGGGGCAGATGAGGTTCGTGTGGTTGGGGGGAGGGGCGAAGGAGGTTGCGGGAAAAAAAGAGTGCAGTGAGGCGTTTGTTTGGGTGATTTGTTTGTTTTCCGGCCCCGTCTTTCGCTCGAAAATTAAAAGACACCTACGTTTACCCCAGCTGTGCGATGGAGAACTGTCATCGTCGAAGCTCGTAGTTGCGAGCTGCACGTGATGCCTCGATCGCGCGTACTACTGTACGTGGTAGGTGCCAGTAGGTGCCAGTAGGTGCCAGTAGGTGCCAGTACGGGTTCTGCGGCCGCGAACGATTATTTTGGGCCTGTAGGTGTAAGGGTTTATAGGGGTAGGTGGGAGGCGTGCTACCACCGGCGTAGCACGTTTTGGCCAAAACAGTTCTGACTCCTTAACCCGAGACTGCCATCAAAACAATGATGCCATGTAGGGGTGCTATCAACGGTCTACGAGCAGCGTGAGCACCCAGCGTAAGGGGTAGAATGATAGATGCTGCGCCGGTGCCGTGCGACTCCTTGCTCTCAACCGTTTGTAACTCGGACACTACTTCGTATCATTCGCCAATCACGCAATAATAGCCGCTGCTGTAATTTTGTTTTTTTTTTAAGCCCTTCCGCGCATTGGTAAAAATATAGCTTGAGCTCACCACATTTCCACGTTTAGAATACGTGTCGTGTTTCAATTGAACCCGTGGCTCCCGCTGCAACAGCACCAGAGCAGGCTGCCGTTACCACTGGCGCTTGGGAATGTTGACCCAACCTGACCCCCGAGAGGGGCAGGTGCGATGGAGATAGCCACCCGGGAGAGTCATCTCCGGGTGGTGTGGGACTCGCACGAACTCACCCACTGTGAAAAAACCTAGGCGATAAAGCCTGCCCGCCGGACTTGGTCCAGTTATGGTCAACCCTACCCGTTGGGTCGTTGGTCTTCAACTATAATCGCCCTATTTTTTTATCGTCGAATTTTCCCTCTGTAGTCCCTTGAGGGCTAGAATCAAATGTCCTTGCAATGACATTCTGTTTCACCATGTGATTCGTGATGCACCTACGTATATATCATGATTTATATTTATACAGGCTTCGGGGTGGTTCATCTGGTTGTACTTTTTCTTTGCTCAAAAACCCAAAAGCGTTGTTTTCTCGTGAGGGTATTTTCCTCCTCAAGCAACAAGCCGCATACGGTAACAAGTACCAGGTAGGTGATACAGCAGTACGTCTACCGTAGCAGCCTTCGTTACCTTTTTGCCATTGTTCCACGTTGATATTCCAGTAGTTAATTCCGTCTATATATCTTGCCAACAGCATAATTTCAATTCTACGACCCCAGCATGCGGACAAAACTCCTATTAATAGAGCATCACCCCTATGGCTGTGATCAAAGAGCGGTGAGGTATGCGTCCTTCGTGGACGTAGTCCTCGGGGTCTACAGCAGTGTGAGGCATGTTTGGGTTACATCAGAACCATCCATCTTTCAATGCGATGCAGCAATGGCATGGTGATCTACTGTGTGAGATACGTTTGTTTCAGATTGGAGCCACCTTTTAACGCGATGCAGCTAGGATATGGCGGTTCTCCCGTCCAGTTTCGACGTCAAGAAATTGAGCGGTTCGTGCCTGCGGCTTTAGTCAACGGCGTCAGGATCGCACTGCTGCTGCTGTTCGGTAGAACAAGATACGCCACCTTTACAGAAGAAGGTGAAATACCTAAAATACCTACTCTCGTACACCCATTTATCTCCGATGCAAACGTTGCCAACCCTGCGAGCACAACTACCTCATGGATGTTTTTCATGTGCGCAAACGAGATGCTCTAGGAATGCTGTCTGCTTGCTGAGGTCGTAGAGTACTACTACTGCTGTGTCAAATGTTGATGAGATAGATGCAGACATACCGAACTCACGATGACACTAAACCAAAACCTCGGAACGACTCCTGACGATTGCCAATTATGATCATTGTGCTTCGCGGCTTGCACGCATCGACCGAGGGCACGACTAACTCCCGGGTCTAAATCGTGGCGTCAATGAGCTCAACTCACAGTATGGTCACCTTTGTTTCATACCCAATGTACCGCAGTTCTTGTGGCCGTGTGTAGCTATCTCCTCCCCTATCAAAAGTCGACGTCAACAAGCGGAGTGTTTTTTACTGCTTGTCCACGGCTTCCGGACTGCAGCTATTGTCAGCTCTACGCAACAGGAGTTGGTATGTCTGCAATTCAAAAACCTCCTACGAATAGCATTTGAGCGCAATGCCCCTTTTCTTGCGCACCCATGTCATGCACATCTTCTTGCGGAACGAAACGCGTCCAACGACACGCGCCGCGTGCCCACGTTGCCTTCTTTTGCAAGTCGGTTATCGGCTATGAAAACGTGTTTTCTTTTTATTTCCGCCTCTCATTCCATGATACTATGTACCATATCATCAGCACCATGGCCTACCATACCATAACGCCATCAGGACATTCCATGACGCATGGTATACACATGCCATAATTCCATAATAATACCATGTCATGACATAGGATATTACGATACCAGGCTATACCATAATACCATACCATGCCATACCATAACACCTACAGTACCAGGAATACCATCCCATAGACCATGACATGTACCACACCATGCCATGAACATAACATCTCACGCCATCACAAACCATACCATGGCACTTCACACCACACCATACCATGCAGTCATCATACCTCACAGGGCAGCCTGTCGATGAACCCAACACCATTCATCATGCGGTAGTCGATGACTTCAAGCGCAAAACCCCCCACACCCCTATCCCCCTACCTCACACGCAACAGCACCACACCACAAAAAAAAAATGCTACTCGTAGGAGAACGGTCTCTTGTGGTGGGCCAAGACCTCTTGGAGCCTTAGATACTACCAGTCCTAGACGAAGTCTCGGGCGCGGTCATACCGCGGCCTTCAAGCACCCGCGAGCAGCATCAGCAGCAGTATGACAGCATCACCAGCGGCGGCGATTTTTTTCGGGCCCATCTCATCTCTCATTCCGCGAGGGCGGGGGGTGACACTACATGCAATTCACCCCTCCGTTCTCACGACAAACTAAGCAGTGCTGCTCCTACGGGTGTGCAGGACAATGGGAAGACGTCCTCTCCTCACCATCACCCCCCCCCCCCCCCCCCCCGTGGTATGGACAGGGAGTACACGAACAACAAAAACTTCTGCCTCCGCGAAGAAAACAGGGAAACCTCTCGAAACCTAAATACTACGAAATGACACTTAACCGTTGCCCCTGGCTGCCTTGCCCTGCCCCATGCAGGCGCAATACTGCCGCCCCTGGCTGCCCTGCCCTGCCCCATATATGCAGGCGCGCCGGTTTTTTCAGATTTCAAGATCCCGCTGTTTGAATCTATCTCCATTCCTCCCTTCCCCCAATACCATCATACTTCCTTGTTTCTGCCACAGGTGCTGCTACTACTGCTGTGCTGCCACTGGTGCTTCTACTGTGCTGTAACTCACTACTGTCATGCTTCCACTGGTACTACCGTGCTGCCACTGGTCTCGCCACTGGCGGTACTGTGCTGCCACCGTTACCACCATTGGCCTTGCCACTACTGCTGGTTACCGAAGAAACCGTTACTTTGTCCTCCTTCTCCTCTCCCCCTTCGTACGTACCCTCCTTATCGCTAGTCTGCTGCCGCTCTGCCTGTCGCTCCTGAAAAGGCGAAAGCCTCCCGATTATATAAACCCCCGGCAGGCGACGCCGAGTAGCCGCGTCGCGCGAGAAAGCCTGAAAACACGCAAAAACAAATCATGCAAATATTGAGAAACCATCCACATCGCCGGTTCACTGCATCCGCCTCACCCGTGGAAATCAAACTATCGCCGTACCGAACAGACGCTCCCTTCCCTCCCTCCCTCCCTCCCCTCCATCCCTTCCTTTCCCTACCCACTTTTCAACAACCACCACTGCTCAACCTATCACACTCCGCTAAGCGTTTTGAGCGGGCGCAATTACTTGCCGCGTGCTTCAATTCAACTAAAGAACAATGTTACGAAACACACCTTTTTTTTTTTTTTTTCGCGCTCGCACGTACATACAGCAAGCCGCACCACACAGCAGTGACCACGTCGTCTACTAACTGCACCACCAGTACTATACACATCTCACTGCCCGCTCCCCCCCAACCACCACCACAGCAAATAACTTATCCCACAGAATGACTGCGGTGATATACCTCTCCCTAAAGAAAAAGCAAATCGCGCGGTGTGCAAACTCCCCCACAAAGAACAGAAAAATAGCGCGGTGTACAACTCTTGTTGCACGAAGAGAAGATGCGGGGGGGGGGGGGGTGTACACAGCTTTCTTCCAGCAAACTGTTACCGGTGTACCACCGACTACCTCTCCTCAAGTCTGTCTCACAAGATGCTGCTCACCCTTCATGCGACTCGCCGAACACCGCGCTTCGCGCTTGATGCACGCAGTGTCTGCCTGGTCGGTGAAAACCCGACGAGTTCCGCCCCGGCATTGTAGGGTTGCGAGGGCCCATGGTCGTAAGACTACAGTAATGCATGATATCGAGTACACCCCTCACCCAGCTGCCGCCGCCACTGCCGTCGAGAGCGCAAGGAAGCAGCAGCTTAACGGCAAGGTCGTCGGTTCTGGGATGCCAAAGACATGAAGAGGCTCCCCTTCCGTCAGGGCTCGCTCTGAGATGGTTGCTATCGTCACCCACCTCAGCATTGCGCCCAACTACACGGGGGGGCTAGAGAGAGCTCAAATCTAAAAGAGGTCCGAGGGCTTCGAACGGGTATATTAAAAGCTACCTGGTACATCATAATACCCTTTTCCGGTTTAAGAGACGTCTACTACTACTAATAGGCCTGACATACCCATCTCTCAAATCCCCCCCCCCCCCCCCCCCGCTCTCGTGTTATTCGACTTGGTGTGGGACAGTTCACGTAGTTCCGCGCCCACTACATTTTGACACAAGCTCCTTCAGGGTGGGGTAATTTCTGCAGCAGTATTAAACAAAAGGGCTGGAGTATTTTTAGTTTTTGTTTTGGGCCACTGGGGGGGGGGGGGGGGGGCGTCAGCGCGCCTTGGTGCCTTCGAAAATCTATCGGCTACACACGGAACACGACAACCAGAAAAAAGGGACCCGGCCGCACCGCCTTCTTCGACAGTCGCCGAAAAAAAAAACAAGCCGCTAGGCCATGTAGTTAGGAACGCCCCCATAAAGAAACAAATCGTAGTAAAAATTGAACACCTACATGAAAAATACTGTGTGCGCATCATGCACATGCATGCCTGCACACACTCGTGATGGAATATCGAACGGAAAATCAAGCGCGATATAATGCGATGCCGACAGGCGAAAAGTGAAAATCAAAATACGATTCCGATATCCGACACGCCGAAACTGTCCGTTCAGCACTACTCGTAGCCTGCAAATACAAAACGGGGATGCCAGGGGATGGAAAGCAAACCGCGTTTGGTACGATACAGCAACATCAAGAGTTCGCTACGTCGATATATCGAAATATCCGATACGCCCTACAGAACGTTCCATCCTCCGATTCGTCGGAACTTTCTACACGATACCCAACACTATTAATAGGACATACACATGCACATACACGCCTCAGGGCGTCTGTTGCCATGAGCGATCTTCCCGCTCGAAGCCAAGACCCCACATCCCGTTCGAACACTCCCGCCCACGATTGCAGCAAAACCAATCTACAGCAGGCTGATCTCGAGCACATTGGCTCGATCATTCGAATCATATCCCGCTCGTAGTAGTGGATTTTTTTCTAGCCCCACTACACGAGGTTTGCACCCCCAAAAGGCGTGAATACACGACCCACTCTCTGGGGTTTGCACCCTTGAAAGTGATCAAGGCGAGAGGCGTGAGGCACCGAGCGTGCCCAGAGGCCAAATATACTTCACCGAGGGATCTTCGAGTAGTTCAAGCTGTGGCTGTTTAATCGCCCTGCTCAAAAGGTCCTCATCACCGCCAAATCCCCCCACTTCTGCTTACGCCGAATCAAGACTTAACACAACCCCCCCTCCCCCCCCCCCCCCGCGTTCTTCTTACGCCGAACCAAGGCTTACACAAAAGCCTCCCCTCCCCCACTTTTCCTTACGCCGAACCAAGACCTACAAAAGCCGCCTCCCCCTTGCTTATGCCGAACCAAGACTTACTATACCCCCTCTCCCCCTTTCACTTACGCCGAACAAAGACTTACAGGTGCAAAACGACTGAGCAAGCATAGCAACCAGAACATGTATCGAGCACACGAAACGCCACCCCGCGCCAAACAAAAAAAACCCTCGGAACTGCACCCACCACATTCTTGGGTAAAACCTACTTGCAAGTAGTGTGGGACGAGTTTTGCAACAGAAAAAAGGGCTACTTGTATACGGTCGGGAGCTGCGCTTATCATCCCCCCCCTCCCCTCCACCTGGCACGCGGCACCTTTAACCACCATGACGTCCACCCCCTCTGGCCAAGCACAGCACTGGAGGCCAAAAAATCGACCGCTACATGTGCGTGCGTGTGCGTGCTGCGAGTGCGCACACTCAATCGAAGCGGGATGACTATAGTTATTTCCTCCAATTTGATGGGGTCGAAACACACCTATAACTTCCCCAAATGCTGGTGATCGCACCACACCTCTAGCTCTGGAAAAACGGGCGAACAGAGAAAAAAAAGCCCCCTCTCCCCTCCCCCTTCCGCTATCGCCGCCTTCTCAGTCAGGAGGCACGCACAGAGGGTACGATATGAAGGAAGCCCATCTCCCATCGCAAGGATCAGTCAAGCGCCACATCTCCCGAGTCCGATTTAGCAGCCCCCCTCCCCATGCAAAAACCCCCAGAAAAAGGCGCGACGATAAAACATAAATGAATGAAAAGTCCCGCCCCCCCTCCCTCCTTTTCCAGCCCCACCAAACCGAACCGAACCAAACCGAGCCGAACTCAGCCCCCGCCCTCGCCCCCACCCACATACAACTCCACCGCGCCCGGCGCCCGGCGAATACAAAGCCTCCGCCAAAAGGGCACCACGCCGTAATCGTAACGCTCGTCAGAATAGTAAGACTTCTCGTTTCATGATCGCTTTTCTCCAGCCTGGCAGCTCCCTGAACTCCTCAAACGTCATCCCGAAAACCGCCACGAACTCAGACGCGGACAGCCACTCCTCCCTACGAGTGGGGTCCACCCCCTTGGGCCACCCGCGGCCGAGCCCGGCCAGCCGCCGGAAGCAGTACGCAGCCTCTGCTGAAGCCGCCGCCTCTTCCACCATCGCCTCCACGTCGCCGCCCCCAGCTTCGTCGCTTCCGTCTGCATCGCCCGCCTCAGCCACCGCCGCCGCCGCCCCAACCCTAACTGCCTCCCTAAATCCTGCCACGGATACACACGAGGAAAAAACCCACTCCCCCTGCTCCTCGGGCGTGCCATCGCGATCGGGACACCCACCGCTGGGCAAGCGCTTGGCACGGGCAATGCGCGCGAGCGCCCGCTCGAAAGCCGCCGCAGGCGGCGGCGGCGGCGGCGCGGGCGCCGTCTCGCGCGCCGCGCGCACCGAGGCTCCAGCCATGCGGGCCCAGCCTACGAGAGCGGAGGCGTCGCCCCCTGCCCCACGCTCTCCGTCAGAAGCGCGACGAGCGGCCGGGGGGATGCTGGACACTGCTGCTGCTGCTGCTGCTGTTGCTGCTGCCGCGCTATCCAAGGCTCTCTCCGACGAGATGAACGCTGAGCCTGTGGGTTCCAGGGAAGAAGCACGTCTTCTCCCGCTCCATTCCCCGCTGCTGCCGTCGTCGCCGCCGCCACCGCTACCACCACCACCACCACCACCACCATCGTTGACAACGAAGTCACCGGTAGAACTGGTCGTCTCCCCTCTGGCTTGGTCGCCACCGTCCGCGCTTGGTCGCCATGATTCCGGGGCGGCGGCAGCATCAGTATCGTTGATGTTGTCGATGGTGGTAGTGACCGTGGTGGCGGCAGCGGTAGCGGTGTCGCCCTTCTCCGGCGAGCTGGTGCTACAGCTGATAGAGTACGATATCACGGGAGTAGGCGGCAAGGTGTCCCCCTCTCGATATTCCCGCAAAAATTCCGGCTTCGTTCCGTCTACCACCAAGGTGGCGGCGGCGACACTGGGCACGCCTCCAAGGCCTCCTCGAACGCCGCCAGCACACCCAGCGTCCGCAGCGACCTCGGCCCCTTCCACGGAAGTAAAAGTGTCATCGACGGCGGCGATGCCGGGAGCAGCTTTCACCACAGCGGAGGGATCGGGAACAGCTCTATCCGCAACAACTCTATCGGCACCAGACATATCCGCGGCAGCGTTAGCGTCCGCGTTAGATACGGTGTTGGGATCGGCACTAGTGGCCTCACCGTGCGAGCGGACACCTTCGCCAGCACTTGCCACGGCACTAGCAGCACCACCGAGCGCACCAGCACCCCGGTTTCTGCGCGTCAGGGGCGTCGAAGGTGGCCGCGAGTGAACACCGTCGCCGGCACCACCAGAACCAGCACCTGCACTAACAGTAGTAGTAGCACTAGCAACAGCATCAGCAGCACCAGCAGCACCAGTATCAACAGCGGCACGGGCGCGCCGGTGCCTGCGCCTGACGGACGTCGGCGGTGGTCTCGGTCGCGGCGGCTCCCACGCTAACGCTGCCTGAATGGCCGCGCGCCTCATGACCGCGTTGCTGCTGCTACTGCTGCCGCCGCCGTCAAAATCGCCACCAGCACCAGCACCACCAAAACCACCGGCAGTACCAGCAGCACCAGCAGCATCGCAATCGCCCACCCTACCCGCATCACCGCCGGCACCACCGCCTTCGTCATTTTCGCCGTCATCGCTGAAAGCGCACTCCTCTCGGACGCTCGTCAGCTTGGGCGAGGGAAAGCTCCACGCCAGCGCCGCCGCGATGGCTGCCGCCGCCCCTTCAACATCTCCATCATCAAGGTCAACCCCGTTGCAGCCACCGCCAGCACCACCACCACCGCCATCATTCCCGCCCCCGCTGCCACTACTGCTGTTGTTGTTGGCGTTGAAGCGCTCACCCCCCCCCCGCGCCCCCACCGCCGAGACCTGGTGTCGGTCCTCGCTGCGGGCCCCGGACAGCAGCGATGACATCGACGAGCCCCCGCTACCGCTGACGTTCCGCGCTAGCAGCTGCGGGGGGCACAGGAGCACCGCCTGCACCGCCGCCGCCACCGCCGCAGCACCACCATCGTCTTCCCCCTCCTCCTGCTTCACAGACGCGGGTGGACACTTTCGCCGCCGGTCCGACAACACCGTCCCAACAACACTCTCCGACCCCTTCTGATTACCATCGTCCCTCCCTCTCTCGCCTGCCCCCCTGCTTCCTGCCCGCCCCTTGCTGCCTCCTCCTCCTCTGCTCCCTCCACCTACTCCTCCCCTTCCCCCTCCCCCCTCCTTTTTCCCTGCACCCTTCCCCTGCCCTCCTTCCTCATCAGACTCCGAATCGGAAACAAGTGAGCGATTCGCCTCTTGCAAGAGCGAGCGCAGCCGTAAGCTTCCCGGGTCGCATTCCCGGAATACTACGTCCCTCTCTCCCCCACGCACAAAGCCTGCGATGACACCACCGCCAGCACCGCCACCACCACCGACGCCGGCGCCACTGCAGCCGCCGCCGGTGCCGCTGCTAGCGTTGCTGACGTCATCGAATGCGTCCGAAGACACGTAGGTTTGCGACGAGGAGACGCTCGCGAAAACCTCGTCGGGGTGGATCACCGCCTCGTAGTAGACGCTCTGCGAGTTTCGAACGGCGCAGAACAACAAAAAACACGAACAAGGATGAGAAAAAAAAAAGAACAAGAAAAAAAGGAAAAAATGAAAATGACGCCAAGGGGCGAACAAGTGAGTTGCGAGGTAGAGAGCATGCCGATGGCAGCAGGCGATGGCAGCCAACAAGAACAATCATCAGACTGGACGGGAGGGGAGGGGGATATTATTAATAGCTCAACCTACAGTAGGTATCTCAAGATAAAACCACACCACATCAACTGCCTCCTTCGCTGATAACCACATCGCAGTTGACATCGACGTGGCGGGGGGGGGGGGGGGTACTCATTTCTTGCTTGCTTTAGTCATTTGACCATTGACCACGCATCCCTTTCCAGACCGAGCACCGTTCCTACTCCTGATAGACGCCTCCAACATTTGGGCGCTCATTACGTTGTTTCCATACATTACATAGAAATGTTTCGCTAATCGTATCCCCTTCTTTCGGCGCCGGTGGCCCCATCTATCTCCCAGGATAGCGATCACATCCTCCTACTATGTGAGTTCTAATCTATTGCTTTGCCACACGGGCACACCTGTGCACCTACCTCCTCCTCCCGGCAGGGGGGGCGGGCCGCAGGGCGACACTATTTGAGGGGGCTATGATGCGAACGTTTCATCCCTTAACTCCCTCCCCCGCCCTGCCCACCGATGTTGCACCTGGTGCAAAAACCTCGTCAGTCGACCGTTTCATGAGGAAAATTGAATTTCGTATGACCCCATGACGTCATCGCTCACGATTTCATCGTCCATCGATCAGTGATAGTATCGTGCTATAATATCTTGTCATCGCCGTAGTCACCCGACTTGACTCACAAGTCATAACTTTTGGACGTATACAATATGTACTGCTCGTACAGCAGTAGCAATCCATTACATAAATCGTATCAAGCAATTACATCATGCCATCACTCGCGAGTCATCCCCATCAATGTCACCAACGAACTTAATTACGGGGGACCATAGTAAATAGGACCAAATTTTGTTAGTAAAAATAGGCAAATATATAGGTTTTTATGTACACCATAGGTCCTGTTAACTATGGACCCCCGTAATAGGAACTCTTGAAGAAAAATGTTACGCGAGGCAGGGTGCGTACAAAACAAACCGTTTTCTGATGGTTATTTTTTATGCCGTTGGTGCTGAAAGACGAGCCGAAAAAATCTTGTCAAATCCCAATGTTCGAGGTGTGCTGTCGCATACCGTAGTCATACACTTCGAAGTATCTAGTCATATATATGATACATACCGTAGACCAGTACCCCCATCACTCGTCAAATGCCACCCCTCAGAATTCATCACAATCATCCATCACTCCTCACTATCTCACTATTTATAGGTGTGAACGTACTCAACAGCAGCACCTCACTCTTCGCATCACTCCAACACTACTCACTACTGACTGTGTTGCTGTTCATCTGCCTATCCCACGTCACTCTTACCAACGAACCAGTCCCTCGTCGGCCTTTCACAAAATTTCAGCGGAGAGTATGCAGGCAAGCACGTGATGGGATTGCTTCCTTAATGCCTGTTCATGTTATTATTTCATTACAGTAGATGCATGCTGTTCACGTTATATCTTATTTTATAATATGAATGTATTCACATTTTATGTTGCATATTTGGCCGAACGTTATGGGAAATCCGATCTTGGTCTCATCTTTCCACCAGATCTTCCCTTTTCTATGGTACCTGTGGTACTGCTATCAATATTTGTTTCTACAACATCAAGTGCAATTTCACTCGCGGACAGATTAAAAATCGGAAGTTCTCATGAAAGATAACATTACTAACTGTCTGAGCTCTCTTCCGTGCGCTTCCAGCGCACCTGCCCTTTCCCACAGGTGTTCATTTCGTTTTTTTTTTTCATAATTATTGAGGCAATCGACATCTACAGAGAAAAATTAACACATGGAATACTGGGCAAACACATCCCGATTTTGATGTTTTAAAAGTTTTTTTTCTGATCTTCCTAGGGCTCTCTTGATTTGAAAGATAATGTCATCAACACAACAACATGGCGAATATCGAGGTTGGATTTAATCTCGCTCCGTCATGAAAATGAGTTTCCGTACCCTGTACCCCTATATAGCAGCGGGCAGGTGCGTTGGAAACCCCTGGAAGAAAGCTCACTGACCATCGGGCATTTCCTTTCAAGATGACGTCCGGTGAGGAGCTCTCCGCGAGTGAATATTGCCGTGTACGACTTAAAAGGTAGACAAACCAAGATCGGGGGAGAAGCTTTCAAACATACGATCAAGATCGGATTTTTACCAGAACGTCAGTATATACTGCTGTACTTCGTATTACGGGGGTCCATAGTTAATATGACCTATGGTATACATAAAAACCTATATATTTAACTATTTTTCCTACACAAATTTGGTCCCATTAACTATGGATCTCCCTAATAGTACGCCATTTTCTCAACCCTCTTGGCACTCGGCACCCCGAGATAGCGACTCATAAACAACGACAAATTGGGTGTTGCCAGCTGTCTGCGAGCACTTCAAGCAGAGTGAGCGCCCAGACGTGTACGGGTAGGAGGACCAAGTAGCTCCCGGGCCGTACGACTCCTTGTCTTGTAAGGCAGGCACTACAGCAGTAGTTTTTATCATCCCCCAATCACGCAGCGACCATTGCCGTAGCGTACAGATATTCAAGTTTTCCCTCTGACTTCTCAAGAGGGTTTATATATACAGGGGTAATAGAGGTCAATGCGCAGAAAAAACGAGATGACGAAATGACGGTTTCATGTGAAGACGGAGGTAAAGATACCAGTACAACACGAATACACACACCCTACCACTGCTGTAGGGTGTAAATAGCTACGGCACCCTTTACACCTTAAATACACCACACCCTAAAATACAGCAACAGACAGTCTTGGAAATCCGTCAATTGGAGACAGTCTCCGGACTGTTGTATTCCAAAGCCATCGATGGTTTCGCGATCATCATCAGGACAACGCTTATCTCAATCGAGCCAACGCATACAAGTGTTGTCTTTCTGTATTACTATTACTAATATAGGTAAAACGGTAGTAGCGCAGCACCAATACAGAATTTCAGGGGCGGCGTGCTGTGAGTTACTGGGACGCATTCAGTATTCTACTGCGCATGGCGTACAGCGAGATACTGGGCTATACCCATTAATAAAAGCATAGCAGGTACAAAATAGTCTGAGGTACTGCTGTACGAGGTACTCTTGAGAGCTCTTGCATGGCAGACGAATAAATAGGTGTTGAAACGTTGCGCTGGCCAACAAACTTCAGAATTGTCAGCCCCGGTATATACTGCTCTCGCAGGCGAACTTCCTCAGAACTGCCCGCATAAAATGATGCTGTTTCTATTTCGGTAGGGTTTCGTTACGAGGCTGCACGGATTTTTTTCTCCCTTTCGAGCGGCCTCGGCTACCGGCTACCACCACCACGAGCCCAACCCTGATCAGAGCCCCTACGAGAGGAGAGGCATGCTCGGTTGGTATGCCGTGGAGTTGTTTTGCTCGGAAAGGCTTTAGATGTAGTGGGGGCACATCTAAGGAGGCTCGCCGGCGCGGGCAGATCTACGCCAGCTCAAGAATTGCACCGAGCGCACCATCTACCAGAGGCTACGCGGGGCTTCCGCACGTCCGTTTGAGCTTGGCACTATTTTTAAGCGACAGATGTGCGGGAAGTGGGTCCGTTTCGCCGCGTAAGATCTTTACACAATCTGGGGTATTTTTCGGCGAGAAGGCGCAAAACAAATCGAGATTTTTGCAATGCTGCCCGACACATTCATGCCGATTTACGTTTTGTGGCATGAGCAAGTTTTCTTTGCTGTGGAATTCAGTCCGAGCGTTTCACATTTGACACGCCCGACAGATTTACAGATAGATAGATCAGATAGAGCATCTAGACCCTAACCTGCCGTGAAAGATAGTTGTGCAGGATCCGTACAGTACAGATCCAACTCCGGAAACATGTTTTGCTACATCATGCAGATAACAGGGTTCCTATCCAGCAACGTGAGCTAGGTCGTACCAATTGGAAAAGTCTGTTGTCCTGACAGACCTTCATCACCAAGTGAGGACATGATATGATCTGATCTGATCTGATAGTGACTCGATCTGATCTGATGCGTCAAGTGTCCATTCACTGTTTCGCGCTACCTTACTGCCTAACATGCTTCCAAAAGCAACAAAAAAAAGATGGGAGAAAAAAAAAAATGTTTCAAGGAGCATCCATCACATCGTTTTGTTGCATGCATGCATGCATGTTTACATGCATGCAGTAATATTGTTGATATCATAATTTTGTGTTGACATGTAAGCGCGCTCCTCTGCATGGCAACAGACACTCAAAAGCCAGCCTGACAGACGGACGCCTAACAGACACGCGCGGTTTAAGATGCATTTTACTCACAGTAGTGAGCATTTACGCGTGGATTTCCAAATATTGGCCCGCCCTCCGATGGCCCTCCGGGGGGGGGGGGGGGGGGGTGGCGGTGGGGCGCAACGCGCCCTCTACCTAACATTGCCGACAAAAAACATTGCTTGTATGGCACTGGGCACGTATGGTAGGAACAGCAGACAGTGTGCTAAATACAACGTACTCTCACGCTTCAACAACGCGCGGTAACAAATGTGCTTTGCAGAGGGTTCACCACACTTCTGTACATGCCTTTGATTTTGGTCGCGCAGAAAGTTCAACACTCTTTGCCCCTCGGTACACGCCTTTTTTTTTTTGTCGCGCGTAGGGCTCAGCATACTTCTCAAATGACTAAGGCAAGCAACAAATGAGTACGCCCCCCCCCCCCCCCCCCGCCCGCTACAAATGACTAGGCACGCAACAAACGACTACACTCTCCCGTACATGCCGTGCTTTTTAACCTGCACAGGGTTCAGCATTTATCACTGCGCGCCGACTTTCATCCAAGTTTTGCCGACTATTAAAGCGCTCTTGCGCTTTTGGCGACGTCATGACTAAGCCAGGACTAGTCAGGAGACACAGAAAGAAAGAAAGAAACAAAGAAAGAAAAAAGTGCATAGCTGTTTCGTACCATTTGGTGGCCCACGGGATGCGAACCCCCGACCAGTCACCACCAGCGGGGTTGATAGCCTACCCAGTCTGTGCACGTGTTGTCGTTGCTGTTGCTGCTGCAGTCTGGTGCTTTACTGTGGTTGCTCTCCGCGGCGGCGGCGGGGCACTCGATATCATGCAAGGCCGTAGTCGTGTTGGGGGGCTCTTATCAATGTCTGACGTTGTTGATGGTTTTTAACGGGCTGTTGGTATCTTCACATGGCGATATTCACTCTTCCAGCCAGCAGTGCCATCCAAGACTTGATCATTACTGCCAATTCCGAAACTGATCCCCTAGGTTGCCGCTTGTCTTCACATGAAACCCATATTTCGCTTCTTAAACTACCCCACGCCATCCAACACCCAGCACAAGCACCAGCATGTTTTGGTCAAAATGGTTACCACATGTGAGATCGTCTTTCGAGACAGATACAGCGGACGAAAAAAGAAACACAACGAACAGACAAGAACGCGAAACGTGTGTGTTCGTGTTTTTCACCTTGGAACAGCTCTTTCTACCCGTCGAAACGCAGTCCACCCAAAAGTCCGTGCGGATTCTTCATCCTATAAGAGAGAGTTAAAAAACTCAATGCGATCACAAACACCAACACCGACAAAAATTGCAAATACCCGCACTATATATCACACGGGTGATAATATTATCACACTCGGGTGATAATATAACACACCCCCCCTGGGACGACTTCCGAGCCGAGTTCTTCCAAACCCATGGGCGTGCACTTAGCCAGAGATGCTTACTTTGGAAAGATCCCGACGAGATGTTTCCATGGACGCATGACTTCGCGTTTCGACTTTCCTCGTTGTCGAGCTTCGAAATTTTTTCGCGGGGGGGGGGTGTTGTCTCATCAACCTATTATTAATAATGGTAGTGCGATAGTGTCATACGGTACTGACATTAACCTGCGGCCTGTCGTGAGGCAAGAGCAACTGCGTACCTCTGAAGCAATCAGTATTACGGGGGACCATAGTAAACAGGACCACATATTGTTAGTAAAAATACCAAAATATATAGGTTTTTATGTGTGCCATAGGTCCTGTTAACTATAGACCCCCGTAATACCTGGTACCAGAGTATGATATACTGTATATACTGCTACTGCTGTATTAATACTCGTAGTGCTCAAGGATGAGGCGATGGCGTACCGATATTTTTCGTTTTGAAAAAGAAACGAGAAGGTGTTTCATCGCGTCACATCAACGGATCAAAATATCAAGAGCAATAAAATTTCCAAAGGCCAAGGACCGCAGACCGGTAGACCGGTAGGGTTGACCTCGTGTACACCTGGCAGGATTCAGGGTACTCTCATACGAACTGAAATAGCGAGCTCCCATCTACGTGCGGGTACAGACAGACTGCACGTACAGACGTGAGAAAATACTGCTGGTACAGTCGTACAAGTGAACGTGCTATTGATAGGCATGAAAAACAACATCGTACTTTTGTACTGGTCTGCTGATACCTGATGCACGATGCTGACGACGTGTTCCGCCATTGCACAAGTATTGGGTTGAACCGAGGCCTCAAGCGGTCGTTGGAGACCCTCATCCCGGACTACCACCCTCCTGCGAGCATCGTGCTAGATGCCCGTGGGGAAAATAACTCGGGTGCAAATGACATACTAATGTAAATACCTGTTATTTCTGCAGATGGGAAGAGTGTAGGATATTCAAAGCTGGGAGGGTGGGATGGTCCGTTTTTCTACTCTTCCTCTTTCCACTCGCTCGGTGATAAGGTTTCGAAGGGCTTTCTCCGAGCAGACTGCGGGACTGAGTTCGCCTTCTTACATGCACTCTCTTGCTTCCAATATTGGCTCACCTCTCGTTCGTTCCGCGTTTGGTTCCACATGTAAATATATTAGGCACCTAAAGAGCTGATGTAGTCGGAGCTATTGGGATTGAAATGAGGCCTCCAGCCGTTGTTGGTGATATCGCCCATAGTTTCTGTCGGTAGTTTAGGACTATGATTGTTGTCGTTCATTCTCAACTGGGCCTGTCTGGTGCCTCATGTAGCTCGCCCCCTCCCCCCCCCCCCCCCCCCCCCCCCCCCCGCCGAAGGTCACCTTGCCTGTAGGCTTGTTTCGTGGGAAAGCTGCACAGCCCACTGGTACAGCTTTGCGAACTCTAGAATGTGAGCAATTCGTTCGCGTAGATGTACGCTTGTCCGTGGACGTAAATCATAGTTTTCTTGTCCCCGGCGTGGTGGTATGGCGTATTGCCATACTACTGATACAACGTAATAAGCATGCGCTATTGACCCTTGTAGAGCTGTAGTCCCATTTGGGGGACAAACTACTTTAAATCTGACTCGTTTGCCCCCTTGACGGGACTGCAGCTAAACAGGGTAAACAGCATATTATGGTGGAAGTTTACGGTAAGCATCCTTTATGGTTGGTGTATTGCAATATTAACGGCTTTAGGGGCTTGAGACAAAACGAACGTAGAAAACATCATGGCGCACCTGTGTTGCTTTCCTCACCCAACACAAAAAATGGGTTTCGCCAATAAGGTCAACTATTATTGAAACCGCCATTTGGTCAAAACCAGCCCCTCATAATCTCCTTGAATCGTTCAGCACTCCGCGCTCTTTTTACTAGCGGCGTGCTCCCCACTGAAGCCTCCAAAGGACACACCACGCCCCGAGGAGCTCAGCTAAGTCAATATATAGTCTGATCCGTAGTTGGTTTGGCCTTTGTTGTGTTAGAATTGGAGCAATTCGATGCACCGCGGCCTCAGAGTTTTACGCTTTGCAGAGCCGTGACGTACGTAAGTTCCAGCAATCGCTCCGCTGGTCTAGGCCATTTTGACGGTCACTGCTGTCGCAGTGGAAAACGTCAACGAAATCGCCCAAGATTGACCGTGTGCCCGTGTTTTGAGGCAAGGAAGGTACTCGAGGGTGGTCGGTCGACATCGGGATTAACGCCACCGACGCCGCAATCGGCTATAGGGGCGTACAGGCGAAGTAAAGAAATGTGAAAAAAAAAAAACACTCGAGTTTTAATGTTGGAGAGCCAGAAGACGAAAAACGTTACATCGTCGAGTTAGAAATACGTACGAACCAGGTATGTTCGTTGGTACGAGTATCGCTCATGGACACCGACAGCAATAAAAATGATAAGTTGGCCACAGTCAGCAGTATAATTCAAGAACAAATCCAATGACCTGGAACCACGCTACTATTAATGTCGCGGTGCATAGAGGTCACGAAAACTGCTGCCGCTTCGCCACACTGCCCGTAGTGAAAGCACGAAAGAGTCCAATGCAGGTTGGTACACTTCCGAATTAGATGTGAGGCTGGAGTTGCCGCAGAACTGCGGAATATCGTCCAACTAGAATAGAGTGGTGGAGTTTTCCAGGTGTGGATCTGTTGCAAAATACAGGGCCAAAAAAAAGTTTTTTTTTTTTCCTGGGGAAAGCAACAGGGGCGAGTGACTGCAGCACCGGCCACAGAAAACAGAGTTTTCCAGGTGTGGATCTGTGGCAAAATATAGGGCCTAAAAAATGTGTTTTTTTTGCTGGGGAAAGCAACAGAGGCGAGTGACTGCAGCACCGGCCACAGAAAACAGCATCCCCTATCTCCCGGATGCCGGGGGGGGCAACAGGGGATATGGGATGGGGGGTGCCCTGCAAATTCATGTACAGCACGCGCCGCACGACGATCAGTGTAGGAGAGCGAACGATCTACCGGTAGACCACACAGATCACGGATATATCTATAGGTGTCCCCTGAAAGATCTAGATCATGAAGTGGGAACGATCTGTATGATCCGTCTCACCTGCCCGAGAACTGGGAGTATTGCACCACAACTGGCGGCCTAAATACTGCGAGCACTCGGAATGAGTGCATATTAATAGTGTACTGCGCCTTCGGGTTTTTGGGGGCGAGACACCACCGTCCGTGGCAAAGGTTAGGCTTGGAGGTTCGCTGTCATCTGCGCCGCGGTCAGGGCCCCTGTTCCCCTTTTTCTGTCAACGTTGACGGGGGAAAAAACAAGTGTCCTTCTGCGATGTCTCGCCCCACCGCGTCCGCAGCCGGACCGCACTCACCCACCGCGCGCAAGCCTCCGAAACCCTACTAGGGCGTGGGAAGAGGAGGGCTAAAACGAGCGGAGATTAGAAGAGCATGGCGCTTCCGGCCGATATCAGCGCAGCTACTCTAGTGTCAGCGAAAAAACGATGATACAGAGCCTTCTATATACGAAGGTGACGCAGACAGGAGCAGCGGCATGCCTCGACCTGCGCTGCGTATACCTCCAATTGGCACCGCCGGCGAACTTCGCAGCTAAATCCATCAAGGTCACGCAGCGCTGGTCAGGGCATGCCGCTGCTCCTTCCTGTCCGCGTGCTTCGTCGGCGGTGCCAACTGGAGGTATACGCAGCGCAGGTCAAGGCACGCCGCTGCCCCTGTCCGCGTCATTTTTATGCATCCGCATGGAAGGTTCTGGATTGGCATTCCCGCCGACACTAGAGTAGCTACGCTGATATCGACCGGAAGCGCCATGCTCTTCTAATCTCCGCTTCCTCTACCCCACCTCTTGTCACTTCTCCCGAGGCGGCTGGCGTTCGCAGATGGCTGTTGTATACACTATTTTTGCTGCCATATTTTGAGCCCCCTCGGTGCCGAAAGCAAGAATGCTTGGTGCATATGCAGTAGTCGCAGTGGATTTCCTTTCGTGGTTTCCCTCTTGGTGCCAGGCATAATATTACTTTCTGGTATTATTCTTGGGGATGTTTACGAGCGATCAGCATCGAAGGTACTTGTTCGATGGCAAGGGCATGAAAATACTATGACGGGGGACCATAGTTAATAGGACCTAAGGCATACACAAAAACCTATATATTTACCTATTTTTACTGACAATATTTGGTCCTATTTACTATGGACCCCCGTAATAACACTATAATAATAGAGCATACCACTCTGTCTCAAAATACAAGCATCATTTCGATTGACTATTTGTACAAAAAAGTCTATGATGTTATGTTTACAACAGCAGTAGGTACATAGTGGTATTATGTGTACCCCATCATACAACACATACCGAAGCACATTCCCGCGGACGGAGGTATTTCGAAGCTGATTTTCTCGTGAACGAGAAATTTCCGTGCTAGTTTCCAACGAAAGCGAGCGATGCGTCTATTTCGGAAAGATCCCGTTTGTTCTTTCCAAAGCCACCATTTCGGCTTGCGTGTGCTCGTGCTCTCCTGCAAATCATCTCGAAAACATCTGCTGTAAATCTTACACCAGGGTATAATATCTTAGAGGGAGGGTTATCGTGATATCTTGGGCGTGCGCCCTATAGCTTTGTGTTTGTCCACAAATGTCTCCGGAAAATAATTTCAGGAGGGGGGGGGCTTTCTTTCGTGCTGTACAGAGTACTCTGGAATCTGGAATACTTCGAAGTATGGTCATATCACGCATCACCGATGGATAGGCTCTTTTAATACAGTCTCTTATCCGGCAAGGTGGCTGTTGCACCTCATGATCACAGAGTTGGTTCGACACATGGCCACAGCTTCATCCTCTCTTTTCTGACTCGCACGCTTCATACTTCGCGGCAAGTACCAAGGTACAAATACACCACGACTGACTAAATGACCGTCGAAAACGACACGGCAGCTGAGGTACCCAACCAACCAGGTTAACACATACCGGCAACAGATCGCAAGAAGCTAGAAATGACGATTGGTGTGGTCGAGTAAAACTGAAAACGTGAAGGGAAACAAGTACTCCTCCCCACCTTTGAGGGCGCAAGGGGCCGTATCATGCATGTCATAAATGAGTCGCTGAAGCTGAGGACTGATGAGGTGATGGGTGTGATGACCACCGACAGCGGCCTTGTCGTCGGAGCTTACATAAGAGAACCGCTACGCGCCACCACCAGCATGAATCTACAACAACAGCAGTATCATAAATGCACACCAGGTATCTGGTATATTACGGGGGGGCATAGTAATAGTAAATAGGACCAAGTATCGTTAGTAAAATTATGGAAATATATGGGTGTTCGTCTGCACCGTCGGTCCTCTTCACCCTTTTAGTACCGCAGTCCTATTTTGGGGACAAATCACTTGGAATTAGACTGGTTTGTCCCCATGTCGGGACTGCGGTACTAAAGGGGTCAACTATGGTCCCCCATAATAGTCAATACTCAGAAGATAGAAGGCCCACTAGTGCTGTCTACTACACTGTTCGTACTCGAAAGGAAACGCCTGCATCACCGGAACGACAGCGACAGCAACCACCTCCAGCAAACAACGAACAATCTTTTTTTGTGGATGGGCTATGGCTCTAGTTTTTGCACTGATCAATATTTAATACGTACCGCAGTGATCTTGCGTTGTTTTTTTAGATTCAATACAATCAACACTTACGCAAAAGGTAGTATTCATGCTGCCGTGTTTGAAACAAACAAAAATAATAGCACGGTTTGTGGCAGGCACAGCAAGCAGTATATGTATGTATGTATGTATGTATGTGTTCGAACGCCCTGTAGGTTAGCTTGACTCCCACCGCAGCACGGGTTCCTCCTCGCTTAGTTGTAGTGGTGCACAAATATAACCGGCCCTCCGCAGGAGCCGCCGGAGGCCCACCTCGCACCCTGATCCTATTTGGTACAATGTACCTGGTAGACCATACCTATGTCTACAACAAAACTCTTGCTATTAATATACATACAACCGTATAGAACTTACAATTTACGTGTAATTTCTCCGCCTCTCCCTGCTCTGCCCTTCTTAAGCCACAAACACTAATGTTATCGTACTCGTACGAGCCAATTATTAACAACAAACTACTATTAATACTACTGTCGCCGTACAACATGCACAAGATACCACACTCCTTCAGACGACTTTCGAATTTGCAAGCTTTTTTCTCGCCAGCGGGAAAGAGTACAAAAACATAAAAATGCGACGCGTCTACGACTGTTTGTACGGACAGATCTCAACATTTGTTTTCCGAAGCCACAAAAGTGGTTGTGTGTGCTCTCCGCGGTTTTGAGACCATCGCCTCTCTGATCTCAAAGTCGTCCCAGGGGGGGGGGTATTAACGTATTAACGCTATATAGCGCGTTGCAGCAGTACCCAACACGTGTTGAAAAATTGGGGGTCAAGAATTTAATTTCAGGCTGTTGAGTCTCGGATGAGATAATATTTTGTGTCAGGAATTTTCAGGTAAGCATCAGTGCTCAGCGAGGAACACCACTCGGAATCCTTGCCTTGTGTACGTCATACGAAACAGTCTATGAGAGCCTACCCTCATGTACTGGAATTACAATAGGAATGATAAGGCGAGTGAGTCTAAAGCCAAAAAAAGGAGATTTGTATATATCGTACCTGATGTCGCCTACTGCTGCTGTATCAGCATACGGTCGTAATAGTCTGCAATAGCCGGCGTCCCCGGTGGCTTAGCTTGGTAGGTGGTCCGCATGCCTACTAAGCTCAATTTGGCGGGTTCAATCAAGTCTCACCCAGTGCATACTCGTAAGGACTTTCTTGCATAAAAATTGAATAACGGAAAGCGCGAACGTTTGAGTTACGTAGCTACATTCGATGAAAATCGACGAGCAATGGGAATGATGAACCCTATGCGCGATGAATGATGAAGGCACGCACCGGGGGGAAGGGACGACATCTGTGCCATGACCACGGCTTGTCCAGAAAAAGACCGGTGAGGGTAAAACCTCCCATGTACGCAGCAGCTACGAGTAAAGCTGGAAAGTGAAAGCGATGGTTAAAAAAGAAAAAAAAAAAAAAAAATCTACAACAGCTGTGCGCACACGATTCGACGCGAGTCGACGAGGGAAGAAAATGCTGGCTGGACCTTTCACGCCATAAAAATTGAGGTGCGCACCGCACGTGGTGGGAGAAATGCCCGCTACGTGAGCATACTGCATAGTCGAGTATAACAATTAACAGACAATAGACAGACCGCTGTTAATAGATTATTAAGACGAGTATTGACATACTTCACTTGTAAGAGACTGCAGTTGTTGATACCTGGTAGTAGACAGCAGCGGTATTTTTTAGAGCAGTATGGGACATAACACGAGCAACACTTTCAACACTACATTCATGCTACATTACTACCAGTACATTGTTGCCAAATGACATACAACACACAGCAGGTCCTTCTAATGGCCACTTCACCCTGCACCTACTGCTGCTGTAAGCTCATGAAACACTTTTTTCGTCAATCTCTACCTTGCACGTAACTCCATACCCAACCCAACCCCATTCCCGAAGCCAATGCTACCGGGGGTCGTGGTCGACAACTGTCCGGTGGCGTGGTCGCGTTTTTTTTAAATTAAACGGCTGGGTGAACGGCCAGCCTTGACTTGACCGACCAATCAGACAGCAGCCGATCAGTGATAACCAAAGATTTCAGGAGACATGTGATTGTCAAGCTGTCTGTCTGTCAAGGCAAATCCGTCTGGTCTGTACATACGTCCCCTGCCCCCCTGGCAGAAAAAGCCTCATTACATGTGTGGAAACCTCTATTGTTTATTCGTACGTGAAGCTGTTGCACTCATTTCACAAGGACCTTACTTTAACATATCGAGTTTCTGGAATTCAACTGCATTTTTCAGTAGATCGGACTCGGAAACGTGTCAAAATGCCGAAAAAAAAACAACAAAAAAAACAGTAAAACACACTTTCGACAATATCTTCAGGCATTTCCGGAAGAACGGAGATTTTTATTAGCGTCCCCGGGTTTTAGCTGTCAAGCCTGTCTGTCAAGACATTTGCCTTGACGGTGTCTGTCCCCCTACATGTTAGGACATGCATAGCATAGCATAGGTAGATAAGTAGTGCTGATGAGCTGAATAGTTAATGCGCTCCAGGTATTCTCAATTATCACATTATAATATTATAGAGCAGTATGTTGTTACCCAGCATTGTTGCACGCGGCGTTTTGCGATCACGATTCAATCGCGATTTCTGGTGATCGTGATCGCAAAATTTTGACCCACCATCACGAGTTAATACATGAATATGGTGATCGCAAAATTTTGACCCACGATCACCACTAAATATCGTGATCGTAAATCACGATAATTGTCGTAGTTCCTGGATGCACCACGCCATCGACTGAGTCTTGGTCTTGGTGCATTGGTGCGCGATTTATATCTGGTGGTTGTGTCATGGTGACGAGTGAAAGAAAGCCTGCTGCAGGCTCGTCGTCGAAGATGGTGATATAATGTTAAAAACCACTACAGAGGAACCAAGACAACAACCTACTGCTGCAGTGCTTCAAGACAGAGGCCAACATCGCCTTTGGATCATGGAGTCATGGATGCCCATTGCTGTATAGTTACAAGACGCTTCTGGTTGTGAGGGATCGTGGCTGGACAAGGATCATCTCAGACACCCCAATCATCATCGGTTTCGTTGCTTTCGTGTAATGCACTCCTGCTGTGCGTGCACCTGTATTTAGCATATACGTTTGACGCAAGCAATGGATAGTGGTTCAAACTTGCACTGCGCCGCTGCGCTGGGTGATGAGCACTTCCTTGACTGACTACTGCTCTATACAACAGTATATTAGTTGGGGTTCCTCTGGCTCCTCTTCAAATGTACCGCTGTGTGCCCGAAGATCGCGATTAATCGCCATGTCCGACACGACTTGTCATGACGATTGATCGCGACCAAAAAAAAAAAAGGCGATTAATCCTTGATCGATCGCTTTAATCGCATCGCACTTTTCTTGGCGGGATTTGTGACACTACTATTGATACTATTAATACTACCGCTGTCTGGCGTCATCCGATCCTGCTGGCCGTTGCCCTGGGATCGAATTCCGACCGGCGTTTGCAATATCTATTGCGCAGGGGCCGTTTTTTTTTCATTTTTCAAGTATATTTCAACGTTTCAACCCGTTTGGAGGACGTAACACTTCGGATCAAGTAATTAATAGATACTACGCAAACCGGCGTCCCCCGTGGCTTGGTAGGTGGTCCGCGTGCCTGTCAAGATCAATTTCGTGGGTTCAAGTCTCACCGAGTGCGGACTTTTTCTTGCATAAAAAATTGATAAGCGGAAAGCGCGAAAGCGTGAGTTGGCTATATTCGATGAAAACCGACGAGCAGTGGGAATGCTGAATGAACCCTATGCGCGACAAAAAATAAAGGCACGTACCGGGGGGGAGAAGGGACGACACCTGTGACCACGGCTTGTCCAGAAGATCGTCGAGATAAAACCTCCTACGAGTGGGCTGGAAAGTAAAAGTGATGAAGAAAAAAAAAAAAAAAAAAAAAAAAAAAAAAAACGTCGACCAGTAGAAGGATGCAACAGCAAACAACACACACGCAGCAGCAGGCAGGGCAGTACTGAAAATTCGTCGCCGAAAGTGCGCGAGCTCGAATTCGCAAAAAAATGAAAATTAAAATCGACGAGCAGTGGGAATGGTGAATCCTGTCGCTCGCGACAAAAATGAACGCGAAAGCAAGCAAAATGTACAGCCAGCAAGCAGTACAAACGCAAGTATCGTGGGAGAGAACGAGAGACGGGGAGACAATTTGTCTCGTATTCGACCACGGTTTGTCCTGAGGCCGCTGAGACAAAAATCTCCTGCAAGAGGCAAGAGGCCGCATAAAACCCGAGTGTTTGTGTGTGTTCATCGCATTAAACCGTTCGTTCTACCCGTCAACATCCAGCACAACCAGTGTCCGTGCCGATTCTTGAATCCTATTAATGTAGAGAGACAAGTTCTGTGGTCACAAAACTACGCCACAGAGATACTACATTGACATGATACCTGGTACTACGTTGCCACGTATGCAGTAAGCACAGTGGGCAATGCAATGCCATGTCAAAATACTGGATATGACAGGCACGAGATACACATTCCAGGAAATAGAGCAACAAAACGAAACGAAGAATAAAAAAAAAAACTTTCGGATGATCACAGATGAGTTTCGACGAAATCCTCGATCTCACTCAGCAGCTGCTGTTGTTTTTTTAATTTTATATGCATTCATACGCACACTGCTGCATTCCGGTGTTTTCACCAGGCATTTCTTTCTACTGATGCATGTAGTAGCAGTGTCGTTTTGTTGTCGTCAGGTGCGTACTTCTCTCTTCACAAACATGATTTTTTCTTGCCTTTCCTGCTGATCTTCTTTGCTGCTCTACGAGTGCTCGTATTCGTGTTCTGTCTACTCTACTTGTCACTGCTGTACGATTTTTAGGGTTCTTTTCTCTTTTTTTTTTCGTCGTTTTGTTGGTTGTGCGGTGTGTATTTTGGACACAGTACAGCAGCACGTGGAGGCATTTCATTCGTTCATTTCGATTCACTTTCGCTATATAACCCTTCAGTACCGCAGTCCCGATACGGGGACAAACCAGACTAATTCCAAGTGATTTGTCCCCAAAACGGGACTGCAGTACTAAAAGTGTGTTGGTTTCTCTTTCTTCCCAGGTTGCTTTTGACTTTTGACGCCAAAAACTGTACAAGCAAGGCATCTATTAAAATCTCTACAATGACGAATCAGGACGGACACCGCCTGGGTGCGTTACGTACATACCTGGTACTGCTACTACTACTGCTCACTGCTGTTGCAGTAGGCGTTATGTTGGCAAGAAATAGTCAAATAACATAAACGACACAACCCACCGGAAGACAAACAACATAACATATACATACATATGATAGCTGGTAGGGCGGCGAGTTGGCTAACGGCTGTATCATCATAGAAGTCGCCAACTACTATTATTACGGGGGTCCATATTTAATAGGACCTATGGTATACATAAAAACCTATATATTTACCTATTTTTACTAACAAATTTGGTCCCGTTAACTATGGACCCCCGTAGCACAATATTTATATGTATTACTATAGTAGGCCTCAGGTGTTACCTTGTACCTGGTATGTTACACGGTAAAGAAAAAGCATGGCCACAGCTATTAATAGTACCGCTTAGAGCAAAACTGAAAATGTGATTTTCACTAGGGGACGTACGTTTATTGTCCCCTCCCCGTGGGCGATCGCGTATTACAAACAAATACAACACCGCAGAAGCTGTCATCTCGGACTCTTACCCGTCCCAATCTGACCAGCCGCCTTCAAACTCATCCCCACTCCCGAAAAGTAATCGAACTGGACGGATTCTGGGTTCCAGGCAAGGTAAGGCCGCTCCCAGAAGGTGCCCGTTCGGAGATTGGGTACCAATTATCAATCATTTAATTATCGATTATCGAGGATACCTCGAAACCTTTTGATATTTGCCTCATTTTTCAAGTAACTACCTGGTATTGAATTAGCGTTACCAGCAACGTTGTACATGATACTGCTGTACCGTACATATTCGTACGCAGTTGGCATTTGTCCGCTGGGTACACAAGATTTGTACAAAACATATTTCATACCTGGTATTTCGTAGCACTTCACTCCCCCAAAGACAAGCGACAGCCATTAATACCATATTATTGATCGCATATTTCATAAGCAATCACTAATATTTAGCGACCTTCGCCGACTTCTAACCGTCGTCGGTATTTTTCTTCTATTTTTCATCAATTTTTCTTTCCAGCTTTCAAGTACTGCAGTCCCGTTTATCGGACAAACACCTCAAATTATAGCTATTATTAATAATAGTTTTTCCCTAAAACGGGACTGCATTGTTAAAAGGGCTAACTCGTAGATGTTTTATACCCTCACCGATCTACTGGACAAGCCGTGGTCACAGGTGTTGTTGTCCCTTCTCCCCCTCGATACATACGTGCCTTCATTTTAATTGCGCATAGGGTTCAGCATTTCCACTGCTCGTCGACTTTCATCAAATATTGCTATATCTCACGCCTTCGCGTTTTTCGCTACCAGGTATTAATAAGCAATTTTCATGGAAGAAAGAGTCCCTCGTACGAGCATGCACTGGTGAGACTCGAACCCAAGAAATTGATTTTAGTAGGCACGCGGACCACCTACTACGCAATCGGAAACATCAGTATGTGTGGCTATGGCTATACATAATAGCAATAGCAATCTATTGTATCTACTGATCTCTAATATAGAATAGGGGTATCGAGTTGCTGGTTAGCTGATATAACGCCCACCGGGCAGGACAGGCAAGAGGGCGTCAAACGGGCCTATTCTGATACAATAATTGTCAGTAACTTTCCACGCAAAACTCCGGCAGGATGACTGACGACTCACCAGTCACCAGTCACCTGGTACGAGATGCTGCTGCTGCTGCTGCTGTACGCCGCCTTCTTCGCTTTCGTCCACATTATCCATCATACCAGTATACAGTATACCTGGTATGTACACGCGCAACAATTGCTCTGTGCTACTGCTGCCGTTCTATCTGTTGCCGCTGAAATTTGCAGGAAAAAAATCCAGTCGCTCGAGTTGCTGTAAAGATATAAACATACCTGCTACGAGTATGTATACCGGTTACAACAGCAGTACTCCTGAATTTTTCTGAATTGAGGTCAGCTACTGCTGTCTGTGCACCAGAAAATAGGAGTGTATCATACCTGCTGGCTGTGCTGTACCTTTACTGGTACAGTTAGTATCAAATTAATAGAATTACGGGGGACCATACAGTAAATAGGGCCTACGGTACACACAAAAAACATATATATTTACCCATTTTACTACTACGGGGGTCCATAGTTAACAGGACCTATGGTGTACATAAAAACCCATATATTTGCCTATTTTTACTAACAAAATTTGGTCCCGTTAACTATGGACCCCCGTAATAACAACGTTTGGTCCTATTTACTACGGTCTCCCGTAATAGTGTGCCGAAAAATAATAACCGTTTGGATAGTAACACAATATTTAAACTATCCTTATATTTCAAGACAGAGGGGCATTAACCCTTCTAGGACTGCAGTCCCGGTTTGGGGACATGCTACAGCAGTGCATACATACGTAAATATTTGACTGATTTGCCCCCAAAACCGGACTGCGGTCTTATCAATATGTATAGAAAGGTTAACTTTGGGACTTCAGACGGGAAGAAGATTGGCAACAAAAAGGGACGGTTTCAGCAACCGCAACTGCCATCGGGGGGTGATCCAAGTCACTGCTGCTGTAGTGCTGTAGTGCTGCTGCTGTAGTGCCTGCCCCCCAACGTTATGCAGTATGCACAACGCGAGGAGCCATGCGGCACGGGCACGGCATGATCCTCTCCGGCCAGTACCGCCGGGCGCTCACGATGATGCTCCTATTAGTGCATTAATGACAGCAAAGCTACCGTTGTCCCAGGTAGTTGCAGCGGTAGCTGTGTTCTGGTAACTGCTGTTAATATTGATACCGCAGTTGTCCGACACCTTTACTGCTGTAATAAGCAAGCCACCACCCGGCGAAGGCAGCACAAGGCAAACACACCCCTACCCATTCTCTTACTACTGCTGCTGCTGCTGCTGTACCCGTTTTTTAATAGTCTTCGAAGTTGAGAGGGGCGAAATTGACGGCGAAAAATTACGAATACTTCAACGGCCGATGCGTGATTGAGGGGCGATACAGCCTGCTGTCCTCCTGCACGGCTGGCCGTACGTGGTTACGACGCAACGAGTCCTACCGCGCAGGCGGGCGCAACATGATTCTTCTCCCCGCGGTCCTCGGCGCTCATGCATGGCTCGTACGCGGTAGACGGTTGACAGCACCGAAGTTATCATTGTTTTACGAGTCCTGTCTCGGGTAAGAACTGTGGATAAATTACTTGGAATAAGTGGAGGATCAATTTTTTGCGGCATGCCTGGTAGACCAGGTACGAAGGCATGTGCTACTGTAGCATGAACCCGGGTGGTAAATTTATTAATATTTTAACAGAATTTGCAAGGGCTTCTTCAGGTTTATCGCACGTACGCACGTAAAAAACCTCGCGCTCTCACATTCTTGTCTCCTTTCGTCGGTGGCGAAACGTTCAACCACGCACCGGGAAACGGCCGCCGCCCTCTCCCGGCCAACAACCCTTCCTCTCCGCTCCGGCGCACCATAAGCCTCTTCCTTTCACCACGGACTGCGAGTACAGAAGAACACTCTTCTGGTAGTGCTGGTGCTGGTGCTGGTACTGGTGCTGGTACTGGTGTTTTTTCAAAAGTCAAAAATCGAGTTCTCTCGGTATGACGGGGAGACAGATGATGACAGCTTGGCGGCGGTTGGGCCTTCGGCCTTTGGGGAACAAGTGGACACTGCTAGCTGTAATAGAACTTGGAACAGCAGGGGCCACCTCTCCTTGCTTGCTTCTTCTGCCCGGCCGAAATTCTGTTTTGTGTGCGGCGCGCGTTTCCAGCGCTTTTATATTACGATAGCACGACAAGGTCGAGAGGTACAGGTCGCTTCAACGCCGCCAGGAAGAACCGCCGGCTACGGCTTGTTGCTCGCTTGCTTGGCTGCCTCGTGCCTCGTGCCTCTGCTCCTGGTGTAGACTGCTCCCGTTATGTATGGAGCAGCAGCAGCACTCGAAGCTTCACAGCCTTTTGGACGTGCGCAGCGTCCGAGTCTCACAATCAACCCTTAATGAAATCGACCCGCCGCCGACTCCGAGAAAGAGGATGGATGATGTGTGTGGAAAAAATGCGCAGTCAACATGTATTTCAGGATATACCAGGAGATGAAATGCACCTGGACGATACCTGGCCTTGGTTTGTATCCGTAGTACATATTGAACTATTAAATAATAGTGTAACAAAAGTTGTAACAAGTAACTGGTGAGAGGGTTCTCCGCTGATTCTTGGGGAGCTCTGTGGTTCTCTTTCCGTTGGTCGCCGGTCGGAGCGGTAGGTCGTGAGCCGAAAAACCAAACCAAACCGACCAGAAACTGACGAAGTCGATAAAATATAAAAAATTAGGTACGTATTTTATTTTCATTTTCTCGTGGTTCGTCAGAAAAAAGTCACCCGGCACGAAACCACGGAACCACGAAACCATGCACACAGCGCTATTAATCGGCATTCGTAAAAAGAGAGGTGTAATAAGTATCGCCGTGTACTACTGCTGCTGTACATGGAGGCGAGAACTTCACCATTTTTTTTTGCATATCAGTTTTGAGCATTCCATTTATAATCTTCGCACTGCTGCCTTGCTCTCTCTGCCCTGCTTCTCTCCCTCCAAGGCGAAACTTAGATCAGGGGTCACAGACATAGCAGTCTCGTGTCCCCCCTCCCCACTCCCCACCACGTATGATACAGCAGTAGTTTATGCCTTGTGCATTCTATTCGCGAGAAGACTTCAGTTTTTTAGTTGTTCCGTTTTGTTCACGAAATTGATCGGCCATACATAATCCTCGATTTTACAGGCCTCAGTAAATGTTTTTCAATACCGTGTCCGTTTTTTCTGTTTTTTTTTTTTTTACGGATAAATCACCGCACATACGTGGATAATTACATGTCTCCGCCTACCTCGTGAGTGGAATTTGGTCCTCGCACGCCCCATTTGATTTTCTTCTTTCCAAAATATACCTGGTAGACAACAAATCCTTGCTGTTTGCGGTGGTAATGCTGCTCGGTATAAATAGTAGTGAATGGTATCCATAGCATATTACCACGGCATACTTGTAGATTTAGTTCAAACACCAGTAACAACAGCAGATACCTGCTGGGTATTAAATACAAGTACACAAACGGGGGACGGCGTCCCCGGTGGCTTGGTATGTGGTCCGCGAGCCTATCAAGATCAATTTCGTGAGTTCGAGTCTCACCGAGTGCATGCTCGTAGGGACTTTTTCTTGCATAAAATTGATTAGCGGAAAGCGCGAGAGCGTGAGTTAGCTGTACATTCGATGAAAGTCGACGAGCAGTGGGAATGCTGAACCCTATGCGCGATAAAAAATAAAGGCACGTACCGGGGGGGAGAAGGGACGACACCTGTGACCACGGCTTGTCCAGAAGATCGTCGAGGGTAAAACCTCCTACGAGTGGGCTGGAAAGTAAAAGTGATGAAGAAAAAAAAAAAAAAAAAAAAAACACACCCGCCAAATAAAAAAACCCCACTCGTAGCAAGCGAGTTACGGGCAACCTCGGATTTCTGTTCAATTATTTCCCGAATAAATATCGACACACCCACTCCTCCTTCGATTCCGCAGGTTGAGATTTTGTCTTCCTCGTAGACGAACTGCTGGGTTTCCTACATTATTTGGTAGGCCCTTCTATTAATAATTAATAGCGCTGCAGTCCCGTTTTGAGGACAAAACCACATGAAATTACTGCTGTAGAGTCGTTTCTGTCCCCAGGACTGTACTGCAGTACTTGACTCGTTTAGAACTGCAGTCTCATTTTGGGGACAGTCCACTCAAACGTCTACTGTAAGTATAGTAGTTTGTCCCCTAAACGGGACAGCAGTCCTAACAAAACCCGTACCATTAATATTAATAGTAGTGTGCGCGCGATCGAGTTTCGACCAAATCCTTGATCTCGCAGCTGTTTGTTGTTGTTGTTGTTGTTGTTTTTTTTTTAATTTATACGACCTGGTGCGTATGACCACATACATGCTGATATTCGAACTCCATCCCCCAATATATTCACACGTATCATACGTGCAGGCAGCAGTAGCAGCAAGCAGCAGTACCATGATACCAGTAGTTCGAGGGTGACAAGGTTGACCACAGCAAGGATCGATTACCCAGTCGGGTAATGTTCGGGACGATGGCTGGTGGGGAGAACCCGAGACCTGGCGGACAGGTTAAGACTTGGCACAGATGCATAGTCGAAGACCTGGTTAGGGAGTTCCGAGCCACCGAAGGGTCAACGGAACTTGCTCCCTTGGTGGTTGGAGTTGAGACCGCGCTGTGGCCCACTGCTGCAAAAAAGGCGGGCAAGTGGTACCGGGGGATCCTGGAAGCAGCCGAACGGTTCATGGTGAGGTGGCACGAGGCTGAGGCTGAGCTGAGTTGGCAACGCCGCGCATCCGCCGTGGGTGGTGTCCAAGGGAATGGGGGGAGGAGGGGCAACAAGAGGAGTAGCAGAAAACCCGACCAAGGGAATGCGGAGAGGGGGGGGAAGAGGAGTAGCAGGGAAACTGCAGTGGACGAAAGTAGGAAGGAGATGGCAGACAGGGTAGCAAGGTACCGGGCAGACTAAGAAGTAGAACATGTCAATACTACTCGTACTACCAACTGGTGCAGCTGGTTCAAACGTGGTCTTCCTGTGTGTCTTCCTGTTGTTTTTGATTATTTTTGTTTCATTTTATTATCTTCTTTTTGCGCTGACCCTCTGTGATTTTCGCTTTATTTTCTTTCTCTACCTTTCTCCGATTGATAAGCCTTATTGAAGGAGTCGTGTGGCGTGGGTGGATGACGAGCCTGTTTTGCTTGTTTCGTATTGTCTGACGCCGAGGGGCCGGGCATAGTTGACGAACGCTGGACGAAGGTGGCAGACAGGGTAGCAAGGTACCAGGCGGACCAGCAGGGAGACCCTGGCTGTGCTACTTGTACCATAAACTGCTGCCGCTACCTGGAGGATGCTTTGTGCTTTGTTTGGTTTGACTGTTATTTTCCCTTGGTTTATAGTCTTACTCTGTTGACGACGACTAGTGGTGTTTTCTTCTTTTTTACTTTTTTTTTTTTTTTTTTTTCTTCCAGCTCGTTTTTTTCAAGTGTCTGCCAGATCCCCTGTTGTTGTTGTTGTTTTCTTCACATTAAACCGTTCTTTCTACGCGTCGACATCCAGCACAACCAGTGTCCGTGCCGATTCTTCAAACCTAGAGAGATACAAGTTCTGTGGTCACAAAGCTACGCCACAGAGATACTACGTTGCCACGTATGTAATGCAATGCCATGTCATCATACTGCGTACGACACGCACGACATACACATTCCATGACTTAGAGAAACAAAAACGAAACAAAGAGAAAAAACAAAAACAAAAATAAAGACAATTCGAAAGAGAAAAGAAACAAAAAAAAGAAACTAAAATATACCTGGTATATGTATATACTTCAGTATAGCAACAAACCATAGTACCCCCACGTAGGGGACGTGGCAGACACTTGAAAAGAACGAGCTGGAAAAAGAAAAAGAAAAAGAAGAAAACACCACTAGTCGTCAACAGAGTAAGACTAAGAACCAAGGTAAAATAACAGTCAAACCAAACAAAGCACAAGGCATGCTCCAGGTAGCGGCAGCAGTTTATGGTACGAGTAGCACAGCCAGGGTATCCCTGCTGGCCCGCCTGGTACCTTGCTACCCTGTCTGCCACCTTCGTCCAGCGTTCGTCAACTATGCCCGGCCCCTCGGCGTCAGACAGTACGAAACAAGCAGAGCAGGCTCGTCATCCACCCACGCCACACGACTCCTTCAATAAGGCTTATCAATCGGAGAAAGGAAGAAATGAAAATCACATAGGGTCACCGCAAAGAAGACAATAAAATGAAATAAAAATAAACAAAAACAACAGGAAGACACACAGGAAGACCACGTTCGAACCAGCTGCACCAGTTGGTGGTACGAGTAGTATAGGCATATTCTACTTCTTAGTCTGCCCGGTACCTGGCTACCCTATCTGCCATCTCCTTCCTACTTTCGTCCACTGCAGTTTCCCTGCTACTCCTCTTCCCCCCCCTCTCCGCATTCCCTTGGTCGGGTTTTCTGCTACTCCTCTTGTTGCCCCTCCTCCCCCCATTCCCTTGGACACCACCCACGGCGGATGCGCGGCGTTGCCAACTCAGCTCAGCCTCAGCCTCGTGCCACCTCACCATGAACCGTTCGGCTGCTTCCAGGATCCCCCGGTACCACTTCCCCGCCTTTTTTGCAGCAGTGGGCCACAGTGCGGTCTCAACTCCAAACACCAAGGGAGCAAGTTCCGTTGACCCTTCGGTGGCGCGGAACTCCCTAAGGTCTTCGACTACGCATCTATGCCAAGTCTTAACCTGTCCGCCAGGTCTCGGGTTCTCCCCACCAGCAATCGTCCCGAACATCACCCGCCTAGGTAATCGATCCTTGCTTTGCCGTGCCACCCCCCCCGCGAAGAAGAGACGCCGTTTGCGGATGGTCGTTTCGATGCTCTCGCAACGTGTCATCTTGAGGGCCTTCGCGTACGAGAGGGTGGCATGGTCAGTACGAAGTCGGCGTTGGAAGCCAATGACTCGCAACAGAACTTGGTGGTGAGCCGTTCGAAGCTTGGCAAAGTGTTCCGCTCTGAGGGTCCACGTCACACACCCGTAGAGCAGGGTCTCGATCACCTCGGCCTTCAGCATTCGGACTTTCAGGCTAAGGGGGGCGGTCGTCCTATCATACAGCTCCGGGCCGAACCGTTTGAGGCATGCTCGCATGAGACGGATCCGTCGGTCGATTTCGAGCGAGAGGTCAGCATTTTCGTGGATAACGCCGCCTAGGTACAAGAACTGGGCCGTCTGCTTATACCTCTGGCCTGCTGCTTCGATAACGAGCGGTGGTGCGAGGGTTTTCTGGTCTGGCGTTTGTAGAAGCATAGTCTCTGTCTTCTTTTCCGACACCGTAAGGCCTGCTGCTTCGAAGACAGTCACGATGACTGTCATCATTTTCGCGAGCCCTTCAGCCGACTTCGAGACAATCCCTGCGTCATCGGCGTACAACATACCCCATACAGCCCTTCGCACGTACGTCAACGGCTCCTGCTCCTCCGTCCCGGCTACTCCAGCATCACTAAGTTGGACCAAATCCCTTACGATTGCTTCGTCATGGCTAAAGCGTACTAGTACGACGTGCAACGCAGCAGCGAAAAATACGTTGAACAGTAACGGTGACAGCACACAGCCTTGCCGCAGCCCCTGCGTGACATCAAACCATTCCGAGTGCTCGCCGCCGTCATCCGTACGCACGCGAGCCCGCATGCCATCGTGGAAATTACGGATAATTCTCAGCATCTTGGTTGGTACGCCAAAACGTGTGAGTACTTCCCATAACAGCTCTCGGTCGACAGAGTCGTACGCTTTCTGCAGATCGATGAAGCACAAGTACAGGGGGATTTTCCCTCTGTCTTCCAAGCTCTTGCAACCGGCGCACGACGAACAACATATCAATCGTTGATCGTGCGGGGCGGAAGCCGCACTGTTCCTCCGGGAGTAATTCCTCGGTCTCGCAGTAGTTGCTGAGGCGCGACGCGACGATTTTCAACAAGACTTTGCCTGCGTGGGCAACCAGCGAAATCCCTCTGTAGTTGTTGCAATCAGTTCGGTCCTTCTTTTTGTGAAGGACCTTGATGATCGCGTCTTTCCATTGCTGGGGGACTTCTCCTGTTACCCAAACATTGACAAGGATGTTGTGAAAGCACTGGGCGAATGCGGGGTGGTCGATTTTCAGGAGTTCGGCCGGGAGACCATCTGGCCCGACAGCTTTCCAGTTTGACATCCCCTTAAGTGCTTCCGTCATCTCGTCCATGGATGGTTCATCTCCGAGCGACAGTTTAAGCGGTCGTGGTGGCAAGAGGTCGATGATCGTGGAATCGAGTTTAAGCGATTTTGTGTTCAAAAGTTTGTGGTAAAACCTCCCCCACCGTTCACGAATTCGCACCTTATCCCGCAACAGCGTGCCATCCTCGTCCCTAATGAACTGTTCGCTTCTCGCTTTAGTCCCTTCCAATCCTACCGTACTCTTAAGGTGCTTGTAAAAGCCTCTCTGGTCGTTGTTCGCTAGTAGTCGTTCGGTTTCAGCGAGGTACGCTTCGAAGTACGCATGCAGTCCTGCGGCAATCACCTTCTGCAGGTTCGCACACGCAGATCTCAGTGTCTTCCACGCGGTTCTATCCTGGGGGTGGGCACGCAAGAATGGCCGTGCATCCTCCCTCGCTGCGGGGGGGGCACGATGGTTTGTTTATATATATATATTTTTTTTTTTTCTTCTTGTTTCTTTGTCTTTCGAATTGTCTTCTTTGTTTTTGTTTTTGTTTTTCTCTTTGTTTCGTTTCGTTTCTCTTAGGTCATGGAATGTTTATGTCGTGCCTGTCGTACGAAGTATGATGACATGGCATTGCATTGCATACGTGGAAACGTAGTATCTCTGTGGCGTAGCTTTGTGACCACAGAACTTGTATCTCTCCAGTAATAGGATTGAAGAATCGGCACCGACACTGGTTGTGCTGGATGTCGACGGGTAGAAAGGACGGTTTAATGTCAAGAAAACAACAACACAACATGTGCACACAAAATATAACATGAAGTGTGTGTATGGAAATATGTATTCATAATACCAGTACAATTTAGCAATTCCAGCTGGTAGCAGGGAAGCGTCAATAGCTGACACCTGATATTGATACAGTAGCTACCTGGTGTATAAAAGCTAGCGATAGGCTCGCACGGCATTGCATTGCATACGTGGCAACATACAGCAGTACGAGTAGTATCTCTGTGGCGTAGTTTTGTGACCACATAACTTGTATCTCTCTAGGATTGAAGAATCGGCACGGACACTGGTTGTGCTGGATGTCGACGGGTAGAAAGAACGGTTTAATGTGAAGAAAACAACAACAACAACTGCTTACTGCATAGGTAAAAATGTAGTGTATCTGTGGCGCAGTGTAACCACAGAACTTGTATCTCTCTAGGATTGAAGAATCGACACGGGTACCCTGGTTATGCTGGATCAAGAACGGTTTAATGTGAAAAAAACACACACTGCTGCAGCTGCGATCGTAACACGGTTGTTTGCACACCTGCCAGCAACAAAAGCACGTGCGCGTTCTCGTCCAATGGCCTGCCAATAGCCCTCGGCAACATCAACCTACAACCTACCGCTACTACAACCTTCAACCTACAGTAGTACATGGTATCTCGTATAAATATACAATCGAAATCATCAGTACAGGCGGTATGTCCAACATGTCACATGCCACCTCAGATATCACACCTTACACGTTAGTACTATGACCCCACACACCCTTCGTTTCTCGACCAATCAAATGTCCTCACATACCACTATTCGATGGAAATCAAGAATGAAGCGTCTGTGAGTTTTTGGTAATAAAAAATAACTAAAGTGCCCTCATATTTCCGTCTATATAGAGGGGTGTCAAATTCAACCATGTCTGGCAAAAAAAAAAACGATTTTGTTCTGCCCATCTGCGTCAACACTATTAAAAACAATACTGCAGTCCGGTTGTGGGACAAACTACTATTAATAATACTTAGCACATCACTATATATAGACGGTCACGGGAAACAGGAATGCACTCCTAAAAGCTAAATGCGGTACCAGGTCTCGGAAAATTTGAATTTCGGAGCCGCGTGGCACATACCTACGGGGATGGGGGTGACCCTAGAAAAACAAGTGTTCGCACGCAGGGCATAACAGCCTCGTGCGAAACAGGGCTGAGGGGTGGTTAAACTTCGTAGCACAGCACTTCCACTAATGATAAGTCTTGAGTCAGAAGTGCAGCACCTTCGAGTACTGTTGTTGCTGTACAGCAGTGAAAATAGGTCGCCTCCAAGGATCTGTGTGCATATTTGTACTACTATAGTTTGGGCTTCTGCGGATAAAACTGGTGACGATGAAATTCAATCATCGAAGCGGTGCATCGGTGAGGGCATTTTGTGCTGGGAGCTGCCACCACTCGCAGGACGAGCAGTGCTAACGTGCGAACGGCCGAAGTACTGCTACAGCATCGGTGCACTCGACAATGTACCAGTGTGTCGTGTTCTCTCCGTTCGGTTCTTAGTTGTTACTACTGTATAATCCTGCTGTAATTGTTATCTTACATTTTGCTTGTGTGACTACGTACTGAATAAATAATAAATGATCCCTTTCTGTTCGTCTTTTTTAGAACAACACGACACATTGTCGGATGGCAAGCATGATAGTAATAATGAATGAACCCATACTAATTCTAAATATATATTCGTGACAGGCCGATTCACCTGGTCTCATCTCTACCCATCGGCACACTACTTCTGAGGATGTGTTAATGTGTCAATAGCATACACCGTTCTTTCTACCCGTCGACATCCAGCACAACCAGTGTCCGTGTCGATTATTCAATCCTAGACAGCTATATATACAAGTTATGTGCTCACAAAACTACGCCACACCGAGATACTACAACAGCAGTACATCGTGTTATGAAGAGTAGACAACGCAATGTCATGTCATCGTACCGGATACAACGGGAAAAACACGTTCTATGAAAAGAGAGGTGACAAAAGGAAACAAATACACATATCTGGTATATATTAGTAGATACTATCCGTAATGCAGAACCCCAAAATCAATCCACGAGTGCAGTATCGAATCTCGATACCAGGCAAACTTCAAAAGTACAGGCAGTACTGCTGTGGTATAGAACTACTTGCTTAGATCTCACTCTCTGAGCGTGCTCGGTTGGTACATCCCTGGCCTCTTTGAGCTCCCACTTGGAAATCGCCTCCTTTTACTACTTGCCGGACCTTTCCAGCGGGTCTTTGTTTTCTCCATTTTTCTTCGTACTTTCAGTCCTTCTTTCCTTTTTTCTTCTTTCGTTTCGTGTGCGTGTGTGTACTCCGAGCACGGCGCCTCGGGCGAACCCGACACCGTCGCGGGTGTCAGCGGATGGTGGCGGGCAGAGGGGGGGTTGCAAAGAGCGCGGTCGTCGCTTTCGTGCCTAGGCGTCGCGTGTGCCTCGAGAAAAGAGGGATGCATCAATAGGCTCTGTCTGGCCTCCATTTGTGATTCTTTATAGAGTACGTACGAGTATTTAAGGGTCGTTCGGAATTGTAAGATAATATTCGAGCGGTGCTTATTTTTGCGACCGGGCTGAAAATTAAACCCAGTCTGAGCACCCACATTGTCGAGCTGGCGAACGAGGTCCACGGTGAGCACCGGGCTTCACGCGAGGTGGGCGACGGGGCTCACTGTGGAAGAGAGGGAGGAAAGCTTTACCCGGACCGAATCGGTGGCGAGATGGTCGCGAGAGGGGCGGGCGGCATACGAAGCTGAGAGAGACGCTCTTTTGTTTGATTTCTTTTCTTTTCTTTTCGACAGGTGTAACGTGTTCCAATCAGGTAGTAAATTATTACACGAAAGGGGACGAGGATTTTCTTTCTTTCAGAAATGTTAGGGGCAAATCCCCCAAGCAGCCGGATGTCTGCTCTGACCCAGTAGCGATCTGACTCAGGTTTCACCAGGGGAAATCGACGCACAGCAGTGACCTTTCTAACCCATGGTGATACATACTGCAGTATATACTTACATAGTAAGAGGCCAAACCCGTTATCTTGGAAGAAAAATGACCGCCAAACATTACACACCGCGGTAGGCAAGGAGACCGTACTACGAGCTGCGGTACACCATCCCGTGTCGTGTTGTTGTTGTTGTTGTTGTTGTTGTCTTCACATTAAATCGTCCTTTCCACCCAGCCTCATCAGTACACCCAGTGTCCGTCCTGATTCCTTATCCTAGAGAGATACCGATTCCGTGGTCACAGACTGTGAGACAGAGCAAGACCAAAAAATAAATTTGCAAACCAAATACTATTTTGCTTGATTATACTACCAACGTCCATGTGGTACACATGTATACCGTATCTCACTAGGGTGTTAAGATAACACACCCCCTCGAACGACTTTTTTTTTTCAAAGCTGGGTTTCACGACAACGGAGAGGGCGTACTGAGTACGACAAGCGATGCGTCTATGCAGCCCTCTCCACGAAATCTTCCCAAGTCCACCATTTTCGTTGTTTGTGTGCCCCCCTTAAGGCATGGTTTGGGAGGAATCCGGGTCTGAAGCTCGTCCCAGAGGGTGTGTTATCTTGTCACCCAGTGTGATACGGTACACCCGAAGTATTCTTTTGACTCTGTTACTTGCATTTGTGTCTAAACAGAAAATGTTGAAGTTGTATTACGTACCAGTGAATGGTACCTGGTACAGGACCCACAATGAGTCGAGCCCTTGACAATCGGCAACGCGGTGAAATTCAAGCTTTGCCTCGGGCGAGCTATTGGCACCAGTGCACCAGCATGATGACCAGGTTGGCGATGAGGCATGGCGGCATGGTGCAACTACGGCTTTTACTGGCGGGGTCGAGCGGACAAACAGGTGATGCCACGAATGTTGACATAACGTTCATGTCATACCTGGCACAGCGGTGCGGATATAAACTTCAACAGTTAGATGTTGGGTGGTTTGGAGGTTGGGTGTCTTTGTCTTGCCGCGTGGGCCAGATGTAACCGCTAACTGGTTATGTTTGGTGTTTCTTCGTTTCGTGATTTGTGTTGATATACCCAAACGGCACGCTTCACCCCCAGCGTTAACACGTGCTTAGTCCTCCCTCCTACGATATGCAAAAGGCGCATGTGGTACGACTGTACATAAATTACCATGGATACGTACGTCTCTGGTGTTGCTTGGCTGCAAGCGGTACGGGGTGGTATGCCACAGCTCGATAGTACCTTTTCCCTTGCTGCCGTGCGCACTTTTCGTACCTGTTTGTTTTCTCCCATCGAGGTGAATTTTTGTTACAGCCTGTTTTGGTGACCACAGGCAGGATTCCAGGGAAGTGAGGTAATGTGAGAACATCATCATCATCATCATCAGGCATCAGGTATTCAAGCGTCAGGCAAAGGAGAGCTCTGGACAATAAGGTTGTAGATATCATGGCAAGCACCGTCGGGCCCATACCGGCAAATTTCCCTTGGGCCGAGCTTGAATGACGGACACGAACGTTGGTGTATGTCGCATACCTCGTACTGGTAGGTAGTACTACCCGCGGGATACGAGCAGGCGCTTCCATCGTTGTAAACCCTAACCCTAAAATCGAGGGACTCTACTGTACATAAGCTAACCGCCAGGATGCATTTTCTGACGGAAGGAGACAATATTTGTTCCTGTTATTTAATAGTAACATTTTCCGGCGGACGGAGTAGAATAGTAAGCTTAACCTCCCGCTACCGAAAAAAAAAAAAAATCGCCACCGTGAAAAATATCCTACTCTAATTCCAAGGATGTTGTCTGCCGAAACGTCGGGGTGCAAATACGAAAAAAAGGGGTTGGCCGCATTCCACTTGAAACCCCGTCTGCAGGAAACAGGGCAGGGTGAACAATGAAGGTTCACCACACTTCAACATCTATTGCTGTTGTGTAGTGTGTCAAGTTTAACTCGGTTGTAGAAGTGTCTGAGAACACAAGAGACGCCGTCTTGGGCACTGCCGACATCCGAGCCGAGCCGGGGGGCCGGTGACTCCGTGCCCCTATCGGTCAACCAAGGACGCATACTATTACGGGGGTCCATAGTTAACGGGACCAAATTTTGTTAGTAAAAATAGGTAAATATATAGGTTTTTATTTATACCATAGGTCCTATTAACTATGGACCCCCGTAATAATCAGGACCCACAACATACACAAAAACCTATATACAGTATATTCCAGTATTTTTATTAAGACTATTTGGTTGCTATCGCAGTATGTTCCACCGTGACAGCAAAGTAGCCAACATTTGGGTAGGATAAGGGGAGGGAAGGACTAAGGGACGGAGGGAGGCGCGCGGGTTTCCTGGCAAGCATGGCAAACAAGCAATCGGCCGCCCTCGTCACCACCGAACCCGTCGGACAGAGAGCCAGGTACCTCGATTGCGTCATGGACGTACCGGCACACATCCGTCATCCCTCCAAGCGATACGCCGGACGGCGGACATCGGAGCGCAGCAGTGTGGGACTTACGAACACATCCTCGAGCTGCCATACTGCTGTACCAGGAGCCGCGGAGGCACAACAAGCACGACCGTTCTCCCAGAAAGAATGGCCCACCGAGCCATCGGCTGACGCACAGGCACACGGCCGAGGTCAGACAGCTGTTTCTTGCGCGGCTATCGCCGCAGAAACTCCGCTGGCGGGTGAACTATAAACATCGTTGTGTACTACACACAGGTGGACGGTGGACGGGATCTCCCCCCTGTAGCCCAATGTGGGCGCAAATAAATCCCTGTGCAGACACTGAACAACGTACGTAGCGAATCCCACGAGGTATCGACAACCTTTCAATTCGGCAAAAGCCTCTGAAAAAACAAACCTGTGTTGCAACAGAGCTAAACTGACACACCACACGTATTTCGTGGAAGGCAGATGAAAGAGTGGTGAGCTTCAGCGTTAGTAATATTGATCACACCCCGTGGAGGACTAAAATATCATGAAAACACGTCCGCTAGCGGGGGCATGAAAGCCAGAGTAGCTATTGGGACAAGCAAGGAGAATGTCCGCTTCCATTGAAAGCAGGATCCCGGATTCCCTATCGGGAATTCTGGCGGACCTCGCCGACCCTTTGGGAAAACCGGTGAACAGTGGGCTCTACCCGCATCGTGGATCGATTGTCAAACGGCTCGGAGGGAGTCTGCGAGGGATTCGCGACGCATGAGAGTGCCCAAAGAGAAGAGACGGCCGGACGACGTCGTCCCTGAACGCTGTGCTGGAGTGCGATCTCGGCACAGGGAAGGGAGGATGCTGCCCCAAGGCCCCCAAAAAATCGGCCTACCCCCGGCGCACGACGCAAGGGATCAAAAAGCCCCCGGAAGGCCGAACAACTCCAATTCAGAGTAAACCTGGTTGACCGTATCTGCCAGGCGTAGACGCACGTGTGCTCAGAGGAGTGTGGAGAGAAGGCAACAGGCGGGGTCGATCGATGATAGCCGCAATTACGGACTATAGGCATCGAAAGAAGGTTGTTTATGGGCCTGTCCAGTACCACTTTAGTAGCTTTTATTGTTTCTTGTTTGATTTTTTTCATTTACTATTAATATGCAGTTTTTATTCTTCCGTGTGTATACCTGGTCGATGCTTGAAAAGCGATTGGCATCATAAGCATAAGCTTACGCGCACATTGGCGGCGGATGGCAAACACGAGAACAAATACGACACACGGAAAATTTGGAGAGGAGAAGAAAAAAAACGCCTAAACTGCGAGATCGAAAAAATGCGCAAAACTCGTCGTTGCAAGCTTGGTGTGACACCGCTGCGATCAAAGAGTGCTACAGCAGAGTACGGGGTTAGTACCGTAAATCATAGGGTGGTGGACAAAATCTGACAGTAATTGCACGCAACGACTGCTATGATGCTGTATAACTGCAACCTCGAATACATTCTTCTTTCCCGAACGTAGACACATAGACACACCGACTCCTTGAATTTTGCAGTTTCGAAGTTGTCTTCCTCACATACGGACTTCACTTCCTGCACGAGACAATATAAAACCCGTGGTAGGCGCGATCGAGGTATCGCTATTACGGGGAACCATAGTAAATAGGACCAAATATTTGTTAGTAAAAATAGGTAAATATATAGGTTTTTGTGTATACCGTAGGTCCTATTGACTATGGCCCCCCGTAATACTATCACACACAGCTTGCAAAGATGGTGAGTTTAATAAAAATGTCGATATATTCATAAATAATACCAGGTAGACCACTATCTGTATATCTACACACCACGTACCACCGCGCGATCCAAGGATCACACACGGCTTGCGAGTAGACTTTCGAGGCAGCTTTCGATCTCACGGCTTCAGAGCGAGAGGTGCCTCTTGAACGAATAGAAAAACGAACAAAAAAAAACATCAACGCACCAGCAGCAGCAGTAGCTGCGCGAGTATCGCTCGCCGCGGCGTCATCTCAAGATCAGTGAATGAAAAAAAAAATCAGGCGAACTCGCCCACAACAAACAACTGTCGGGGTCAAACAACTTGGAAATAGGCTATTACGGGGGTCCATAATTAACAGGACCTATGGTACACATAAAAACCTATATATTTACCTATTTTTACTAACAAAATTTGGTCCCATTAACTATGGACCCCCGTAATAGGATGATTTCGCCTTGCTTGGTGTTTTCGCGCTTTGCTGTTCTAGTGACGTGACTACAGTTATTAATAGTATGACATGTACATGCCTGGTATATATACGAACCTGTGAATATGTCAGGATACGACACATTCACCCCTCGACTGACGGCAACCTACTTGGCTTTAGTGAGGAACACTCGGATCCACACCCTTGACCGGCGCACGTTTTCTCTTGACACCTTGACACTGACTGACCGTCTCTTGACACCTTGACACTGCCTGACCGTCTCATGACACCTTGACACTGACTGACCGTCTCTTGACACCTTGACACTGCCTGACCGTCGCCTGAAATACTTGCATACCAGGGTACCTGCTACTATATCTGACTATTAATACTGCTGCTTTACCTATGAGACAATTCTACGGCATGCGGGGCTATACTTGATATCCAGGTGTGGTACGAGTACTTCCTCCTGTGATATGATCTACATTCTGTAGACTACTTTGAAAACCTATTCACCAACCGCACAGAGACGAGCTTGAAATAAAATTGAAATTTCGATCTCACAGCACAGCTGATCGTATTTTTCGTTCTTGGTCTTCTCATTTTTTCCAGATGCTCGGTACGAAGCAAGTGGCTTCTTTGAGGACCAACGCCCCAAAGGGTAGGGTGGACCGTAACTGGACCAAGTCCGGCGGGAAGGCCTCATAGCCTCGGTTTTGGTTAGTGGGTGAGCTCGCGCAAGTCCGACACTACAAGGAAGGCCCGGGTGGCTATCTCCACCGCACCTTCTTCTCTCGGGGGTCAGATCGGGTAAACGTGCCCAAACTCCAGGGGTAACAACAGCCTGTTCTCATGTTTCAACGGGAGCTATGGGCTAAATTGAAACACGAAACGAAATTTGAACGTGGAAATGTGCTGAGCTCAACCTTTATTTTTTACTAATCCGCCGGAGGATACACAAAATAAAATAACAATCTTCGTGTACCGTCGGACGCCAACACGCTTGTTTGATGAGCAAAAAGGCACAACGCGAGAGCGTCGACACAATCACCGCAAAACGGCGCTGTGGTTGATGTTTGGAACGATGGTAGGTGGGGAGAATCTGCGGCCAGGAAAGAACTACTATTAATAATAGTTGGATTCGCTCCAATGTCTAGCGGACCGCCGCAAGGTGTTTCGAGCAACCAACTTTTAATAGGGATCCCTAAGAATGGGTTCGTTGCAGAGACGGTGTTGTGGTGGTGTGGTCCATAGCGGACATGAATGGGGACAAGTGATACATCGGGGGACCATGGAAGCGGCGGGTCGTTTCAGGGTGATATGGCATATAGGGACGAGCCGGGGAGGAGCTGGCTGGTACTGGCTATGTGCGCTACCTAGCAGAGGACGCTAACAGTAGAACAGTAGTAGTGGCGGCAGCGGAGGGGGGGGGTGGTCGTACTGATGTTGCTGTCGACGAAGAAGGCAAAATAAAATGCCAGACCGTGTGGCACGGTTACGTTCCAGTTTAACCCAAGGAGCGACTATGGACTGTTGCTGCCCCAAATTGTCATGCCAGTACGCTTCAAGTATTTCATTTAGATTTGTCTTCTTCCTGGAGAGGGCGCGGCAGCAACAGCAGTATCCAAGCGCAACACCGCCGTCGACGGGACTAGGAAAAATATGGCAGATCGTGGGCATGGTTCCCGGCTGAAGTGTGGGGTTACTACGTGTGCGTGTGTGTTCTTCGCATTAAACCGTCTAGGACTACGCAACAGAAACGGAAAACTATGCATGCTACTCGATGCTGCCTTGAGTCTGTGGTCAAGACCTCCATTTGATTAGGGTCATACTGCGGTAGACAGCCCATGAGAAGCCTTGAGTACTACTCCACGATTTTTTTTGGGTTTGGATATTATTGAGGGATGTATGATATATAACGACGACACGATACCGGCTGCGGTTGTTGTACTGACTGTTCTCCAATTCACATGAGGTTGACGTTTTGTAACGGTTCTTGACTTCGGATATTTGGGTATTGAGATAAATGCCTCACTATAGTACGTTCAAAAAGAAGTATTTTCGAAGCGCCCTATGTGCAGGAGGAATGGTCGGCACAATAAAGGTTCTTGACTTCGGAGAATTGTGTAGTGAGAAAAAGCGCCTCCGTATAATACGCTCAAAAAGAAGTATTTTCGACGCGCCCTATGTGCAGGACTGGTCGGCACAAAAAACTGTGCTGGGTGCGCATCTTACTGGTCGAGGCTGGCCGTTTCGGCCGCCCGGAGTGTTTAGGAAAGACACCAACAAAATCACGTGGCTCCACCGCGGGACCAAAGATAATGAGTGACCGCAGTTTGGCTGGTGACGTGACCGAAAATGGACAATCATGTGACGTGACGGCAAGCGGCGGCTACATCTGGGGACCCGAACGAAATGTCCGCTATAAAAAAGCTTCACAACAAAATTGAACACTGTTTTTTTACGATTTTTGGAACGTTGTTTTTTGTTTTTTAGTTGCTACGTACCTACTGCCGGCGTCCCCGGTGGCTTGGCAGGTGATCCGCGTGCCTATCAAGATCAATTTCGTGGGTTCAAGTCTCACCGAGTGCATGCTCATAGGGACTTTTTCTTGCTAAAAAATTGATTAGCGGAAAGCGCGAGAGCGTGAGTTAGCTACATTCGATGAAAATCGACGAGCAGTGGGAATGCTGAACCCTATGCGCGACAAAAAATAAAGGCACGTACTGAGGGGGAGAAGGGACGACACCTGTGACCACGGCTTGTCCAGAAGATCGCTGAGGGTAAAACCTCCTACGAGCTAGGCTGGAAAGTAAAAGTGAGGATTAAAAAAAAAAAAAAAAAAAAAAACTGGTCGTTGTTTTTACATTTTGTTTTCTGGCCGTTGCCGAGCTTGCGTGAGGAGCTTGACGGGTAATGAGATGAAAAACGATACGCTACTTTCAGTAATGGACAAACCTTGATAGTAGATCTTCCTGGGGTAGCTAATTAGGCACTCTGATTGGCTAGGGGTATGTTTTACGCGGCTTAATCAACTTTCGGGTCTTTCCCAGCGACAGCATCCCGAATCACCCCGAGTCAACCTAGAGTCTTCCCAAGCTCAGCATCCACGCCGGCCGAGCCAACCTCGAGTCTTAACAAGCACAGCATCCCAGCACTGACCACTGGCATGGGGTTCGGGTTCGGGTTAGGGTTCGGGTCGGAGGGTCGGCTTCAGGCGTCCAACACAAAACCCCCATAAAGATCTACTATCAAGGTCTGTCCACCCCTCGCTACTTTTGTACTTTTCCGAAGGGGTTTTCAGAGAGATACGGACACGCCTTCTCGTGACGGGGGGGGGAAAGGGGTTAGCAGGATCGTGACGGCAAAAATCAGTGAGGTGACCGACGCGACGAGGTGACGGTGCGTACCGGGAGGCGTTATTCCTCATCTTCGTGGGTGACTGCTCCTGCCAACAATGAGCCCCCCAAACGGTTCGGGTTAGGGCTATAGGGTTCGGGCTTGGGTTTGGGTTCGGGCTAGGTTAAGGTCGGGGTTCGGGTTAGGCCTGGGGTCGGGTTGGTCTGGGCCGACGTGCATGGTTGAAATTGAGCACACAGGTCTTGCCCACAGTTTTGTGCCGACCAGTTACGCACATCGGTAAAGCCCTCATTTTCGTGTAAAACGTTCTATTTTCGTGGTGCGGTACAGCAGCAGCAGTACTCGTCTACTCTGTAGTCTGAAGCTGCAGGTCATGCTTCAAAACCGACGGCGCGCTTCCCCTCCGCTGAAGCACTGCCTGACACCTACTCGCACTGCCTAGCACCTACTATTAATACTGCTGTAGCACCGCCATTCTGTTTTAAACACACACTTACCGAATACTGTATGGTCTATGCGCGCAAAAAAAATAGAAATTCTCCCAGCACCAGGGTGTGGGGGTCTGTTTTATGGTCTGTTTTAGGGTCTGTTTAGGGTCTGTTGGAAACCCGCAAACACTGCGTAAAAACCTTTAATTCGACCGGGACTACGAGTAATCCGAAATTACATTTTCTTCAAGTTGTTTCCTTTTGATTGGAAAAAAACGTGAAAATTTAAGCGCAGAATACGTTGATGTCGTGCGCCCTAGACAACTACAGCAGTATTCTGATGGCAGTTTTGGGCCGCTCATGGCTTGAGCGAGTAGACATTCTTTTCCGATTTCTATTTGTATTTTGATCCAGATATTGGGAAAACTGCGGATCTTGAAGGACATTCGCGCGCAGAATTGTAGGCGCAACTAAACAAAAAAAAACCCGGGGAATAATTTGTCTCGTCCATTAGGTGGTGGGCATTTTCTTGGCGTGGTCGGGGAAACGAACCTTCGTGAGTTTTTCGTCATTTACGCCAAAATGACAGAACGACTGATTTTGGCCGGTTTTGACCGGTCGCTCTAAATATTCTTCTTTTTTTTCTCATGCATAACTACTTGATTTTTTTTTGTATTTTTTTCTACTCGCGCCGGTTTCGATTCCTCTTGTCTTGGCGGTCACAAATATGGTTGTATCATCTAAAAAAAAAAGTGTTTTCTCATTGGTTAATGACCATAGACGCTACTGGACAAAATGTTCCGGATGGACTATACGCAAATGACCTTGATCTTCGATACTCTCAGGGTGAGCGATGCGCAGAAAGTCGATAGGTGTGTACCGTTTGGTACACAAGAGTAACTTCCGGGCAGAGAACCACAGGGTGTGAGTACTGTTTTTCGTCTGTATGCCCATTTTCTGGCAACGGGGATGATAGAGACTAAACCTCTGCCGAAACGAAAAGAAGAGAAAAACGTTGTGGTTTTGAGGTTGCGGTTCTCGCACGCGGTTCACACAGCAGTTGGACTCGAAGCACCGTTACGTTCTCGCTGTATTGTCTCTGCGGCAAATACTTTCGTAAATGGGTTTTAGCCAATCATGTATATACCTGGCCACTTTTCGGCCAAAATCAGTGACATGCCATGCTACTTAAGACAAGTACAAAACACGCCCCTGGAGCCGTTATTGGCCAGGCTGACATCGTAACTGATTTTGGCTCGAAAAAGCCAAGGTATCAAGGTATACCTGATTTCTCCTACCCTGTCTAGATTTCAACTGATTTTGGCTAACTTTGAACCAATCAGAGAGGCCATACGTACACTGCTGTGTTTTCTCTCCGTATGCGTCTGCCCTCCCTCGGTTGAAATTCTTCTGTATTGACGTATAAACTATGTATGTACTCGTACGTAAAAATACGTATATACATGCATGCATGCGTACGCTGGTTACACTTCTTATCCTTTGGGGTGTGCGATGTGCTACAGTTAGTTGTGTGTACGACTCTGTTGTTTTCTATGTTCGCAGCAGTCTTTACAGTACCATGGCCACACGGCATTTCGTCTGCACCACCCCGCGTCGAGGTGGTCTCAGGTTTGGTACGGCAAGACAATTTCGTGCCGAGCAGGCGGTTCCGCGAGGGCGGTCTGGAAGCTTTAAAGCTGCCAACGGGGGGGGGGGGGGGCGCCAGAGTAAATACTCTTGGCGCTCCCGCCGTGGCGAAACAAACAAAACATATTAAGAGTGACTCTGCAGGTCGAAGTGGAGCCCGTGGTACCTACACCCTGAAGAAAACGAAACGATTCAGATTTTGGAAGCCATGTGGCACACTTAGTGCTCTAGGCGCCTTATTTTTGTACCGGATTGTCATGGACATCACGGCGCTCGTGGCGCGCGTTTTTTACTTGGTTTTAGGATGTACCTGATTTTGGCTAAGAAGGATCAGGTATACCTGATTTTGGCATTTGCCCTTCGTAAATTCCTGGTATTATTCATCACTGTATTTCCAGGAGATGTCATGGGCCGATGCTGATGGGCCGGCCCATCAATTTCCCACATGATGGGCCGCGGTCCGGCCCGGGCCATCATTTTTTCATTTGATGGGTCGCGGCCCGGCCCGGCCAATCATCTTTCCAAAAATTCCCGGCCCGCATGAGACCCGGGCTCTACACGGACCGACCCACCCAAAGACAGGGCCGGCCCATACATTTGACCGGCCGGACCACGGGCCGGCCCATGTAGTGTCTCGTGCTTAAAGGTCACGCATATGCCGCATATGCGCTTCCGTATTTTGGATACAATTGTTCAGCTGCTTCTGGCACACGAATAGCTGCCCACAAGGCACACATACCCTCTACCCTCTACCCACACAATTTTGCCCCGCCAACAGCTCAGTCCGATGAATCCCGCCGTGACTGGTAGGCATACCACCATTTCTTGCTGCTGCTGCGGGCGTCGCAGCAACAGCAGCAGCAGCACACTGCATCTGCAGCACCTGCTTCCGCTACACCCGCTCCTGCAATACCTGCTGATATCGATGTATCACCCGAAGGGAGCATAGATCACGGCGCCAGCGATCCTTTGGCGGGGGCTTCCCAGAGTGCAGCACCAACACCAGTTCTCATTGCCGGTTCGACTACGACACACACACACGCACGAGGGTGAATGTCGCTGCAACTTTCGGTCCAAGTATGTCCCCTGTCTGGGCGTACTTCACCAAGTTTTCGCGAGCGGTTCCGTCCAGGCCGAACCATGGGAAGAACGTGAAATGCTGCCTGCGTCGCGGAGATGGCAAGGAGTGTCCTATAGTGCCCTCTGACGGCTCTACACCTACAATGGCACCAAGACCATGATGAGGCATTTCTACAAGAACCACAAACAGCAGATCAGCAAAGAGCGGACACCGTAGCAGCAGCAGTAGTACACCACATGTCATGGGCCGGCCCGTAAGAACAACGTGGGCGGCCTCACGGGCAGTGCAGGGTAGACGTCGTAATAGTAGTAGCCGCAGCACACCACATGTTATGGGCTTCGGCCCGGGCCGGCCCGTCTAACACGTGGGCCGCCTCAAGGGCAGGACGGAGTGGCCCATGTAGCGCCCACATTTCATGGGCCGCGGCTCGGCCCGGCCCCGTCATGATTTCAGAGAATGGGCGGCGGTCCGGCCCAGCCCAACTCATCGCATTTACAAACAAAATGCGGCTCGGCCCGGCTCGGTCCATCAAGTTTCAAAATCCTCGGCCCGGCCAGGCCTGGCCTGGCCTGGCCCATCAAATTTCAAAATCCTCGGCCCGGCCTGGCTCGGCCTGCCCCATCAAATTTCAAATCCCTGGCCCAGCCCTACCCGGCCCATCACAATTTTCAGGTCGGCCCGGCCCTGCCCGGCCCGGACCATCGGTCCATGACAAGCCCTGCTTATTTCCATGCTCTTTCCACGTGTCTCCCTTCTCCTCCTTCGTTCTTCTCCAGTGTTGAAGAAGTTAGCTCCATCTGTTCGTATCCTTGGGCGATTCCTGCGTCCTTCTATTCTGCCATTCTGTGATTCTTGTTCTGTCTCATTGCAGATTTCAGAACTCGTTTCCTTCGCTTTCCCTCCTTTTTTGTATTGCTTACCAGTATGCCGGTATTGTTTCAGTTCTTACCTGGTTTATGTTTGTGTTGGTTTTTGGTTTATTTTCGTCGCGGTCTTGGGTACCCCGCTATTAATTGTTGTTGGTTCATTTGCTTAATCACAGGCTACTCGTACCGATAAAGCTAAAATTCAATAAAATTAAGTTCGTACTGAAAATAGTTGGAATTCCTTATTTTCCGTCTTCGGGCACAACATATATTTTGCTACGTGTACCGTGTACCCGACAAACTTGCGGTGAATTAGATTATTGTCAGCTCAGCGTGTCACATACAGTCGGCAGTACAGGACACCTTGCGTACTACCAGTGGAGGATTTATTAATAGTATAGCAGTACCTGATTAGACTATCTGGTCAACAAAACCAAGACAAACAGCCTGAACCAGCTTTCCTGTTTCTTGCTGTCTCGTACCGCTGAACTACGTACGGTAGTCGTAAAGAGTCGCGGTGAGATCGACAGGATGACAAGAAATTCGGGAGTCGCCATACTGAAAATGGTGTAGAGCGCGCCCGTTCTGAAGTAAGAAATCCAGCCCGCAAGAGCTTTCCTGTATCAAACTAACAGAGGTACGCAGAACATTTTTATCTTCATCTCTCTCATGATGTCCGCATCCGGCGTCCCCGGTGGCTTGGTAGGTGGTCCGCGAGCCTATCAAGATCAATTTCGTGAGTTCGAGTCTCACCGAGTGCATGCTCATAGGGACTTTTTCTTGCATAAAATTGATTAGCGGAAAGCGCGAGAGCGTGAGTTAGCTGTACATTCGATGAAAATCGACGAGCAGTGGGAATGCTGAACCCTATGCGCGATAAAAAATAAAAGGCACGTACCGGGGGGGAGAAGGGACGGCACCTGTGACCACGGCTTGTCCAGAAGATCGTCGAGGGTAAAACCTCCTACGAGTGGACTGGAAAGTAAAAGTGATGATGAAAAAAAAAAAAAAAAAAAAAAAAAAAAAAAAAGGCCGGGATGCAGAGCAAGTCTTGTATTCTTGCTGCGGCATCCTCGCTTGAGTCTTTTGTCCCCAAAACGGGACCACACCTCTATTAATAAAAGGGACTGCTGTTATACCCCAATACGTTCCGAAATATAACGCCCGTTTTTATATTGAAAATTAAATTAAATGCTCCTATATTTACAGACAGAGAGGTACCTATTATTAGTACGATTTACTAGCGCTCGGCGCCGAGCTCGTTTTCTTAATCCAACTTTCTTAGCGTCCGCCAAAGAGTGGGCGCCCGGTATCAAGAAACGTCCATTTAGTATCCGGGCTCGATGTCTTATTTTTTCCCCGACCTTGGTCTAACTGTGTTGTGTAGGATTTAGAGTTGGCCCCAATGTTGGGCCGTATTTCTTAACCCAATTTTTTTATTGTTCGTGCCGATCTGAGCCTGTTTTTCTCGACATAATATTTTCTTAACTGCGGGCGCCCACTGTAAGCCTTTCGTTCTTTTATCAGGCTCTTTCTTATCCGTGGGCGTATACTGCTATATTGATGAAGAACTTCTTACATACCGTACCTTGTGGTATGTCACGTATCACACCTCTCTCTCTACAGCCAGCAGTTGACGCCCGCATTCGATAAATATAGTCGAGAAATAGAGGCTCAGCCCTTCACAAAGGATAAGAAAATTCCAAACACACCTTAAACTGGACGACAGGATAGGAAACACCAGCAGTCCCACACATTGAACATCAAAGACGCGGGGTGACCTCTGATAATATGATACCCGGTAATATTCAATATTAGCAATTCGAAACACAGAGCTCTCGGCATATTTTGAGGGGGGGGGAGTCGTTCCGTGAGATATTGTGTTCACCGCGTGGCCCAGGACAGGCAGGATCGTCAAGATAATAATCGTATGCTGGTATACCTCACGTATGGGTTCGAATCTCACCGAGCGCATACCCGTACGACGTACGTAGGGACTTTTTCTCGCATAAAAAATGATCAGCGGAAAGCGCGAGGGCGTGAGTTAGCAACATTCGATGAAAATCGACGAGCAGTGGGAATGCTGAACCCTATGCGCGATGAATGATGAAGGCACGCACCGCGGGGGGAAAGGAACGACACAATACCACACCTGTGACCACGGCTTGTCCAGAAGATCGCGTAGGGGCAAACCTCCTACGAATTCAGCTGGAAAGTAAAAGTGACGATGAATAAACCAGTATAATACTCTACGTATTAGAAAAAAAAAAAGTGTAAGTACCAAGTGCAGCGTGCGGTTGAACGGAGCCCGTAGAAATAAGAAAATCGTGTCAAGGTAATAATAAGCGGCTGAAAGTTTCCACCGAAGGAATCTGGACTACAGGTCACTCGGTGCATACTACGGACACTGCTGTCGTCGTACAACTGCTTGTGCACTGCTGCTGCTGTGCACTGGTGCTACTGCTGTGCTGGTGCTTGCTGTTGCTGCAGACTACGTGCGGCGTACTACCCAACGACCTAACAACGTGCTATTATTAAACATAACATACCAACGGCAGTAATACGTGGAGCTAAAGCCCCGCACGAGACCGCCCGTTCTCCATATACGAGGGTCCTACGTGGTCATGGCCACGTAGGTCGGTACTGCTGCACAGCTGGAGCTGGAAAGAAAGAAGAGCGAATCTTGAACCTTCGAAGGTTTGGCGAATGTCGCATCGTTCGTTGCGATGTTACGCTTGCTGCCGCTGCTGCTGTATACCCTTGTAAACCATACCGATGCGATATACTGCTGTATATAACCATAGCAGACAGAACAACCACACGTAACACCACACGTACGGCAGGATAACGAGAATGACTTACATAAATAGTGCAGCAGTAGTATCGCGGATCTAATTTATTTGTGTTGGATCGCGGGAATGTTAATATCATCCTGCAGCCTGATAATAGGCATACTTAACTCGCTCTTGCCGATATTTTCTGTGCGACACCCCGTGCCAATTACCGCACGTCACACTATTAATAGGGACGTCGCTGGAGGTGTGTGCACGTGTGTACGTGTGTACGTATATATATAGGCATAGCACGGGTGTCTACGTACAGGTACGAGCAGTAGCAGTACACAGGTCGAGCTGTGCGCAGCTGTCGCCTGCAGCAGCAAGTGTTGAAACGATGGACGCCACGAGACAAGTTGTTGTTGTTGTTGTTGTTGTTGTTGTTGTTTTCTTCACATTCAACCGTGGTAGGAACCCGTATCTCGAACCAGACGGTATTAATAGTATCAGTATCAGTATTAATAGTGTCATGCACTGTGCATTCTCAAGATCGTCAGGAACTTGATAAGTGGAGTGTGCGCGATCATTTTACCGTACGGAATTTCAGATACTACTTTCGCGGATTTCATTTCCCTTGTCATCTCGAAAACTGAAATACTAAATATTCGCGTGGTTTCAAGAGGCATGGGCATGCAAAACAATGAAGGAGTGGTGGAGCCCACGCTCCTTCTGCAGAGGCCCACCGAGTGCTATTGCTGCTGTCCGTGATCCGTGCAGATGACAGATAGCCATGAAGCAATCAGTGTGCATGCACCCGCAGCCGAGGGAACCACGAGGGATGCGGAGCAACTAACGCACTGCTGTACTCCTTGAAGATAGACAGCAGTGGGCGGTACGTCTTTTTGAAGATGCATGTACCTGCAACAGGCTACGAGCTATTAATAGCACAAACAAGTAGTAAAATCAAGTCTACTTACTACCAGTGTATAGGGTCGTACGAGCAGAGCAGAGGAACTGGTCTATGAACGTGTTCTTGCTGTAGATGCTCTTGCCCGGCGTTGGGGTATCGGCGAGCGTTCACCACCCCCAACTTGCGATGCTCGAAACAACAGCGACAACGCCATTCAGACATGCTATGAAGCGAGTGCATGCATGTCGCAAAATATAAAATGCGGCGGGTAATATGTGTACATCGTCGTTGCTGTGTACCAATCCTACACACGAGCACACTATTATTAATAGGCGCCAAGGACCGAATTGTCGATATCATCTCCAAACACAGCAAGGAAACACGGGGAAGCCAGACAGTTCGTTGGTCTTGGAGCTACCACAGTGAAGCACACACGCAACGCAGGCAAGCCAATAAACACCACCAGCAGGTCAATACCCCTCACCTCAATATCCTTAGTCAAGTTAGCTCCGCTCATGTCAGAGTTGGGACCATGCACCCTGTTCGAGGGCAACCACGCAGAGCTCGCAAGGCTGCTGGTGGTGGTACATGACATATTATTAATAGGTGGCTCCAGCAAATCTCCCTTTCTGCGAAGCTTCATAACCAGCCCTCTTCCGACCGCGCAGACTTCCTTGACTGATTTCCCTCTTCCTCTTCCTCCTCCTCTTCCTCCTCCTCCTCCTCCTCCTCCTCCAGCTGAACGGCTGCTGCTGTTTCGCGCGCACCACCCTGCGCGGGCGAGAGCGGTCGCGCTGGTTCTTCAAGGGAGACTCTCGTGGTTTGGTTTCGAGGTTCCTTCTCTTTTCTGCAATCTTCGGTCGGAATGCACCAGCACCAGCCTTTTTTTTTTCCGTGGTCAGTTCAACATCATGTACATTCTGTGCTGTATTCTCGGGCTGCGGGTCTCGGGCAGAAAAATCTCGAGTCTTTTTGATCGATCTTCGATTTTTTTTTGTGCTGCTGGTCATCAGATTTTGCTCAAAAGGACAAATAGACCACGTGGCACCAAAAAGAACATCAGTCTATCCGAAACTATAAAGATCATATGCATTTTAAAAATAATAAGTTTAAGCTCCTTATATTTACGGACAAAAAAGTTTTCTTGGGCGTTCGCAGGTTTGGCGGTACGGTCGTAGATCTGCACCATATTTTAGTAGATCATGTAGATCATGTAGATCAACATATCACTTTTGAGCTTTCAATGATGGTACGTAGATCCTACTCTTGTAACCGTCACCCTCGAGGTCAGGTTTTGATGGTTTGATGCTGCTGCGCTGCCTCTCTCTGTGTGGTGATCGACGGGAGGAACAGCAACATGCAGGACGAGTGGGCACGTGGATGCGGTGCCTGCAGCAAGCGGTGACTCAGGATGAGATCCAACCAGCATCAGGGTCTCCGCTTGGAACGTACAAAAACTAGTTGAGAAATCGAACGAAACATCGACATTGAGTAGTACCCGAAGCTCTACGCGAGTACAACAGCCGTCACGAAAAATGAGCGTTCGAAGCGCAGACACGGAACGGGAGCGCCGACGGGCACTGACTGCGCTCGTTGCAGCATACCCCGCGCCCGCGTCACCCCCCCTGGCCAAGCAACCGCAAGACGCAAACCCTCGACAACTCCAGCAGCCGTTACCGTAGCAGCACTAACAACAGCAATGGCGGCAGCAGCAGCGATAGCCAACATCTTCGTCGAGACGAGGGCAAGTGCGACGCAACATATTCATACGACGGCGCTACCACCACGACGACAATAGATGGCAGCGACGCTCTTATGGGAGTCGCGGAGCAAGTCCTGAACTGGAGCGGGACAGGTGGGAGGCGGGAGCGGGAACAGAGAGGGCTTGACATGTGCGCGTCGACGTGGAAAAGCGTAGAGAGTATGGCGAGGACTCTGGCGGCGGGACAGAGTGTGGTGTCCACCATCGTAAAGTGCTATAGCATGCCGTCTCTGGGGAGAAGGTCGGATCGCGGCAGTGTCGCTCGAAGGTCGGGGCTTGCCGCGACGGAGATGATGCACACGTCGCTTCTTTCCGAGCGTCTGGCCGCCGAAGGGTTGGCCATCTTTCGCCGGTGCGCACAGTTTGTACGAACTTACTTACTACACCATATAAATAAGTGGCTTCCGGTTTCTGAGGGGCCAACAACGTACAGTTCTCCGCCGCTCATATGTATACTGCTGTACTCCTGCCGTTGTTCCAAAACACAAGGGCTGAAACATGTGCAGTGTGCGGTCTCAAAGTACCAGGAAAGTACGCAATATTCTCGTACTGTACGTAGTGCTCCTACTCGTACGGTACTGGCTACCGCTGTGGTGCATCACCCAATCTAGCCCAGAGTTGTACACTGGACACCAGACCGGTCTGGTGTGCTTCGGACCCTGGTGTGATATGAGTGAAGCACCTACTGCGTCCCTTACCCTTACCCTACCTCGGTCCCCACTTCACACTGGTATATAGACAGTTGCTGTTGTTGTTGTTGTTGTTGTTGTTGTTGTCCCATTAACTCATCGCCACAATGCAATGCACAGGCTTCTATACCTTTGGAGTGGAAGAATACCTCGGTAGAAATAAAAAAAAACAAGCCAGGAATAATACACATGATGAGCACATCTACACCTCAGACCAAAAACAGTATGATATGGTAAGAGGAAGGAGGAAAGGTTGGGCACGTCGGACAGATGGTTCTATTTACTGACTGCAAACGATGATGTTCAGGATCTCTGTACTACAGCTATACTATTGTTGTACTCGTATTAATAGTACATATCCTACCCAGCAAACATACCGTAGATCATGCAGACTCTCTGGCTCCCACCCGGCAACAAGTTAACTATATTCTAGATCTTACCAGTACAGGCAGGGATCTGCCCCCCCTGAAGGATCTTGATCAATATCGTGGGGATGCAATGAACAGCTCACTGTACGTATCTGTCCGATCTGTAGAATTGCTTGATCGGACAAACCACAACCGACCTCGGGCGTTTTATTATTACTACTGGAATTTTATTCATAGTATGCCGTCGCGGCATGCAAAATGGCTTCTGCAGCACGCAACACGTCCTGCGACGACATTACTATCACTATCACTATCACTACCTAGTATTACTTTTGCAGGCTTGCTCAGGCACCTCCGACGCAGCCCGACGGCCTGTACATTAACTCTTCCAAGATTCCGGAAGCCGCGAAGGCGCTCGATCCCGGCCTGGATGATGCCGCGGTAACAGCATGGATGAGCGCCAACGGCTTTCAAGAGGTGACTTCGTACTGTCAACGGCTTTGAAGAGGCGGCAAACGTGACAAATTGGTCTGCAGCAGCAACCTATCAAAGTTTAACTCTGAGCAAACTTCACCTCTTAAAAAAGATGATACCACGAGATTACAGCTATTAAACGGCATATCTTCTTTTCCAGGCTGCAGGTATGTCTGCCAGGTATGATACCCACATACAGCAGTATAGGCCCGCCAACAAGAAACTGGCAGGCCTGAGATTCTTGTTGGGGCGCCATCTTGTTACAACCTTGAGCATAGGCTATTATATAAGGTTTAGCCTGGACTTCACCAATGAGCCGTTTTTCTGAACCCAATTTTCTTAGCGTTCTCCAAAAAGTGAGAGCATTATGTTCTTATTGGGCACTTTCTTATTGGCGGGCCTGCACTGTATTCCAGGTAACATATTATTACCGTATACCAGGTATCAGGGATATCGTAGGGAGACCGGTCTTTTTGGGAGTGTCTAGAATCAGCCCTATCTGCGGTCCCTTTTTTCGGGGACAAACTACTCAAATTCTAAGTAGGTTGTCCCCAAAACGGGACTGTCTAAAAAGTTTGGGACCTAGGCATGGCGACCAAAAGCATGATACGTAAGGTCTTCTCATCAATAGTCTACGAGCAGTGCGAGGGCGCAGCGGTACAGGCAGGATTAAACTGTCCAGGTTGCAGGCAGGACTCTTTGCATTGTATACATGTAAATGTACTCTCAGATGGGACACTAACTTGGACACCTGGCAACCAAGCAGTTGCCGACGCTGAAATCGACAGCTACATATTACTATTATTAATAATATGATTAATAGTTATTTCTCCTCAGAATATTTTTTTCCCTCTGAAGTTTCCACACCACGGACAGACCACCGATTTCCGGTTGATGGTTTAGATCTTTCAGGCGCAAACACATGCATTCTTGATCTTGCATTATTTTTTTAGGATCAAGCTCATTTTTCCCGGTGGGAGCCGTATAATCTGCATGATGCGGCGTGTGTTTCCTGGGTTGGGTCTATACTACCATACTGTATGCAGATCCTGCACAACCTATCACAACAGCGGGTGAAGAACTAGATGGCCTACTGTAGACAGATCAGATAGATAGATAGATCATGATCTGTCCTAGGTGTGAAGTTCGGCACCGATACTCGTACGCTACGTACAGCAGTTTTAGTGCCGCCAAAGGCGATACTAGCCTTCTCGGGAATTCAGCAGGAAAAAGTGACGGTAAAAAAAAGTGACAATGATTGCAGCCGGGGTCACTTCGTGGTTGGGGGGGGAAAGAAACTACTATAATGTTAATAATAATAATACTAATAACAGGAGCCGAGTTACAATGCAAGGAGTCGCACGGCACGACCGCAACATGATCTACCTGTACAGCTGTGCGCATGCTGCTCGTAGACGATTGATAGCACCTCAAGTTATCATTGTTCCGGTCGCTATCTCAGGACCCCGAAGGCGCTATATAATAGGAGAACGGTTACTTTGGTCACGTCGAGGCCTCTTTGGGCCGTATTCTCTGTTTTTACGGCAGCAGTTTACGGGGGGCGGCCAGTCAAGGGGTCAAACCGCGATCTCTATGTACCGGTGTACAGCATATATACTTGGTATTAATAGTTATCGAGGGTGTTTCCAAAGTTGCCTGTTGTTGTCGTGATTGTCCTTTTATCATCGACTATTTTGTGTATCGGTTGAGTGTGTTTTTCCAGGCAGCTCTTCCTCTCCGTTAGAACTGGCTGGTACTTCTTTTCAGCGCATGCGTACGCTACAAGTAGAGGTGGAGGCAATGTGGTGCTTTAAGTTTGGCTCTTATTTGGCGCCTGTCTGTGCTACTGAATAGTATTAGTGGCGGTAGGGCATACGCTATGCGCGAGTTGATCCGAAAATGGTCGGTAAGCCTGAAGCAGCCATGACAGAAAATGGTGCCGGCCGAAGCAGGCGGTACCACCGCGACACAATGACGGGCCGACTCTCACGCCCCCAGTAGAAGTATCCCATACACCCCTCTCTTGCCACTAACAAGCAAACGCCCTTTAGCCACAACCGGCCCCGCACCATTTCCCACGCCAGCCGGGCAGTACCGACCGCAAGCAATGGTATGGTACCTCATAGGTGCGGCATATCGACCTCTGGGCGTTATTCGAAGCGGAATGATCACCCGCATAGTATTTTTTTTTTTTATGTTTTCGCAACGTCTGCACTCTGCACCTGAAATACGGTTTGGGCGGTATGCAGCCCCCCCCGAGTCCCCTACTCGTGGCTGTCAAATGTTGTCCCCCTCAATGGAAGGTGTATAGTCTCCGTGCGCAGAAGGAGGCTGGCGGTCTTTGTAAAAAGGTCCTGCTGACCCTGCTGATATCACGCATGGGATGGTCCTGTTGGCCTACAACTGCTGTCTGTATGAAAATATCCATCATGAAAAGTCAAAATGCACAAACCGCAGCGCGCGCGATCGAAGTATCACAAGCGGCTTGCACGGAGGAAATCGGACAAAATTCTCGACCCCACAGCTTAAGAATGAGATTTATTTTGAATTGAGATACGAAAACAGAATTAGGGCTAAGCATGGGCTTTGACGGTATGAACATGAACCCATGTAATAGGTCTGCTCTGATTTCCGCTCGGTGGCGGGCGCAAAAGAAAAAAAAAAAACAGGCGCCACAAATAGAGGTGGCGAAAGCTAACCGTGGGGTGTCTGTCCACCACCAAATTCATTCGACGAAAGTATCGACAATATCGACAATATGCTCGCTCGCCAATATGGACACCCTGTCCTTTTTCATCGTTCAGCTATGATTGGCTGATTCCCTCTCCACCGTGAATAACCGTGTACAAGTAACACCTATACCCGTCTTTTACGCACCAGGCGCGTATCTCTCCTAGCACCCCGTCCTTTTTCGCTGTGATAAAAAGTTGTTACAGTGACCGACTGATTCCCGCCACCGTCCTCGCTCGCCAATAACCTTATCCTCGAATATATATCGCCATGATTGACCTATTCCCGCCGCCCTTCCACGCGAATAAACGTGCCGGTATGAGTGCACCCAGGGATGAGTGCACGACAAAAAGAGAAAACAACACCACATTCCTAAAGAGATCAAAACGGGAAACGAAGCAGCGGGATTGGATTTCAGGATGAAGATACAAAGAGCGACTTGTTTCTCATATATATATATACCAGGTATCGGTTCTAGTAAACCCCCCCCCGCTCCCTGTCTGGGTCTCGAAAATGGGCTGGGGTGTTCGAGTTTTGTTTTTACGTGCACCCCATGTACGCCCACCCGTATTACCGCCTTACGCTTACCACCCTCCCACTACTGTAAACGAACGAGCCTTTTCTCAAGAAAAGCTATCGCCCTCGTCGGCTTATTCCGACCGCCCTCAAAGGCGAACTATCACTGATCATGCAGCACACGAGTAACGCCAACCGCTCCCCTTGTTTTTTCGCAAATATTTTTTCCGTGAAAAAAAAAGGGCACGGGCACGACTACGTCTCCTGCGAATGCCGAAGCCCTCTCATGGACGGAGTACCGCCGAGCCCTCTCCGAACTATGTCCCGCTTTCGGTCGGTTCGGCATCAGCACCTGCACCGACGACGCCCCTACCCCTGGAAGAACATCCGCTGACACGTACCGTGACGAAACCTCAAGCCCCCAACGCCGCCGCGCCGACATCCCCTCTGAAAACAAGCATTCTACGTTTGGAGACGGGTCGTACTGCAACCCGTGGGGCTCCTTTGGGAGAAGCGCGGGAGGTGTGGCTCCAAGGTCTCTGACTGGTACCAGGAGCAGACACTTCGAAGCAGGGAGGAGGGGCAACCCACCTCGGAGCCCCGGCGCGGACAGCTTTCACGCACTCCGCAGGAAGCGGCATGCGGCGGTATCGTTGGACTACGAAGCGATCACGAGAGAGCTTCCACAGGTGCAACGATTACCTTTGCCGGTAAAAGTTTCAGTCAAAATACACTCGTAGGAGGCCGTGGGTCGACCCCTTGACTGATTGACTCACCGAACCCTACACTAAAATTAGCACGGTTCTTCACGTGTCATTACCCGACCCGCGGTCGGATTCCGGAGTTCTTCAAAATCTCGCGGGTCAGGTTGGGTCGGGTCGCGTAGGGTTGGGTCGGATCAGGAGGTGTTCCAAATGCCACGAGTCGGGCTAGGTGACCCTGACCCGACCCGACCCGCAAGATTTGACCTGACCCGTGAGCAGCCCTGAAAATGAGCACGTTAAGAATTCTATGCGCCCAACATGATCAGTCTCGTATGATGGGAATTGTGTTTCAAGCTCGTTGTTCTTTGGGTGCGCCGATACAACGTTTGCCCGGGAGGCGACCTTCCGCAATTAACGGGGGTGCACAATCGTTGAAGAATATCGTATTATGTTAGATCGTATAATGTGGTGTTGGGTATCGTGCCAAAAGTTTCGATATGTCGGAATATCGGGCTTTCGATATATCGTGTCGAATATCGTGTTCTTCCCTCCACCCCCTCGCATTTCCGTGTTTTTTATGCTGACACTGAACGAGAGCTTCCTTCGATGTATGAACATATCGGAATCGCACATATCGATTAGTTTTTTGTTTGTCGGCATTCTACCGAACTGGATTATCGGTATGGTATCGATATTCAACACTATCAATAGTGCCGTAGAGAACGGCGCACGATGGCGCAACGGAGTACACAGGTTTAGGTTCCCTTCCTGCGATGCGCGGAAAGAGTCGGTAGAAGTCCGTGAAGGACAACACACCTCCACCCCAAGTTCTTCAACGTGTGCTTGTTTTTAGTACAGTCTAAAACAACGGCCTAAGTGGTGAACACAGTAAAAACGATAAACGTAAGCGGATGACGTACGTCTTTAGGACTGCACTCCTGTTTTGAGGACACATTACTCGGAATTACAACCAACGTTAGCTTCGCGCACAGTGCAGTACAACTCTAAGTTAACGTCGTCGGCGTAGAAACTATTAATACGTGTCGCGCCAACCACAAACGAAAACCGTGGGGGGAATTCGTAAACACAGATCCCCAATCCTTTTATTATCGTGGAACTGATCCCACACGAATATAATGGCGCGTGATGTGTCTCTAAAAACGTGGGTGTAGTGCGGTTATTTTCGGGTTAAGGCCGGACATGATGACGGAAAACACCACAAACACCGTTTCTTCAGTCACATATTTACCACTCTGGGCGGGACCAAAGTCATGTTTGATACTCATATGTGATGGGACTGCTTCGAATGAGGCTGAAAGCCCGGTAATCACCTGTGGGTTCAGGTATTGGGATCGTATTCGTAGTAATTGGGAGGCGTATCATAGATGGAAAATCAGGGGTTTTCCCAGCGAGGCACGAGCTTTGCTCTCGGTCTCCACGTGCACGAAAGGGATAAAGCGGCCCTTTTTCTATCTCTAAGCAAACAACACAAATGACTACCAACAAGTACCTGCTCAACAGGCAAACCTGTCTAGCGATACAAAGTGTCCCGCCATTGATCTTAAGAAGTGGCGCCGTCGACATAAATACTTTCCGTCTTCTTGTTGGTGCGCGTTGTGTTCACCCCTTTTTGGCCGTTTGCTTGATCTTAGCACATATCTGCCAACATGCCCGATGATGTTATGGGCTGGGCCGGGATGGGTCCATAGATGATCACTCATGATGCAAGGATTTCCAAGGGTATACGATGATGATGTTGATGGTGATGGCGACTATCCTCTCACATTGCTGTAGCTCTTTCCCCTGAAATTTCACTCGTGGTCACAAAGCTGGCTGAAAAAAAAAAACGTGTTGATGGAAGAAAACAAGCAAGTGCAAAACAGTAGGCGCAGTACCAGTGTGCAAGGGAACGATACCTCTAGGCACGAGCCGCGTTATACAATCCCGTATCAACTTCAACCGAATATTACCAGGAACATGTACATGGCATTATACCGTATCACATTGTGTATACACCCAAAAAAATAGTACACCTGACACATTGTCTACGTGTAATTATAGAGTGCCTGCTTCGCACTTCCTGGCGCTGAGAACCATCACCGAGAAAGATGCCTGTTTCTCTCTACGTGTTCCTCCGCACGGTTACGTAAATATGTCAACACCGAGTACAGCACACGAGTGCACTCAACACTATCATGGTCCAAACGGAGATGTATTAGCATCAGAGTCCAAACGGGACCCTAATATGTTAGTTATACCTCAGCAGTAGTTATATTATTAATAGTTAGATCAGTTCTATTATTAATAGTAGGCTAGAGTGGTACGGAGCATGAAGGGTATGGGTTAAAATCGAAATGTTTGCTGGACGGGAGATGAGCAGGCCATGCCTTCGCCGGATCCGCGCATCCTCCTCTTGCACAACATCACAAGCGCCTGGTCGAAGTTTTTTTAAAATAATTAATGCACATACATACCTGGTATGTATGTTATACGAAGTATTCTCCTCGGAAAAACGAGAAAAAAAGGTTTGCGATTCGAGAACAAAAAGGTTTTGCGATTCGCGCTCGCGCGCTTCATTCTGAAGGGTGGGTTGAAACACTAATGTTTGCTGGACGGACGATGAGCAGGTCATGCCTCCGTTAGATCCGTGCATCCTTCTGGAGCACATCAAAGAGCAAGCTCGACTGGACAGAAAAAACCCGGCCAGCGACATCGGAGGCTCCTCTCTGTCGGCTCTAGGGCCACACGAGAGATTGCTGCACATGACTTTGCAGAAGGCACAGGTACGTACGTACGGCGTTCGTTACAAGTTGACATCATTATGCTATGCTACCAGGGCACATCATATGACATACGCTATATGCTACTCCTGCACATCCCCTACGTGTACGGTTAATTTTTTGTTTCGAATCTAATTAATACCGCTCGATGTTTTTGATCTGTTTACGGGAATATGTTAATGCGTCAAGTATACACCTGCTATTAATAGTGACGTGTGTGTTTTGGCTTGTTTGGAGAGGACATAATGCCGTACGAGTAGCATTTTCCCACTTGCCTGAAAAGCCCCGTGACGTGCTTCGTGGGTAAATTGTCCGTTTTTGAGCATGAGGTGCGTGGGTCCAATCTCCAGCGTCGTTTTTTGTTGGTCTGCGGAAATAGCTCGAAGGTTCGACACATCGGATAGATAACGATTTAGATCTTACGGTTCCTCGCCTGCCATTACGATTTAGATCTTACGGTTCCTCACCTGCCATTACGATTTAGATCTTACGGTTCCTCACCTGCCATTGTGAAAGGTTGTGCTATCTATATATCATATCTGCATACCACAGATCCAACCCAGGAAACATGTGGTAGATGAAGCATATTATTTGGCTCCCATCACCCAGCAACATGATCATTGAGCTACTGTTGCTGTGTACATCATCGTACATCGTCTTGACTACTACTGCTGTAGATCCGCCTTGAAATATCTAGATCATCATGAAGTATGGGAATTACCTGTCATTGACCTGTCCTCGAACAAGCATTTCCATTCTGTGGTTTCGTGTCTTCGCGCGCGCGAGCGGGACACAACTATCCACACAACGGGCAGACCACGACCGATCTATCTACACTTAATGAATTGATCTACGAGTACGGTAGTTGATATTTCCGGGCGGATACAGCAGCAGTACTACTGTAGTACAGCAGTATAATATTAATAATAGTAGATTCTTGACCTGCATGACTGACTCATGTGTGTTGCTGGGTAGAAACCGTAACCGTATGATACATCCTGCACAATCTACGGTACACGTAGCACGTTTTTCCTGGGTTGGATCTGTACCATGCATATCCTGCGCAAAATCTTCGTAACGGCAGCTTAAGATCCAGATGATCTAGCTGTAGATGATATATCTGTAGGTGATCTGCCCTGTAGATGATCTGTCCGATATGTGCAGCTATCGAAGAACAGACAGAGGTACTGCTGTAGACAACCGTTTAACGGCCGTTTGTACCAGGTACATATTCTGCGCTAAAAATGGAGGCTAGGGGGGGGGGGGGGGAAAACGACTGTGCGCACGCTACAGCACGTTAAAAATGCCCCGGCTCCTCCTTTTTTGCACGGCAGGTCGTCGAAACTGCGAACCCGCGGCTGATGCAGCCGAGGCATGCGGCCGTCAAAATTCGCACCCGTAGGACGAAATTCAATCGGAGGAGGGAGGTGGAGGCGGGGCTGACGGCCAAGCTTGCCAGAAATGCAGGTGTCATCAGCCGGAACGCTAGCGTCGCCGAGGCTCAAGAAAGGGGTCGAAAAAGGCAAGCAGTTGCTGGCGGCTGACCTGTTGAGCTGTGACGCTATGAGTACGATACTAGCGATCATATACTTCGAGGTATAGCCCGTAAGCTACTACTGTATCTTCAACGAGGTGCGCTGCTGAGAGCGCTTTTGGTGATAAACCCTCTTCGTGGCTTGCTTAACTTGATTGATTGGTCATCTTGAGTAACTTTGATTAACTTGATTGTCTTGATTAATTTATAGTATAACCACCTACAATACGACGAGTGGAATGCTGTAATCAACCTTACATGATATGAAGAGCGTGAAGCGGTACAAGGTACAAGTACCATCATAGCTGCTCACGTGTCACATCAGGTACGTCTCCCTTCCCACGCTATGAACACCATTGAGTATTCGGGCGCGAACACCTACTACTGTATATCTTGGATCAACGTTCATCGCCACTATCACTATTGGTACGGTGTAACAACTATTTACAAATCTGACTATCATATAATGAATAATAGACACATCTTCCCAGCCCACTTTTTTTTGTACTAAAAGCCTGGGCTGGTTGACATGTGGCCGATGCTGTCGTTAGTCTACGCTGTAACCGTCATTTTTTTTGGTGGTTTTCCCCTGTATACTATAATCAAGTGAATCAAGTATCAGAAGGGTGGAGCTGGGAGTCGGCAGGATTTCAAGACTTCCGACAGGTCGGTAGATGCCGCTAGCCCACTGACCAACTTGAGTCGGTAAGTCGGCCAACAAAGCCAGCTGATGGCCAGCCGACTTCGCGACTCAAGACAAAGCGAGCCAAACCAGCCCTCCCCGGCCGAGGGAGCCCCGCCCAATTAAGAGAAAGTGTATCCCGCGTTCAACAGTCCCTTCTCATACAACATGGAAACCCAACAAGTCGGATAGTCAGCACCTCCGGGAAACGACCAACTATTAGTATGACAAGTAGCTTAGTTGGTGACTTAAGTCGTGCCGACTCACAGCCCCATCAGCTCTACGTAAGGGTTGATGAGGCAGAGTCAAATACCTGTGCGCCAACTTCGGCACCACGTGCAGTACAGTAACAATACAGCTGCAGTAGTAGCAGCAGTAGTAGTAGCAGTAGTAGTAGTATATTACGGGGGACCATAGTAAATAGGACCTACGGATCACACAAAACCATATATATTTCCCTATTTTTACTAACAATATTTGGTCCTATTAACTATGGTCCCCCGTAGTAGTAGTAGTAGTAGTAGTAGTAGTAGTAGTAGTAGTAGTAGTAGAAGTAGTAAGTAGTAGTAGTAGTAGTAGTAGTAGTAGTAGTAGTAGTAGTAGTAGTAGTAGTAGTAGTAGTAGAGTAGTAGTAATAGTAGTAGTAGTAGTGGTAGTAGTAGAAGTAGTAATAGTAGTAGAAGTAGTAATAGTAGTAGTAGTAGTAGTAGTAGTAGTAGAAGTAGTAATAGTAGTAGTAGTAGTAGTAGTAGTAGTAGTAGTAATAGTAGTAGCAGTAGCAGTAGTAGTAGTAGTAGTAGTAGTAGTAGTAGTAGTAGTAGTAGTAGTAGTAGTAGTAGTAGTAGTAGTAGTAGTAGTAGTAGTAGTAGTAGTAGTAGTAGTAGTAGTAGTAGTAGTAGTAGTAGTAGTAGTAGTAGTAGTAGTAGTAGTAGTAGTAGTAGTAGTAGTAGTAGTAGTAGTAGTAGTAGTAGTAATAGTAGTAGCAGTAACAGTAGTAGTAGTAGTAGTAGCAGTAGTAGTAGTAGTAGTAGTAGTAGTAGTAGTAGTAGTAGTAGTAGTAGTAGTAGTAGAAGTAGTAGCAGTAGTAGTAGCAGTAGTAGTAGTAGTAGTAGTAGTAGTAGTAGTAGTAGTAGTAGTAGTAGTAGCAGTAGTAGTAGTAGTAGTAGTAGTAGTAGTAGTAGTAGTAGTAGTAGTAGTAGTAGTAGTAGTAGTAGTAGTAGTAGTAGTAGTAGTAGTAGTAGTAGTAGTAGTAGTAGTAGTAGTAGTAGCAGTAGTAGTAGTAGTAGCAGTAGTAGTACTTAATGGCCAAACAAACTAAGACTGCCGGGGGCCGAGGAGCTCTACATACCCAACCTTGTACTGATGGAACGTCCTTTACGTTTTGTCAGGTACAGGTGTATTCCTTGCATACCTACTGCTGTAGCCTGTAGACCCATCTGGGTGCACAGTAGTAACTTTTCCTCGAAATGATTCAGTCTTTGGGTGAGGTATGGCACTCTTATCCTAGAATCAAGGGAACAAACCCCCTCGTGGCATGTGTCTTTTTCTGACTATGTACTCAGTCACGGACACTCTGCGCGAAGAAGCAAGCATCAGCTTCACTACTTGCAGACTATTGCCCACACACACGGTAAAGCTCTCGGGAGAACGACCCGCTTGAGGCATCACACTGATCGCGCGACCTGAAAGGTTGTACGTGCTGCAGTTGCGAAGGTGGAGGTTGGGTAAATAGTCCACACGTCGGACAGCTCACTATCTACTTGTAGATCAGATAGATCATCTAGATCCTAACGCGCCGTTATGAGATGCTGTGCAGAATCTGTGTATTTATTTTGTACCAGTAGTACTTATCCAACCCAAGAAACACATGCTAGAACATGCAGGTTATACGGCTCCCCACCGGCAACATGAGCTAGACCATACAGAACAGGACTATATAGATAAATGCCCTGAACATCTACATCATGAAGCGGGAATTGACGATCTGTCCGATACTACAGCAGTGCGATTTGACGTCGAATTCCTCATCACAACAATCTATCTCTCTAAAGGGCAAGCATGGTGACCCAACAAGTCGGCGTTCAACAGGAATATTATGAGTTTTTCGTCGAAGCGACGACGATCAAGTCACCAGTGCCGCTTCCCTTTAACCTATTCACACATGGGACATGATCTACGTAGATCGGGGCAGGTAGATTCCTGATCTCAAGAACCTAGCTCACACTTCCGGGTGGGAGCCGCACAGTCTGCATGGTGGCCTATTGAATGTTTCTTGGGTCGAGTCTGTACTACACAGATCCTGCACAACACATCAAAGCGGCAGATCAGGATCTAGATGATCTAGATGATCTAAACGATCTATCTGGAGATGATCTACATGATCTACGTGATCTAGATGATATCTGTAGATAATCTGTCCCACGTGTGAGCCGTCAGCTGAGAGAGAAAACACGATTTTTTTTTTTTCGGACTATTACTACTTGGTTGGGGGGGTAGTTGATTCAAAAGGCAGGACTACTATGCGAGGACCTACTGCAACGATGGTGTTGTGTTGGCTAGAAGGGTCAACCTACCACACTATACAGCTAGCGCTTCCCACTCAACGCGCTCTTGTCTGACCTGTTGTCGTAAATTGTTTCCGTCGTAGCCACTGTGCGGAGTATCTATGCGAATCCGTGTCTTCCGTAACGGGCCATCGCGCAACCCGAAAGGGCGTTAATCCGTGGTGGCACCTACATGACCGCTACAATAGCGAATAGAGAGGCATTTCCCCCCCGGTTGCGATGCCGAGATCGAGTCGAACTCACTAACGTACGGTTTTTTTTTATTGGTTCGAACGGATAACCTACTCCGAGGTGCGTTCGCCTAATTACTCAGCTAGCGCTACCAACGTATTTCATGTAGGCTGTCCTTTCGAGTCGACATTTTGTATCGGGAGTAGCCCAGCGCCCTCCTGACGCCGACGGGTGATCGGCCAGTGAAGACCAGATTTCGTCAAAAGGGGGGCTCTTTTCGAGGGTAGCTCATCGGTGAGCTATATGAGCTATACATGAGCTGCCCAAATTTTATCCCGAATTGAGATACGAGGTACTGTATTTCATCTGCGCATGGTTTGAGCGCGTGAGCTTGACACGACAGATGAGCTAACTCATGAGCTGTCCGGGGTGAGTAATGTTTGCCCCCCACCATTGTGCAGCATGGGCTTCAAAATATCCGGGTTGCTTGCGTGTCCACGTTATACTTGTCGTACCCAGTACGATGGGGTGATATTGCACTGACTACTCTCCGTACTGCATAACAACAAATCGTCTGTGTGTCGTAGTTCCGTGACCACAGAGCTTGCTCATCTTTGGGATGAAGAATCAGCGAGGACACCGCACAGGTGGCCGGGACCCCTCCTTGCACAATGCGGTCGAACACATATAATTATGGAGACATTGAATGGGGTCGCACACCATTGGGCGTAGTTGTCGACACATCGTGGGGTTTGCTATTATATATGCATTGTTCATTGTCTCCACAACAACGCCGCAAACCCCACAAGGTGTCGACAGTCTCTCAGTTCGGTACGCCCAATGGTGTTCTACTGCCTGTACATTCTTCAATCATGGCCTGCACAAGTATTTTTTTTACGTGCACATTGTGCGAGGGCGGGGGGGGTCCCGGCCACCTGCGTGGGTGTGCTGGACGTCGATGGATGGAAAGAACGTTGGTTTGAACTCACATACATGAGCTTCAAGAATGAGCCTCAACGTCGATCGCTGATCAACCTTTAGTCCCAGAACCACGAAGAAAACCTAAGCAGGGAACCCAAGTTCAAATGCACACGTGGGACAGATCATCTACAGGTAGACCATGTACAGATAGATCATCTAGATCCTAGCTGACCGTTATGAGATGCTGTGCAGGATCTGTGTAGTACAGATCTAACCCAGGAAAACATGTGCTAGACCACGCAGAGTATACGGATCCCACCAGGCAGCATGGCATTGAGCTAGATCATACAGATCAGGAAGATACATCTTCCCTGAAATATCTACTACTCGTAGATCGCTCATGCGTCCGTCGATATATCTGTCCGACCATTGTGCGCAACTTTGCTTCTTCCGACCGGAAAATAATGGCCTCATCTCGTGCAGACTGCATGCATGTGTGGTATGCGTGTTTGTGTGTTTGTTTGCGTCGCCTGTCACCCGCAAAAGGCACGCCGTGCACCATAAACGAGTGGAGAACCAGCGCTCAGCGGAGAGCAGGGGGGCAGCCCTTGTGCGGGCAAGGGCCGAACAACGGACCCAAGAACGGCGCTCACAGGTACGTAGACTTCCTCCCTCCCTTCCTATTCCTATTAATTTTACACGGCACCCTAGCGCTATTGCTGTAGCACGTAACACCCGAGTTCTATTTTAGCACCCGCACTCGGATTTTTTAACTCGAAGCTTGGTCCAAACGATGTCTGTTGTTTTCGTCCTGCGAGCGGAGACCATAGCTTCCAACGTTCGGTGTCGAGCACTTGTCTAGACGATGAGAAGCACGAGAATTCTGCCGGCGGAAGTTGATTCACTGCCGGGGACAGACACGAGGGATACTCGACACCAGAGACCACAGGCCCACGAGATACACACGCCACACTGCCCGTCCCGCGGCCGCCTCGCTTCTGGTTCCGATTAGGTCGGGGCCAAGTGTCCCTCCTCTCCGTCCCAGGGAGACCCCTCGCCCGCTGTATCCCCCGAGCCTCGTGGGGCTAGGTCAAAGCACTACTGCTATACGATGTACAAACATCATCATATAACACTGCTGTGCTGTTTGTTGTACGTATGAGACACGGTGAAATCTTGGTACGAAGCGAGTCATTCAATTGATCAAAACCTCATTTCAGCGAAACCATGGCGTTCGGCCCACACAGCACCCGCCGGGAAGGTGAGGCTTGGCGCAAACGGCTTGTCTCCGTGTCGGCTACCCGCCTCCTGTCGTGTCCACGTCGTCGAATATAACGTCCCGCCGATTCTTGCAGTTTGGTCGCGACTCATGGTTGCAGGCCCTGTGTGAAGGCGGGGGCTTTGAAAAAAAAGAAGAAGCGGATCCGAAAGCAGAACTTCAAGCGTGTGCTGCGTTATAACTTATAACGCAGGACTTTGCTTCAAATTTTTTGCTATTATGCGTGGTGTTTTTGTTTTAATTCAAAATAGAGAACTTAGTCGTACGCTCCTAGGAATAAAAAATTGATAAGCGGAAAACACGAAAGCGTGAGTTGGCTACATTCGATGAAAATCGACGAGCAGTGGGAATGCTGAACCCTATGCGCGACAAAAAATAAAGGCACGTACCGGGGGGGAGAAGGGACGACACCTGTGACCACGGCTTGTCCAGAAGATCGTCGAGGGTAAAACCTCCTACGAGTGGGCTGGAAAGTAAAAGTGATGAAAAAAGAAGGAATATACAATATCAATGCCAGTCCCATTCCCACCATAGAACGACCGTCACTTGGTCAATCAACATCGTCGCTTTCGATCTCTTATTATTCACAAAAACTGGTCATCTCATCCCGCTTCGCACACCGTATTTCAATTAAATATAACCAGCACACTGGGGAACTGTACGTTTCACTCGGAGGAAATCCAGTCCAATCCAATACAAACCCAGCGGTGGGGTGGCCCGATTTAAGAGTCCCTCGGAACAGGCTAGTGTTACTGCTGTTGCCTCCGAACCACCCGTACCCCCGTTTAAGAGCGATTTGAGATATTATCCATTCATCTTCAATCGGGATACAGTTACTAGTAGTTGTGCACGAAGAGCCCAAAAGTTGAGCTCGTATCGCGGGAAGAGTCAGGCGAAACCTGGCTATTCCAGTTTCCGTGCCAAGCCGAATTTACCGCTCTCACCTCCGTTTGGGACGCTCTGAAATCGGGTACCCAACTCCTGTACCACCGCGCCCCAATCTCACCACGATACCTCTTGACACAGATGGAAATGTTGAAGTCCTGCATTTCGGAGCAGCTGAGCACAATAGAGAGCAACGAAGCCAGGCGGTTAGCGCGGGTTCGGGAGGGAAGGCATGTGTTGCACAAGGGGGAAGGGAGCGGCACGATCGGGGCGATCAATCGGGCCCAAAGCTTGTCATCGTTCGAGCGGGTTCATGTGAGATTTTTCCAGCTTTCGATGGTGCTACTACGGTATACTAGTGGTAGTAGTACTGCTGTAGGGGTCGACCCTGTGTTTTTTTAGGTTACTAAGCTGAAGCGCTTGATACCTGCAGTTGCACCCAATAACCGACTTTGAAAAAACTTGTATGGTAGAAGTCTGATACCTAATCTCGTATCATACGTAATCTCAGTAGCACGCTAGGTATCTAACGGAACATATTTAGCGAAATCCGCATGGGGATTCAAACATGTGTGCACAGGCTTCCTTTTTTTGGTTTTGGCTTCCCTTTAAGAGCGATCTTCTTTCGGGGAATGTTGGTGATATATATTTATATGAGTGATCAACGTTGAAGATCATGCAGCAACATTGTCGGATGGCAGGCGCGAAAAAAGTGTAATACGTAGAAACAATTAAAAATATTGAGTAATTTGTGCTATGGTTGATACTACAATCAAGTGAAGCCCCTACCAGAGCAAGAGCCTTTCCCGCTTTCACCCCGTCTCTGTATCCGAGATAACCCGTCTGAGTACCGAGCGTATCGGTTTATCGGTTCTCTTGCTCCTTTGACAGACAGCCGTCACGGACAATTAATCCGTTAACTGCAGCCATCAATGACAGCTGTCGAGGAAATCTCCGCACTGATCGTATTGGTATGTTTAATCCGAAGATGCCTTGACGGGTCAAACCTACCCGAAGACCGTCAACCAACCGACGTGGTCTCGTACTCTGTGGTTCCGCTTCGGGGCCTGGTTTGTTCTCTCTCTCTTTTCTCTCCAAGCTGCTCAAACCGCACTATTACCATATAACACGATAGACAGAGGGGTCAGGTCGGGTGCACAGTGCAGTACCGTATAACACTATTATCACACTATCACACTATCACACTATCACACTATCACACTATCACACTATCACACTATCACACTATCACACTATCACACTATCACACTATCACACTATCACACTATCACACTATCACACTATCACACTATCACACTATCACACTATCACACTATCACACTATCACACTATCACACTATCACACTATCACACTATCACACTATCACACTATCACACTATCACACTATCACACTATCACACTATCACACTATCACACTATCACACTATCACACTATCACACTATCACACTATCACACTATCACACTATCACACTATCACACTATCACACTATCACACTATCACACTATCACACTATCACACTATCACACTATCACACTATCACACTATCACACTATCACACTATCACACTATCACACTATCACACTATCACACTATCACACTATCACACTATCACACTATCACACTATCACACTATCACACTATCACACTATCACACTACACTATCACACTATCACACTATCACACTATCACACTATCACACTATCACACTATCACACTATCACACTATCACTATCACACTATCACACTATCACACTATCACACTATCACACTATCACACTATCACACTATCACACTATCACACTATCACACTATCACACTATCACACTACTATCACACTATCACACTATCACACTATCACACTATCACACTATCACACTAAAACACTAAAACACTAGGGTGACAAAATAACACACCCCCTCGGACGATATTTCCAAGTTGATTTTCTCGACAACAGGGAGAGTGTGCAAAACAGCGAGCGACGCGTCTATGGTGCGAAAATCTCGACGAGTTTTTTTTCAAGGCCGCAGTCATTTGTTGATGCGTCGTTGTGTTTGCCTCCCTGACTCTGGAGAATCGGCTCCGACACTTACCCTACAGTAAGCAGGGGGTGTGCTGTCTTTTCACCCTAGTGTGAAAGTGTGACAGTGTTATGCGGTTCGGTAGTATTCATAGTTAAGCCTTCAGGACTGCAGCGCCGTTTTGGGGCCAAATTACTTAGAATTTGACTGGCTTGTCCCCAAAACGAGACTGCAGTCCTGAAAGGGTTCACTTGGGGAGGAGACAGCAGTTTCGTTGTTCTGACTTCCGAATACCCCGCCCCCCCCCTCCCCTGTACGGTACACAGGCCTCTGCTTTGCGCGTCAAATGTTTTAGCACTTTTCTTCCATTTGCCTATACTCGTAGAAAACTAAGGTACCAGGTATACCTGAAATAATTTCAATTCAATCTTTGCTTTAGGGGAGGGGGAGGGACTACAGGGTAACTAGGTTGATGTGTTGGCGATGAGCGTCGCGGCGCGACTAAAATGGCGACATTCTTCGCTCAGAATCTGTCGCAAAGCGCAACGAGTCAGATTTGTACATAGATCGTTTCACTACGAGTAGCACTCTGCCGCCACGATTACTTGTGTCCAGGTGTGCAATGTTGACTCGTAACGCCTTCAGGACTGCACACCCGTTGTGGGGACAATTGGGAACAAATTACTTGAAATTAGACTAGTGTATATGCTTTTGTGCAGTGCAGTAGTATGAAGGGATGACCTCTGTTAGGGTTTCACTTGATTCTACGGCGGTAGTGAAGGACGACGTGTCCAAAATTAGTGACGAATACGGCATCGGCCACATCAAGCAGCAGCAGCAGCAGCAGCAGCAGCAGCAGCAGCAGCAGCAGCCTAACAATGATAGGCTACGGGATTAGGAGAGGTGTCCTGTGAGTCCTGACTGCAGCGTAGGGAGATTTGCTGTAATGGTATGATGTCTGATACGACACTCGCTCAGCATCATGATGACACTTGCACTGCTGCTGCTGTTGGACGTTCTTCCTACTGTAGAACTGTAAAAGACCTATTAATAGAGAGCGTTGCACACGTGGGGCATATCAGATAGATCAGATATATCAGACAGATCAAACGCATGAGACGAGATCAGATCGATCAGACAGCTTACGATCTAGATCATCTACATCCTAACATGCCGTTCGGAGGTGCTGCTCTTCCTGTTGTAAAATGTCTTGAAGGTTGCACACGCCGGGCAGATTCTCTGCAGATAGATCAGACAGGGCAGGTGGATAATCTAGATCCTAACTTGCCGTTATGACATGTTCTGTAGGATCTGCATGGTACAAATCCACCCCAGGAAGCATGTCCTAGACCAAGCAGATTGTTTGGTTTCCACCCAGCAACATGGGCTAGATCATACAGATCAGGGATCTATCTGTCCTGAATTAGATCATCGAGTGGGAATCGGTGATTTGTCCGAGGTGTAGAAGCTCGCTAAGACCCCACTTTCGTCTCTTTATATGGCTGTACTACTTTATAGCCAAGTCACCAAAGATATACCGCAGTCGTAACGCATTTTGTTGCTGCTTCTTCTTCGGTTCGCACGTACATGCTGTCGCGCAGGTGACCGAAAACGAGCGCGAGCCCTGTTTAGTGCCCACCATACCGCCCCCAGATGAAGACGCCCGATGGGTCTACTCTTCCGGACAGCAGCTCGGGCCAGGGCCAGCGGTCCCCCCTCAAGGGTCGACCCCACCGGCACCGCTGAGGAAATCACTCTCCAGCCTGTCCTTAGGGTCATCGCGCCCACCTTCGCCAGAGGTGGCAGTGCCGGCGCATGCCGCATGGTCGCGGGACGCGGTTACGTCATCGCCCGATAGGAGTGGGCGGAAGGCGGAGGTAGACAGCGACAACTCAGGAGGAAAACACCATGCGAGGAAAGGAGGTCGAGGGAGGATACACACCAAAGGGCCGCTTGAGCCGGTAGCTTCCGGAGACGTCACGGCGGCTACGACGGACAAGCAACAAAGACGGCCCTTCCAGAAGCTGTGGAGAGAGCAGATAAGAAAACACCGATACCACGCGGCGGCAAGACTGCCCCGAGGGAACCAAAGCTCGAAATTACTCCCTACAGTCGGGACTACGGAAGAGCGCGGCGGGTTCAGGGTATCCTCGAACTTGCCCCGAAGCCCCGTGTCCCGGGAAAAACTAAGAGCGAGACGCCGCGGTGATTTCGGCAGTGGTGGTAGTCCGCGAAGTGTCGATTGGGATTCGCCCGCGGCATTGTCCCTCTGGGGTGGTAGCCTGTCTGTTACTCCCTGGCACGCGAAGGTGCCTCGCCAGTGAGTTCTGGGGCAAACGGCTCCCGTGGGCTGGCTGGAGTGGAGATGGGGGCTGCTGGTTGGGCTGAACAAGTCTTGGGGATCGATTTGTAATGAACCTATTTTTTGCCTGTAGGCGTTTAAGTCTCCTCATAGCGGGGTGAGGCGCAGGCTCCCATTAAACAATAAATAACAATATTTTGCGTTCTCCAATGCCTCTGAAAACTAAAAAAACTTTCTTGTTCGTCTGTCTTGCCTGACCCCATTGTTTCTCTCTCCAGACACCACTCTCGCCTTTTTTTGTGTTCACAATGTTGAAGCCATGTCGAAAGACGGAAATCGATACCAGGCATGCAGATGACGCCCACATAAACCGCCTCCGTTGTTAGCTCTCGGTTTTGCCGGTGCTCTCTGTGCGTTGAGTTAACCGTATAGTCTACACACGCAGAAATACGAAAGAAACCGTATACACGCGCAAAAACATGAAAAGTTCGGACAAACACTGGTTCCACGAACTAACATTACGGGGGACCATAGTAAATAGGACCAAATATTGTTAGTAAAAATAAGTAATTATATAGGTTTTTATGTATAGCATAGGTCCTATTAACTATGGACCCCCGTAGTAGTAGAACATTCATCGATTATGCGCGGCTCCTCGAAGTCCACCCCCGCACCTTTACCCTGCGATGCTATTGTGAAACCTCCTGAATCAACGTCAACAAGGGAAAAATAACGATGCCTACAGCATTGCAGTAGTACCGTGAGGGGCAAGAAACACCTCAGACGCCGACGTTATGCACCGCTACAGCCCCTGCGAGGCGTGCGCGCGCGCGCGGGGGGGGGGGGGGGGGGGGGGGTGAAGATGTAACCTTGGAAAGTGAAGAGCGTAAGCTACCGCCACATCCCCAGCGCGCGCAGACGGGGAGGGGGAGGGGTGCAAATGCTGAGGACGGGAGAACTTAGGCACGGAAGAACGCAGGCGACCGCCACGTATCCCCACCGAAGCGGGGAGGGGGGATGGGGTTTGTACTCATTGGTTGCTTGCCTTCGTCGTTTGACAATTGACCACGCATCCCTTTCGAGCCGGAGCACCGTTCCTACTCCTACTGTAATTGAGATACCTCCAACAGTTGGACGCTCATTACATTGTTGCCATATATTACATGGAGCAGGGGGGGGAGGGGCGTACTCTTTGGTTGCTTGCCTTAGTCATTTGACCATTGGCCACGCATCCCTTTCGAGACGGAGCACCGTTCCTACTCCTAATAGAGACACCTCAAACAATTGGGCGCTCATTACGTTGTTTCCACATATTACATAGATTTTTTTTGCTATTCTTATCCCCTTCGTGTTTCGCCGCCTGTGGCCACCATCTATCTCCCAGGATAGCGATCGTTTTTTTTCGCTGCTATATTTAGTGTACCAAACTCCTCCATGTTCGCGTTCGTCTATTTTCCTCATCTCATCTTCTAGTACATCCCGATCCTCGTTGTACATTTCACATTCTCCTATAATTACGGAGGGCCATACCTGGTAGTAAATAGCACCTACGGTAAACACTAAAACCTATAGATTTCCCTATTTTTACTAACAAAATTTGGTCCCATTTACTGTGGTCCCCCGTATTATGTGAGTTCTACTCTCTATTGCTTTGCCATACGGGCACATCTGTGCATCTACTTCCCCCTCCTCCGGGCTACCGGTATACCTCTCTCTTCTTTCTGGCAGGTCCAGGTCCCCTGCACGAAATCGCAGTTTCAGCGTTTTCGCGAAGTCGATTCGGCCGCGCAAATACATTTTCATTCCTATCCCTTCGCTTAATCCCCCGTATATCTCCAAGTGTTTCTCCGATTTCACATTGTTTCTTAGCGCTAGACTTTCCCTTCTTTTTATTCTTTCTTCTACTTCTGCCGTGTACCTCGCAAGCCTCTCTGCGGACATCATCTCTTCTTGGTTTCCTCCTATGTCCTTCCATACTTTCTCAACTACGCTATCTTACCTTATTCCAGCTCGCCCTTTTGTTGCTTTCTGCCATACAGCTTGATCAACTACCGGTATGGCTGGCGCCCTCTTCTTTGGCATGTTCCTTACTTTTAACTTTCTCATGTCTCTATTTGTCTTGAGTGGGACATTCCAAGTTCTGCTTTTAATACTACTGTATTACTGGTCGTACCTGAGCACCCTAGTATTTTTTAGCTGCTGGCATCTGTACTGGTTCCGACTGTTTCGCGTTGCCTTCCCATTCTTCCCCTGCACATTCTAGCCTTGATACTATCGCATTCATCAGGATACATCTCTTGATCCTAGCGTCAAGATGCGAGTCTGTTAGGATTGCATCCATCTTGCCCTCGTGTGCTTTACCATGTATTTCCTATTTCTTTTGCGATGCGTGTATCCCAAGAGCAGTATTTTAGTATCTCTACGCCAAGGTACGTATACTGGTCTACGATCGACACTTTATCTTCTCCCCACTTCCAACTGAAGTTTACCGAGTTCACCTTTTCTTTGCTGCATCAGCGCACTTCTTTTGACACCAGGGGAAGGGGGGGGGGGGGGGCAAACGGAAGAACGGCGGCCATAACCGCAACATCCAGCGCCGGGGGGGGGGGGGGCACGCATCGTTGAAAAAAAACTCAGAACACACAAGCTGCGGTCCTGTGCCTCAGTATTACCGTGCACATCCCCCTAACCACCCTTGTCGATGAGCGGGGGCGGGGGCGGCTGGACGATAGCCTAAAATAAGACTTGTGGACTAAAATGCCGGTGTAAGGGCAACATACTTTGAGTGTGTGAGGCTGAACACGAGGCAGTCAAAGCTGGTCACTAAACCCGGAGCGGCCGCAAAACTTACAACGACCGCCCTACCTTATGCGACGAAATATGTGATGACCTGATGACATGCGTGTAAATCTGCAAAACGTTGTCGACGAGTGTTGTATCTATTTCCTGTTTCTGCTGAAAACACGCAACTCACGAACGAGAATAATATACTCGTATGCTCGTACGTACAAGCACGATTATTACAACGACAAGCAATACCACAGCAGCAGCTCATACAGCAATAATAGGTAATGCCGGTGGATTGTTTGGCAGCTTACGCGCACGGCGGTACGCCCTCATGGGAAGACCTCGCGATCAAAGCAGCTAAAAACAGAGATACCGAGATACTACAGGTACGTCGTTTTGTTGATGTGGCGATTAATATATACCAGGTATAACGTTTTTTTTCGTCGTTTTTTTTGGAGATGTGCAACACGCCTCTTTCCCTTTATCCGGGGACAGGGGTACCAAAACCGGAGAACCCTACTAAAAATCGAACAAACTACGTGCGAAAGACAGACAGCAGCAGCTACGGGTTGTGCAGCACACAAGTGTGCGTCTACGCGCCTACAGTTCAGCGGCCCAACCGGGGACACCATGCAAGCGTCCATGGACTCAGAGATGGTCCGCGAGCGCCTGGACGAGCTAAGCGAGGAGCTGCAAACGGTTGCCTCGCTTTGTGCAGCTATCAATAAAAAATCAACAGCACGAAGGCGTAGACGAGGCATCCGGAGCGTTCGACTGCAGCGGAGATGCCGAGAGGAAGTTCGAGGTGATGGATGCTTGTCTCATGGGCCTTCTCCGGCTTGGTTGGAGTCGCCCCGCTGCTTTTGGATTGCGCGGGTTGCCCCTGTGCGATGCCGTCTGTAGAGTCGTATTTTCATCAGTCATGTCGGCATACTGCTTCTGTGGTACTACTCACTATATAGTAGAGCCAGGTGCCAGGGTACGTGCTTTTTCAAATGTACACCGAACGTAGACCGTTGGGCATTTGAAAGTTACCAGGCACACCTCTTGGCATTCAAAAACAACTCACGCAGAGCTAACGAGCTCACCAGTCTCAGCAGCCAGCAATCAGCAGCCAGCAACACCGCCTCGCATTCGCCTGTTGTCGGCTTTGGTCCATATCTACAGCAGTTTTGCTCTTTATCAGATGCTGCTGTAAGCTTCTGTATACTGGTTTGATGGTGTACACATACTGCTGTACCAGGTACAGCGATAGTCTACGCATTACCAGGTATGTATGTATGTACAAGGTACTTGCTTGTTGCAAGTCAACACAATGATTATTATATGTACCTGGTATCGTTTATCGTACGACCAGCGTGAGCGTGAGCGCCCGGCAGTACGGCAGTAGGGCTAGGATCATGTTGCGCCCGTTCCGCTCGATTCCCTGCATTCAATCATTGTAACTCGGACACCGCTTTGTACTTTGTATCAAACGTGTCGGAATACCGCATTGCGGCGAGGTCGTTCAGCGGTAACATCAATAGTTGCTCGCGGAAATTACGTGACGCCCCCTGTCCCCTGTTCACAAAAGCCACATGTTTCTACATGAAATCCCTGCATTTCGACGCCGCATTCCGGTACATATTTAAGTGGTATGCACACGCGATTATGCTATTGTGAGTGTTTTAGTGTCGTAGGGATGTGAAACGGGGTGCCCAATAGACTACCTGGTACTCCCTTTGAATTGGTCAACACCTCTACGTACGCTAATTTCACCCAGACCAGATCCCGTTTGGCGCCCTGCTCCCACTTAGTGGTGCACAAATATAATCAATCATCGGGGTTAGGGTTAGGGATGCCGCAGTAGCGTGCGGGCCGCATTTATTTGTTGATGCAGCAGTCCATGGATTTTAAATAGTCGTGCCCTGCATGTTCGGGGGCGACCAGTACGATTCACAATCCATGGACTGCAGCACTTAAGCGCAGTCCACGCGCTAAAACGGTTCGCGCTTCGCGCTCTCGGCCCCCGGCGATTATAATCCTGCGGAGGGCTTGTTCTATTTCTCCACCACTAAGTGGGATCAGTGTGCCCAATGGAATCAGGTCCGAGTAGGATCAGGCTAGAGGTGTTGACCATTCAAAATGGTATGCGTATTCTTGATTTGTCACCCCTTTCACCCCTATTAATAGTCCATATGTTGTCAATAGGCGCCGTCTGCATTTTCGACTCGCCCTATGTGCAGGACTGGTCGGCACAAAACTTTGTTCAGGATGCTGGTATTATTGGTCAAGGCTGACCTTCGGCCGCCCGAAGTTTTTTTGTATAAACGCCACTTAAACACCCGTCGGAGCCGCATGACTACCCCTGCCGACCTCGAGCCCCCCAAAGGGTTCGGGTTGGGTTTGGGGTTGGGTTGGTCTGGGCCGACGTGCAAGATTGAAATTGAACACAAACCATGAACATTATCGTGAACCATGAACATAAACCATGGAGATAAACCACGAACCTAAAGCCATGAGCATGAACCACGAACCTAAACCATGAACATGCACCGTGAACAGAAACTGAAGAGGGAGGTGCAAACCCTCGCAATGGTGCTGGACGGAAACGGGTCATCTCTCGCATCGCTCACCGCCGACAGCCTGGCGGACGTGAACAGGCTGGCGGACCAGGCGGCGAGGTGCAAGTCTGCCATCAGCGCCCTCGACGGCCTGTGTGAGGTGAGGCGAAAGCTACCTGTATCACACTACTCGGGCCGTAAATGTAAAAACCGTTTGCCCATAAATGTATGATCCAAATGGTCATTATATTTCGGAACAAAGTGAACTTCATGTTGTGTACGCCACGTAAAGATAGTACAGCTATCACTAGGAACTCGTGCAACATAACATTTGTAACTGTCATCAACTTGTGTGCGTTGTGCGTTGGGAGTTCCGAAGAGGATTGTTTTTTTTATAGGAGAATCTGGGTCGACAGTCGAATACTCCGGCTTCAGTCACCTCGACAGGGGTACGAGTAACGTACGTTTTTTTAGGCGCGGGTGCTCTTTAGTCGGGGTACCCACTTGATACGAATCGATCTCGGGGCAATCGTCCGACCGTACGTATAAAGTTTCAGCAGTAGCGGTCTGTCCCTCTATCTATAGTGCCGGCTGTCCGCTATATCATAGTGTTGTGGTGCCTGTGAAATCGCTTGGCGCATGCTGCAGATGGGATTCACCAGTATGGCAGTGTGTGGAGTAGTCAGTGCCGGTTGCCGCTGTATCGACGAATGCCGGTATTGTTGGCTGGCGCATACCGGCACTATAGATAAGAGTGACCTTTATTGTGCTTCGAAGCTTATGCCTCCGCGCGGTCACCTCCCATTTTCCGCAATTTATCCGCTCCCTTCTCCTCTCCATGTCAGGCCGAGAAGTTCCTCACCTCCTCTCACCAACTCCTGGCCAAAAATGAATACGTACAAGCCGCCGACGCCGTGGCCAGCGCGGACGCTCTCCTAGCGGACCTCCAGCGGGCGGAGGCAGATAGCGCCCGAGGAGGCGGTAGGACTGCGGGGCGCGGGGGTGGGGGGAGCGGTGGCGTTGACAAGGAGAACAGGAGGAATTCCGCCGGTATGGTGTATATATATGGTGTGCTATTGGGGTGACACAGTTCTAGCTGCTGTGTTGCCGTTAATATCCTCATGGTAAATATTTTGGGTTGTGCACGGAGGGTTTTACTGTAGATTCGTTTTTGCTTCGTACGAAATTTGTGTTGCGCGCGGAAGGTTTGAGGCTCGTTGTGCTTTGTACGAACATTGTGTTTCGCACGGAAGGTTTGAGGTTCGTTTTGCTTCGTACGAAAATTTTGCTTCGCACGGAAGGTTTTAGGTTCGTTTTTTGCTTCGAATTGGGTGTGTTCGCACGAGAGGTTCGTTTTGCGCAATAGTTCTTGTGTTTTGCACGATTTTTGTTTCATTTTGCACATGAAATATGAACATGTTGTGGGTAATGGCAATGAGTCCGCCCTCTGGTGACCGCGTGCACCTGCAGGCAGAGCGGGGGGAGAAAACGGGGTTCTCCGAGCTTTAAAGCGCCTCTTGCTGAAGAGGAGAGCCGGACTGGAAAGCCACCTTCGGGACCTTGCCAACGCGTCCGTTGAGCTTGGCAAGGACGGTACCACCATCCGCTGCAGGAAGGTGACTTTGGCCCCTCGTGCACACTTCGGACCAGTCACACTCCTAGGTCATGATCTAGACGATCTCTTTGGGCAGATAGATCCCTGACCTGTAGGTGGGACTATTCCTTTTTGCAGATCAGATCCCTACTTCATGACCTAGATCTTTCGGAGCAGATATATTCCTGATTTGTAGATATGATGTGTACGACCTGGATCCTGCTTACCGCGTGGGATCTGGCTGGTGTGCGCAATTTAGATCACGTTGCCGGATGGGATCTATAGAATGTCCTGGATCTAGATGATGATCTGCCGGATGTGCCGAGTTTTTTGTTTTTTGGACTGCTGTTATGCGGCGAGGGAAGTCGTGGTGGCGGTGTGACGTTGTGACGGCAGTTTTCAGTGTTGAGGTTCTCGGAGAAAACGGTGGACGACAGAGTTAGGGGTGGGGTTGGAGCCCAACATCAACCGCTGTAGAGTCTCTTGGTCATTCACTATCCACTGTGGCTATGTGATCGTATGACGGTTGTTTTCGGTGTCCAAATCGCGGCGGCGAGGGCGGGCGTCTTGCCGCCATGTTAGGTATTTTTTATGGCTTGGCCTGTTGATAGTTTCGACAACATGGTTGAAATTTACTTTGTTTTATACCATAACGGAAACCCTACCCAAGACCCCAACCCCGACATTTTTCTCGGAATGAAGATGGTTGATGAAATCGGTAGTTATTGATAGTGTTGACTATCAACCATTGACAAAATAGTTGAAATCTACTTGGCTTTGAACCCTAACCCCAACCGTAACCGCCACCACGACCACCTCAGAAGTATTTCGGGAATGAAGATGGGTGACTCAATGAGGAGTTATAGCAGTAGTGTGGACTATAAAATCAACCATTCTATCGAAGCTGCACCATGTCGTACATAGTACGTAAATAGCAGTAGTACCCTTTCCCTCGACAGTAGCGCCGATCACGCTGAACCCGGAAAAATGTAGTCGACATTGTGGTTGGGGGTTACTGTGTACGATACGAATATAACAGTATAAGCAGGGTTGATCACGGGTCAGGAGGTCTTCAAAAACGCACGGGTCGGGTCGGGTTGAGAGGTCTTCAAAATATCACGCGTCCGGTCGGGTCGGGTTAGGTAACCCGACCTGACCCGACCCGCGAGTTTTATACCCGACCCTCGCGACCAGCCCCGGACATAACTAACCCTAACCCTAACCCAATGAAGCAATGTGTCAGGGTAGTATTGATTGTACACATCAATGTGCGTCCGCCGTAGTGCCGAAGACGTGCTGAAGTCTGCTGGAATAGGCCGTGCTGCTATGGGGTTACCTTTCCCTCGTTTTGCTCACCTTACTCTCATAAGGACCTCTATACCTCACTCCCGCTGCCAACCTCCGCTCGCCACGCTTTGAGTCTGCTCTGCGCACGGTCTGCGGTCCTGATATCTCTCTTTTTTTTTGCTTGGTGTTGACGCTTGCGGATTTCCTGCATCTTTATTATATCACGCGGGTGTGTGTGTGTGTTTTTTTTTTTTTATTCCGGCCCTTGCTGTGCTGCAGATGTTTTCCGGTCACCTGTGCGAGAGATATTTTCGGTCGCCGGTTCCTCTTGGCGCGGTTTTTGACGGGCTTGGAAGGCTTGGCCAGCTGGACGTGCTCTTCTCGGAGTTGTCGAAGAAGCTGCGGGAGGAGGTTATAGGGCCCCTCTTGTCGGCTCGACACGTACCGCCGCCCAAGGTGATGGGGTTTCCATTTGGTAGTGGTAGGGTAGATCCGCAGATGATGGTAGTGGTAGGGTGGCTCCGCAGATGATGGTGATGATGATGGATGATGTTGGATGATGGTTATGATGATTTGATATGATGATCATGGTGACAACAGTATGGTGAATAGGATGGTTCTGCTGCTGCTGCTGATGATGATGATGACGAAGAATATGATGGTGTTGGATACTTTCCCCTAAAATCTAGACCATGATTACGAAACAGCTTAACCCCCTCCGCGTTCCGATAGTTTTGCAGACAGAGGATAGGCGGGGGGGGGGGGGGGGAAGGGGTGAAGGGGTTGGGGGTATGGGGATAGGGGGTAGGCGGATTGGCGGCTTGAAGAGCGATCGGCAGGGGGAATTCGGGGGTGGCGGGTATGCGATTGGTTTTTCGGTGCTTATGAGTTTTTTATTTTTTATTTTCGTCGCCCCCGTGATGCCACCTCTTAAGAAATGCGCTCCGAGAATATTCGTGTGCAATACGTGGATACCGCTGTAGGTACGCGTTGCCTTACTGTAGTTTCCTCCCTCCCTTCGTCCGAAGGCGCTAGAATACTCTAGAAAAAGGAGGGTGACGGCGAACGTTAAAAAATGCGCAGCAGTTGTTCGTAACGAAGATAAGGTAAACCCGGCAAATTTCAGTTGGAAGTGGGGAGAAGATGAATTGCCGATCGTAGACCAGTATACGTACCTTGGCGTAGATATATCAAAAGACTGCTATTGTGACACACATATGCCAAAAGTAATAGGAAAGGGTAAAGCACACGTAGGCAAGATAGATGCGATCCCATCAGACTCGTACGTTGACACTATTAATAGGATTAAGAGATGCATCCTGATGAATGTGATAGTGCCAAAGCTAGAATGTGCAGGAGAAGCATGGGAAGGGAACGCGAAGTTCGTAAAACAGCTGGAAACAGTACAGGTGACAGAAGCTAAAAAATCCCAAGATGCTCAAGTACTACTAGTAATACAGCAGTATCAGTAACACAGGCAGTATTGAGAGCAGAACTGGGAATGCATCCACTCGAGACCAATAGAGACATGAGAAAGTTGAAATGGCAACATAAAATAAGGAACTTGCCGAAAAAGAGGTTGCCAGCCATAGTTGATAGAGCTGTACGGGAGAAAGTAACGAAAGGGCAAGCTGGAATAAGGTGGGATGGCGTAGTTGAGAAAGTATGGAAAGGGATTGAGCGAAGGGATAGGAATGAAAACGTATTTGCACGGCTCAATGGCTTTCGTGTAGGTGACCTGGACCTGCCAGAAAGAAGAGGCATACCAGTAGCCGGGAGGAGGAGGAAGTGGATGCACAGATGTACCCGTGTGACGAAGCAATAGAGAGTAGAACTCACATAGTGGGAGCGAATACAAGGAGGAGTGGGATGTATCAGCAGAGGAGATGAAGGAAATAGACGAATGTGACATGTGATACATGTGATACGCTAGATAGCAACGAGAAAACGATCGCTATCCTTGGAGATAGATGGTGACCGCAGGCGGCCAAACCGGAAGGGGATAAGATTAGCAAAAAACTTCTATGTAATATATGGAAACAACGTAATGAGCGCCCAATTGTTGGAGGTGTCTTTTTCGAGTAGAAACGGTGCTCCGTCTCGAAAGGGAAGCGTGATCAATGGTTAAATGCCCTAGGCAAGCAACAAATGAGTACGCCCCCCTCCCCTCCGTCCGTCCCTCCGTCCTTCCTCCCCTCCTTCCGCCTGTGCCTCCGTCCGTCCGTCCGTCCGTCCGTCCGTCCCTCCCTCCCTCCTTCCCTCGCTCCGTCCGTCCGTCCCTCCCTCCCCCCCCTTCCTTCCCCCCTCTCTCCCCCCCTCCCCACGCCCCCCTCCTTCCCTCGCTCCCCACGCCCTTGCCCCCCCCCCCCCCCCCTCCCTCTGCCCCCCTCCCTCCCTCCCTGTCGACATTTATGGTTCGCACGGCCCGCGTTAATGTTTTTTCCGGGGCGTCATTTCGTTCAGCGCGTGACGAGCGAGGAGATGGCGTCGCTAATATACGCTCCTGCCGAGCACCACGCGGGACCTGCAGGACCGGGCAAGCCTAACGCGGTGGCAAAGCAGGGCGGGCTGTCGTCGAAGCGGCCAGCTGCTGGTGGTGGCGCTAGCAGTGGTGGTAGCGGTAGCGGTGCTGAGGCGGATGGGTCTGGGGGGGGGGCGTTCGACGATAACTCCCCGGCGGAAGCTTCCCGGGTGGTGACGGAACTCCTCGCTCGCGCTTCCGTGGTCCTGGAATTCGTGCACGAGGAGGCAAGGGGCGATCGAGGGGGCGGGCTGTTGGGGGGGGGGGTGTACTCGATAGGAGAGATGTACTCGATCTCATGCATGGCCGTAGTCGTATGACCATAGACCCTCGCATCCCTACAATGCCGGGACGGAGCATATCGGGTTTTCACCGACCAGGCAGACATTGCTTACGCCAAGCGCGAAGCGCCGTGAGGTGTTGGGCGAGTCGCATGAAGGGTGAGCTGCATCCTACTAAGAACCGCTTGTGAAGCGGACTTGCATGTGGATGACAGCTTCAATGAGTTAGTTTAATTTCCGGTGTGGCTACTTCCAGAGACAGCAATGGGAGTACTATGTAACTGCCTCTTAGGTGCCGTACCTTGAACACTACGTGATACGATCGATTCCCTTGTGCCTTGTGCAGAGTAAAGGTTCTTTACTTCGCACAAATGATCTAACTAGACGACCAGCTGTGGGCGACCGCAAAAAAAAAAAAAAAAAAACGTTGTTGGCGGGGGGGGGGGGGGGGGGTCACGAGTTTGGAACGTGTACTGGTGTCGGGGGTCTTAGCGGCGTGGTCGCTGGGGCGTGGTCGTTTGGAGCGGGCGTGGCCACAATAGCAGGGAATCAATGTTTTCGAGGATGCGTTTTTTTCGGAGATACTCATTTTCGGGCTTGCTAATTTTCGGGGATAATTATTTTCAGGCATGCTTATTTTCGGGGATACTTATTTTCGGGCATAGTTTTTTTTGGGGATATCGATTTTCGGGCATACCTATTCTCGGAGATACTTGTTATACGGGATACTTATTATACGGGATAATTATTGTGCGGGATGTTTATAGTACGGGATATTTATTTAACAGGATAACTATTATACGGGATACTTGTTGTACGGGATACTTATTACACGGGATATTTATTATACGGGATATTTATTATTACGGTTATACGGGATATTTATTATACGGGATACTTGTTACACGGGATACTTATTTTCGAGATCAAGGTGTGGAGGAAAAAGAGAGAAGTGATGGGGCGGCGGGGGGCGGTCACCGTCTTGGGTGGCAATGTACGAGGCGTTTTGGAGGCGCTTCGGCAGGTCTCGGAATACGCATGCGTGAGCCGTTGCTCTGTCCTCACACTGCGTCTGATGATCGGGGGGGGGGGGGGGGGGGGGGGGGGGGGGGAACTGCTTGCCGACCAAGAGATGAATCTCAGACGGACCGATGAGTAGGATACCTCTCTTTCTGGACCCGTGATTGCCGCTTTTTGGTTTCAATATTCTAGCGTTATTGTTATTTCTCGGGCATCAAGGTCTGTTTTGGCCTCAAAATAGGAATTCTAGTGTCATTTTGGGCGTATCAAGGGCTCTTTTGGGCCTCAAAATACTAGTGTTAGTGCCATTCGAGGCGCGTCAAGGTCTCTTTTGGCCTTAATGTACCATTGCAGGGCCTTAATGTAACATTACGAGGGGGGCATGGTATTCATAACGATTCAAGGTGTGTTCAGTAGTAGGGTACACAACCTGGGTATACCCGAGTACCTACCCGAGTATGACCAACGTAGCCGAGGTCGGTACCCGAGTGTAGATCAGCAGGTTTGGTACCCGGCGGTCGATTCCCAGGTATGACAAACACAAGCAGGTTTGGTACCCGGGGGTAGATACCCGAGTATGACAAACGTAACTGGTGTTGGTACCGGGAGTAAATACCCGGGTATGACGAACATAACCAGTCGGTACTCGGGTGTAGATACCCGCGTATGATACTCGGGTATCCCAGAGTAGTATAATTATAGTCTACCCTACTACATACTGTAAACACACCCTTGGACCGTTTAGACTCGCGTTTTTTTTCTCGCCTCTGCCTGCTTGCGTCTTTTTGCTCTTGTGGGGGTGGGGGGGGGGGGTGTTGTGGTTCCAGGTGTTGGGCGGCCAGCGGCACCTCACGGCTGTGCTGGGAGATAGGCTGCTGCCCGAAGCGGGGGGGTTGAGCAAGGCCCTCCTTGGAAAACTGGACGATCACGTCCCGCACAGCGCGCAGCACTTGGCGGACTTCGAGAGGGTAAGACGGCCGGGTTGTGTTGTGTTGTATTGCGTTTTGTCATGTTTTTTGTGTTGTGCTTTGTTGTGTTGTGTTGTTTTGTGTGTTGTGTTGTTTATATTGTGTTGTGTGTTGTGTGGCGTCTGTTTGTTGGCTTGAAATATCGCCCCACGGCGTTTAATTTGCGTAAAGCGGCGATGGCTTGCGCGTGGCGGGTGTGGAAGCCCAGGATGAAGACCGAAGCGCCAGTTTGTTTTATTCTGGGTTGGCGGCTTGGACACAGTTTTCAGTGAAGGCAATCATCGCATAAACAGTATTTCTGGTACTGTTATATACCAGCAGTTGGACTCAGCCAATAGCAAATGTGTCTATGGGAGACCTATGCGTGACAATGCTCCACCAGGTACATTAGTGGACTGGAACACGCACAGCAGGGCGGTAGGCTGTGTCCTGTCTGCGCTTGGCAACATTAGCCCCTTCAGCGCTATCTGTGCCATCGTCTTCGGTGTTTTCGGGGAAACACGGCTTGGAATCAGGGTATATAGCATGATTTTTTCGATAGTGAAGGGACCAAGGTTTCGGTAGTGTTCTGTTGCCTTATCACACGGGTGATAAGCTAACGTACCTCCTGGGTCGCATTTCCGAGCTGGTGTTCACCCAAACAACGGGTGCACACCCGACCACAATGGCAGCATTAGGTTTGGAAATATCTCGTCGAGATCTGTGTCCATAGACGCGTCGCTCGGCGTTTGCACTCTTCCCGTAGTGGAGATAGCGAGCTTTGAAAGTTCGTCGGAGGGGTGTGCTATCTTATCACCCGAGTGTGATAGTGTCATACGGTAGGGTAGTTGACGGAGGCGTTAACATGCCGCCTGCTGTAACCCGTTGACGACTGCACCCACGTTTCGGGGCTAAAGTACGTGGAATTATAGTGGGGGGGGGGGTTGCAGTCGTACCAAGTTTTGTTTTGCAAAATACCCAAGACTTTTATACCACAAAACCCGTCCTCGTTCCGTGAACACACTCGGCAATTTGCTCCAGGGAACCCGTGACGCCTGCCGAGAGTTCGAAACCCGACTCGATTGCATGGGGTACTTCGGAGACGAAAGTGGAGAGGGGACTGAAGCGCCGGGGTCTAAAGCTTCAACGGTGCGGGGGAATCTGTCACGGTTCGTCGACACCCTCGACGGCAGGTGCGCGAGGCGTGAGGCTGAGCTACAGGTTTGGCGCCTCGGCTGACCCCCCCCCTACACTGACACTGTTTCTGGTCTCATTTTCGTTTCTTGTTTGAGGTGCACGATTTGCTTCAGTTTCGAGTACCAGTATTGCGTCGGTTTGTTTCTCCTGAGGTGTTTTTAGCTACTTCTGCTGTACGGAGTTTCTTGGAGCCTGTATTGTGAAGCACGGACTAGATTGCGGCGATGAGTTTCCGTATAACACTATTACGGGGGACCACAGTAAATAGGATCAAATATTTTTGGTAAAATTATGTAAACATAAGGTTTTTTGTGTGTACCATAGGTCCTATTTACTATGGCCCCCCGTAATATCACACTAGGGTGATACAGATAACACACCCCCTTTGGCGAATTTCCAAGCGGGTTCTCTCGTGAATGGGAACAGGGCAAACACCGAGCGAATCGTTTGTAGAAATATCTCGACGAGATATACCCGAAGCCGCCGTTTTTTGCCGTGTGCGCCTCCCTGGTTTTTGTAGAAAGTCGGCTTTGAAAATTATTCTAGGGCATGTGTTTTCGCTATTAATAGCGTGTTATACTATTCTCGAATACCAGGTATATACTTATGTAGCATCTTGGTTTAGTTGCGTTGGTGTTGATGTTGGTGGTATGCCATATTTTTTTTGAAATTTACGGTTTAATGGGACATGGGATGATGGTGGTTAGGTGGCATGGGCGACTTGATGCGATCATTGTTGGGTATGATTACGCAGTATAATCATATGTCAGCTTGATTGTACGGTGACCGTTTCTTGATGGGGCGAGAGTTTTGGTGGGATGGTGTTTTTTTGGCGACTGAGTATGGCGATACTTTAGTTATACGGTGTACTACTTGCGATAGGATGATGATGATGATGATGATGATGATGAATATGATGATGATGATGACGATGACGATGACGATGATGATGATGATGGTGATGATGATGATGGTGATGATGATGATGATGATGATGACGATGATGATGATGGGGATGATGATAATGATGATGATGATGATGAGATAACACGATCCCTCCGACGAATTTTCAAGCCGAATTTCTCGACAATGTGGCGGGTGCAAAGATCGAAAAGTGACGCGTCTATGGACACAGATCTTGTAGAGATCTTTCCAGAGCCGGAATTTTGTTCGCGTGCCCTCGCCTTCCTTGGGAGAAAAGCGGGTCACGCATTCATCCCAGGGGGTGTGGTATCGTATCACCCGTGCGATGAGTTGGGATGCTTGGGTGCTTTGATGATTTGAGGGTATGGTGGTTTTTGCGGTGTGGTGGTGTGATTGTTCAATTGTACATATGATGGTGTTGTGTCATAGTGGATTGATGGTTCACTGACATGGCGGTAACGGTAGTGACGGCATGCTGGTTTGATGGTCCGTATTATGGTTTAATGATGGTATGCTGGTATGACCGGACGGCTGTATTTTATTGTTATATTATTAGCGGATGGTTCATGTCCCCCCCCCCCACCCCCGGGTTTCGATGTTATGATGGCCAGATTCGCCGCGAAGCGAAGAAGAACTCTCCTCGCCCAGGCTCGCGACATGGCTCTCGGAGACTATCACAACACTGTGCAGGTGACTTGTCACCATTCTTACACGCTTTTGAGCGTCGGGCTTTTCGAGGACTCGTCACGGATGGCCGTTGTTTTCTGACCGACTATTTGCTGCCACCTTGTCCTCAAATCTAAAGAACATTTGTAATACATGTTAGTACAAAAAAGTTCCTTACATTTAGGTTACACGGCCGCCTAAACTATAGGAACGCCCTTGAACTATTGGGGCCCCCATAAGATATCGGGACCCCCTTTATAACTGTAGGGGGGGGGGGCTTTATATCTGTAGCCCCCCCCCCTGTAGGACTGGATGAAACCAGGCATCCTATACACAAAAGCTGAAGCCGGAGGTTCGCGCCGTGCGACCAAAAGCATCTGATTTGCTTTGTAAAAGCCTTTCGCCGGCGCACACAGCAGGTAGTTGACGACAGAAAGGCGTTCCGTATCTACTGGCACTTACCAGCGGGAGTTCCTATCGACAGTAAGGCATGCTTTGTATTGTCCTTATCCTTGGGTCGGAGATGCGCTTTAGATCTCTGGAGTAAGGTATGCGCCAAGCTCATCGTCTACAGTTAGTAGCGAAAATATGGTTAATTTCGCTGAATGTGTGGGCTAAGTGTCACGACTTTTTCGAGGCGTGCGACCGGGGAGCTCCGGCCTTTTATTTTCTTGGTTCGGTGTAATACTTGAAAGCATGGCTCAAGACTACTTCCGTCGCTCTTGTCAATACTAACTCTTGGTATTTTCTGGGAAGTTTCGAGGGACAAGGGACGGCAGCGGTGTCAATTTTGTGATACGATGTATTTTGTATTAGAGTATCGCCAGTACTGCTGTACGCTTCCTGGAGTTGATTCGACCGCTTCAGAAGTATTGCGTGATGCGACTTACCTGGCACTACGTATAGAGTATTGGCACTACTGATGTACGCCTCCTGCGTTTGATTCGACTGATTCGGGCTGTTTTGTTTAGCTAGAGTAGCTCTCGCTATTTAGAAAGCTTCGGTTTGTAACTGCCGTCCGCTGTGTGCGCCGGTGGAAGCAATACAATTCATGAAACTTACTTTCATAGACCTCCGGCTTCGTTCAGTCCAAGCGGCCGTGTATGTTAGCTGTTTGATTTTGCTTGTGATTTTAATACCTGGTTCGAGCTGACATCATAGGTTGCACGACGTCCGTCGAGGGTCTCAACTAGTGGTGGATATCGTGTCGAAAGTTTCGATTGTCGAAATATGAAATATCGATTTTTTTTTAACATATTTTATCGAACGTGTTTCGCCGAACACCCCTTCGCATTATCCCCGAGTTTTTCATGCCGACACAGAGCGAAAGCTTCGTTTTAATAAACATCGAAATCGTATCGATTACGACATGTTTTGTTTGTTTATCGTTGTCGTATCGGACTCGATTCCGATATCGATATGTTCGATATACGTCACCATTATTCGTTACAAAACACTACCGGTGCGACCGACGATGATAGTGGGATTGGTTTACTTTGTTTACCTTTGTAGATTCGAGGAGGGAACAGGGGCCGGGGGACGGCGCTTGCTGAGCGCGCACATGTTCGCCGTTGGTGGCGAGGTGGATGGTGTAGATTACCTTTGGTGGATGCTTATTTGTATCGTCTGTCCCACGTAGTTTACTCGTAGTGCCCGACCATTTACCGGGTATACCCGAGAGTACACGAAAGAAGTATAGCACGAGCTACTGTACACTCCTTGGCAAGGTCAGAATGAGAAAAAAAAAAACAAAATGATGGACCATTCTTGGACGAATAAATAAATTTGCAGTTATTTTCAGAATCATGTTAACTTGGTATCTGCTACTGTATTGGTATAGACCTCCCCCGCTGTATAGGTTGGGTTGGCGTCGGTTGGCCACGACACTGTAAAACATGCCGCTCATTAAGTGAGCTGAACAACCAGGGTACCTTTTTTTTTTTTTTTTTTGGCGGTCGGTCGGTTACAGCTGGCGATCGAGCTAGGTCTTTATTAATTGTGCGGGCTCGAGAACCTTTGCTCCCCATAAGGGGAAGTATCGTATATCCTAGTGTTTATGATAAGGCACCCACGAGGCAGTTATATAGTACTGTACAACGATTGCTGTCTCTGGAAGTGGCAACACCGGAAATTAAACTAACTATTAATAACTGAAGCTGTCATCTATATGCGAGTCCACATCACAAACGGTTCTTAGTAGGATGCAGCTCACCCTTGATGCGATTCGCCCAACACCTCACGGCGCTTCGCGCGTGGTGCAAGGAATGTCTCCCTGGTAGGTGAAAAGTCGACGTGCCCCGTCCCGGCATTGTAGGGATGCGAGGGTCTATGGTCATATGACTACGGCCATGCGTCATGTCGAGTGCACCCAGTCTATGGTCAGACGACTACGGCCATACATGATACTGAGTTCACTGCCAGAGACTACAAAGTGAAGCGGCGTGTCGTTTTTTTTTTTTCTTCTTCCGAATACCCCTGGCATACCCAGTACCCGTTTTTTTTTTTTTTTTTTTTTTGGTGTATGATCGCAGGTGTCGGATGCGTTGGAAGGACACGGCCCGGCGGAGGATTCAGCAGCAGAGGTGCTCTGTACGCAGGTGTGTATTGCGCCGTAGTCGCATCAACCCTTTGGACTTGATTGCAGTATAGCCACTGAAACTATATCAGATGCGGTCGGTCTTATCAACAAGCGTCTAGGGGGGAGAGCTTATCAGTATTGCACAAGTATGACGAGGTAACATCGACATTGCACACCTCGGGCAGATGATCTACAGATCATTCCCACAGTTCATGATGGAGATATTTCGGGGCAGATAGATAGATAGAATCATGATCTGTATGATCTGTTTGATCTGTATGATCTAGCTCATGTTGCCGGGCGGGAGCCGTATGGTCTGCACGATTTAGAACACGTTTGCTGTGTAGGAGCTGTACTGTACAGATCCTACACATCAGATCATACCGGCAGTCTATACAGGATCTAGATGATGTATCTGTACATGACATGTCGAGCGGTGGAACATGTGCTACAGTATTAATAGTAGTCAAAGCCACATGTTATCACCAATAGTAAACATACCAGTTGGGTGTTTATATGTGCGGGGTACACGGTTTTGGTCTCCATCTATACATACACCCCCCCCGAATAAGATTAAATAGTACCAGATATATCATGCTGTCTGCGGGTTGTAGATCTATCGGCATTGTGTCTCTTGTATGCCCCCAAGTGGCTACACCGGAAATTAAACTAACAGTAACTCATTGTAAGCTGTCGTCTATATGCAAGTTCGCCTCACAAGCGGTTCTTAGTAGGATGCAGCTCACCCTTCATGCGACTCGCCCAACACCTCACGGTGCTTCGCGCTTGGTGCAAGCAATGTCTGCCTGGTCGGTGAAAACCCGACATGCTCCGTCCCGGCATTGTAGGGATGCGAGGGTCTATGACCATACGACTACGGCCATGCATGAGATCGAGTACATCTCTCCTAGTACACCCCTCCGCCCCATGAGCCTGGACTGTTTCGTTTGACCCACGCTGTATGCGTTAGTTGTTTCTTTTGTTTGTGTTTTCCCCCGATTCTCCCCAATGGGGTTTGCTTATGTCTTTAATCGCTAGTCGCAGTAGTGGCGGTGTGTTCACGGCCTTTTCGGGCGGTCGATTTTTGGCTTGTTTTTTCGTTTTCGTGGTTCGCTTTCTGTCGGCGGAGATGAGGGCTGCGGCAGGTGTTGGTTGCTGTCCCACGCGAACTATGTTGTTGCATGGGCGGCAATGCGAGCGGCGATGTGTTCGGCCGAAGTGGTGCATCCCTAGCTCTCGCCATGGGAGGGCGAGGGTGCCGTTTTACTTCATCTCGCCCGCCTGTTTACTTACATGTGCCGGCGGCTATTGTCGATTACTTTGTTTCCGCGCGACGGGAAGTCGTGTGATCCTTAGAGCTGTGTACTGCTTGGTATAGCAGTACGAGTACCGCTATTTTTTTTTTGTGTATTCACCGTTGTTTACATGATAAGACACATTATTTCTCATGGTTTGTTTCGGCATACGAATCTTTTCCGGTGGCACCTCAGACGCCGAACTCCGACGGAGGCGTTCAGCTCTACTACTGTTATTCTGCCCCCCTTTGGCCATCGGCGCGTTTTTTTTTTTCCCCGCGACGGACATTCGCCCCTTTGTTTTACTTGTATCGTTATGCAGGTGTCGGGTGCTGGTGGTCTGGACAAGGGAGGGAAGCAGGATTCCTCCGCGGTGAAAACTTTCAGGCTGGAAGCTTGCCAAGTTTCCACGGTGGCGAAGGCGTTTGTATCTCTCGTCCGCGCAACCCTCACGGAGGCGTGTTCTGATGAGGTGAACATTGCTATTGTTTGTTTTATCGGCGTGAAACACTGCGATTGATATTTGTAAATCACAAATGGCCGGTTCACCGTCTGGTTTCGGTCACTCCAGGCCTCTTTTTGTTTACTACACTTATTCTAGGGTGGGGAGTTTCTTGATGGCTGAAGGATGTCGGTCAACGGGCCCGAGTGCCGTCAACCATCGTATCATAGTCGATTGGTGTTGGGTAGCTGCTGTTTTTATTTTTGTTCTTCGTTCTTCTGGGTTTTCGTTACGCGTAGACTTGAAGGGTGCGATATCTGGTATTATTATCGTACTGTTTTTGATATTGCTGTGTTCCGCGTCGCGCGTTGCCTAAAATATACGACAGCCAACTGTTTTTCTTCCTTCTGGTTTTAGTGTGTTTGCGAGCTGGTTTTTGCTTGTGTTTTTTTTGCGATTTGTATCGTGTAATCTCTGTTCGTCTGTTTATTGCTTCTTTTCCGAGCGTAGCTGCTTTCAGACCATATCGAGTATCGGACATTGGGTTTCGGATATTGGGTAATCGGAATTCGGGTATAGGGTATTGGGTATCGGACGACTGGCATCGGATGTCGGGTGTCGGATGATCGGATGTTTTTGGCGGGTTTTACGTCTACTTCAGTCGGACGTTACCGGCTTTCCGGCGCCTAACGTATAGCCGAAGTGCTCGCGCAACCGGCCAGGGTGTCGTTGTATTATTTACCTCGCCGCTGGGCTCCGAGCGTAGCCACGGCGGTCATAGGGAAATGTCGAAATATCAATAACTCCGTTGAAGTCAACCCAAGGGGAGCTACGAGTGCCAGGTAGCTCTTACCTGGTAGCTTTTACCCTGTCACTGTGCAGACGCAACTATTTGACCCTAATTTCCATGTCATTTGTCCCCGCAACCGAGACGGGAGTGCACTTCAAAAAAGGGTTATAGTACCTGGTAGGCGGTAGTGGCAGTTGGCGGCGATGGTGGCGTTTAAGAACGGTGTAGTCTGCTGCAACAGTAGCTCCTTGCGGCGTTAACAGCTGGCGGTCGCCGGATTTTTGCTGATAATGACCCCCCCCCTGCCCCCTGGTCTACGCAGTACGTGCAACATGCATGGTAAATATGCACTGGTGTGCTGGTATATGCCATATTGCTGTGTCTTGGAGAAGTATCATACGATGGTATACGCTACCAGGTATATAGGTAAAATCCTGTAGCTCACGGTTACTGCTAGCCGGTCGCTTACCGTTTTTTAGGTTTGCGTTTCTTTTTTGGGTGGCCTCCATTCAGGTGCCGTGTTATCCAACGATGAGCGGCTGCACCGCGCTGACTTTTTATGTAGTAGTCGACGCGCAAACCGTGCTGTTGGGCTGACGAAGCCACTATCTGTTTTCGCGCGTGTGTTAATTTACTCCCAATAACTGTCGCCAGGTACCTCCTCACTGCGCTAGGGAGCTGTTCCGAACGGCTCGAGACATGTTGGATCTCTTCAGGGCGGTGAGAAACGGCAGCCAATCCCTGCCTTGCTGCCCCCTATCTCCTCTTTCGCAACCCCTTACTCCTGTCCCCTCTCCCCTCTTTTACAGCCCCTCACTGCTGTCCCCTATCCCCTTTTTTATTATTCTTCATTACTGGCCCCTATCCCCTCTTTTACAGGCCCTGACTGATTTCTCCTATCCCCTATTTTACAGCCCTAACTGCTGTCCCCCATCCCCTCTTTTGCAGTCCCTCACTACTCTCCCCTATCCCCTCTTTTACAGCCCATATATGCTGTCCTCTATCCCCTCTTTTGCAGTCCCTCACTGCTGTCTCCTATCTTCTCTTGTACAGCCCCTCGCAGCAGTGCTATGGTGGGTGTCCATACGTTATTTACCCGTGTATTGGTATGGACGTCCCAGTAAGAAGCGGTGTCTAACAGCCTGCTGCGCGCCGCCAAGTGCTGCCTTTGGGGTTTCCACGTCGAGGCGGTCGTCATCGTTTGCTGGAGCACCACGCGTGCCGAATAGGACCTTGTCTCTTAGAGGCGACGCCCCACCCCTATAGTACTGCTTGAAGCAAGAAGCGAGCTACTGCTTGATCATACAGCTTAAAACAAGAAGCGAGACTATACTGCTTGGTCATGCAGCTTAAAGCAAGAAGCGATACCTTACTGCTTCATCTTACAGCTTAAAGCAACAAGCGAGACTATACTGCTTAGTCATGCGGCTTGAAGCAAGAAGCGAGACCATACTGCTTGAAGCGAGACTATACTGCTTGCTCATACAGCTTGAAGCAGGAAGCGAGATTAATGCTTGATCATTCAGCTTGAAGCAAGGCGCGAGACTATACTGCTTGGTCATACAGCTTGAACCAGGAAGCGAGACCATACTGCGTGATACTGCGTGATCATACAGCCTGAAGAAAGAAGCTAGACCTCACTGCTCGATCCTACTGCTAGAACCAAGAAGCGAAATTATACTGCTTGATCATACCGCTTGAAGCAAGAAACGAGAACCGCGGCTGATTATCGTCGTTGCTCGCTCTGCGTTTTATGACGACGTCTTTGGAACCCGGAGCACAATATATATATATTACATATATATTACATGTTATATGTACCCGGTACGGTCCTACATGCTGCTGTAGCGGTGTGTTGTCGTGGGCGCAAGGCGAAAGGGGCTAGTTGGGCGGGGCGATCGGGTGACATACCTTTCATAAGTACGTACCGCCGTCACAGCACTTGCAAATTCGGAGTTAATCCGTGTAGGACCGTCCTCCGGACATGGGGACAACTTACTTGGAAGTTAAGTCAAATAGATGTCTACATATTTTTATGTACAGCAGTGCACTATTAATATTACTATTATAATAGAAGGGTTTCTAATGGTTGGCCCGGATTTTGCACCAAACATCAGAATTGTTTTTTTTTCGTTAGGACACACGTTGCCTCACATGATGATATAGGCCTGACCGCGAAAATTTGTCTCACATATAGTAGGAACTTGAGCCTGGCCCTAAGTAAGAACACCCTGCCTCACGTAAGAATTTGGGCTTGACCCTGAATAAGAATGCCTCAAATAAGAACTTGAGCCTGGCCCTAAATGAGAACACCCTGCCTCACATAAGAACTTGAGAGCCTCGTCCTAAAATGAGGACACACTCTGCCTCCCAGAAGGATTTAAGCCTGGCCCTAAATGAGAACACCCTGCCTCGTAAGAACTCAAGCCCGGTCCTAAATAAGAACACTTCCTCACATAAGAACTTGAGTGTGGCCCTAAATAAGAACACCCTGCCTCACATAAGCACTTGAGCCTGGCCCTAAAAAAAGACACCCTGCCTCACGTCGCAAATAATTTGAGCCTTGCACGAACTGAGAACATCCTGCCTCACTAAAGAACTTGAGCCTGGACCAAAAAACAGATTTTCCTAGGTGGTGTCGGGTTCTGCTGTGTACCCTCCTTCGGGACACAGGGACTGTGGGGACTGTGGGAGAGGACCTATGACGTAGTGGCAGATGCGTACTTTGTTCGCTCGACGCTCTAGATTCAAACACGGCCCCTCCTTTTTCTTCAAAGAAAAGCTTGTTGTACGCTTCGAGGACCCGTATTAACGAGGAAATATCGAATCCAATTTGGAAAATGTAAAATCTACGTACTCTTTTTTTTTCACTGGTCTAAGCACGCACGGCTAGTCACCCAAGAGTGTGATTCGGGGATATACGAAATTTGATTCGGACGAAAAAGAAGAAGGAAAAAGAAGTCCCCAAAGACTTCTTTCGTTGCCAATCAGAACCGTATTTGAGAGTTGATCCGACTTGGCTTGGCATGTTCACGGTGGTTCGACACCCCCTGGACATCCTGGCGCTTTTCTCGATCGCATGGATGACCACGACCGAGACGACAAAACCTGAACCTGGACGCGACACCACCGGGACGACAGCTGCGCCCCCGCCTACAGACCATAGCACAGCGTACCCCGGCGGTGGCGCCTCGAAATAAATCATGGCGGTTGCGAGCCCAATTTTAAATCGAGCTCGATCGGACAAAACGGCACGAGAACCGACCGATTGACCCCGAAACGGAGGACACGCTCAAGGCTGAGATAGCTGCGATGTCGTCGCTGTTCCGTGCGTGGCGTTTTACGGCACCCTCCGCCCACCCGAGAGGCCCGGAGATCGATACAAGCTTCCTAGCCTGCGCCGCCAAGAATAGAACGAGGCTGGCGGCGCCGCGCGCGCAACGAGGCATGCCGTCGCTCTCCATATCTCTTGTCGGTGTTTGCCAGCTGGGCGTTGTGTGTCGTGCTGCGTTTTTCTGCTTTCTTATTATTTTAACAAATCATACATCGTTTCTCGATAGCACCCAAACACGTATGTGTGATTTTTTTGTTTTCCCGTTAATACGGACCCTAAATGCAAACACTCGTTTCGTTCGGCAGACAGATACAAAATTGAAACCATGTTTTTTTTGTTTGTTGTACAGTGCGCCCCTCAATGCAAAAACCGATCCTCATCTTTTTTGCTCGGCAGACAGGTGTTAAGCTTGTTATAATTACAATAATCCCAAAGTTTGGTGATTGAAGGCTCTAAATTCTAGCAACCCCCCCTCAATTTCTGCTGTGCGGCACGCAGACGCACTGCTTGTTTGCTGAATGCTCTAAATTCTAGCACAACCCCTCACTTTTGATTTGTTTGGCCTGCAGATGCATTTTTGTTGTTGATTGCTCTCAAGTCTAACACGGCCCTGCACTTTTGTTGTGGTCTGCAGGTGATCCCTGTCCAGCACGCTAATGCCCTCGATGGTGTTCCTCGCATCGCGGCGGTTTTTCAAAACGATTGCCTCTATTTGGCGCATCACATGGTTACCTTGGGGCATGAATTCCGCGGAGGGCTGCCCCCGCCGGCCAATCAGACGGCTACCATGATCGACACCGTCCCCCTATTCCGAGAACTGGCGACGCAGAGGTAAAGGCGGCGTGGGGCACTTAAACCGACACCATGATCGGCCAGCCCTGTTTCGGGCGGTTTACCACAACAGACAGCAAAACAATGTCACGAATCGTTACAAAAAAAAAGCGACAATTTCGTGCGCGAATCGTGACATTTGTCGCGAATCGTGGTATTTGCAAAAAAAAAAAGGCGATAATCTCGTTCGCGAATCGTGAAAATTGTCGCGAGTCGTGATATTTGTATGAGAAATGGTTTGACCGATGTCAAGAACATTGATGTGATTCGTGATATATAGACGTGATCGTTTTTGTTAGAAAACGGCACACGCTGTAAAACCACGCCAATTTACAAAATGTCACGAGTCGTGTTTCTTTTCGCGCTGGTATAGAGCGGTGTCGCTTGGCCTCGGCTTTTGGCGCTCCAAGTGTTCCCTTTTCGCCTTCTATCCACGCCAACCGCTAACCCTTGTGTGTTGCGTTTCACATGAATCCTTTCAGCTCGGTTATGTTGTAGCGACCGAACAAATGATGGGGTTGGTCCTTTCAACCATCTGTTTGCAGAGGACGGTTGGTAGGTGTGGTCCAATCGTCGCGGCTGGCCTGATAGACGTCTCTTAATAGTTCTGTGACCAGTATAACAGCTCTATTGCGGGGGAAGGGGAGCATACACGTAGTGGTCAAAAACCAAATTTGATGTTTAAACATGGTGGGGTACCTATTTTTGGTTATATTGTGGGTACTGACTGCTATTAACACGTATTTCAGCGAATAGGGGGCGCGAATCGTCTCACGGTATTCACGTCGCTCACAGCAGCAACCAGTCGCCCCACCTGCATTGCGATGATCACCAGGCTTGCCAGGGGTGTCGCCACCCATGTGCAACATCAAAGGTCTGATATAACCCCCTCCCTTCCACCCCCTATACTTTTTTTTTTTAGTTATATGCATATATGGGTTGGGTTGGCGTCGGTTAGCGAAGACGCCGTAAAGCACGCCTACTATCTGCGTGAGCTATTCAACCAGGGTACCGTCCGTTTTTGATTTTGGCAGTCACCGCGGCTGGCGGTCGAGTTGGATCGTTAGTGCGGGGTGGAGAACCTTAACTTCGCACAAGTGGAATGATCGTATCACGTAGAGTGTACCGGTATATGGTAAGGCATCCACGAGGCAGTTTCATGCTGCAGAATACCCATTGCTGTCTCTGGAAGTGACCACACCAGAAAACAAATCAATTCATTCGAAGCTGCCATCCATAGGCAAGTCTGACTCACAGGCGGTCCTTAGTAGGATGCAATTCACCCTTCACGCGAATCGCGCAACACCTCACGGCGCCTCGCGCTTGGTGCAATCAATGTCTGCCTAGTCGGTGAAAACCCGACGTGCCCCGTCCCGGCATTGTAGGGATGCGAGGGTCTATGGTCATACGACTACGGCCATGCCATGACATGAGTACACCTCCTTCCTTGATGGCATTCGTCTCTACCCTCTTCCCCATTCCCTCCTTTCGCCACCATGGCGGTGACAACACTACCAGCTTGTCGGAGCAGCAGCGGCGGCAACAGCAACAGCTGCAGGAGTTCTTCGCTGACGTCGACGTCCTGGCTTCCACTGAGACTTCCGCCCCTCTTCTAGAACCCGCAGACTCTGCCTTCGAAGACATGTTCCCCGGGGATGATGCGAAAGCTGCCCGCGGGGGGAGAGGTGGTCTTGACAGGGGTTGGATGGCTGCTGGCAGGAAGGGCGGAGGTGGAGGCGCCGGTGGGGGTGAGGTGGAGGCATCGGCGTATGGGGGGGGGGCGGGGGAGGAAGGGAGCGCGGCGGCGGCGGTGCGGAAATCTGTGTATCATTTGCGACAGCTCCGACAGGTGGGGGTTACTGGGTACTGCTTGGCGCCAGCGTTTGGTTGGTCTAGATACCGGTGATAACAGTGAACAGACCCGTCGCTGGCCGAAAAGAAAACGTCGACAACTACAGACACTCTGTACGGAAATGTGAGGACCGTTTGAGTATTTATTTCGATATCCGAAAGGTCCTTGCGCTCCCGAGTAGGGAACGTTGTTGAAAAGCTGAACACCCCGACAGAGTCGGGTCAATCTTGGACGTTGCATGAGGAATGAGCGCACGTTTTTTCACCGGTACGGACCCCTTAGCGCGGCGTGCCAATCCTGTCTTGATGCCAGCAGAGCTTGGCATGGCGCGCCAGTCAGTCCACGTTGACATATTTTATGGGTCGCTTGATCGTGTTTTGTGGTTACGGTAGACACCGTGACCACCGAGCCACTATCAATGGCCAGTGCTGACTGCTATTAGCACTATTGCGGGGGTCCATAGTTAATAGGACCTATGGTATACATAAAAACCTATATATTTACCTATTTTTACTAACATATTTGGTCCTATTTGCTATGGTCCCCCGTTATAGCTCATCGGCTAGGTGTGCTTCTGGGGAAATCACAATCAGCGGCAATGGTGCCATCTGTGGCAAAAGCATAGGTGGTGGTGGTTGTGTTGTATATCTAGATTATCCCGTTTGACACTCCTCCATAGCGACCAAAACAAGGTCAACTTGGGTGTTATCGACCATCGAGTACCGTCTACGAGACGAGCAGCGTGATCGGGGTAGGATCGTGTTGGGCCTGTGCAGTACAACTCGTTGCGGTGTCACATTGTAACTCGGACACTACTAATAGTTTGTATCATCATCCCCCGCTCACGCAGTGGCCGTCGCTGTAGTCTTCACTTTTTTTCGTCATTTTTTCCCGTCTCAAACCCCGAGCAGGTTGTCGCGACTCTTCCGTTTTACATTTCCTTGTGGTTGTGGCGCTGGTCTGTCTGTGGTGGCTTGTGTCTGCACGGGAATGTTGTCGCTTTGTTCGCAGGCGTGGTGGAAGGTGCTCCCCGACAGGGCATACACGCGTGTCATGGGCGCTCTGGTGTCGTTGGTGGCGGGCAAGGTTTGCACACCCGTGCTTGGCGCCAAAGACCTGGGGGAGGAGCAGACGTACGCCCTGCACAGGATTTTCAAGACCTTGGAGGAGGCGGTGAGTTGTGTCAACCTTCGAACTTTCAGGGCAAAACTGCGGTCCTGTTTTGGGGGACAGACCGCTCTGATTTCAAGCAAATTTTCCCCAGCGAGGGACTGCGGTACTAAAAAGGGTGAGCGTCAAGCTTGCACGCGTTGGACAGATCAGATTTGTTCCTTTTCACGGTCTACTGCAGACCTTTAGGGAGCAGATGGATACCTGAATCTGTGTGATTTGCGTGATTTTGACGGCTGGGGTCCAAATATGATCTGTATGATCTAGCACGTATTTGGTCGGTGTGGATCTGTATGAGACATATCCTACCCAACATCTCATAACCGCAGATGCACTGTAGACGATCATCTAGATCATCTAGAGCAGGATCTATCGAAGGTGTGGAATCTTGCCTTCGGTCGATGACGTACGTTGCCAGCGACGCATCAGCTGTCAGCAAATACGCTATGGAGTGTATAATAATAGGAGACTTATTATTTTTGGGCTCGTCATGTCGAGGCCTTTGTTTGGCCTTATTGTACTGGTTTTAGTGTGGGGGCGGTCAGTCAAGGGGTCAAACCGCGGTCTCCTGTTGCGGTACAATAGTAATTAGAACCGAATTTGGTGTTTCAACATAGGGGCATACATGACTTTTCGAGTCCATCGTGGGACCTGATAGCTACTATTAATTTTAATAGCATCTTGAAGCTGTCGTAGCGTTTGCATGCGCAGCCGTTTGGTCTGTGGGGTACGCATAGAGGGGCCGGCCCGTAAAAGGGGGACACCTGGCAGCGATCCCCGCCCCTCTCAACGTTGGCAGGGACACCTGCATGCGCATGATTGGGCCGGGGGGCGGAGGTTCGAAGTGGAAACGATGCCCCGTGAACATGATATCATGGGAGAGTTGTCGCCATTTCGCAAAAAATGGAACAAAGATCGTGAAGTCCGTCCGGTTAAATTTTGCCATCTTGTGACCCCACTTTTCTCGGTCATATTTTTCGAGTTGTAAGGCGAAACAAAGTTGGCAAGAATCGTGGGGTTGAGAGGAACTCGAATCCGGTGTCATTTTTTGTTGTTGTTGAAAAAATTGGCCACTTTTGAGAAAAAATGGCCCGGATTTGGGGGAAAAAAAAAAGAAGAAAAATAACTCGACCTTTTGCTTGTGTTTCCTCCGGTGTCGCTGCTGCGAGCAGCGCGCTCTCCTCTAGTCCACCGCCAAGCGGCACCGTTTCTTCACCTTCGTCGTCGCTCCACTCTATCTGCGAGCCTTCGGAAGACATGCAGTCACCCGAGTCGCCAGCGTATCCCCCGAAGATCATGCCCTCCGATTCGGAACTGCTGTTGAGTTCAACGCACCTCAGTTCCGGGGGCATCTCGTCCTGGCTCAGCCAATTGGCGAGAGCATCTGGCTTGCCGAGGACGCCCTTTTCCATACCCCCCGAGATGTCGAAGGCCATGTTGTCACCACAGAATTCTGAAACTTCCCCGGAGTCTACTCCCTCTACCCCCCCAGGCGGCTGCTCATCGATTATATTTGCTGCTGCTGCTGGAGTGTTGCTGCTGGAGTGTTGCTGCTGGGGAGATTCCAGCAAGCGAACAGCGTTTGAAACCCCCTCCTGTACTGTGCGTCCTTGCGACCCTTTCTGCGGCGCCTATCTCGATCGTTTGCTGTCACCCTATGTGGCGCAATCGCTGCTGTCGCACTCTTCATCTCCCTCGTAATTGGTGTCATCCTCTCCAGCATGACGAGGTTGCTGCGCACCTCCAGGGGGAGACAGTGGTTCTTGTTGCTCCGAGTCGATTTCTCCCGCAGGTGGAACGCGTTTCGGGAACCGGCCACCAGCTACGTACTCTGCCGCGCTTAGCCTTGGCATCCCGAGGACGCCCAGCCCTCTTCATTGCCTTGTGTTTGTGCGTGGGTGTGTTGTCGTGTGTGTTTTATGTGTGTACAGCGGTAGTGTGGCTCCGTGTGTTTCGCTCTGAAACTTTGAGCGTCCATATCTATCTATCTCGTTTTGTTTTGTTTGCACGAAAAAAAAAAAAGGTCCATGGGTGCAGGTGCAATTCGCCCGAATCCGTTGAGTTTTTCGGGATCGTATCGTCAGTTGTTACAAATAAAACCAAGCGATTTCTCCCCTGCCTTGTAAAGTTTTCTGTCTTTTTCTCCGCCAACATTCGGCAAAAAAACAACATCTTTTCACTTGACATGAACCTGGTCGATGTCTGTTTTAAACCGGTCTAAAAAAAAAAGAACCCCGCGGTCGTTCATATAAAACCAAGCAAAATCACCGAAAAATCCACTGATTTGCGAATATCTCGCCACCACCAGAAAAAAAACTGTCCCAAGCAAAATTCTCGCCTGAAACAGAGCTCTCAAACGGTATATTCCATGGCACCAAGAGGCCATTCTGTCGTCCAGGATGAATTTTTTACAATATGGTGAAATTATGGCAAACTTTAAACGGATGGACCATACGTATACCGAGTACGTTGATACAACCAACGTTGTTTGTTTTTTTCGATTTCTCCTAACTGCTACGTTTGTGAAGAACGCTTTTGAACGAGTGTCTCTTTTGCTTTTGCATTGAAAATATATATTATTAGTACCGGCCCAACAAGTCTGCTGTCCCTCCAACTTTCCCATCCACTCCGTCAAAATCTGAAGAGGCCGAGAGGTTGTCGTATGTTGTCTGTAGGTACTTCTGTTGCACACATGGGACATATAGATTATCTACAGATAGATGGTCTGCAGATAGATCATCTGCAGATAGATATCTACAGATAGATCGTCTACAGATAGATCATCGACAGATAGATTACGTATTTGTAGACGCTATAAAAACGTTTCTTTTATGAGATGTTGTGCAAGAGCCGTATCATACATAATACACACATCACACAGATTCCACTCGGAAAATATGTGCGCAAGGGCCGTGCCACACAGATCATCCAGATCCCACCCGGCAAATGTGATCTACGGTAGATCGTGCAGATCATTTTTAAACCAGGGGTCTGTCGACCCCGAAATACTTAGGCCATGAAACGGAGATCTGATCTGATCTGCCCTATGGGCATACTATCCCTCTATTATACTAGGTATGTACAGCAGTACATGCCTCTCGCCATGCTCTCGGTCCTGCATCTAAGAAGTCTCCGGATGATGCTTGCCCCCCCTTTTTTTTGGTTGTTTTTATGTTGGTGTGTCAGGCTGATGACATCTTTGACTCGGCCGGTTCGGCTGAGCAGCACACCCCCGGGCTGGACCAAGGCAGTCGTCGTTGGCCAGGTGAGGACTATTAGTATTAATATTACAGTAGTATCATACAGGCACCACCCCGGTGTGTGTTGCGGTGTTGTGATATTGTGGTGTTATGGTGTTAAGGTGTAATACTGTGGTGTTGTAGTGCTGTGTTGTGTTGAGGTGCTGTTGTATTGTGTTATTTCGGAGTTGCAGTGTTGTGGTGTTTATGGTATGGTGGTGTTGTATATACCGCTAACCGCGTTTTAAGATGGCGTTGATGCCCATCCCTATTTTCGTACTGCGAAACAGCCCCCCGTATTCTTCCAACTATTAATGATCTGTTCCCCAAACATGAGTGCAGCTATATGTGTAATATATATATATATATATCAGTACCTGGTATACCTGGTACGATATACGATGTGTGACCGTTTTTTTTTTACGGATGTTATCCACGAGCTTAAGGGTATTGCTGACGGCGCAAAGGAGGGTGCAGGCGGCCCGTACGGTGCTCGGCGCCTTGGGCCGTGTCTTTTGTGCGGATTTTTGTGTGCTTTGTGTTGCGTCTTGTGCCTTTTGTTTTGGGTCTTCTGTCTTGGGCCTTGTGCCTCTTTTGTCCTGCGTTGGGTGCGTTGGGTGCGTTTGCCGGGAGGGAGGCGAGTGTGTTTTGTTCTCGCCGTCGTGCTATTGCTCCTCCCCCGCCGCACGGTGTACCGCTTGCGAGATAGACACCAACTACGACATGTGCATGTCCCAGCACGTTGTAACGCTTGTGAAATGTCAGTAACCATCAAGGGCGGTATGTTGATGTGGTTGTCTCAAGCCGTCGTAAAGCCGACTTCACTGGTTGTGAACCTGGCCATTATTATGTGCTTGCAACTGTCAAGACGGCGACCCCCCCCCCCCCCCCCCCCCCCCCCCCCCCCCATCTGTCCGCATATCTGTAGCCATCAAGTGTGTCATGTTGATGTGGTTGTCTCAAGCCCCCGTGAATCAGGCTTCACGGGTTGAAAACTTGATCATTATTAAGTGCTTGCATCTGTCAAGACGGCTACCCCCCCCCCCCCCCCCCCCCCCCCCCCCCCCCCCCCCCCCCCCCCCCCCCCCCCCCCCCCCCCCCCCCCCCCCCCCCCCCCCCCCCCCCCCCCCCCCCCCCCCCCCCCCCCGCCTCCATCTGTCCGCATATCTGTCTACTCGTTCTTTTGGTATGCTGCACGGCGTAGATCATGGAGCTAGGGCTCGAGGAGATCGGAGAGAGGCTGCAGGGCGACGCTTTCCGACCCTTGACTGCGGACGAGCTCAGCGGCCTGGTCAGGTGAGAATGCCTGTCCCCTGACGTTCGGATCCGGCGTCCGGCGTTCTTCACACGTCTGTGTTTACCGGGTTCGGAGGGTCTTGATCGAGGTGGACACTATTGGCCGTGATGAAGAAGGGCGGATGCGATTGGTGTTTGCATTTGTTTGCGGTATTGTTATGTGTATTTCATTCCTTACGCAGCACTGATTGCCGCCGACCCGAGCGGCGGCAGGGATATGATTATAATGAAAAAAACAAAACGAAACTGTGAGATCGAAAATGTATTCCAAGCCGATACCACTCTGCCCCTAAATATAAATACGTTTTAATTGAATATTAGTATACGGACGTTAGTTATATTTCTGGACATATTGGTGTACAGCACCTACTGTACTTTTTCTGAGGCTCCTCGCTTGATGGTAGTATAGGTAGGCCTTCAACTCACCCGGAAATTGGTTTTGAGGAAAATATGAACGACCATCCATGGCCTAGGTACGATGTAACAATAAAAAAACGATACCAGGTATAGAGTACGGTTTCTTAGCTGAGGAGCGTATTCACTATTAAATAGTCATTCGGAAACAACTTGGCCCAAAAAATTTGTAAGGCATCCCCTAGAAAGTGCTTTAAGGCATGCCCCATAGAGTGCTGCAAGGTATGTCCTGTAAAGGGCTACAAGGTATGCCCTATAAAGTACTGGAATGCATGGCTCATGAAGTGCTATAAGGCATACCCTGTTGTAGCATTCACCCGCTGTTCAATCGAAGGACGTGACATGCTATCGCTGGTCACGGTCGGTTGGCTGGTACATACAGCGCGTAGCCTGCCACCCCCGCCAACCCCCAAGTGTTTTTCCTTGCCCCCTTTTGGAGTGGGTTCCGTTTGCGTCCGTTGCACGTACGGTGTGGGGGTGTGCCTCATCGCATCATCGCATCATCGCGCCAAGCACGTGTAGGTGGCGCTTCCTTGCTCTGCTTTGCCCCTGCCCTGCCCCTGCCCTGCCCTATCCGCCGTGGCTCTATTAATAGTTAGAATATACCCCGGAACGATGCTTGCTTCATGACGGGACTGTGCCGTCCGCTTCCTCGCGTACACTACACTTGAACCCGTTGAACTTACCGTGGACTGTTACACCGAGCTTGTCCACCAGATCACCTGCATTGGTGTCTGCTGTTGTTCTTACGTTAACTCTCAAATCAAGGAGTCCGTAGTGACGCATGAGTGCTGGAGCCCTAGCAAGATCCGAAAAACCAATTAAGAAAAAAATAAAACTCGGCTTGGATGCACCACGGTTTCCCACCTAAAAACGCACGGTACGAAGAAGGCGAACACATGAAAATAAATTCAATGTGCAAATTGAAGCAGCAAGTATCCACTGGACTACAGCATACCAGGTAACAGGTAGTCGACTCTCCCATGACGATGATGGTCCTGTTGGCTGTCGCTGGGGCTTGGTGGTCACCGCGAATTGATTATCGTTGGAGTTATTTCTCCGCACTTGGAGGTTGTCATTTATCTTGCCGGTACCTTCGCCTTTCAGCTTTTGTTCCTTGACGTGGTTTGCGTGTCGTCGTTGCATCGCCCGGCGCTTGCAACAGGGCTGTCTTCCAGGATACCCCGGCGAGGGCCGCTGTGCTCACAGCGATTGGCCAGGATTGAAGAACTACCGACTTCATGCACCGGGCTGTAAAAATGAAGAGCGGTGTGCGCTGAACTGTGTTACTAACCACGGACCGATGGGTTTGTTTAGGGGCAGGCGGTCGGACCGGGCATGCTACGTTGATGACACTAGGCTTGGTTGGGTGCCCAGAGATCGTAACGTTAAACAGGTTAAGTTACGTTTTATCGACTGCCTACGAGGAGTGTGAGGGCGCCGCAGTCCGAGGAGGACAGGACCATTGTGCGCTCTTATCGTCCTTACATCTGTGATCATCCCCTAACCGAGCAGTGGCAGATGCCGTTGTCATGGTAATTTTTTTTGGAAACCACACTTTCCCGCTAAAGGTCCCTAAAAGTGTCAATAAGGATACGCTCGGATTCAAATTTTCGACCTCAAGGAGGCAAGCTTACTGTTGTAGGGAGGCGGGTCTTGGTACCATGTCGTGGACGACCGTGGCAGGATGGTTGCTGCTGTGTTTGTTTAGGACTATGATATCTACAATTATGAGCGTGTAGGGTTGCGGGCGCCTGGTCATCCAACAGCTTGGAGCGGTTCGACGCTGAGCTTCCCTGAGATCGCAAAGGTCACTTTAGACGGGTTATCCCCAACTAGGGCTCTGCACGAGGGACCGTAAAGGACCTAAACGTGAAACACTCTCCTCCAGATGTAGGGGCGTGCTTATGGCATGGCCGGTTCTTGTCTGGTCTATTTACGGCTCGCAATGTTTGGCCCACAACCTCAGACCGCCTCGACCCCCCATGCCACACTCAGCTTTGTCTCATTCGGAGCTATTGCTGACGGTTCAACACCTAGTTTTAATAGCTGTTTTGCCCAGGGGTTGATGTCTGTCTGGAATTGATGGACGGTATGGCATCATGTCTCCCCGGCTGCTAGTGATGGTAACCTCTGTGGGACTCGCGAGAGGAAAACAAGGACGAAAACAATGACGATGACAGTGTTGGCCACAGTTTGGTTGCCCGATGATAAAATTATGAGGTTGGTATGAACCCTCTTGAGACTCCACCAGAGGGAAAAATTGGCGAGAAAAAGTGGCGATTACAGCAACAGCCACTGCGCGTGATTTGAGGGATGATATTATCTATTCTACCAATCGGCGTCCGAGTTACAATGCAGAGAGTCGCACGGCACGGACGCAGCATGATCCTACCCTTGTGATATAGTGCTGGGCGCTCACACGCTGCTCTATAACTTCGAGATGGTGGATAACACCCAAGAGGTCGTTGTTCCGGTCGCTATCTTCAGCGCCCGAAGGGGTTGATTGACGAGCTACCGTACAACAACGCTGAAAGGAGCTATGCGACGATATGTGCATGCTCGTAGGGACTTTTTTCTTGCATACAAATTGACTAGCGGAAAGGGCGAGAGCGTGAGTTAGCTACATTCGATGAAAATCGACGAGCAGTGGGAATGCTGAACCCTACGCTCGACGAAAAATAAAGGTACGTACCGGGGAGAAGGGTACGACACCTGTGACCACGGCTTGTCCAGAAGGTCGCTGAGGGTAAAACCTTCTACGAGCTACGCTGGAAAGTAAAAGTGATGGATAAAAAAATAAAAGTGAAGGCACGTACCGGGGGGAAGGGACGACCCCTGTGACCGTGGCTTGTCCAGAAGATCGCTGAGGGTGAAACCTCCCACGAGCTAGGCTGGGTAGTAAAAGTGATGATTACAAATACAATAAAATAAATGGTGGGTGAAGCATGATGCTAGTACTGCTGCTGTACAATGATTGGTACTTATCAAGCTGCTGCACTCTCCCACTGTTAGGGGACGGTTAATATACGTATGGCCCCGCCTCTCATTCTGTTGGTTGCGTTTTGTTCGTCACGAAAAGGGTAATATACGCGCATAAGCTTGCTTCGCGGGAGGTAACCTATTAGGGTCTAGACTAAAGCGAGAAGACAGTCGCTCCGTGCTGCAAGTATTCTGTTACCACTGTACTGCAGGATGCAGGAGGCCGGCCTCTTTGAGCGTGTCAAGGCCCCTTTAGACCTTTAACACACTAACTACTACAGTAGAACACACTAGTTTTAGTGTTGGGCGTTCAGCTCAAATTAATGGGCCATGCCGCGGTTCCCTCGCAACTTTGCTTTTTATTGTCCATACGCCCATTCGTGGATCATCCGTTTACAACTGAATCACGAAGATGCCGGCGAGTAAATTGCTTCCACCACGAGCGATCTTCTCATTGGACCCAGACAGGTGAGCAACCTACAGTACCAACCAAACAAAATGTGGCGGCCTGCCTCGCGAAGCACCCGGCACATGCAGTCGGTGGGGTTTATAGAGAGCGGCTGTGTCTCCGCTTTCTCCGCGAATGATAGCATGAGGAAAAGGCCGAGGTGTGGACCTGCACCTTGAGCTAGAGGCGAGGTGCGACCCCCCGCCAGGGGCCTCCCTCAGGGCCCCGGAGAGGGCCCCTGGAGGTCCGCCGGAAGATGCTGCCCGAGTAGGGTCCACCGGAGGCATTTGCTTATGGTCATATGTTACGCGTAAGCATACTCACCATGTATGCGCGTTTTACCAGGTCCTTTAAAATTGACTATCCTCTTGTACTAGGCCCCCCAAAAGACGACTATAATTGGTATTATTTGAACGAGCCCGAACATTGAGTAGTTTGGTGTGGTATGTTACTACATACAACCTTACAACATGTAGAAACACACGCAACGTACAGCACTTGGATGCGACAGGCTGGGTATACCCCCCCCCTTCATGGCCCACCGTCCATGGTATTTACAGTCCAGAGGCAAAACAGAAACAGCAGTCGTCCCCCTTTCCATGGGGGGGACGGGGGGGACGGAGGTAATTTCTTCATGGAGGGACGACTATTTTCACACGCAGTAGCAGTGGGAATGCTGAACCCTATGCGGGACAAAAAAATGAAGGTACGTGTCGGGGGGGAGAAGGGACGGCACCTAGCTCCTGTGTCCACGGGTTGTCCAGAAAAAGGCCGATCTGAGGGTAAAACCTCCTGCGAGTTAGGCTGGAAAGTGAAAGTGAAGATAAAAAAAAAAGTAGCACCACCTTTTTTTATTAATAATTAATTCCATCTATTTTGCCTGAGGGATGGCATTGGATGGTGTTTTTTTTCAGAACCAAGGTGTGTTCTAGCGCGGATTTCGAAAGCTCTTCTTGTCATCCGACAGGAGGAACAATTACCTTCCGACTGTTTTTATAAAAAAACCAAGAAAGCACTGTTTTATAAAAAACCAAGAAAGCACGTCAGCTGTGAGTTCAACCGATAGGCAGGGTTTGTGAAAAATTGACAAAATCAAGAACCACGCCAATAGGCAATATATTACCCGGGTCCGAGATTTCACAGACAAATTAATTAATTGCCACCCACACGATCGTAAAAACAAGGAAGGGCGAGAAGCTCTTCCACTCCCCTTTCTATCTATAAACAGATAGTAAGTGGAACGAACGAACGTCGTTCTGTTTTATTTTAAACCGATTCGGCCGGATTTGTGAAGATTTTTGGGTGACCACCCATCATTGCTTTCTTGGCTTGAGTACTTGTATAAGGTTCTCGATTTTAATTCTCGACTGTGCCCTGCGATCACGATCGATGTACTTCCGCTATAGAAATCTGTAGTATTATTTCAAAACTACAGCATCACTGGCCTATATTTTTCGACAAGGAATTGTATATAGAATACGCGCGTTCGGTTTATCACAATACTTGTAAAATTCAGTAAAAATACAATATAGACGATACGTATTACGCAGCTTGCAAAGTTGAGTATCAACTATTTAATCAGTCGAACTCACAGCTGCGTCAGACGTATTTCATAAATGTATAAAAAACTCACACCCCGGATAACGTAACACTTAACGTTTTATGTTATGTTAGACGTCAGCGAAAAAACCCCGCAACATAACGCTACTATACGTTAACTACTTTCTTTCTGGATTTTGTGATAAAATATAGCGTTAATGTGTAATGATATATGTTAAGTGTAAGGCAGTATGGACCTAGGGACCGACTACTGCTAGCAGGTTGATGCCTTTGGCTCTGCTCTGGTCACTCACACGGGGTGCTTGAGGATGGTTTAAGCTCTTGTATTAGTTGCGGTTTGCCTCGCCAGATGTCTTCTGAACGAAGGGGCGAGGCGCTCATCAGAAAAGCAGGCGACAACGCCTGCCATGCATGATGAGGGGACGATTGCTACAAATCAGAACGCCGCAACAGGGGAGAGGGGAATATAACGCCGCAACAGGGGAGAGGGGATACCATAACATGTTGGCGGGCGATTGCGTAACATTATATTAGAGTGTTACCTTGATCTCGTACTGACCGCAGTATATGTATTACGGTGTTAGGGTATGCAGCCCATAGCGGGTAACACTAAGTTTGCGTGTTAGCGGAAATTATTCCTGGTGGCTATCGTAACACACGTTGAAGGGATAACGTACATGGTCAAAATTATCTTACTGTGTTAGTAACATCAGCCCGTAGCGAGTAACGTTATGTTAGTGTGTCAGCGGGATTCTTCGTGCTACCGTAACACCCTTTCGATGGATAACGTACACGGCCAAATAAACGCGTACATAACACTGTGTTAGTGCGATAGTGAAATTCCTAGGGGCTATCGTAACACACGTTAGAGAGATGACGTAGTACTATATGGTCAATACAACGTTAACGTTGTGTTACCGTATCAGCGGCAGCAACAGTCCGTTTCGAGCAACGTTATGTGAGGGTATCACGGAAGTCTTGCTACCATAACTTGTTATAAGATAACGTACGTCAAACGGATAACGTATATGATCGATAAAATACTATTAATAGCTTTAGGTTAATGTTGTTAACTCGTATGCAATGTATCTAGTGACACAACCAAGTTAGTAGATAACGTACACCCCCAACCTAAAGTCAACAATATGTTACTGCCGTGTTATCTGGTACGTGCGAGTGTGCAGATTACGTTACAGATGGATAACGTAATGTGTTATAGATGGATAACGTACTGGCGGGGTTTCCGCAAAAAAATGAGGCGTTTTTTGCGGGGATCCCTCCTAAGTATCCCCTGTTTGGGTTTTAAAATATGGAGGCGTTTTTTTACCGGGGATGCCATGCTATCCTCCCCCCGGGAATATTTTTGTAGGTATCCCCTACTGGGATGTCGGCGAAATTGGATAACACGGCTACGCTATGTTACTCCCACATGCCCGCTTTACCACTAACACAGGTAACACATATGTTAGATCTCGGGAAGATCCAAAGGGTATCGTAGTAACATTACGTTAGAACGCCTTCGGCCCCAACGGTAACTTAGTAACATAAAGTTAGACCCAGATTGGTTTTTGTGGTGACACGGTAACGGAATGTTACCATCAGATCTTTACTGAAGGTAACAACGTAACAAAATGTTGCAGAGACTTCCGCATTTAGGCTAACATCCTAACATAATGTAACGTATGGGCCGGCTAAGACTGTAACGTATCTAACGTACGTTATCCGAGCCTAAGGCAATCAGATGGGGGGTCCAGATAACGTAGTGTTAGTAGTGCTGGCCATTGCGTTATGTTACGTTAGTGTATTATCTGTAACACAATGTTATGTGTTATTAGTAGTGCTGGCGAACATGTGGTAACGTTATGTTAGGGTGTTATGTATAACACTCCTCCCAAGGGTAACATAAAATGTTTTTGTGTTACGTCTAACGCTGCGTCCATAATAACATTATGTTATCGTGTTTGTTAGTAAATATGCGGATATCGATCTGGGCATGTTAGAGTGATAACATACGTGTTTGGTCGAAGCCTAACTCTGTGTTACGGTGTTAGTTCAAGGACTGATTGTGCGGCATAACATAATCATGTTACTGTACCAGAACTGAACGAGACCGAGCAGCAACATATTATATAACGTTAAGGCTCGTGCACGTTCGTGGGTTTCCAGTACACACTGTGTTACCGCGTTGCCGTGATCACTCCTCTAGTGCTAACACAATGTTAGTACGTTACCACGTTCCTGTGCAGGCCCCATAACGTTATCCGAGTGTTACGTTGTCCGAGGTGTGAAAAAACTACAGCAAGCCGAAATCAAATTGGACAACTTACCCTGCACAGACCATACAAATACATACTACCTTAACCGAGGCATACCACACCCGAGAGAAAGGAGGGGCTGCCGTGACACAACGAAAGAAGGCAAGAACAACGCTGCTGCATGTACGACTCGTTGAGTCAAATTGACTCGTGAACTCGCGAAGTCAGAAGCCTCGTCGAAACAAGACAAGAGAAAAAGGACGGTTTCACGGTTTCTGAAACCGACAAAACCTGACCCCAAATCCTCTAGGAAAACGCTTCTAGATTTTTATGAACACCACATCCACTTTTTTAGAGCTTCTGAATACGAGTAGAGAGCTTGTTCCCTCGTACGTACCACCGGGCCCAACGAGGTGAGCAGAGGTGGTCTCTCTATGCATTGTACGTTTTTCGTTCGTTCTTCAGTGAGAGCCCGCTTGCTTTACTGTATATTACCGCCTTTCTCAGCGTGTTGGAAAATGGGTGCATCCTTGTTCTTCTATGTTTCAAGCTCTTTTAGCCTGTTAGCGTACGAGTACGAGTAACATAACATTGGGTCCCTCCTGAAGCGGATACTCTCTCCCGCAGTGCTGTACTCTAGGTAAGCACTGCCAGTGCCAACGAACATGCTCTGTTGCAGCAGTGGTCCCCTCGTGAGGTGGGTACTCTATCCTGTACTGCGTTTGTGCTGGTTCGTTCTAATCACTCGCCACTGAGTAACAGCGCAAATGTGGTGTTCCTGCGTTGTTTTCTCGCTAAAGCTCCGATTCCTCGAACAATGCGAGGTGTGTTGCAAGATGTGTTCCGCCCTGCTGGATAGACGACGACAGATACGAACATACAACCCTTGACCAAATTCAGCACCATGCACGCTTTGCCCCGTACGTACTGTCTGTAGTTACAGCAGCCAGTTCGTAGAACGGAGGTCCCCCGCATTTAGCGGATTAGCTTTGACGATGACGCGATGGCTGGTGCGATGCGTAGCTTTGTACCGCAGTCGTACCTGGTACATGGTTCAGGTTTCATGTTGCGCGTTGTATTGGGGAGGCGGTGCATTGTCCGATCTGTCACTTTTCGATGCAAACATCACATTGCTTCCTGCACTGCCTGTCTGCTGTACACAGCAGTAGTAATGGTTGCCCCCCGTCTACCCTGTACGTAGTCTACACAGCAGTCGAGAGCAAGCAGCAGTGAATACTGGTGCAGCACTGATGCTGCTGTATACAGTAGTGCTGGTGACAAGCAGGTAGGGGCGGATGACGTCTTTGAATTGTTCATACATGTATCCGTACAGCAAGCAGTGCTCGCAGTATATATATACGAATCATGTGCTCTAAGCACTGGGCAAACAGACGCGAAGCCCAAGTGTGCTAGTAAGTACGATGCGATCGATCATTAATTCCAGTAAATGACTTCGTTCGTGGGGCACCCGAGTGGAGACTACTCACAGGGTTTTTTAGGACAGCGTTCAGCAAGTGTTCGCCGCTTAGTCGACATGTCCGACTCCGTGCGCCTCGATGAGAGCTTCGACCTCCAAGCTGGGCGTGACCTTAGAGCTGTGTTGAGAGTTGCGGGTATTCTCGCTGTGGCATTACCTTGTAAATCGTTCGAGCATCCCGCACAGCATCTACCTGGTATATATCAGGCATATTTCGACTGTTTTCTGAGATGGCGTGCATCGGATACAGAGTACCTGGTACCTTACAAAGTATCAACTATATGTATATACAAGGCTTTCCTTCGGAGCGGGTATTCCGTCGTTTCTTGTACAAATACATTTAGTTTGGTTGGCTTTGGGCTATGACGCCAATTGCAGTTTTGGTTGGCTTTGGGCTTTGACGCCAATTGCAGTTATATTGCAATTGGGGTAATAGCCCAAAGCCAACCAAACTAAATGTTATGACGCCAATTGCAGTTATATTGCCAGTTATATTGCTATTGGGGCAATACCCAAAGCCAACCAAACTAAATGTATTTGTGTAAGAAACGGTGAAGGATGTAATAATCGCGTTTATTTGTGAATGTAATGTGAAACGTAAGATCGGGTGACGCAATAGTAAGAATGGCATTCGTCTAATAATAAGGATAACATATTTCATCAGTGCGGGGAGAGAGTGGAGTAGTGCATGGCATGTGGATGATATACAACATACAGGCTGTTGTTTCAAGGAAGGTTCGGGACAGAGGGGAAAGCAGCAGTGCCGGCAACGACAACGGTTATGGAAATGTTGTATAGTTGCTGGGCGGCCGCGATTTCGATTTAGCCAGCATAGGAGTTTGGATGAGACATGGTACGTAAATAGTCTTCCAGGCTGCTGTAGTAACGAGGCGGGAGGCCCAGAATGTGGATCTGTCCGCTGTTGAACCCGTTGGGTATGTGTAGGGAGAAATAATCGTGATTTTGGGAAATGTGGGAACAATTTGTTGCCTCTCATTCGTCCTGGATGGAGACAATCTGCTTGGCGTCCTGCTTCGGAATTCCGCGAAGCCCTGGAGCAGGCGAAATGGAAGGGAGTCTTCTTGCGCTTGATGATGATGTCTCCGTCTTTGATGGTGGAGTCCGTCAGGCGGCAGTTGTAGCACTTGCCACCGACCTGGTCGAAGTAAACAGGGTGCGCGGGGCGGGAGTGGCGTGCAGGAAATGGCGGGGGAGGGGGAAGGGTGGATATTGAGCCAGCATTAGCAGTATCAGCAGCAGCAGCAGCAGCAGCCGCAACGGCTTCGAGCAGTGGTTGTGGCAACATTATAGAAACATTAGCAGCAGCAGAAGCAGCAATGGATCGCCGCAGCGTTGGCAGCAGTAGCGGCATAGCAAAGATATGATAAAAAAGAAGAAACAAAGTATGTACCCTGGTATGCCGCGACCGCAAAAACTACAGAATTTCATTGGCGAAACAAAAATATGTACACACAAATGACCAGCATGATGTACAACGCAGCAGCAGCACCACAGCAGCGTAGCAGCTATATGGAAAGAACGAAGCCCAAAACGAGAAAAAGCAGTACGTACGCAAAATGCAGCAGCAAAATGACCAAAATATTTTTTCCAGGTACCCAAACGACCATTTAGGTACAAAAACGATCAAGAAAAACAATAATCCGAGTACATGCGAACATCCAGTGAATATTGCGGCAGTATTATTATTAGCATTAGCAGCAGCAGCAGCAGCAACGGATCGCCGCAACGTTGGCTGCAGCAGCAGCAGCATAGCAACGACATGAAAAGGAGGAAGAAAAAAACTACGTACCCTGGTCGGCCGCAATCGCAAAACGTACGGTAATTATTGACGATACAGAAATATGTACACACACACGAGTGTAATACACACACGAATCACGTCCAGCATGATGTACGGCAACAACGCAGCAACACCACAAAAAAAATCGTTGACGATACAGAAATATGTACGCATGCACAAGTGCACACAAATCATGTCCAGCATGATGTGTGCGGGAACAACGCAGCAGCGCCACAAAACGACAAAACGACCAAGAAACACCATTATCCGAGTACATACGAACATTCAGTGAATATTGCGGCACCACTAGCAGCAGCAGCAGCAGCAGAAGCAGCAACGGATCGCCACAGCGTTGGCAGCAGCAGCAGCATAGCAACGATATTAATAGAAGGAAGAAAAAAAGTATGTACCCCGAGTCCGTCCGAAAAGTATTTTTGGTACCTCACTATAGATAGACCCACCCCCGCATGCTGTACGGCAACAACGCAGCAGCAGCAGCATAGCAACAATACGAAAAGAACCAAGCTAAAATACGAGAAAAAGTAGTTCGTACGCAAAATGCAGGAGCAAAACGACCAAAATATTTTTTTTACGTATAAAAAAAAACATTTGGGTACAAAAACGGCCAACAAAAACAATAATCCGCGTTGGCAGCAGCAACATAGCAACGATATGAAAATAAGGATAAAAAAAAACTATGTACCCTGGTATGCCGCGATCGCAAAACCTGCGGAAATTCAGTGACGATACAGAAATATGTACACACACAAGTGCAGCATGATGTACAGCAACAACGCAGCAGCACCACAGCAGCAGCAAGCAGCAGCATAGCAACGATAGGAAAAAAAATCAAGCCAAAAACGAGAAAAAAAGCAGTACGTACGCAAAATGCAGGAGCAAAACGACAAAAATATTTTTCACGTATCAAAAGAACCATTTGGGTACAAAAACGACCAATAAAAACAATAATCCGAGTACATACGAGCATTCAGTGGATATTGCGGCAGCATTAGCAGCAGAAGCAGCTACAGCATTAGCAGCAGCAGAAGCTGCAATGAATCGCCGCAGCGTTGGCAGCAGCAGCGTTGGCAGCAGCAGCAGCAGCAGCAGCAGCATACCAACGATATGAAAATATGGAAGAAAAAAAGCATGATGTACCCTATTAATAGTATGCCGCCATCGCGAAACCTACGGAATTTTATTGACGATCCGAAAATATGTACACTTCCAGCATGACGCACGGCAACAACGCAGCAGCACTACAGCAGCAGCAAGTGCACAGCAGCAGCAAGTGCACAGGAGCAGCAGCACAGCAGCAGCAGTCATGGCGTGGCGCTGACAGCAGCAGCAGCAGCAGCAGCAGCAGCAGCAGCAGCAGCAGCCGAAACGAGCAAAGGGGGTACGTAGGGTCACCAAAACATGTACACATAGAAATCGTGCGCACCGAAAATGCACCACAGTAGCAGCAGCACTCACATCGTTCGGTGCAGCGGTGACGGCGACAGCTGAATCCTTCGTTCCTTCGTTCACGTCCCGCAAACAGTTGTGCATGTGCGCGTTCGCGTGCACTGTGTAAGAGGAGCCGACGCAACGCACGAAGGGGAAAGAACGAGCATGGATTATTCCAAAAAATAATAAACGCTTTGAGGTAGGTTTGTGTGCAAAAAGGCGATTGAAAACCCCAAAAAAACGTACTGGCAACAGACAGCATTCAACAATAGACCCAAGACACTCACCACTGTCAGCAGTCTCGAGGGAGTACGAGACAGTCCCTTCCTTGATCGGGCGAGCACATAACTCGCAGTTGGTTGCCCAATACAGGATGATCCCGCCACCATCGCACATGAGATCCTCGCAGGTGGCGAAGGCCACGTTTTTGCCACCAGGCGCGGAGTTCTTGGGCAAGTAAGTAAGTGCTGGTCCGTGCACCGGTCGCAAACAACAGTCGGCACCAGGTCGGTCTTTGTCGTTGCCGCTCTCTTGCCAGAGGGCGAGGACCACGCGCCTCTCGACGAGGGGGAGGTGAGCTTAGGGGGCGTGGAGAAGGGAGAGGCGGGGGTTGCAGCACCAGCAGGTTCGCCACCGACAGCAGCAAGCAGCTTGGCCGCCTACCTGCCTACAGCTGCATCTAGATGCCGTTCGTCGAAGGCGAGATGCCTCTTCTAGGCGTTGTGCGAAGAGCTGTCTATTGGTTGCAGTTTGCGAAGAAAGAAGAAAGGTTGTTTGGCTGTTTGGCTGTTTGGCTGTTTCAAAGAAGAAGGGCTGTTTGCGAAGAGCTGTCTATCAGTCGGTCTGTCTGCCAAGAGCTAGCAAGTGACAACGACCTCAAAAATCGTAATTATAGTTGTATCTATATTAGACTAATAGCGTAGTGCCGTACTGCTGTACAGCGAAAATGTATACCAGGTACTCAAGAGCGTATCCACGCCCGCTTGCGCCAAGCGACCGAAGAAAACAAACGCCTTTGGGTGCAGTGCATACAGGTACAGCAGACCCGCGAAAACCGCTCGCTTTCCAGAGATCACCCCCCACATTGTTTACGTATCCCACTTGATTCGTCTATCGGAGCTGCTAGTTGTTGTCACCTGGGCCTTAATTTTGTACGATTGCTAGCAACTGCTGCAGTGTTGCACCCACGTTTTGAGGACTGCGTCGTACCAATAGTTGGAATATGAAAAAACGCTGGGAGTGTTTCGAGATGCTATTTCTTTTCCGTTTTATTTTCCGTTGTTCTCCTGTTTTTTAGGGTAAACCAGGTAGACTAGGAGACGGGGCTGCATGAGTAGACCTCGTGTAGCCACGTATTCTCTGGTATAAGTTTAGACACGCCCTCAGAGCTGGCGGTTCCCCCGGACGACGGTTACGGTCTTTACCTCGACAAGGGTGACTGTTTTTGCCAAATATGACAACAAATCTAGAGGCAGCTCTGGTTATATTGTTGTACTTCGAAGTATGGTTTTTATGGTTGTTTACCGTATCACCTCCCACCTTCGAAAGGGATGCCGGGGGGGTTCGCCTACTTGGAGGTAATATCGTCGTACTGTCTTGTCGCCCCCAGCGGCGGACGGTGCTTTCTGCGGTATCATGGTATCCTTCAGCGTGTGGTATGGATAGGTGGCATGGCCAAAGTTGTCCCTCTCCCTTTGCACGCAACAGTTCTCAACGCATCGGAAGTTAAGAAGCGAGGGGCGTTACAGGCCGTTACCGATCGGCTGTTGAAGCACCTCTAGGCTCCTTTTAGCGGCTTGGGGGGCGATATTGGAAATAAATAAGGACGGCTTGCAGGTGGAAACACCGAAGCGGGCTCGGCGGAGGAAGCAGGTGTGGTCTCACGGCGACGATCTGGCAGGAGCACGTACCAGATTGTGGTGGAAGAGTGCACATTTTAGACGATACTACCAGGGTCCAGGTGCCTGACGTGTCGTAGTCGATTGCGCACCAGTAGGACATTGTCATGGGCTGTCCCCTCTTCTACCACCGGCTTAGTTCACGGGGGGGTGTTGGCCTTGTAGCGACGCGTTTGCATGTTGCAGGATGGCTTTCGTGCCGTGCGGAGGTGATACAGCAGCACAATACAGCGCAGCAGCACAGTTCACTGCCGTAGTACTTTACAGCATGCGCTATAGGTCCCGTACTTACATGTAGGACACGCTCTGTATATTCTCCATCCTCTCAGCCACTCTCAACCCTTATTTGCCGAGGGGGAAATTGTTTGTACAGGATCGATCCTCGAGTTCTTTTATGCCGGCTTGGAAAGATTGCTGATCGTGGAGTTTGTAATGTTTACCAATTTTCATTTTTTTGTTGTTCCGCGTTGGAGCTTCGTGTTGCGAGCCCGGCATACTTTTCCCTGCGTCAATGAGCTCTTGGCATTTGCGAGCCGCCCATTGCACCAATGTCGCGAGCGTCCTCTGCTCTTTGTCTGCTTTACACTTCGTTCTATCTGCTTCCTCGGGCGAGCGTAGCGGTCGGCGAAAGCCGCCGGCGCAGCGAAGCGCCTTGTACCAGTATATGGTGCCCGTGCCTGTGCCCGTGCCGTCGTGATCGTATCTGGCATCATTTGACACGAAGTCTGTCTAAATATCGCCCGCCTGTGTGTCCCGCAACCGGTATTTTTGCCGACTGGAAGACTCTTCGCGAAACGTAGACTTCGTCCATTCAGTGCACTCGTACGAGTCGGGCTGCGACGTGCTGTCTGTCTCGAAGCGCACCCTGAATCGGAAGAGCCTCGAAGTACACTCATAGAAACGGGTATTCCCCGCCACCGACCTATCGTCGCGTGGAAGTCTGCAGCAGGAGCGCTTGTAGCTTGCCCGGGGGGCGTACAAACAGCAGTATCGTGGCATAGTAGCAGTGTAGTCATTTGCACTGCGCGTCACCCTGACCGCCAAAGTGCGGCACGATCGCTAGATCTGTAATACTCTTTGTTATTTGGAGGAGGAGCTGCTCTCGCTGGGGACCCGCTGTGACAGATAATTGTAGTGGGGCTTATCTTCAACTGCACGTATGCGCTGCTGAAATGCATGAAAAAACGCAACAAGAACAGGAGATTTTCGGTCGGACGACGAGGGTCTGTTTCCGAATACGGGTGTTGCTGTAGGATCTCCGGCGTTATCCTGGTCGAAATAGGTTTTTATTTTCAACTACCTTCTTTCAGCATCGTTGTCTGTGCTGTATTCGTGTTAATGTGCACTACGTGGCACCCCCCCGATCGCGCACACTCACCTCAGGTCAAGCGTTCAACCGTTCCTCCTTGTCTCGGCCAGGAGCGCATCGAAGCATGTCGAATGCGTACGGGCGTCCGGCGGTGGTGATTGACAATGGGACCGGCTACACCAAGATGGGCTACGCGGGAAACGACGAGCCTCAGTACATCGTGCCCACGGTCGCGGGGTTCAAGGGCACCCAGGTACACTCATCAAACACGGCCCACGGGGATGTCGTGGTTTTTATCCAGTGGTCGGTTGCGTGTAGATTTCTTGTTACTCGTCCGCCGAACGGGTAAAAGAGTAAATAACTCTTGATACCAGGCAAGGTTGAGCCCAGGACACGCCCACATCTGTGTATTGTGCCGATTTTCACTTGGTTGTTGAGCACAACGGTGGCATCTGGGAGAAAGTGTTTGGCAGCGCTGTGGTGGTCGAGGGAAGTCCTTTTGTGCGCTTTATGTAGCGCTTGAGATTTCCCCACGCTTTGTCTGATTTGACGTTTTTGCGCGCGAGTGGAGTGCTACTCGGCACCCTTTCCCCCTTTCACGGTGAGAATACCTGGCCGCGTGGGGCTAGGACAAGGTTGGACGCATGAAACGTCAGTGCATTCGTTGCTCGTAGCGCACCCCCGAGTGCTCCTGGTTTCGCCGGAGGGGATGCTTGAATTGCGGGCCGCAACACATGGCAGCGCATGCAAGCAGTGCATACGGCCCAAACGCACTTGCTGGCTCCATGTCTTTTGCCACCTCCTCGTAGCTCCTTCAGAAATGCGCTCACGGTTTGGGGACGAAGTTATGCGAATTAGATACAGTGGCTTGTTGGACGCGACTCCTCGTCTTGTGGAGTTTCCTTGATATTTCTGTAGGCAGTACGAAGCGCGGGCCAGAGGATGCACTCCAAGATGTTATGTTTGAGGAGGCCGCTGTTCACAAACCACTGTCCGTGTGGCCCGTTAAGGTTGTGCTGCTGTGGCTGCGCGCTCAAAACTCCGTGCGTTTTCAACGGCATTGTTGAGCGGCATTGCTAAACGGAAGGTCGGTGCCAGCGCATTATTCTGGGCTGTAAGTGCGACTTGGCGCGCTTGGTGTCTGTTTTGTCTTTTCTCTTGCTTGTTTTTGTTGAGTGAACAGGGAGGACAGGAGGGAAAGCGGGACGGGCTGGAGGACCTGGACTTTTACATGGGAAAGGACGCCCTGGAGCACAGCACGACACACCAAATCTCCTATCCCATCCGCCACGGCTTGATCGAGGTAGGTTTACTACCGCCGTACAGTACAGTAGAAACAAAGCTGGGGCTCCGTCGCCGACTTACTACTGCAGAGACTCAGGGGCTATAGATGGTGGTATCTCTATCTTGATTTGTGTTACCGATTGCATCGCGGGTGTTGCTCGGGATGTGCCGAACCACGGTGTTGACTTACTGTTGCAGGTTTGCGTTAGTGACAGTCAAACCATGGCCAGTGACAGGAGTGAAACATACGTCAAAAATACGATTACTAGCTTATTTGAAGAGTAAAAGAAAGAACGACGAGGTTACTTTCCCAGCGACCGGGCGATAGTGGGTAGTCGCAAGCGAGCGAGCTGCAGGCGGCGCGATAGACGAAGGCGGGTAGAGGCCGCGGATGATCGGACGACTAACTGTCGACCAAACGACGGCTCGAAATCGTTTGGTTCAAGTCCCGACACTAAATTACTTCAAAACGTGCAAAAAAAAAAGAACCTCAGTTGGCTGTTGCGATATATACATGAAGTGCATTTATGGAGGACGTGCGAAAGGCTTCGGAGAAATAATAGAACGGGTACTACAGTAGGGTAAGTAGCAGATTACGGTGTTGGAAGACTGGTTGTGTATATATGCTTGTGGTCACATAAGGGACCTTTTGTGAGCAGGTTCGCGTATAAAATCGATTTGGTACTAGCACTAGGCAACGTGTGTGCGAAACTCGCTTGAGGCAGAATCGTTTGCGCTTCCATAGCGAAGTTGTCTCCGCGCGAGGTACAGTGGTACTACCTGGCGATAGTCTCGTTTGTAGCCGAGTTGTCGTACGCCACCCTGGAGCTTGGTGCTCTACCTGAAGCGGCTGCACGTATAGCCTCCAAAATAGGCTGAGATCTGCGCACCATATACAGTGGTACCCCCTTGCGAAAGTGTCGTTTATGGCTGAGTTGTCCGGAGAGGGGCTCGATCCTTGACCCTTCCCCGCAGCGGCCTCTCGTGCAGCCACCCAAGCAGACAGTCGTGTCCGCACGAGATGCAGTGGTACTGGTGGTAATTTTCGAACTTAGCCGAGTTGCCCAGTGCCTCCGTAGAGCGTGGGGTGCCTTGCCTCGCCTGAAGCAGCTGCGTTGTGTGTAGATGCAGCTGCTACAGGGTGGGTATCAAGCTCCAGGAGACCGTTGGACAGATTAGCTATAAGTGAAAACGTCGCAAGTGAGTACCACTGCATTTCGTATGGAGACGAATGCCTGCTTTGGTGGCCACGCGTACAGCCGCTTCCGGCGGGCTCTAGGCTCGAGGGGGCCGTTGGACATCTCGGTTTTAAACAAGGCTCTCACGACATAGCACCCCTGTATCTGGTGCGGAAATGGCTGTCTGCTTTGCCGGCCACACGTAACGGCTTGGTACCCCGCCTGCAAGCGGCTGCAAGTGGTGCCTGCCGTGGCGGCTTCGCGTGCAACCGCTTCAGTTGGGGTACCAAGCTTCAGGGGGCTGTTTTACAACTCGACTATCTATGAGATTTTCGCCAGGGAGTACGTGCACCACTGTGCCTGCTTGCGGAGACGAGGGGGGACAACTTCACTCAGCCGAGCGACGACAATCACATGCGTATGTGCGCATGCTGTCCAGCCGTAGAACACAACGTAGGCAAACGAGGCCGTGTGCGATGTGGTTAATTTCGACTCCCCGCTTCGTATGTTGGCATGCCAAGTACCGGAGCCTTCTGGCCGAATGCGCGCGCACCTAATGTCTGTTCGCTGTGATCCCGTTTATGGCTGTTTTTTGTTGCCTCCTAGGACTGGGATAACATGGAGCGCATGTGGCAGCAGTGTTTGTTCAAGTACCTCCGGTGTGAGCCCGAGGAGCACCATGTCATGCTCACCGAGCCCCCCCTCAACACCCCAGAGAACAGGTAAAGTACGCCGGTCATGTGTGCTCGGTGGAGAGGTCGTACCCAAGCTATATGAACATGGGTATGACGGTGTGCTCGGTAGATAAGTTGTACTCGAGCTACTTGGCATGGGGGCATTTATGAGGATGCCCCGTTGGGTAAGCTCAATGGCACCGGCTGTACTGGCATTACACCGTGGATGTGGGTGCTATGTCGGTTTCGCGGTGACAGTCATTCAGTTCGCTCGTGGTGGCGGTGACACTACGTGCTGGGGGACCCCTGTTGATCGGAGTCTGGGCAACGGCCAGCGCCATGAGATGTGACCCACCGCAGTATCGGTTGTTCATCTAGAGCAGCAGTTCTGCGGCTAGCGGTGCGACAAAGCCGCCTTTTGTAGAGCAGAGGTGACGCCGTGTACAGCGCACAGAGCATGTGTGGTTACCTCAGCAGAACGTCGAAACACCGGCCTAGACTCGCCGCGAAGGTAACGAGAGGAGCTATTCGATAGCATTGTTGCTCGTGCGCAGTTGTCCTTCCGTCGTCTTCGGAAACGGCGTCACAACGTTGGAGCGGGCGATCTATTCCCTAGAAAAGCGGCCGCCGGGACCGGCAGCGTGGCGTGCCTCGGGTGTGACACGATGTTGACGTGTGTATGTACCCCATGCGATAGGCCTGGCGGGCCATGTTGTGCCAAGTAATGAGTTTGTCGAATTTTCGTGATGTGTAGAATAGTGACACGTCAAATCGAGATGCGGTGCGGGGCCAGTTTTTCATGAACTATATGTTTCGCCGTCTACTCTTGTCGCCGTCACCGTGCCCGGTGTATTTTCCCGGCGGCGACCCCTCCGCTCGGCCTCTGCTGCTCTTTCCGCTTCCGTCAACCTTGAAAATTCGGCGTAGAAGGCCTCAGCCCTCCATCAACAGTACTTTCACGGCAGTACAGTGGGCGTGGTAGTATGGTATCGTCACCGCTAGGTAGTGTCCGACGCCGCTTGTTGAGCGACCACTTCCTTGTCGCCCTGTCTGTTCCGCTACCGATGCATGCACAGGGAGTACACCGCGGAGATCATGTTCGAAACCTTCGGCGTGCCCGGTTTGTACATCGCCGTACAAGCCGTCCTGGCCCTCGCGGCCTCCTGGAGTGCAAAATCGGTGAGTGCCGTCGCCCACGGGGGTTGCCTACTGTACGGTGCTGTACGGCACTGTACGGTATGGTGGCGTTGTGTCAACGCACCCTGCCGTTGTTTGGCCCGGTGCGTGTTGCTTGCAAGCTAAGTTTTCTTGCGACTCTTACCGGGATAGCTGATAGTTGTAGTATTTGAAGGGTTTGTAGTAATACTGGTAGTATTATTGGTATTGTAGTATTATAGTGCGGCGCCACATGACCGACTTGTCGTGCGTGGTGTTCTACCCGACAGTGCGTTGTTGTGTTGTGGCGTTTTTGCTCTGCTCGCCACAGTACGGCAGAAGCCCGGTGTTGGGATGAGTGCGAGGGCTAAGGGCTGAGAGTTGGCCTCACCGCTTTGTGCTTGTCTGTGTGTGGTTGGTTGTACGCTGCGTCGGTATATAGCATGTTTTGGGACTCAAGTGTTGAATGTAATCACGATGCACGTGGATGAGCTTTTCGAAACGTCTTTGCGCGGATACATATAATTAAAGCAGCCCGATGCAGCGCTCGCACGGCACGACTAACGTATTTGAGCTCTCCCAGACACTTGCGCGGACACAATTCGGTCGGCAATTACTTTTTAGCCATCGATACTGCGTTTTTCCTTTCAACTCTCGATGGTGATCGGCGAGATTTCCTCAATTGCGTCGTGACCATGTAACCAATGACTTTTTCTCAACTGGGTCGTGCACTGATCGAATTGGACGGCGCTTGACAGCTCGCCGAGCGCACCCTGACTGGCACCGTCATCGACGCCGGAGACGGTGTAACGCACATCATCCCAGTTGCGGAGGGTTACGTGATCGGCAGCTGCATCAAGCACATCCCGCTCGCCGGCAGGTAAGTCGTGGTTGTGGGCGGTGGGCGCGACAGTCGAAGGCCGTGGCGATATTGCCGTCTTGCGTCACTACTCGTACTACTTGTACCACTTGTACCTGGTACCGTTTATACTCCTCTATTGATTGTGCTCAGAAACACGACGGAGACGTTACATATAATATTAGGGAGTTCCATATATTGATATTGGATTATAGGAGAGGGATATTTAGTCGGGTATTCGGGGGGATAAACGGGAGGTTTATTCCCGCGTCATGTTGGATAATAACCTGCATACGATGCATGAGCTGTCACTCGACAGCTCGGATATAATATAAGAGGAGTTCCGTGTTACTGTCTGGAGTCAACCACGCGTTCCCGTGCCAGCTGCGCCTATACCTTTAGAGATCAATCAACATCCTCTAACTACTGTGCTGAGTACGTACTGAAACTGAGCCTTTTTTGTTTGCGACAATACAATCTTGACAGGGATATCACCCAGTTCATCATGGAGATGCTGAGGGACCGAAAGGAGGCCATCCCGCCGGAGGATCTTCTGGACGCAGCTAGGTGCGTTCCTGGTATATACAAAGGTTCCAGAGAATGTTCTAAAAAGTGCTCCATGAACGCTCCAGAGAACGCTCTACGGCGTCGTATTTCACTCGTTCAATGTGCTGCTGGTGCGATATGGCAAAGCGTAGCGGAGTATGCGCCGAGAGAAGTACTTTTAGGCCAGCTTATGATCACATGCGTATCCTGTTTTTCGTGCGTATATTTCTAGACACTCACTGGATAGCTTCTCTCTTGATCCTCCTTCCCCCGATCTCTGTTTCTCTACTGTATCATCTCGCTCAGACATCGTTCTCCGTGGCGGGATTTTATTTATGATTCGAATTAGTGTGATCATTATTTTTCGTCATTATCGTATGGTAGCTTTGTGAATGTGTCAATCGGGGCTTGGGCTTTCGAAGGAACGTGTGTGTGCCACACGTATGTATTGAGTGTTTTGGCAGCAATGCGCACTATTTATACGTTGGGTGTCTGTCTCACTGTCTCTTTTGTTGCGTTACTCTCTCACTGTCTGTCGTTCTGCCTCTCGCTGTGTGTTTCCGTCTGCCGATCTGCCTCTCGCTTCTGCGTGTTTTCAGGCGCATCAAGGAGCAGCACTGCTACTGCGCACCCGACCTGGCGAAGGAGTACTCCAAATACGACACCGACCCGCGAAAATTCTTCCGCAAGTACACCGGGAAACGGGTGAGGCGTGGTCGTAGAGAGGGGGACGTACTCATGCCATCCATGACCGTAGTCGTATGGCCGTAGACCCTCGCACCCCTACAATGCCGAGACGGAGCGGGGGAGAGAGGAATCCTGAGCGGTGAAGACCGAAAGAGGGTCTGAACGACCAAAACTACTGTAGTGGCAATCGGTTAGGAGAAGCAGGCAAAACGAGATAGTGTGAGTAGTCGTAAACCACAAGACACGGACCTGAATCGGTCTGCCCAGCAGGACTGACGCGTGAATAGGCTGGCAGACAGACGAAGTGCTCAAGTGTGGAGGGTTCCCGGAGCGAGGCTCCCCGCTGCACCGCTCCACCATAACCCACCCGTAGCCTACCGTAACTCAAGACAGACCTTGCCCCAAACGGCCAATCGAGGCGATTGGTGCAGAATTCGGGAGTATTCTTCCTAGTGTGCTGTATACACAATTTGCGCCCTTCACGAGGATTTCGTGTGGGTGCCGGCATCCGATTGCGAGCTTCGGATTTCAATCGGATTATCACCCAAAACAAATACGACAGGTATGTATGTACCTTGTACCTGGCACCAGGTGATATATACGTGTGACTCGGAATAGCCTTGTTGTCGCGAATTCCGAGCCTACGCCGACTGACTCTCTAGTTCCGCCACTAAGAGACGTGTCGACTGCGTGTAAAGTGATATTTCGACTCAATCAAGCATCCATGGCTAGCACGCTGGCTGACTGCTGACTGCTGGCTGCTTGTTTTCTACCTAGCCACGGTGAGTAGCCAGCTTCTCTTGCTAGATACGAGCCTCGCAGACCGATTTTATGTAGTCAGAACAAGAGAGACGAGCTGATGGCCTTCTGCCTTCGCCGTTCAACTCTTCGGTTGTTGGAATACATACATACTGCTGCTTGCTGCTGCGGTTGTAGATTATACTGACACTTCTTTTCGTAGGTAGAGGGCGTCCAACGCAACAACAAACAAATCGTAGGTTGATGTCGGGCAACAGACATAGCAACGACCAGCTGCAACTCGTGCTCGTGCTCGTGTTGCTATTACAGTATAATAATCGCTTGCAGCTTGTCTCTGAAGCTGCCTCGTATTTGCACACGTTTCATTCATACTCGTGCCCCTAAATACACCCAACTTCAATGAAAACAAATGTATATATGGGATGTACTTTTACGTTATTCAAATAAGCTCCGAGTGTAAGATTCGAAAGCAAATATCAAACCAAGGCAAATCTATGAAACAAACCCTCGAAAATCAAGATGATACTCGCACAACATCATACGTAGAGCCACAGTACAGCAGCCCTGCAAAGCAGAGCGTGCGTTCGCGTACTCGTACATACTCGAAGTATGTACGAGTACGCGTACAACGCTCGAGCTCGAACGTGAGCTACTACCCACCGTAGTACCTGTTTCTCAAGCTGCATACTCGTACGAAGTACTCATACATGCTCGCTCATTCTTACACTCCTCACATGTTCTCGAAATCGAAAAATCTTGAGTTCGCAGTAAAGAGTTTCCGTCACACAAAAATTTGGCTCATAACGACCACGTTTATTATCGCGTTGCCGACAGTTCATCATAACCTGATTCCTATTTTTGTGGCGAATTTGGTCAAATATTCCGAGTTAACAATTTTTGGGAAGCAATTTTTGGTTGAGCCGAAAAGGACAACGACCGAAGCTTTCGGTTGTTCCACATCTCTCCGAGACGAAAGGCACGGCGTTGGTTGCCCGACTCAACCCGGAGTGCTGTGAATTTGACCCATGAAGGGACGCTCGTCTCGTCCGCACATCGCATCGACATGCACCTGTGCCTACTGCAGTAGACCCTCGTCTGAGACGAGCACGAGTCACCCGCAGTGCCCCCTCGCATGATAATCGCCGTCGCTCTTACTTCATGGAAGAGAAAGATGTTCGCGCTGAGCTATGGCGGGGGGAGGACTTGTGGTGTGGTGTTCGTGGATTCCCTGGCGGGTTGGGTGTTGTTTGTACCTGTCTCGCTCGGTCGAGGTTGACCGGTTGTTTGTTTTGCCTTGTGCTACTACTGGGAAGAGAGCGTTGCTTCTGGGAAAGCGTCCGGGCGCGGGAAGCAGGGGGGGGGGGGGGGGCTGTGACGATGGTGTTGACACGCGGACAGCACCCAAGGGATGGCGCTCAAGTGGTGGATGCGGGCATTGCTGCTTTTGGGCATGAACGTGCTGCGCGCATTCGCTTTTTTTGTGTTTGTTCGTTGTGTGTTCCGTGTTTGTTGCCACGGACAGGTTCGAAAAAACAGTAGTGTGCACTCTGCCGCCGCCTGCAGCAGCAGGTTGTCCGACACAAAACGCTGCAACGAGGCTGTTACTCTGTACAGTAGTAGTTGCCTCACATATGCTCAAGCACTGACGTGTTCCCTAGATGTGTCATTTTGCGCATATCAGACTGACAGACAGAGCGCGCGTACTCGTACTCGTACAAAGTCGTATGTGCTTGTACTCGTATACATACTCGTATGTGCTCGTACTCGTACAACAACGCTCGAGCCCGAGCTGCAGCTACTGCTGTAACTGCTGTGTGCGACTTGTTTCCTCATGCACTCACTTTTGTACTCAGAATGTGGCAAATACAGACACAGAGAGCGCATACTCGTACTCCTACATACCCACATGTGCTTGTACTCGTATACATGCTTCTATGTGCTCGTGCTCGTCAACGCTCGAGCCCGGGATACAGCTACTGTAACTGCTGTGTGCAGCTTGTTTCCTCATGCACTCGCTGTGTGCTCAAAAGACTGCCAAAAAAAAATCAGAAAAAAAATATCATTTTTTTCAAAAGTCTTTTCACGTTCATTTGCACCTCTCCGCATGACATCGAGATTCAAAGAAAAGCTCGAGAGTGCGCACTTGTACTCGTATACATGTCCGTATGTGCTCTTTCTCGTACAACAACGCTCGGGCCCGGGCTGCAGCTATTGCTGCAACTGCCGTTTGCACCCTGTTTCCTCATACACTCACTTTTGTGCTCAAAATGTGACTAAAAAAAAACAAGGAAAAAAATGCCACTTTTTTTCAAAGTCATTCCACGTTCATTTGCACCACCTCTCCATATCAAGATTCTAAGGAAAGCTCGAGACTGCCGCCCAAAATCCAAGGTCGGGCGTACTTCTCACTTGTCTCTCTCGGCCCGCGTACGCGTTCACGGTGAGATAAGCAACCGAAAACGAAGGGCGAAAGGGGGGAGTGAAGCCGATCCTCAAAGAGAGCGCTTGAAGAAAGAAAAAAACCGTCGCGAATTCGAGGTTTAAGTTTCCAAGACTGAGTCCGGCATGATGAAAAACTTCTTGCCAGTCCCTGTCTTCTCGTTGGGTGTACATAATTTTTTATATACAAGGGCTCCGCATGGGTGCCTGCCGGCATCCATGCTCCCGATATAGGGAAATATACCTCAGTGCCAATTTGTGATTAGTTTTAAGTAACTTAACACAAATACAACATTCGATCTTCTTAGGAATAAATACAACATTCGATCTCATTACGAACATGATCAGGTCAATGCCAAGTGGTGCAGGAAAAAGGCAATGCCGAGTTTCATTTCTCAGTTTTGGTGTCTATCTCACTCGCATTATAAACCAACTTTTTTTACTTTTTTTCGCGACGTTATTTCTGTTTTTTTCTGCGATCTCTGAAACCCAAAAACCAGAACCGTCTATTATGGGCCAGGAAATCATCGATATTTTTGCTCTCAGTTCCTTGCGGGGGCAAAAATCAGCTCAATTCTGACAAGTTTTCTCACGTTTCTCAGAACTGAGATTCCTTGGATTTTGTGTACTATAGTACTGCCTCGCTTTTTCTGCTCAGCTGCCAAGTGCCCAATACCCACGCCGAAGTATCACACCTATCTACGGCGAGCTGCACATACTGGCAACGGCTCTTGTGGAGGAGAGATAGCCCCTCCCTCACATGAAAGCGATATCAGCTGCAGCACAACAGCAAAAAAAGGCATGCCGAGTTTCAGTTCTCAGTTTTTATATCTGTCTTACTCGCATTATAGACCAACTTTTATGGTAATTGTTTGCGACGTTATTTCTGTCTTTTTCAGCGATCTCTGAAGCCCAAAAGTATTGAGGGCCAGGAAATCATCGATACTTTTGATCTCAGTTCCTGGAGGGGGCAGAAATCAGCTCCGTTCTGAGAGATTTTTTTCACATTTCTCTCAACTGAGATTACCTGGATGTTGTGTACTATAGTACTGCTGCCCTTTATCCGCCCAGCTGCCAAGTACCCAATACCCACGCCGAGTTATAGCACTTATCTACCGCGAGCTGTACCTACTGCCAACGGCGCTTGTGGAGGAGAGATGCTGGCCTTTCCTTCACATGAAAGCGATAGCAGCAGCAGTAGCAGTAGTATGCCAGCAGACAACAACTTGCAGTATCCGCCCAAATTGCTTCGAATACGACGCGTTCTGTACGCGCATTGTCGCACCATGAAACAATCAATCATGAGTACGGGCAGTAATGGCAGTAAATAACCCGAGATATTCCGAGTATGAACAATATCGAACACCTGATACCTGATACCTGATACATGTTATCGATCGGCAATACAGAGCAATCGCAAATTACTGCTAACGTCGGCAGTAGACTCAGTGTGAACCCCGAAATAGTCAGGTTGGATATGCTTGAAGCGAACGCAGCAGTATCCACAGTAGCACAGAACCCCGACATACTGCGAGTACTCGAAGTGGAAGCAAGCAGTCTCGAACCCTCGATTAACTCCAGTAGTGCTCGCCAAAACAGCTTGACGCATTTTCACCAGAAAATGCTAAGGCGAACATCTTATCTTATACCTGGTACCTGGTACAGAGGATCGTATCTTCAAAGCGGGACCGTGTCTCCCATTTCTTTAGTAGATACCTGGCATCTGGATATGTTTTTTTTTTTTTTTTCCGAGTGAAAAACGTCTGTCGCGAGTACGACCGATTGAATGGTTGAAACTCAACTTTGGAAGCTGCGTGATACGTCAGACACGCTCATCGGGCGCGCTTGTTATGGATGTTTGGTTTTGTTTTGTTTGTACATAATTTATTCGTAGAACGCCTCTGAGCTACTGTACTGCTGCTGCTGCTGCTGTAGTAGTAGTCGTATCTCAATGCGCCTCCAGATATCAGACCTTGCAGCAGTAGACAGTCCGAGCATGTACCACGTACCACGTGTATGGTATCCTCCGATGCATTTGGTCGGTTTTTTTTTTTTATCGAACTCACTACACTCGGCCGAATTGATACTATCCAACAACCTTCCTTGAATTCGACCGGCGAAAATAAATAATGTGCCGAATTATACCGAGAAACACTATATCACCGGGATATCCAACTCAAATATCTGGTACCAAGAACGGCGCAATACCCCGAGAAGGCGCGCGTAGTCGACCCTTCGAAGAGAGAGGGGCAAGGGGAGGCAGCCCCCCAAAAAGGCAACACCGAGGGGGTCTAACAGGCCGATGGCGGGCCGCATAGCAAGGGAATCGGGAGAATGCGATAGCATCCCAGCAAGGCCGAAAGATCGAACCTCGGCGAGAAAAAAGCTAAGATCGAGTCTGTCACAGTAAGCTCTTCGCGGAGCAACAACAGCGAAACAAATAGCCAGGACCGAAGAAAGTGGAACCTCCGTTGTATCCTCTCGCCCCAGCAAAGATCCGTCGAGTTCGGGGTCGCTGCGCTCGTCGCTGGCGCGAGGCTCCGAGATGCGCGCACGGGAGAACACCCGTCGGAGCCCAGCGAGCGCGACCCTCGAGGAAAGCGGTCGAAAAAGCAAGCGCGAAGCAGGAAAGCGAAGGCGTCTGGACTCCAGCCTAAATTCAACACGAAATGTTCGGAAGCGGAAGCGAATGCTTCGCTCTCAGTCGTCGCGAAGGATTATATATATATTGCTGCGCACTATATATCGTGGTTCGATTCGAATACCGAAAGGCGATCACACGTGTTCGGTTAATGGGATGGCGTTGGTACGCGTCTCGCGGCTGGTAATTTCGCAGGTATTTATCGTGCACTTTCTTGGCATGTCTCTTGGATAACTACAACAGCATATATGTTTCCTGTTTTAGTTAATTTTCCAATTTCGTCTCTCGGTTTTGCTGCGTATCAAAGCTAGAAGAGATGTTATCAGGGTGTTCGCGAGGAATTTGATTGGAACCAATTCGGTTAGAGTCTATTCCTTACGTAACAGCAATCCTACCGCACGAAAAAATAGTTGCCGTGAGAATAAGTGACCAAAATGACGTTTTTTACCAAAGTATTCTTGGAGTGGGTTATTCTGTTGGTTGGTTGAGAAACGGAGTAACTCTGACTGGCTAGGGCCTTTGGATTCACCTGTTTAACCAATCAGCTCATGTTTGTCGGAATCATTTTTTTTTAGCTAAACCAAATTGGACTGTTGCAAACACCCTAAAATATTGATGTCAAAGCTTCAGATTTCCCGAACAGCCGAAGGTCGAGACTGAAACTTGGCGGCTCCATGATACGCGCTACGCTGCCACTGTAACACTAGCCAACTTTGTTTTCCCGGGGTTGTGTCGAATGCAGAAGAACGGCACGGACTACGAGGCGGACGTGGGCTACGAGCGGTTCCTGGGACCGGAGATGTTCTTTTCTCCCGAGATCGTGTCGTCAGATTTCCTGACGCCGCTGCCGCAGGTCGTCGACGAGGCCATCCTCAAGTGCCCCATCGACTCCCGCCGAGGCCTGTTCAAGGTCGGTTCACGCGGCGCTCTTACTACGTCGTGCGGTTGTCTGTTTTCTGCTTTGTGGCGGTGTGGGTGTAAACGACGTCGTCATTGTTGTCGTAAATTCGAGATTTCGGTACGCGCAGCGAGCATGCCGCAACGAACCTGTGCGGAGCTTCTGCTGTCTGAGAGGCACGATCTAGCTATCGTGTGCAAAGCAAACATGTGGAAAGCGCAAATTGGTCTAGTGCTGGCTGCTGTGGTGTACAGAACCGTCATCGGAGCTTTGTTGTGCTTTCCGCTTCTCGACGTCTGGCTGTGCTACTGTCACTGTTGAGCCGGAAACACCAGCGTGGCCCGTCCCAAGAGCTTGGCAGCGATTCTTTGTTCAGGGTGTGTTGTCCTTACCGACGCCTCCCCTACCCCGCCTCGGCTTTGCGCCGTTTTTTCTGTTATCCATGGCGTCCGCCCACCCATCAATGCACCCGCCGTCAGAACATTGTTCTGTCGGGCGGGTCGACGATGTTCAAGGCCTTCGGGCGGCGTCTCCAGAGGGACATCAAGCGGCGGGCGGATGCCAGGATGGAAGCCAACCGCCGCATCACCCATGCAGGTACATGTTTCCCGAACGACCCACACTCTTCCTGAACTGACAGCACTTCCAGCGCAACGCTGGGGGCACCCGTGTTGATTGCCCTTGCCTGCTATGGCCGTATTGCTCTAACATGTACCTGGCGTGCATATGACCGCGGCACGCGGCTAAGGATTAGAGGGTTTCCTAATCGTCAAGTATTCTGTGAACTTTGATACCGCATCTTTTGTGCGGAAAGTTCGCCGTCTGATGTTGACGGAAGACGTTATGCTACGTAGCGAATGCCTGACGCCTGTGATTTATCCTCATGTACCGCCCAACAGCCCGGCAACCCCTATATCCGGCAGCAACTAGCGTTCTTTTGGATGTCAATGATACCTTGATGGTTTATGCCACTGTGTTTTTTATATTCTCTAACATCCTCTTGTCTCCGTGACGCTCGCAGGCGGGTTTGAAGGATGTCGTCCAGGCCTTGCCGATGGAGGTTAACGTCATCGGCCATGCTTCACAGAGGTGAACAGTGTTTGCTGTTATGCTGCTCTATCGGTTTGTTCGAGGCTCGCACGAGCTTTAGGATGCCAAGCCTGTTGCCGGTTGTTACCTAGACGGGATGAGGCTAGATACTATTTGAATACTACTATAGTATTATGTATCATGCGTCTAGCGTTGTTGAGTCAGGCGCAAGGGTGTGCAGCGAGATAGACCTGCGCCAGGGAATCCGGACCGAGGTGCGTTAACACATAATCTCCTTTACGTCTGTGCGCTGTGGTTTGGTGCCATCCGCAACTTGCGTCCATTCCCCTCATGCCCTAGCGGCGCGTTTCACTCTTGCTTTCACGTCACCAGAATCCAACCTCTTGGCCCAGAGTCTTCCCCATGCACTGCACCCGCCCCTCAAGCCCGCCCTCCCCTCGCCACCTTGCCCGTGTCGATTCTCTTGGAACCCTTGTCCCCGTCGCGATAGGTACGCCGTGTGGTTTGGTGGTAGCCTGGTAGCGTCTGTGCCGGACTTCTACCGGGTATGCTGCACCAAGGCGCAGTACGAAGAGGAGGGGCCCAGAATTGCCAGGTACGACCAAGCCGCCAGCGCTTCTGACCGCACGCGCACTCCAACAACGAGTGCAAAACGTGCCCCCAAGAACGATATTCAAGTGTGGTTTTTCGCTAGACGTGGTGCTTGGGCGGTTTACCGTGCGGTGCTTAAGTGAGACTTGATGGTTAAGCGATACCGGGATACGAGATGGTTAAACAGCGGGACGCGCTGCTTGTTTCGCGAGTTGTCGGCTCCTTCAGCATAGGTTGCTACGAAATGAAAAGCTTGTGCGTGCAAAGATTCCCCTTCGTTTATGTCGTTTGTGCCGGACGACAGGCAATATTTTTTCCTGTTGGACTTTTGCCGGCGTGAAGAAATGCTTCCAGTCTGGCATTTTCTGTCGGTAGTATAGTCGAGCTATGGGATGCACGATGTGGTGCTGATGCCAATGCTTGAGGACGTGACCGCCCCAAGAAATAGTTTCCCCTTATCCGTTGACCCCACTCTTTTGCTCCGTCTTCGTTGCCCGATGCACTTGTCCAAACGTCTCGGCAGGCACAACCCGGTCTTCACCGCGCAATTCTAAACGTAGCAGAGTCGGCACGCCCTTGGGAAGGATACAGATTGATCGGCGGCGGGTTCAAGAACAGATGATCCTCTCCTCCTGGGGTGCCCTTCGTGTTGAACCGGCTGACTTTTTGTTTTTGTTTTGGTGTCCTGTTGAACTCCGTTCCTGTTTCGGTATCCTATTGAAGTCCTACTGCTGTTGTACCAGGTATATACATATAGGTATCTGTGTTGTCCCCTATGATGTCGTTGTTGTGTGTGAGTTACCTACTCTCACGCCTGCCTGAGGGGGTCGGAGGAAGAGAAAAACGAGGTGTGGCGGAACAGCATCAACCACGATACGTAAAGTGAAGCTATTGAACTATCCAGACGTTGTTGAAACAATCCTGTTGGCAGGATGTTGAAACAAATCCCAGAGATTTGAATCAGTCGGGTGTTGGAACAATATGAGGGCCTTGAAATACTTGCTGGTGGGGTCCTCAGGGTAGTGCACCAACCGTATTATTGAAAGAGTATTGAAACACCTCCAGCACGTTGAAGCGATCATACCGTAGGGCTTGAAACAATCCTACCTACAGGAAGCTGTTGAAGCAAGTCTACAGTGGGGTGTTGAAACAAGTCTTCGCGATCCCGTTCTCGTCCTCTCGGAGGCCGCCGCTGATTTCTATCCGACGGCGCTGTGAACGCTGCGATTGTTGTACGATTCCTTTCGGCGAGTGCAAGAAGGTTGCCGCTATCGCGCGGCGGGTATTCGTGCGTGCGATGGGGATGGCGAATCGTACTCCACAGTGATGCCCCTGCCGCAGCACAATCGGTGTTCCCTCCGTCCCCTCGTGACAGTTTCTCGATGTCGGGCTGTGGCCATGAACCACAACAGCAGTAGCAGTAGTAGCAGTTGCAGTAGGAGTGTCGAAGCGCGTAGCACTTTGGTCACAATGCTCGCGAGTGTGCGTCTGTTTTTCGATTTTTGGCGGACCTTTCGTCGACATTTTGCCGGCGACGTGGTAGGTCCGTGGACGAGCCTGCCGGGCCTGCAAGCTGGTACCGCGGCCCAAAGTAGACGTAGCAGGGGAGTTCTTCAATAAGTAAAGACCGCTTGGTGATTATAGCTATAAACAGAAATTGGCGAGGCCATGAACAGGGATATGTCACTACCACGGAGCTTACCGCGTTGCCTCCGTTGTGGCGTCGGCTACATACGGCTTGGCTGGCCGCAACACAGTTGACTCCCGTGTTCCCCATTGAAACTTCAGGGTGAGGCTTCAAATTGCAAAGACATGCCGGATATAACGTGGTGGGTGAAGTACGTGATGTCCTCATAAAAAAAAGCAGAATCGTCGACAAACGACAATGAGCTCCTGCACCTCTCCGACACACTCGACCGCGAACGCAAGTCGTCACAAAATGCATGCAAGACGATAGGGGTTCGCCCTCGTGCTCTTGCGTCATCGTGCCACGTGATCCTGCGCCTCTACACAGCGAAGCACATTCATCATGGTAGGGGGAAAACGCTGGCATGCCGTCAATATTCAACGTGCCTGTGCCTGCAGCGTGGTGTCTGCGGTCAAGACACGCCGGATTTTACTCGCGTTATTTGCCCCCATGGACATCTCCTCGAGACCCGCAACTGCAACGTCACGGCAAGTGTCCTTTGCTTTCATGATCAACGGTACTGCCGACTGACCGTGAGAGCTACAGCGGTGTGCATTGGATGAGACTTGGCCTACTGACATCGCGCGACATATATCGCGTCGGAGCTGCGATACATTGATTGCTGCAAACACGAAAATATGCCCATTAACCTCATCGGCATCCTGCAACGGCAATCGTTGGGCGTCGACCCAAAAATACATTTCCGTCTCCGTTTCACGTGAATGCGTTGTGAAGCGAGTCACTGGCATATGCCGTCAATGGAGATGTGCAGTTGTAGAACTCGTGCGGCGGGTGGCGCAATATCCAAGTGAAAGCGTTGAAGATTGAAGCTCCGCACTTTACTGGAGTTTCTTTGTTGAATGTTATGCAAACGAGTTTGGCTGGATCTCAGCTCGAGTTTGGAAAAAAAACACACATCGAATATTCGTGCGGCGGGTGGCGCAATATCCAAGTGAAAGCGTTGAAAATTGAAGCGCCGCACTTTACTGGAGTTTCTTTGTTGAATGTTATGCAAGCGAGTTTGGCTGGAATCACAGCTCGAGTTTGGAAGAAACACACATCGAATATCAGTACTTCGCTACCCTCGCTGACCATGTTTGATCCGGAGCCAAACTCGTCTACAGTACCAGAGGATGGATGGAGCATTTTCCCACCCACCCCGTCATTTCCCGCTATGGTGTACTAACACAAAAGGACACATACATCATACACACACGGCGCCGGGTATATCTTGATCAGGCGAATCTGACCGCGGGGCTTGAGGTTTCAGCATAGATCTCAAGTTTCGTAACAACACGCACGAAATACGTAAAATCTATAATCCAGACAACAACAACGACAACGATCCACAACGAACGGCGGACATTCGCGTGACCAAAACATCGACCACCACCATAGCATACCTACCCTGCTGTAGATGTAAGGCAACATGAGGCAAGCAAATGCTGGGTTGGGAATACGCAAACGTACTGTCACGCCAACATCGTACATTGCAACGGAAAGGCTTATTTTTTCCCCAAGGCAAAGAAAACGGGGGCACGGGGTAAGAACCCTGAGCCTCCCTGAGCGTATCACGGTAACCCCAGCTGAAGAACAAACCGCATATCTACAACAACCGTCACATCGCTCCGCATATATGAAGGTACAGCGCACAAGTCGTTGGCAGCAACGACTAGCCTCGTATTATGCAAACCTATACATGAAGCTGCGTCCGGTCACGGCATAGACGAAAGTAAAAGCAAACGTGCAGGGCATCGGGGAACACGCCTACCATGGTACACGAGCAGAAGCAATAGACGATACAGAAACAATTGGGGGCAACACAACAAGCGAAAATGCAACCAACACACACGGTCCCATGACTGTCTTGCCGAAACACCCCACGAGGCTCGCGCAAGCCCCATACGCAAGCACTCAGACTAACCAATGCCATCGCCCCACCGATCTATCATACTCCACAAGGGTCGCATTCTTTAGGTCGAAGTCGCCATCCTGTCACCGCCCCCTTGCGCTTTGCCAGATGATTCGCTCGAAGAACCCCCCTGAGCCTGAGCGCCATTCCAAAATGACATCAAGGTGGGGTGCTGGGTACGCAAGGGGGCACCTTCAAGATAGCTGACTCGTCTCCTTGAGACCAGCCTCAAACTTTGCCGCCGCCGTTGTTGCAGCTGTGGCTGTGGCTGCGGCTGCGGCTGCGGCTGCGGCTGCGGCTGCGGCTGCTCTTGCTGCTCTTGCCGCCACTCTCTACTCCCACCACGGCCATGCCACCCCGCTTCCCACCGCCCGCGCTGATGACGGCAAGCCCCGGAGGAAATCCAAGACTGCGGGCTTCGCGCCACCTTGCCGAGCGCCACCTCCGATGCCGCTCGGAGGTGCCAGCACGCTCTGCTGTTGGAACACCGATGCCTCCACAGTGGTGATCTCACGCCCAGACGTTCTACGCGGGTGCTTCACAGAACCTCCGGCTCCAGAAGGGGCCGGCGATTCCGCGGCAGGCGGGGCGGCATCTCGGGACCTGGAACTAATCCCCGAAGTCGAGGAGGGTGGATCTGTCCAAGCATCGCCAAGAAGAGGAGGAGCCGTATTTTCGTTGCTGATAGCAGCGTTGGTACCGTCTGTTCGAACAGCGTCACGCGGAACGATCCCGACGTCTGCTACGTCGCCACCGGCGGCAGCACCGCCCTCCGCGTGAGCTTGTGTTCTGGCCCCACCTTTCTTGTTTGGCGAACAGGGGGAAAAAACTTGCGCTGACCCAGATCCAGCCGGTGGGAAAAAATCAAGCGCCACGGACGACCTTTCTCCGCCGAAAGCGGCGGTCGCTGAAGCGACGGTCGCTAGGTTCCCGTCTGGCACAGATGCCGAGGACCCCCGCCACGCGGCCGCTTTCCCCGATGCTCCGGAATCCGGGCGCGAGCCGGCAGTTCCCGCCACCTGAGGAGCGCCCAGCAACGCGTCAGAACTTACCGGGGTCGGGGACGCGCACAAGTCCATAAAGTCTGCACTCCTTTCCTTCCCGCCGATGCTTCCCCGCGCAGTCTCGCGGGTACATCGCGGTAGGGTGTCACCCGCGACGCCCGTGGGACGGGACGCCCCGCAAGGCTCTCGCCGTCTCCACCACTCACTCTCCCCGATGCAAGCTACACCGCGTCCAAACTTTCCCTGGATAGCGCCCTCGTCGTCAATGCCACCGTCGAGGCTTGCCCCCGGCGCCGACCCTCTCCCACTCGCGCCACCTGATTGGCTCTCACCTGCGACCACAGCAGTGTCCTCCGTCGCGTCTGCCCCACCCTGACCCGGAGCCGCTGCTCCCCGGCGATGTCCGAGGTTCCCCCGACAATGGGGGGCAGTTGGCGACGGCTTACAGTGGGCGACGAGGAGCGGGTCGAGAGTCCAGACTCGGACGGTCTCGTCGTCGGAACAGCTGGCCAATTTGAGGCTCTCGGAGCGGCACCAGTCCACGCCCGTGACCTCGTTAGCGTGTCCCTGTGTCGCCATAAAAAAAGCGCCGATGGCGTCGACAATCAATCAAGTATACGCATGGTTACACACACAGAGACGGGTTTGAAAATGGACAATTCGATTCAATAAGCAGGCAAGCAACCAACCAAAAGCACGAACACCAACGCAAGCCCGGCTTTCCTTGATAAAAAAAAAGCACATGAGCACAGCCACCTAAAACGAAGGTGAGTGAAAAATAATCAAGCATCCAACACAACAAGGTCAATCGAATGCGGAGTCAGCCGGGCATCGGCGCACCTTGAGGCGGCCTATGGGCGCTCCGGGGCAATCGACCTGCCACAGACACACCACGTCGTTTGAGGCGCCGCTGGCCAAGAGAGAGCCATCGGGAGACAACTTGGCCTTGATGTAGTAGGAAGAGTTGTTCTCGTTTCCCGTGAAGGAACCCATGGGTCGGAGCGCGCCCAGGCGTAGGCGTAGACAGAGATGTGGTTCTTCACGGTACATACCTGGGGGGGGGCACGTTTTAGACAAGGCGAGGAAACCGTCGACCGTTGTTGTTCCCATCTAATTCCTTGCATATTTCAGACACGATCTAGATCACGGTCATTGTCGGGTGGGATCTGTACGGCACAGCTCGTTCAAACATGGTTTCCGGGTGCGATCTGTACGATACCGCTCTTGCACCACAATACACCATGACGGCAAAAACAGGATCTAAATGATCTGCTGAAGACGATCCACATGGTAGATATCTCCGACGTGTGCATCAGACGCCGCAATACAAATCCACGACCAAGGTTGAGCACGAGCAACCCAGAGGGCGTGTTCAGGGTGGCTCCGGCATACGTCTTGACGATGCATCGCGGACAATGTTGAGGCGAAACATACTGGCAACACTAGGTTGCACCCCGGGCGCGGAAGGTGGGGAAAAAGCGGGACGAGATCAAGCCCCGAGGAACAAGGAAAACGAACAAACGCAAGAAAACCATCGGGTGGGGCCGAAGGCGAAAGGCAAGTCAGAGCTCTCCAACAGCACCTGTATTTCAACAGCGCCTGCAGTATAGCTAGCTAGCGACTGCGTGAACGTCTCCCTTTCCGAAAGCGCTGAAGCCGATCGTACCACATTTAGGACCTTACCCACGCTCCCACACTAGCACCGCCCCTCTGGTCGCCACTTCAGCCCGCCACCACCGCCTATATACGTGTGCGGAGAGCGCGGCGCGCGGGCCTTTCGCGAGCCGACCACTCACCGCGATCCTCGACCCGTCATCGCACGCGTGAACCGATGACACCCCGTACGGCCTCCCTCCGTCTGACGCAGCCTCCTCGGCCACCGCATCGCCGCCACTGACCCTCCCGTACGCCCTCCATCGATCGCTCCCCCCTGCAGCGTCGCCCCCCCGCCCCCTTCGGCGTCCACGAGTCGCCCCCGCAGCAGCCACTTGCCGCTTTCCTCCTGATCCGGACCCACCGAGAGCCGCACGGGAGTTCGCCGGGTGGAGCCCCCGCCGTGTCGAGGGGGACCCCGGCGATGATGGACTCGTCGCAGGACCGGCGTTCTTGCCAGTAGAATCGGCGTCGTGGGCCGGGCTGGCCGCTTGGAGGGGGCGGAGGGCGTACCGGGTATCCCAAAGCTGCGAGGAGGCGTGAAGAGGCGTACCATGTGCGGGGTGGGGGAAAAAATGGGGGTTGAGGCGGAGATCACACAGGGCGGTTTCTGGACAACGAAATCGGGGATGGAGGTGAGAGGCAAGAACGTCGCGGCGCGGGGGCGCTGCCGCTCGCGCCACCTTACAACAGCAAGGTACTGTTAATGACCCATGCCACAGTAAAGGTATTGTCAATGAGTCATGCTACAGCAAATTTTATCCATGCTACAGAAAAGGTACTGTACGTGGGCCATGCTAGAAAAAAAGTACTTTTAATGAGCCATAAAACAGTAGAGATACTGTAAACGAGACATGCTACAGTAAAGGTACGTACTGCAAATGAGCTATGCTAAAGTAAAGGTACATACTGCATACCAAGTACGAGCCACGCTACAGTAAAGGTGCTGTAAATGAGCCATGCTACGGGTAGAGGGAGTCTATACCTCATTGTTCACCAGGTTCCCAACACGAGGCGCTCTAAGCCTCACCAAAAAACAAATTTGACAAAAATAGTAAGCGCAATTCGATGAACAGTCCCGCCTGTATATACACAGTACGCACCTAAGGAATACACTCGTAAAACACGGGCGGGACTGGAAATGTGTTGGGGAGTTCCTGAGCTGAACGTGTTGGGTAGACGTTTTAGTCGCACAATAATTCGGGCCCAAAAGTATCCCCTCTACCGCACTGTAGTGTAGTGGTATGCCGTACTACAGTAAGCGGCATGCTACCGCACTGTAGAGGAAATGCGAAACCATACCTGGTACACAGTAAGAACAACGCAGTAGGATTGGCGAGGTTCAGACCAATTCGTCTGCTCGCGGTGTTCGTTTTTCCCGTTCAGGCCGTCTATCTAACCCATGTCTTGACATTACTGTCACCGTTGCGACAGACACGCCGCCACACCGCGGGCCACGACCAGCACCGACCGGCAGCATCCAGCAGCGTGCTGATATCCCATGACTTCCACAAGACCTCGTTTACCGCGCAATGGGGCTCACCTTCACCAGGCCGTCCTGGCCTGCCGTGAGAAAAACTTCTGCCCGTCCGGCATCCACTCCACCGCTGTGACGCTGCTTTGGCAAGGCAGGTCAAGGTGAAAGTTCTTGCTTTTGGCAGGCTTGGCCTCTGCTTCGTCGACGTAGGACCAAGGCCGCTTGCGGTGGTTGCCGGCGGGGATATTTGCGCGATAAACCTACCGCGCACATAGAAAGCACACGAACGCCATCGGGAGCGACAAGACGCTATACATCAGCCCCACCAAAGCATGGAGGGGGTTGGCGAAAAAAAGGGAGGTTTTATTGCTGCGGACGAGTCCTTCGCCAACTAGCGATCGAGCTTCAAGTATAGACAATCCTTTGAGGCTGACGGAACCAGGTGTAGCGACCAAACAACAAACAATTACCACTTCGGCCTCCTCAGTAGTTCGGTGTCAGATAACAGTGGCTCCCGGCGCGCAACCGGTCGAGTCGTACACATGTCGTACGTTTGCTGTTCACCCGTCGTACAACTCCTTGCGGTGTGTTTGGTTCGGACGCTGACGAAACCGTATTATATAGCCCGGGCTGCTTGGTGCGGCATCACATCGTTGCTGTATCCATCGTATCTGCCGTATCGGCACTTTTTCCCTGTCAAGTACCAACAGGAAAAAAAAAAAAAGAAGTGGTAGCCCACGCGCTGTCACCATCGGCAACACGCTCGCCACCTGGTGGGCCCAAACACACGGATACCACCTGAAGCGCGGCTTTCAGTGAAAAGGACCAGCTCCAACCGGAGCGACACGATACGCTGGTAATCTCGACCGCAAGTGCATTGCGGCGGCAACACCGTCACGGGCTGGTGCAAGTGGCTCACAGTATCGCCCGACGCGCAAAATTTGCCAGGAGGTGTATCAGTGCGTGTCTTTGTGCGACGGGTGCAAGCGCATGCCAAGGCAAGGCAAGGCAAGGCAAGGCAAGGCAAGGCAACGAAAGGCAAGCCAAGGCAACGAAAGGGAAGGCAAGACCAGGCAAGACAACACAAGGCAAAAGGCGAAACAAGAACAAGACAAGGTCATACTGACGTTCCTCCTTCGAGGCTGCCCCCACCTGCTCTAACGGCGCGAGGAAGCGGTTCTGCACCCTGTTGGCGGGGCCCGTCGCCAAAGCCAGGTATTCCGCCGCCGTGGTTCTGCCGCGAAAGAAGCGGAGCAACACCAGACAACCATATTTGTACTGCAACTACAGATCAAGTCGCGATGAAGACGATGCGCAATATGGTGTGGGTCAGATCAGAAACCACAAAAAACTACGTTTCGAGATAAGACAAGCACAGGCGAAGATACTCCTCCCCCGCGGATGGACGTGCTTACGCGCATTGTTACATTGGCACACTGGGGTTGCTCCCTGCTCAAATCGCGTTTCGACGTTTGGAGTCCTTCCTTCTAAAGCGCGTTGTCACGCGGGGAGTAGTGTTTCCTTCTTTTCAGACCGGCTGAGCACGCGCCGGGCTTGATACCATTTTCAGCCTCAGATGTGAGGGTTAGGATGTGAGGCCGTTGCCGCTACGGCACCGTTTGTGGGGGCTACGCGGCGAGCTATACCATATACCACGCACGAAAAACACACACACAACCTGTGACCAATTTCAGAGCCGATATCGTAGAGAATAAGGACAGCACTGGAGCACACGCAGCCAGAATGATGGGGTTTGGAAATATCTCGTCGAGACCTTTCCATAGGGGAGGCATCGCTCCGTGTTTGTGCTCTCAACGTTGTCGAACAAATCGACTGAAACAAGAGTAGTATCACGCAAATTATTCGGCACATCGACCACCCCACGACAAGCGGGAAACGTTGAAGCTCTTCTTAACAAGACCGACTTGTGATGATGTAAAAAACAAATGCGTTAGTATAAAATAGCACATCTCTGCAAAGCTATTGAGGCCTTTAAGCATTTCAGCTTCGTAGGCAAACAACGCGTCCTTTGTAACGTATGTGGAGCTATTGAGCTACGTACTCCACGTACGGTTTTGTGAAAGATAAATACATTGATACAGTCTTACAAAGCTGGTGAGCACTCGGAGCCAATAAGCTCGTAAAACCACGCGGACAAGACCGGGGCTCCGCCTGCTGCTTGCCTGCTCGCTTGCTTGGGGTCGGACCGAGCGCTAGCCATGTTCATCGCGTCCACAGCGTGTACCCCGTCTACCCACCCGACGACACGCAGAATGGGTCCAAGCCTTGACTCGTTGGCCCCCGGCGGCGGATTTTGACGTACGTTGGGCACGTTTTCAGAGGTATATCTCGCGGGACAAAACTCCACCAAAACTTCTGCCTGAAGCGTTTCAGACCCACGCTCCGCTGGAATGTCGAATTTTTCATTTTTTTTCCTGCTTTGACATCCATCACGTCTCGCGGGGCACAATGAACGCCGTGGTAAACAGGTACCTGGTATAGCTGTACCTACTGTAGGTGTTTAAGCTAGCTGGAGGCGCCATAACGTCACAAACGCACCTGTGAAGGCCGCGCGATTCTGGTTTATCCTGGTGCAATCGAGTGTCCCACAGCGCGAAAGACCCGTCCCTCGACCCGGAGAGGAGAACGCCTGACACGCGCGTGGACGACAAAAAAAAAAAAGTTGGAATACTATGAGCTCTCAACAAATCAATGAGTATCATCCTAACGTTGATCGCTTTATGAATGCACCCGCGGCTTTCGAGGCAAACTAGCTGGAATCGGAGTTGGGTAAAACGGATAACCGTAACCCTACAGCAGTACACCCCGACCGAAACCAAAACCAAACCCAGACCCAAACGTGACCGTCCGTATTTTCACTATCTTGTCGCATTCGTGGCGCACGGGACAAACACACATGCGTGGGTCTAAGCCAACGAGAGGCCACCATGGCGGATCTACTTCCCAGTCGCACTCGTGGAAAAATAGTCGCCGCGACACGAACCTACAAAAAACGCTTACTTTTCTTTGTAGCTCCCAATTGGGGCGCGTACCCTGCTGCTGAGCGGAAGGAAACCGAACATCGAGGGGAAACGAGCGTGTGATACCCGTCGACTCCGCAATCCCCTGGTTCATCTGAGAGCATGGTGCGTACGAGTTCCACTCACTGTGCTCAAGAGGGTTTGCGGAAATTGCCTTGACGCTGCCGCTGTGTCCGCTTAGCACCAACACCTGACAGACGAAAAGGACCAGAGGAAATCAGGTTTAGGACTAGTATAAGTAACGACAAGGTGCAATTAGCAAAACTTGGTGACTTTGGTTTTTAAGTGTTAAAATGGCAAAACGAAACAGCGAATACGTACCGGTAGCAAAATAAAAATAACAAGTCAAAACGGTCCACGAATCTCAGAAAACAAATAAAAAGCGGCCATAGTATGGGCTATTTTGGCAAGTCGACCTTAACCCTAACACTGAACGCCCAGCATAGCACTTGACACCGGAAAAATAGTCTTGGGCTGGGGTTTCCCTGCACAACCTCGCGCCTTGAACCAGGTTGGCTCGTGCAATAACACGTGCCCAGGAAATGTCATGGACACACGCAGAACGGTTGTAAATGTGGTGCCGGGTAGCAGCGGACCCACCCATTCGATGGCAACGCCAACATCTCCACCAGCATGTGTAAGTCTATTGACAACCCCTTGAATAGTTTTTGTGTCACTTTCTTATTCGCAGCAGCCAGAGCTTCTGACGTACAGTCTCAACAGCGTCCTCGAAATCGTTATTTGCCTTTTTTGTTGGGGAGCTTTTGTACAGGACAGCAAGTCAAACAAAAAAAGCGGCGGGGTGACGGGACAACGCCCGGCAACACCGTGCGACTGCAAGCACGGGCATGCGCGTGGCACCATCGTCATCACCATCACCATCATCATCGTTTTGTTTGTGGTCCCGGCAACAAAAACAAAAAACGATTGAATGCGCGCACGCACTCATTCATGCACGCAACGCAGGTCCAGGGCTATCATACATGTTATCTGGTATCATGCCAACCCGAAGACATACACACTCGGGCACGCACACACGCATATTCGACAAGCGGCATCACACAAGGCGACCAGAGCACAGCACGCTCCGAAGGCAGTCGCGTCGTGCATCATACTTCAACGCCAAGGTCGCACCCACTACTGCTTACCGCCGGTTTGGGAATATGAAGCATACAGGGGGGAGAGGAGGCAGGGGGCGGCCTTTTGCGTTGAAGAATCGACGAAACATTTTGATCGAGGGCCACTGCTGTCACGCATGTCAAGTACCCCCCTCCACCCATTGAAGCTGTCATCCATGTGCAAGTCCGCCTTACAAGCGGTTCTGAGTAGGATGCAACTCACCCTTCATGCGACTCGCCGAACACCCCACGGCGCTTCGTACTTGGTGAAAGCAATGTCTGCCTGGTAGGTGAAAGCCCGACGTGCTCCGTCCCGGCATTGCAGGGATGCGAGGGTCTATGGTAATACGACTGCGGCCATGCATGATATCGAGTACACCCTCCCCCCTCCCTCCCCCTTTGTGCGGGCCTTACTACAGATACCAGTGATACTACTGATATACCTCAGCGTGCGTCTCGATGTCCTGCACACGACATTTCCCGTCTCCACACGCCAGCACAATGCGTCGGTCCCCATGCGTCCACTCCAGGTCAAAAATGCAGTTAATCAGAGCGCGGTACTCCGCCACCACCGCCGGCTGGGCGACGCCCCACCGTGAGCACGCACCCCGCTCCCTCGCTCTCGCCCCCGCCCAGCCTGCCGCCGTTGCGGCCGGTGTTGCTGCTGCGCCTGGCCCAATGGGGCCGTTGTGGTCTCTTTGAACAGCTGCTTCGGCTCGTGTGTCTACAATCACGAGGTTCCCCCACTGCCGAAAGGCGAAGCGATAGTCCGACAGGGTTTTGTTGTTGGTAAGTGGGACAGGGAGTTGGCGCGGGAAGGGGAGGGAGGGAGGGAGGGAGGGAGGGAGGGGGGGGGGGGGGGGGGGGGGGGGGGGGGGGGGGGGGGGGGGACAGGAGGAGGGGGGGAGGGGAGGAACGGAGGTAGGGTTGGGTGGCGGAGGGAGATGGAGGCGAGAGGGGAAACAAAAAAAAAAAAAGTGATGCTAACACCGGAGTTGCAAAAGTACGTACATCGTACCTGGTATTACTATTTTTTTGTTATTTATTTATTTTTTTCATCACTTTTACTTTCCAGCCCACTCGTAGGAGGTTTTACCCTCGACGATCTTCTGGACAAGCCGTGGTCACAGGTGTCGTCCCTTCTCCCCCCCGGTACGTGTCTTTATTTTTTGTCGCGCATAGGGTTCAGCATTCCCACTGCTCGTCGATTTTCATCGAATGTAGCCAACTCACGCTTTCGCGCTTTCCGCTTATCAATTTTTTAAGCTAGAAACAGTCCCTATGAGCATGCACTCGGTGAGACTTGAACCCACCAAATTGATCTTGACAGGCACGCGGACCACCTACCAAGCCACCGGGGACGCCGGCTTACACGGAGGTTGTTCTTGGGTTAGGGTTAGGAGACTTCATCATTACTTGGGTATCATGATTGGGGGGAAACCGTGGTGGCGGTCTACCTGGCCTTCCCAGTGTGCCGCGAAAGCTGTAAGAATTTTCATTCGGTTCTGTTACGGTTCTCAGGGTTGGCCAAGCGAGCGCTACGGTACAGCGGTACAGCAGAGCGACACAGAGCAACGCACGCGTATCGATCGATCGGTCCGCGTAGTGGTCGGCTGGAAAAAGCAGCTACGCGGTGGATCGGCCCTCGTGGTCCAAGCTCATCAAAACATAGCCGGCATGTTAGCATAATATTAATAGTACGATTACAGTGATACGAGTATGAGTTCTGTACCAGTACATTTCACGTACTGATAGTCGAGGTGCGCCAATCGTGTGCGAAAAATAAAATTGTTCCCTGTTGTGTTTATGTACGTTCCGAATAAACCAAATCGCCCCGTACAGCAAAACAAAAAAAAACAAGCCGAGACGAGCCAAACCTACGATATGGCATAATATGATACCTGAAATATGACACGATAAGCTATGTTGTGATACGAGATGGAACGATATGGTACTTTGTGCGATGTGACAGTACGGGAATGTGATATTACAAAATGTGATACCTGGTACGGTAAGACATGACATAATAACATACGAGGAGTATCGCGGGGTTCAAGGCACCGAAGAGCGCTGTGTGGCTTGACGTCGATGGTTCGCCAACAGAAACGGAGAAACGGAGAAACACAAGAGTCAAAACGAAGCCTGTCCGAAAACGAGCAAAGTGACCATTAATAGGTGATGTCACGGATGGGTACCCCGCAGGCCATAACACTAACCGAACAACACAAGAAAAGCAAACCCCGCCACAAATACAGCGTGTGAAAGGAGCGATACAGTGAAATCGGCGGTCGTCGGTGGGCGGAAAGTATCAAAGCGCCGCCTTCGTCTGCAGTACTTCGGATTTACCTGTGCTTGTGTATCAAGACCCAAAACTACCCAAGCACCGTTCGACAGACCCGCGACCCCGAGAGAGAACATTATATATGGCGCCATTGGCTGGCCGGTGTGTGATAGCGATGCAACAGGCTAGGGGTTCACATGCAACAATCCGGAACAAGTCGTGCCGGAGCGCGCGTCCACGCGACCTATATCCTACTACAAAATATTCAAACCTACCAGCACCTCCCAAAAAAATTGAAAAAAAAAAAGAGTGTTATTTTCTTGTGTTTGGCCTGTGTGATATCAACGCGTGTGTGTGGGATGGCCTCCATGCCACCAAGCCATTTATCTATTACGGGGGTCCATAGTTAATAGGACCTATGGTATACATAAAAACCTATATATTTACCTATTTTTACGAACAAAATTTGGTCCCATTACCTATGGACCCCCGTAATAGTTAAATCAGTATACTTCGCAGCAAGCACGCCTCGGCACCATAAACAAAACTCGCAACGAAAAAAAGCACCACAAAGAAGAATTTCGTCGATCGTGGGCGTACATTGACGCTTTCAGATTCGACGGACAAGACTACTATTAAAAGTGAACCTGGTAGAGTAGTAGAAGAGGAGGCCACGCCCACTGTTGTGTCACGAAGCAAACAACGAAATGTAAAAAGAGATACCACTACTAAACACACACGGATTATCAAACAACGCACGGGCTGTTGCACGACGGCAATACACGCTTTGCCGAGTAGCGCCTACATCGCAAAAGTCAACCAACAACGCAACCAACAGGAGAAACGCTTCATATTTTCTGACATATTTCGGAACACAGATACAACGGAGCTTCGTACGGAAGCAATCTGTGTCGTACACTTGCTGCATCTGAAAGTTGAATGCAAAAAAAAAAAAAATGAACAGCAGTGAAGGCAAACAAACGTGTTGTCTCTTGGGCCGGCATGGAGTAAACCTTGTTCTTTAATGTCCGTGTACGTACGCGATTTCCGTGAAGCCAACTGCCACCAACAATTGTTCTGCACAACACTTACGTGGCCATAGTCCACGTACATAGCCATGCAACAAAGCGGGATGGCGGTGATGGCTGCACCTTCGTAAGAGAAGGTAGTAGGGTTATGATCCAACATTGGCTGCCTACAGTAAGCGCCTATTAGTTATATTAGTCGGCTAATAGTTGCTTAAAGCTAGTCGCGTGAGGAAATATATGTGGATTTTTTTGGTAGTACCAGGTATATGATATCTGACTGCCGCGTTTGCGGCTCGAATTGTGTTTATTATTCATCAAAAGACCAAGTACGTCAGTTGCTGTTAATGGGACCAAATTTTGTCAGTAAAAATAGGTAAACATATAGGTTTTTATGTATACCATAGGTCCTATTAACTATGGACCCCCGTAATAGCTGCTTTACTCCGCCACCCAACTGTCACAAGGATTACCCTGGTTTGGGGAATTGATCGGTCTTTCCCCCTATAGCCCAGCAGCTAACACCTTCCTTCACATTTGACGTCGAGGACACGAGTTCGAATCTCACTTCGATCGTTGCTTGCGCGTGCGTCCCCAAAAACATATCTCGTTGGTTCCCCGGGTATTGAAACGAAGCGGGTAGGTCAGCGTACGGCCGTACATGGTATCGACGCCCCAGATCCCCATTCCCGTTCAGAGGGGGGGGGGGGGGGGGGGGGTTGTAAGGATTACCCTGGGCTGGGCAATCGATCGGTCTTTTACGCCTATAGCTCAGCAGGTAACACCTTCACACGACTAAGAACATATTTGGAGTAAGCCGCCCCACTACCGTAAAGAACACAAGGTTCACTTTTGAAAGGACCCTAAGAAATCTTGATTAAGAAATCGTGTGCAGCGGCGAGCGCTGCACTAGATCCAATACAATAGGCTACGCTCAACCTTGTTCAAGGCTGGTCTGTCGCCATAAGGTTCTAAGCCTTGCTCGCGTTTTTAGGAGTTTCTTGATACCAAGTACAGGAGTAGGGCGGGCCCATACTGCTGTACTGTGCCCTACTGTTGTCCCGATATTCCGCTGCTGCGGCTGACTATGCACAGCAGTAGATACACTACAACGACAGTTGCTTTTGCCGCAATCTAATCGCTACGTACTCAACCTATGGACAACGACTTTTTACATAGTGTTATTAATACTATAAAAAGTATTAATAGTCAACCACTCATGACTGTTGCGAGCTGGATGGCTGTTGGACGATGGCGTCACGGCGCGAACCAACTTTGGGATACTGCTGCTATGCGTACAAAGTCACCAAGGTACATGGTACCTGGCTAGTTATACTCGTACCGTTATACCGGGTACATATGTGAGTTGTTTCATATGAAAGCGTTTTTGCTATAATATACTATGAATATACCTGGTGAGTATGTAGAACTGCACTATCAATAATATTTACCAGCAAGCTGGCAAGTCTAGAAATCTGTAGGACATCTTACGCTGTACCATGGTACACAAGTTGCGAGTTGTAAACGCTGTGTCGTACGCAGTAATCTGTGGCCATTTTACGATATAGTAGGTGATTCAATTTAAGCGAGCGAAAGGCCATCGAACGATGAGTTTGGTCGTTGCTCGTAATACACACACGCACCTTGTACCATGTACGCTACGAGCCCAGGACATCCGATAAGAGAAGCTGAAAGTTAGCACCGCTGGTGTATGTGCGCAAGCTATACTTGGTACCAGGTATACAGGTATGTCGTTCCGCCGCGGCCTGGGCGTGAAAACTATTGCTGCATATATACCTCGGGGAGACAATCGACTGCCACTTCACCATCTATGTGCTACGTAGACCTGCAGGGTAGTCCGGATCTTGTATGATCTGCAGCAGTAGCTCATGTTTCCGGGTGGAACCCTTACACTCTGCACGATCTACTATAACGCCATTTTTCCTGGGTTGGATCTGTACTGTGCAGACAACGCACAACCTCTCACGACGGCAGCTCAGGAACTAGATATTCTACGGTAGACATAGATAGATAGGTCATGGTCTGTAGATGATCTGTCTGATGTGTGGACTGCTGTTGTCTGAGAACAGAATTGCGTGAGTCAAACCCAGTGTGCGCTTTCAACCGACCGGCCAACGGGCAAACGGACAGACAGAGAGCAATTTTTTGTTTCAGCAGGGCGGCGAAATCGGCCCGCGCTGTGTTGGTACTTGGCTGCTTGGCTATTGCCACCATTAATAACACAATGATGTAACAACTGGCTTTGGCTTTCGCCATATTACTTTTTTTGGAATAAAAAATTGATAAGCGGAAAGCGCGAAAGCGTGAGTTGGCTACATTCGATGAAAATCGACGAGCAGTGGGAATGCTGAACCCTACGCGCGACAAAAATGAAGGCACGTACCGGGGGGGAGAAGGGACGACACCTGTGACCACGGCTTGTCCAGAAGATCGTCGAGGGTAAAACCTCCTAAGAGTGGGCTGGGAAGTAAAAGTAATGGATAAAAAAAAAAAAAAAAAAAAAATACATGCCGCCTCGATGGGCTTGGCGTTGGATAAACATTTCCACAACATCCAGGAGTGAACCACAAGAGCAACACGCAAGGTACTGCTGTATTGGTAAATAAATAGGCAAAAGTTGCCCGAGCCGGATACGATACCGACATCATACTCACAGGATCAGTCGATGGGCTCGTATACACCAGGTACAGTACTAGGTGCTGCAACATACCAATATTACTGGGTAGGTACTGGCCTCGTTAGCATCCAGAAGGCGGGATGTACACTGTTTCGGGGAGGTTAGCCGCGAGCCATGCCCCCTAGTGCGGGGGAGGGCCCCCTTGATCGGGGTTTATGCTTACGTTCCCATCGCAAGTCCTTCCAACTATTGAATGTACCACGTATTGACTCTGACTTGGTTGCGGTAATCTCATTGGATGTACATTTTTTTTTAATATCTATACCAGGCATATACGTATTAATAGTTTACATGATACATCGTTCGATATGCACGCGAAAGTTGAGACGATGCACGGATAGACTAGTAGCAGCTTATGAGTAGCCTATTCGTAGGCATCTCTCCATACCGGTAGGCGCTAAAGGCGCTCAAGGCGCTCAAGGTGCTAAAGAAGCGCGAGCGAGGCAAAAACAGACAAAAGCAGAACGCTTGCATGAATAGTCATGCTGCACCAGGCACGTCATTACAGCAGCAGTAGACTTAGACCAATAGCGTAGGCATCTGATCCCTGGCGATTTCCCGAGTGAACACGCCTGCGTACATGTCACGAGTAGTAGTGTACCACGCAAACCAAAAATGAAAACTTGACTCTCACAGCATCGTCGGAGCCCTCGGTACTCTGGCCGTCGCTCGGAACTTACCAAAACAGGATATCAGGGAACTGTCGTCAACTTCTGTGGTGACTTGGTGAAATCGGACAATGGTTGATCAACCCTCTTGGGACTTCAGAGGGCAAAATGGACGATAAAAGGTGACGCGTGCAGCGACGGCCACCGCGTGATTGAGGGATTATACAAATTGGTGTCCGAGTCACGGCGCAAGGAGTCATACGGGGAGAAGGTACGGTAGGGCGCGGGCGCAACCTGACCCAACCCGCACCGGTGGGATTGGCGGTGCTCGTAGACGGTCGATAACAAAGTTCTCAGCAGACAGCACTTTCCCTCCTTGGCAGACAGCAACTTTGCGAGTGACATGCCTTAACCGACACCAAACTATTGGGTTTTAGTGTGGAACAACCGGCCCTAAATAAACCCTTAATACGGGGGGGCGCATTAAATAGGACCTACGGTACACACAAAAACCTATATATATATATATTTATCTATTTTTACTAACAATATTTGGTCCTATTTACTATGGTCCCCCGTAATAACAGCGCACGTTTTGCCTTGCTTGGAATGTCTCCCGACATCGGTTGATAATACCAAAATTGTCGTTGAAATGGTCGCGGCCCCGGGGTCCCAAAGCAGTCAATAGGTTCATCTCGGTCGGTGGTCGTAGAACCCGGCTTCAGCCACGCCCAAAGGGATACAACAGCAACAGCAGTACAGCAATACCTTTTTTTTGGCAGTCACTCGTCATTATCTGGTGATATACGAACATAATAAATCGCCCATGGTGCTCACGATCTACGTCCGTCCCTCTCTCCTACATATATCCTCCATGTTGTCCGGCATCTCAATACGGACAGTATATGTCTTGCCTGGTTTTCATTTGTATGGGATGGCGTTTTAAGGGACGTACGTAAAAGTGCAATGAAGTGTACAAGCTATGATATAGTAGTATTCATGTGTTCTTAACCACAACACTATTATCGCTACTATACTCATACAGCAGTACTGACAGTAGATGCTGCCGTTCCAGTGCTGAATACCACTACCAAAGTATTACGAGATACCTGGTAAAAGGTAACCGTATGTAGTACATGATATGAAAAACGAGCGCCCAATAAATCTCTCGCCTGATGAATCCGAAAAAGTTGTTGACTTCTGACTTTATATGCATGAGGAGTGACGTTCCGGGAGACTTCTCCAAGTGACTTGTGACCTTGTGACCAGTTCTCTGTTGCTTGGTATCTGGTGCATAATATAATCATATTTGTAAACCATGCACACGTGTACTTGTCGCTGCTGTAGGTTCTTCGAGCAATACTTCTGTGAATTAATGTATGATGTGAGTGCCGTTACGTATAGAAGATGATGTTTGTGTCTTTGCGAAGAAATGTCATAGATAGCCTGCACCGCCGTTTATACGTACAAGGCATCGTAGACGAAGGTACAGCAGTAGCCTCCCGATCTCTAAGAGCAACACCGTTTTTCTTCCTTGGAACTGCTGCAGTCACGTATTAATAAAATGCTCTACCTGGTACTGTAGAACGCCCGCCGTCAACTATTACGGACTGCAGCACATCTGACGTGTCGAGAAAATGAGATTCTGGTAAAATTTTAGGTTTGTACAGAGGGCAGCATCAACACTACAGCCAGTAGCATGAAGGTGCATAGCAGCAGTACCTGGTAAGATATGCTGGTATATACTGTATTATACATATATCTACAGCAGTAGTAATTTGTAATGTGTAGCACTACGCGTTATAGAGCAGTGACTACAGACTACTGTAGTACCACAGCTGTCGTGCATTTAATCTATAAATAGTGTGGTGCATACCAGGTGCCCGGTACGTAGCTGGTAGCGGTGGACAGACGCGAGCTGCGGCTCTTCGTACCAGGGTTTCTGTGTGCAATGCTGCCAGGTACCTGGTATAAAATATCGTAGATAATGTACAGCAGTGGTATATTTCATTCGTCCTTAGCGGGTACCAGATACGTATACTGGTACTTCAGACGTACATCCATGCTTCAAATATGTGATACCAGGTAGGCGGTGGGGGTTCTGACTTCTCGACGTCTCGTTGATAGTTGTGAGTATGATCTTGGGGTCCTGTGAACTATTCCGCGACTGCTCATCGAGTGGTTTGTCCCCGACATGGGACTGACCGCACTTTGCCCAAAAAGGGTCAAGTTTGTTCTTCGACGGCCTTTTCGTGATCAATGTGAGAACACGGGCAACAGCAAGCAGTGTACATCATACCAAGTCGTAACGTGTGTGAGGTCATTGAGAAGACAAGTGCAATACGATAAGGAACTGGGTCGTAGAGCTCACGAGCCACGAGCACAGAGCACCAGGTACTGCTGCCTCAACTACAGAAACAACACCGTGTGTTTGTGTTCCGTGTTGCAAACAAGCACTATCAGGGCACTTCGCACAGATGTACGTACGTGCCTCGTATCATACAACAGCAGCACTGCTGCTGAACCATGGGTGGTAGCAGTGTACTGCTGCTGTACTGCTGTACCAGGTACAGGTAGATGATGCCAATAACAGGGTGCTGGTTGTGTTGCACGCTTTTGTTTTCTAGTACACATACGTACATTTCTTCTTCCCATTTATAAATCTTCGCCCTTCTTTTCTCTCTCCCCCCCTTACGAGTAGTCGTAACTCAGATTCAGGGTCACATAGCAGGCTCACCTCCCCCCTACTCGCTACGGCTCGTGCCTTCATGTTCTTCGTGAGAAGAACTCAGCCCTTTCTTCCCTCGTCAACTAGCGTCGAAATGCGCCCACCCACTCTACACACGCTCTCAGCAGTCGATTCCTTTTGGAGTTTCGAAAATAAAAAAATCATATCACGACCGGATTTGAAATGACGGAGTCAACTAAAAAATACCATCATTCGAGAGTATACGTCCCCGGTGGCTTGGTAGGTGGTCCGCGTGCCTATCAAGATCAATTTCGTGGGTTCAAATCTGACCGAGTGCATGCTCGTAGGGACTTTTTCTTGCATAAAGAAATTGATAAGCGGAAAGCGCGAGAGCGTGAGTTAGCTACATTCGATGAAAATCGGCGAGCAGTGGGAATGCTGAACCCTATGCGCGATAAAAATGAAGGCACGTACCGGGGGGGAGAAGGGACGACACCTGTGACCACGGCTTGTCCAGAAGATCGTCGAGGGTAAAACCTCCTACGAGTGGGCTGGAAAGTAAAAGTGATGATGAAAAAAAAAAAAAAAAAAAAAAAAAAAAAAATACCATACCACCAGACTACCCGGGCGGCCGGCTGTATTACCGTACGATGTAACTATTTGATATCACCACTGAAATACATTAGTCGGATCACTTCTACTTTCCAGGTCAATGGGCAGGGCTTTTCAAGGCACGGTGACCTTCTGGACACGTCGCTCGCTCGCATCATAAACTAGGCAATATGTACCTGGTAATACATATTACGGAGGGCCATAGCAAGCAGGACCAAATATTGTTAACAAAAATAGCGAAATATATAGGTTTTTGTGTGTACCGTAGGTCCTATTTAACATGGTCCCCCGTAATAGCAGGTACGTATTTATTTGTAGTCACAGATTTCTAGACCCCCCCCCCCCCCCCCCCCCCCCTGGACCATTACACCCCCGCGCTCGCCCCCAAGGTGCATGCCTTTCTTTTTATCGCGCAAAGGGTTCGGCCTTCCCATTGTTTCTATAAATAGTACAATATGTTTCGTTGTCTTCAGTCTGTAATCGCTGTCTTCCTGGCTTACATTTACCGGGGTCTCCTAGCAGACCTCATCCCTTCCCCCCTCCCTGCTCCGGCTATTGACTACGCCGCAGTCCACTGCTGCTGTATACCTCAAAACATCAATACAAACCAGGTAGCGTCCGTACAAGAGCAACTAATCGTCCAGGATTTTTCAATGCTACTAAGTTTGGTGGCCACTTGGTACTCAGTGTTCAAGCCCCAACGTACTTCTGTCTCTACTGACTGCGTATCTCTACTGTAGTACTTTCTGACTGTATCCGACTACCATGCTAAAGACTGGCCACAGAGCGCACAGGACACCTACTAATAAAACAAGTCGCACTGAGAAAGGCATGCCTATATTTGAGACATGCCAGCGACTAAGAAATCGCGACTTGGTCCGCCCCTTTCCACGTAAGAAGTGCATTTCTACTCGTACATGGGTGCTGGCTACTTCTACAAATATATATAAAATCATGTTCAATACCTGGCACAATGTAAGCGTGATTGGCATCTGGTATTGGGCTCTCAAGTACTCACCCCACAGACTGGCAACGTACCGGCCATATACGATACCTGGTGCGTCTATTAATAACATACTGACACTTGGTGAAGCTGCATCGCGGCGAACCAAAACCCGGGCATCTGGCGGGTCAAACCCGGACGGGAAAAAGACGTGGGAGGCTTGGGTGGACTTGAAATTCGCGGGTGTTTGGGTCGGCGGGTACCTCAAACTCCGGCGAGTTCGGGTAACCTGGCACCGGTGCATTTTATATGTCCACCATTCAGTACCCTTCACAAAATACCCGGGAACCTAAAACTTGAACCCGCTCGCGAGGGACGGTCACCTCTACTATCACTACAGACGCATTAAATGATGCGTACTGAATTGATGCCCTATCCAATGTATATGTACTGTGCGTAATATGTGTTTCCACATAATTCCGCCTTTTTCGCTTCTTGGCGCGATATTGTTTTTTGCATCATCGCTTTTATTCTTCAGCTCAACTCGTAGGAGGTTTTACCCTCAGCGATCTTCTGCACAAGCCGGTCACAGGTGTCGTATCCCCCCCCCCCCCGGTACGTGCCTTCATTTCTATCGCGCATAGGGTTCAGCATTCCCATTGCTCGTCGATTTTCATCGAATGTTGCTAACTCGCGCTTTCCGCTAGTCAAGATTTATGCAAGAAAAACTCCTCATGAGTACGCAATCGGTGAAACTCAATCTACGAGCGTGCACTCGGTGAGACTCGAACCTACGAAACTGATCTTCGTTGGCACGCGGATCATCTACCAAGCCACCGGGGACGCCGATGGACTATTGTTGAAATCGATGAAGTTTCGTATCGTACTGGCGCAGCAGTGGTAGATAACGATAGATAGCAGATAGAGTAGAAGGCGAGTACAATCGCACATTTTCTTATTTTTCGTTGCTGTGTAATTTCCTGGAGGTTTTCCTTTCCTTTCGTTTTGGCAAGTAAGATTTAGTTTGGGGCTCATTAGATACTTGTGGTGTCGGAACTAAGAGGGGAAACAACACCGGTGCCACTGAAGGGGTGCACACACCTTGATAGTGAATTGTTGTGGGAGTACGGCTGTTCGCGTTTTTAGGCTAGGAAGCACTTCCTGGTGGGGTCAAGGAGCGGGCGTAGACCCAACCCAACTCTTGACCCCAACACTATCACTAACCCCAACCCTAACCCTAACCCTGACCCTGACCCTGACCCTGACCCTAACCCGGGCCCAAAACCAACTAGAAATGGGCGAGAAACGCGGCTGCACCGCTTTTAGTCCTTTCGTATTATTCCGCGATCTGCGGCCGTCAACACATCCCTGAGCCACTCAGGGTGCGAAAATAGCTGCATCTGGAACGTTCGCGACCAAGATTCCTGACTACTGACTATGCATGCCATTTTAAACTGGGTTCTCAGAAGGTTTCCACCCATTTTTTTGCATGCATGCCTGCCCGCCCGCTATTTTGGTTTCAATGTGCAGTACTGGGCGTACGCCACCACGCTATGCCTCTCTTTGCTGTCTCTTCTACAACCTGTGGAGCTGTACAGGGCCCGCCAAGCCGAACGGAGAGCAACCACTCCGCAAGCGACGCAGTACGCGAGCAACTCAACATGATATTCTACGGGCAACTACTTGATTCATGCCTTTTTTATCACTCACGATGTTGATTTACACTAAAGCAGGAAACCGCGTTAGTATCGAATATGGGGCACTGTTTGACAATTGTAGTTCTCGTTTCGACATGCAACTATACGCACCAAGGCATTGACTAGCCCCCCCGCGGTGTTGCGCGCAAAGCAACAAGCACCGAAAGGCGTGCTGCCAGGCGCGTTGCGGTAGCAGCCACCCTAAGCCGAGGGCAAAACATTGAGATATATGCCCCAAAACCACATGACAATGCCACTTGACACCATGTTTTTGAACGCCTTCCCGACTACCAAAAGGCAGTGAGTGCCTTCGAGCAGTGCCAGGTATGGTATTCAAAGTTTCAAAAATCCCGAAAGTTACTTGAAAAAAGTGCGTTTAGACGCCCCCCGAGCTTCGAAAAGGCGTAAAAAGTTGCTTTGGAAAAAATCGACGGCAGCGAAAAAAAAAAACCCGAAACACTCTTTCCGCCTGCGCCGATCTTTTTTGCGGCGGGCGAAACTTAAGTTGCAGCAAGCCAAATATGGCTTCTGGCGGATGTCGCGGCCAACAGCAATTTCGATCCAAAATACAATGGATGCCCTGATACGCAACACGCATAGGGCACTACAGCAGTGCCCTCTGCGTGTACGAGATATAATGGTAGTTCAGTTTCCTGCTATACGATATCCCTAGATGACCGAAAACGGGATGTATATTGTCTCGAGTACCCGGGTTACCCTTACGTATGTTGTACTCAGAAAATTCGTTACCTTCGTCTAATACTCGGGTTACCCGCAGCGGGTTCGCGTTTGACTTTCGTATTTATCCGAGTACTCACTTGTGGCGGGCAGTTGCCGGGGTGAACCTCTATTAATAGCCCATCAAATATGACGTAGTTGAGAAAGTAACAAACGGGCGAGCTGGAATAAGGTGGGATGGCGTAGTTGAGAAAGTATGGAAGGATCTAGGGGGAAACCAAGAGATGATGTCCGCCGGGAAGTTTGGGAGGTACAAGGCAGAAGTAGAAGAAAGGATAGAAAGAAGGGAAAGGCTAGCGCTAAGAAACAAGGTGGAATCGGAAAAACACTTCGAGATATACGGGGGATAGAGGGAAGGAATAGGAATGAAAACGTATTTGAATGGCCCAATGGACTTCGCGAAAACGCTGAAACTGCACTTTCGTGTAGGGGACCTGGACCTGCCAGAAAGAAGAAAGAGGTACACCAGTAGCCGGGAAGAGGAAGAAGTAGACGCACAGATGTGCCCGTGTGGCAAAGCAATAGAGAGTAGAACTCACATAGTAGGAGAATGTGAAATATACAAGGAGGAACGGGATGTGTTGGAAGAGGAGATGAGGAAAATAGACGAATGTGCATGGAGGAGTTTGATACAATGAATAGCAGCGAGAAAACGATCGCTATCCTAGGAGATACATGGTGGCCACAGGAGGCCAAACAGGAAGGGGATAAGATTAGCAAAAAGTTTCTATGTAATTTATGGAAACAACGTAATGAGCGCCCAATTGTTGGAGGTGTCTCTATTAGGAGTAGGAACGGTGCTCCGTCTCGAAAGGGATGCGTGGTTAATGGTCAAATGACTAAGGCAAGCAACAAATGAGTACGCCCCCCCCCCCCCCCCCCCCCCCCCCCCCCCCCCCCCCCCCCCCCCCCCCCCCCCCCCCCCCCTCAGATAGATGGTGGCCACAGGCGGTCAGACAGGAAGGGGATAAGATTAGCAAAAAGTTTCTTTGTAATATATGGAAACAACGTAATGAGCGCCCAATTGTTGGATGTCTCTAGTAGGAGTAGGAACGATGCTCCGTCTCGAAAGGGATGCGTGGTCAATGGTCAAATGACTAAGGCAAGCAACAAATGAGTACGCCCCCCCCCCCCCCCCCCCCCCCCCCCCCCCCCCCCCCCCCCCCCACCCTCACCTCTGTGCCGAAGGCGAGATAGTGACCGTCTCCAGCCTTTGTGCTGAACTGGACGTTGTAGGACGGGGAGGCCTCTGGGCATGGGAAAGCGCCAGGACTCGCTAGACCCAAAATAAAGTCCACAGCTCGGTACCCGTGGTCGTACGAGTAGCACTTTTGCGCCCTCGGCAAACCTGCCCACCCAACAAGAGCACGCGAGAGGTAATGAGGATGGATGGTCGCCCCGTGAACAAAGTGGTTTGAAACATCGTATGTATACATCTTGGCAAATAGGATCGAAGACCAGATGGTATGCAATATCGGAATATTACGGAAATATCTAATATCGGCATCAAATGCTCGTGTCTAATACAGAGGGTGCCAGCTCTTAAGAAACTTTGTCGTAGAAAATTGAGAGTCGTTTTTTTTTCACGAGAAGTAAGAAACATGTCTGAAGAATCGGTGCTCAGGGTCGGGTGCGTATACTGCTGTATATAATTCTAAAGTAAAGAGATGCCATACGAAGAATACCAGGAAATGGCCAATACTTTTTCAACTGGCCTGTGCTCAATGGTGGGGACAAAATAAGAAATTGAGCCTCGACTATGACATAAACATTACGTTTGGACTTACAGCAGCAGCATCATTAGTATTACGTACAATTAATAAATTAATACTACTGTAGTATCGAACTTCAATGTATGTATCATTATTAATAGTATTACTATTAATAAATTGATAGTATCGAACTTCGAGTATGATCGTACATGTACGTAAAAAAGTCGAAATATTGCTGTACCGGTAAGATATATCGGAAGATGAAACCCCAGGTCTGGTCTCGAATATGAATTTATAGCAGTCGGATGTGTCATAATCGGTGATGAGAAACTCGATCGATAAATGCTCTTGCTTCCTGGAACAGCACTTTATACAGCCCGACCACACGTACTTGTATCGAGTACTTGACTCGGGGTATCATGTACAGCAGCAGTAGTGATGCATCATAGCACAACAGCTCTATTTGTAATTTTGACCGTAAGTGCAGCATCACTTGCAGCACTTGGTCGTATGAGTATGTAGCAGTCGCCATAATGGTTAACCAATCCGAACATCGTTTTCGTTTCTCTCACACTGCGCTCCGGGCCCTGGGTCTGTTTTCCTCGAAGTTTGAATCGGTGGCATTTTATACTCGCATACGAGTGAGAGGAATCTGGCTTTTTTAATGCATGTGAAACATCTACAGGTATCGGATATCCCTTTTACCACGCAAGCCCAGCAGCCATGCGAAACAAGCTGCTACTGCTACAAGCTCCCTTAGCAACCACAGGCACCGAAAGGTGCTCAACGCAACATCAGTCAGTGGTACCAAACCAGCAAGAGGACGTGCACGATACTTGTACAAGAACCATATGTACGAGCATCGGGCATACTCGCTGTCCGAGTACGTAGCACCCGCGTATACCAGTACATCAGCCTGCACAGGCTTCAGATTACATAGTACAGACAGAAGTCCAGGTTTCAAGCGGGCCGGCGCTCCATCGTACCGTCATGTTCGCAGAGAGGAATGCGAAGCAGGCCCAGCAGTCTCGCACCGCCCACCGCGAGAAGGCTTTCTTCAAGAAAGCTGCGTGTTGTAAGCGAAGGCCGACGAAGCCAAGTTCTATCATGTCCCATGAGGCATGGGCAGGAGCGTACTCTACCAACAAGTCTAAAATGGGCATATTTTCAAATCTTCAGATTGCCGCCGAAGCACGGCAGTCGATGTTTTCGGGAAAATAATCGCACCTTTCTGCCGAAACATGATGCTTAAAAGACTCTCCTCAATATCCTCTTGTGTTTGACCTTCTTCCCCGGTCACGCCCACAGGCTGGTTGCTCCTGATCGACCTCTTCTACCGACAAGTCGCAAGGAACACGGTTTTTGAAAATAATAAGCACGCCTCGATGGGAAGCGGGGTGGAAATGGAAACCCTCGAACATCACCGGATTATAATTGGAACCATGAACCATGATCATTATTCATTTTTCAGTTCTCACATCCATTCAAGACGCACGACACACGACACCGCAATCGCGAGCCCTTGTGCACTCAGCGCTCAGTTGCTCTGGAGACGGAGAGCTGTGAAGGCTTTTGATTCAACACGCAAGTTTGCCTTTCGAGAGCGCGCGCTGGTCCGCTGTTTGTTCTTCACTTGGTGAGTGCTCGGGGGAAGAACTTTATTTGTCAGCCTCAGACATACACCACTTGTGGGGAGAGTTGTGTTGCGAGCGCGCTGGATGGAAAGCGCCGACGCTCATCAGGCTTGGTGGAGGCTAAGCGAAGAGACGGCTTCCTGTCGCGGAAGAAGTTTGGAGGGACACTGAGTGTTGGATGCGCTGCCCTCCAAGCTGCGTCGGATTCGGGCGGTGTTTCGGGATGATTACCTCGGTGCAACAATTCGCTACAACAGCTCGGCAGAGCGCTGCAGTAGGATCATGACATCATGACGCAACGAGCCATATTGAGTTCTGCCATGATCGCAAACCCCCTCTCTAGCTGGCCTGTCCATGAGCCGCCCGGCCACCCCACCCACCCTAGCTGCGGTGCCTGGTCTTTTGCTTGCGCCTTTTCCAGGAAGGTTTTTTTTGCCACAGGCCGCGCGCAGGATGCTCCGCAGTACGGCTCTGAGGCGGCGCTTCTTGCTGACGCTGGCAACGCTTTGCACAGCAGCAGACATAGCAGGCGCGATCGAGTGGAGCTCGACAACGTCTTCTTCTTCGACATCGGACTTGCTCCACACCGCCGCTGTCGGGGACATAATAACTGTAAGATCCCAGTTTCACGAACCTCACAGCTTGACGTTTCAAAGGAAAGCTGCCTCCCTCACAGCAGCGGGCAGTATAGCAGCCGCAGGAGGGGCCTGGCACGGGTTGCTTCGTGTTATTTGTACCGCTCTATTGTTACAAAATAAAAATATAGCGATATTTAGTAGTCACTCAAGTAGACCCACGTCTAGACTATTTATAGTAGTTAGAGTACTGGCAGAGAGTCGTTCCTGTTTTCGTCGATAATCCATTCAATACTGCTGTGTACCCTTTCGACTCTCATGAGTACTGGTTCTGATACGAATACCAGCCAGAGCAAGCACCCTGTACGCTTCTTGGACTGAATTGCGAATGTTTTGCTACAAGGCCACTCACAGAAAGGAGAGGGGAGAGATGGCTGTAAAGCTCCCCTCCTGTTATTTCTGATTTCTGGCCTCTGTATGGCCTCTTGTGGCCAAAGACGAAGGAAACACAGGTTTTGTACTACCAGGTACATGGCATGAAAAGTGCTGTCTCTGTTTTACACCCAGGTATACCCTTGTACCTGGTACGCACGTGGTACCTGGTACCTGGTTGGCTTTTACTGCTGTAGTTGATACCAGGTAACTCCTGCATACCAGGCACCAGGTAGCGCTCTCACTTTTGTCGTCCTGTTTAGCTCTGCGCAGAAGGCTGCGTGCGTTTCGTGAGTGCGTACTCGCTCGGTCGCTCGAGTTATTCCTGTTGCGCAGTTTTCAGTATAGGTACACAGCAGCAGTACACCAGTCCGGCAGTACGAGGCCGCAGCACTTGAGAATTTGGAAGTTATTAATTTCAGGCTCGAGTTTTGGACGACGATAACAATTTAGCCGTGTTATACTGAAGTGAGAGTTGGACACACCCCGACACACCCCGCCTAGCATGAATTTGGAGCCTGACCGCTTGTGTCTGCATCAGCAGACATGCGGTAGATGGCGGACGTCGACGGACGACAGATAACAGCAGTCCTTTCTCGTACTCGTAGTTACCAGATGTAACCTTTCGGTACCGGTACTGCATACCGCATACCCCAGTTACGTATCACAACTGCATTGTTTTCGAGATACCTCTATTATTCCAGGTATCATAGTCATCTACACCAGTAGGCACGACTGCGAACTGCTCTTACTTCGTACCTCAGATGTTCGACGTACCAGGGTATTTGATTGGTTGTATAATAGCAATTGTCGGTACAAGTATCACTGGGAGACCCTGTAACTTGTCTGGCTTCTGTAGTTCTTTTTTCCGTACCCGATACGTTTGTCAGCACAAATCGATATAATAGTTATTAATACTTCATTTGCGATACTATATACCTGGTTTACAGTTTAGTACCAGGATACCTGGTGCATTTTACGACTACATGCAGCAGTACCAGGATACCAGTACCAAGTATGCACACTCGCTGTCTCGTACCAGGTACATAATATCTATATATGCGAACGAACAACGAGAGCAGTAAGGTGACCACAGAGCTTGGATATTTTCACGTGCGGGTATTAATGGGATGAAGAAGGCCCAGCCCAAAGACATGAGGACTCAGCCCGCAGAGTGGATGTGCTGGATGCTGGATGTCGATGGGTGAAAATAACGGATTAATATGAAGAGCACTACATACCACACACAGCCCCAACACTTACAGTTAGATATTTCTTGCTTGCTGGTTTTTGGTCAACGAGTTCTGTAATGCGACTATTAATAGACTAATACTCGTTATAACCCAAATGCTAGTATAGTAGAGCTGCGAGTCGGCACGATTTCAGGATTTATTATTAATCGGCTGGTGACGCTAGCCATCTAACTGACTTAAGTCGGCAAGTCGGCTGGCGAAGCCAGCTGATGGCCAGTTGATGGCCAGCCGATGGCTGATCTAGGTGAGGTCAGCCCTCCCCGGTCAAGGGGGCACCGCCCAAAAAAGAACCAATGCACTCCGCATTCAACAATTCTTCTTAAGTAATGTTCAGACATACTATCAATAGTAGTATGGAAACCCGATACTTGTGGATAGTAGGTACGAGTACGCCCGCTACACTATTAATACAATTTTTAGTCCGACTACAACTACTGTACTAAAGCAGTTGGTGACTTGAGTCGTGCTGACTATGTCACCATATAATTTGTATTTCTCTACGTAGGATTGAAGAATCGGCACGGGACACTGGTTGTGTTGGATGTCGACGGGTAGAAAGAACGGTGTAATGTGAAGAACACACACAGCTCTATTAATAGCTGTGGGGACGTAGAAGACAAACGCTACTCGTAACGAAAGATGCAGTACGATTGTAGGAAACCGCGGTTCGACTCCTCTCGCTGCTGTCACGTACAGTATAGTACCGGAGAATCCTGAAATCTGGCTCAGGCTGGCTTTCTGATTCTGGACGCGCGCGAAAGCACACTTTATTATGTTGCGTTTTTTTTTTATTTTGGCAACCGAGAAGACGTTTTCTGTAGTATTTATTAATAGTGCACAATTATTGATGCCTTGGGCCCACAGGTCAGCTTCAGGAGGCGGGTAACTTTTTTAAGGTTTACGCACTGACTACGTGAGTCGGCTGAGAGCTTTCCGATTTTTTTCAAATTTTCAAGCTGACGCGATTTTGGGACCAAATTCCTTTAATCAGTCCTTCAATCAGCCAGTTTGATATTTCTGATAATTTTCGGATTTTAGTAGAATTGTCCAGGCCAAGGTATTAAACCTGATACATAATAGGGGAAAAAGGGCCTTGTCGCGCCCTAAAAGACCGGTCTTGTTTTTGCTCGTATATACCATACAACCCGCAAGATAACACACCCCCTGGGACGAACTTCAAACCCGATTTCCTCCAAAACATGGGCGGCACACACAACGAAAATGGTGGCGTTGGAAAGATTTCGTCGAAGAGGTTGCATTGACGCATCACTGGTCGTACTCGGTACGCCCCTTCCGTTGTCGAGACACCCAGCTTTGAAATTATTGCGAGAGGGTGTGATATCTTATCACCATAGTGTGATAAGGTAACTCTCGTGAGACCAGAGACCACGACCTCAACGGCAGTGATTCGTGTGGTATTTGGTCCTTATCCCACGGCGGTACAAATGGGCGAGCTATAATATCTTTGCCTGACAGGGTGAGGGTTCAGCCCCTAACGGTGTGAGCGCGCAGCAGTACAATCCCTGTGTTTCTTTGCCCACTAAACACAAAAATAACGTACAGCCTACAACATCAAATATTATTGAAACCGAGATTTGGTCAAAATCAGCCATTCACAATCCCTTCAGATTATTCACCACTCCGCGCTGTTTGACTGGTGCCTTGCTCCCCACTGAAGCCTCTACAAATGGCACACCACGTCCCGAGGAGCTCAAGGAATTCACGATATGGTCCGATTTGTTGGCCTTTTTTGCGTCAGAATTGGAGAAATTCGACGCGCACCACGGCACGGCCACGCAGTTCTGTGCATTGCAGAGCCGCTACGTACGTAAGCTCCAGCAAACACGCCGCCAGTTTGCACGGTGGCTACAGCCGCGGTGGAAAACGTTGACGAAATCGCCCAAGATTGACCGTGTGCCCGTGTATACAGGCAGGGAAGGTATCCCAGGGTTGATCGATATCGGGACTAATGCCACCGACGCCGCAATCGGCTGGAAACGTACGTACCCCCGAAAACTAGGTAATGTACACAAAAAAACACTGAGCTTTAAAATTGGAGAACGAGAACATGAAAAACGTCACATCGTTGAGTTGAAACTATTGATACATGGAACAGTCATTGGTACGAGTACTGCTCATGGCTGCAACAGTAGTAGTGAAAACCAAACTTGGCGACAGCAGTATAAGAAAGAAAATATCCAACGAGCAGGAACCACATTTTCAAATTTACTGCTGTCGCAGTGGATAGAGGTCACGAAGATTGCTGCCGCTTTGCCACACTGCCTGTAGTGAGAGCACCAAAGAGTCCATTGCAGGGTGGTACATTTCCGGATTTAGATGTGAGGCTAACGTTTGAGCAGACTTACGGAATTGTCCCACCAAAAAGGAGTGGTGGTGCTTCCAAGTGGATCTGTGGCGACTGCAGGGCCAAAGAAACAGTTTTTAACAACACATGTGACAAGTATTAATAGCACCATGGTGCGCCTGCGTTTGCAGTTTGCAGCACATTTATGATACCGGCGCATTTTTTTTGTAAGTTCGGTTTTAGGACCGCAGTCCAGTCCCAAGACGAGACTGCAGTCCTGAAAAGAATAACTTGTCGTTGGCCAACCAAAGCAGTGTGTGTGTGTGTTTTTTTTTTTCACATTAAACCGTTCTTCTACTCGTCGACATCCAGTGGACGATGCCCATTTGTTCATGTGTGCTCGTCACTTTGTCCCTCCTACCAGACTTACTGTATGTGTGTGTTCGTTCTTTCTACCCGTCGACATCCAGCACAACCAATGTCCGTGCCGATTCTTTAATCCTAGAGAGATACAAGTTCTGTGGTCACAAGTAGTATATGCCATGGATACAAACTTCCTTCATGAGAGCAAATGAGAGCGTTTCCGGCCCTCGACTGCTGTCTGGCTGCGACCGAATTCGGAACCATGTGTGTGTGTGTATTCTTCACATGAAACCGTTCTTTCTACCGGTCGACATCCAGTACAAGTTCTGTGGTCACGACACTACGCCATAGAGATAAACCATACCTGGTATATGACAAGGGACTAAATTCCTATATTTTGCTTGAAATCCGTGTTACGAAGATTGTCCTCTGGAGATCAAAACATTGAGCCCCCGCCACGTAGCGAGCGCGAAAGGGCACGTAGCGGGGCTGCAACCTGCCTACAGACTGGGCTGTATACATCTCATCGTGTGAGTGAAGAAATGGCTTGATCGGCCACGAACAGCCTTGTTGCAAAGGCCGTCCAAGATCCCTCGAGAGTTGTTGCATCGAAAAAACAGACCTGGGCTATTCACTTCATACTGAAATTGTATAATCGGAGGTTCTCTTGCCGGAGTTCATCTATAATATGTACCTGGTACCTGGCGTATATGTGTACTTGATTCCAGGAAAGTAGATATTTCCTGTTTTTTTCCCGTATATACTTCGCTGATACATATTCATATATGCCCTCTGGTGTATTCTTCGATCCGATTGTTTTTTTTTCTTTATTTTTCGATCTTTCTCTGTTTGAACGCATGCTAGAATGCGTAAGTCGTGCCTGTCGTATCTAGTATAATGACAAGGCATTGCAGTGTCTACTTCGGTTGCTATACGTGAAGTTGGTGCTACTATTAATAGCTGTAGTCAATGTGCAAGCAGCTTTTAAGAGTATCTCTGACAGATGTGTCGTAGTTTTATGACCAACTTGTATTGATTGAAGAATCCGCACGGACACTGGGTGTTGGGTGTGCCGGATGTCGACGGGTAGAAAGAACGGTTTCATGTGAAGAAGACACTAGCATCACGCTCTTCACTGCTCACTGCTCATGTTGTTGTCCGTTGTTAGGGTTGTGCTCTTTTGAAAAAACTCAACTAAAAAGCTATCAAGACGACGTAGTTTGAAGGAAGAATGCCTGGTAAGGCGTTTCGTACTGCAACCAAGGAAGTATTAATAGTCTTATCTGCTCCCGCCAAAGTATGAACTGTGAGCGCTTGCTACGCGCTCCAGAGTGCATGGATCGCGCCCAGACCTCGACGCATGTGTCCGGACGGGCTTTCCGCCTTAGGTACGTAGCGTTTTGCCGAAAAGTGCTGGTACGAAGAGATATGTTGAAAAAAAAGACAAGAAATATCACAAATGAGTATAAATATACTGCGATGGCATTGGAGATCGTATCGGATGTTTCGACACATCGGTTTATCAATGTTTCGATATATCTTATCGAGCGTGTTTTGCCCTTCACACCCTGTCATCCCCTTGTTTTTTATATAGATATTGGACTAATAAAGCTTCAATTTGATGATAATGACGATGTTCTTACATTATCCTGTAGGTGAGTTCCCTGAAATCCTGCCTGTGGTAACAAAGGCAGGCTGTAGCAAAAGCGCATCTCGATGGGAAAAGACAAAAATCTGCCAGGTACCAGATATCGAAATCGTACTACAGGTAATTATGTTTTGGTTTCGGTATTGTGTCGAAGTCGATATCCAACACCGTTCATATTCATAGTTGATCCAAGGCTCCCCTCTGGGGCATGCCTAGGGGAGTGGCGCATGAACGAATTGAGAACCATTCAGCATGCATACGATACAAATATTACGACGTTATGAAATATCTGCATATTACTGGACATGTACACATGTACTGCTGTAGATCCTTTTATTAATAGAACTGCTGGCCTATATCCTTGACAAGGAATAACATATAGAATCCGCGCGTTCGGTTTATTACAATACTTGTAAACTTCGGTAAAGATGGAATATAGACGAGACGTATTACGCAGCTTGCAGAAGTTGAGTATCAACTATTTAATCAGCAGCTTGCAAAAGTTGAGTATCAACTATTTAATCAGCGGAACTCACAGCTGACGTATTTCAAAATTTATAATAACTGCCCCTCCATTTTTGGGGACAAAATATTAATGGAAGTGGTGTGAAACTGTTGCTATGTATGGACTGAATCAGTTTTTTTTAATGTTTTTCCAAACAATGTACCATATTTATCAGTACCTAGTATGTTGAATACATACCCTTGTTGTGGTGCTCACTGCGAAGAAAGCCTCTCCCGCAAAAAATGTGGATAGCTTACGAAAAAAGACATCTTTAAGCACTCCACGCGTGACACACGGCACACAGCAGGACAGTAGTGCGATAACATTATCAGAAATAGGAATTGGTGCACCGAAGGAGCCGGAAATCTCGACCACACTCGACTGCCCACAAAAATCGCACTGCAGCAGCAGCAGCAGCAGCAGCAGCAGCAGCAGCAGCAGCAGCAGCAGCAGCGTTGTTGTCCATGTGGCAGCATGCACGTATCACACAACATAGACCCCCAGCTCGACAGATCGCAGCGTCTGATAAAATAGCAACTGCAGAGTGAAAAGCCACAGCAATACAGCTCGGACGAATGACCGCACACGCGTGATATTGCTTCATGCCCTGCTGGCCGGCGGCAGACTCGTATAGCGAACAGACGGGAAACTGAAACAACGATGTTTTTGGAAATTGTAGTTGGCGGTGCTGTACCAGTGTACCAGGCAAGGGTACCCCAGCTCTACAGATCGCAGGGTCCGATAAAATAGCAACAACAGAGTGAAAACCCACAGCAATACAGCCCGGACGAATTACCGCACACGCGTGATATTGCTTCATGCCCTGTTGGCCGGCGGCAGGGTCGTATTGCGAACAGACGGCAAACTGAAACAACGATGTTTTTGGCAAATTCTAATTGGCGGTGCTGTACCAGTGTACCAGGCAAGAGTAGCATAGCATAGCAGCATACCTCTCCAGGGATGCCCTAGCATATTACGCCCCCCCCCCCGCTTTGCGCGTGAAGTAGGGCGCGAGGCTAATGGGATGGATGGACGGCGGATGCTGCTCGTCGCCATTGTTGTACTCCGTAGCGTGGGAGGCAGGGCGATTTTTAGACCTGCGCGCGCCTTAACTGCCTTGAACCTCACTCTTCCTGAATGTCTTTTACGGCTGCCCGTTTCCGGCACAAAATACATCCAGGAATAAGTTAAAGGCGGCGGAGCCGCGCGGTGGTCTGAAAAACCATCCTGTCCCCCATGATGAACAGTGCAATGGTAACGAGTAGCAGCCGTGGGCTGTTCCTCCCATTGAACGACCCCCCCAGTGAACGAGGGCACGCCGGGTCCCACAGCGGCGATATCGATCTGCGGCAACGACAAAGCCGAGGACCAGCAAACGGACGCGGTGGAGCGGCGCGGTCTGCGGTATCGCCCACAGCGACCGCAACGAGATAGATGAACGTGAACAGCACGACGGACGACTGACTCCCTGTCAACATTCCCCGACAGCCAGTCCTCTTTTCACCACCTTCGACAGTGAGTTGTTCTGTCCAGCCGCAGGCAGCCACACTGCTGGTGCCGCCAGCTGCTGAGGAGAACTCGCTCTCGACGGTGGGGAAAGAGGACTAGGCTTGTCGTTGAATGTGTGTCCACTGGGAGTTGCCCGTCGCGCTGTTAAATTTCGCTGCCCGTTACCACGGGCGTCGGGTTGGTCTTTGACACCGACCGCGCTGCCTCACATTGCGAAATAATTGAATACAACCATCATTAATAATAATCCTTATTATCACTTCGTTCATAGTCCATACCCTCATGCCAGGTATTCGTATGGGCACGACCAGAGAGCTCCCCGAGCCGTGTCACGTAATGAAATATATATGATGACATCGAGTGCCAGTACGAGGTAAATAGTTTTGCCGTAGTATCTCATGTTGTGATATCATAAGATACCTTGTATATGATAATTTCATGTGTGAATACTCTAGGGAAGTTGGAAATTTGGATTTTTGGAAAAAATCTCTCCCCACAGAAACACGATTCAGGTTCAAGAAAGTGTGTTCCTAAAGTACAGCGGTTGTGGTCTTCGGAAGTCGCCTATGGGAAATGGATTGGCCTCCCAAGCAACTCAACACCGGGCACAAAAGTTCTGGACTGGGGACTACTACCCGAGTTTCCGGTAGGATCTTCCCGAGATCGCGCTCGTTGTTGGCGGGTTCGGAAGCACATGCTGCTGGGATTAACCCTTTTATCATCGCAGCCCCGTTTTTGGGACAAACTACTTGGAATTTGACTGGTTTTATCCGCAAAACGGGACTGCGGTCCCTGAAAGGATTTAGGTACGGGCGTAGAGCCAACCCCGCCACTAACCCTAACCCTAACTCTATTAACGTTGACTCGGACCCAAAACGGCCCAATAACTGGCTAGAAACGCGGCTACGCCGCTTCCGTTTTTTGTTTTTTATTTCCGAACCCGCGGACCACGATTTCCCCGTTCACCGTTCACACTACAGAGTAGTAGTGACGTAAAATTCCCGAAATCTTCCCGGAACTTTCCTCCAACCACTTAGTGAATGCTATCTGTCGAGACTCGTGTACATGCAATACCAGGTACCAAGTATATGGTACCCTGGAATGGTACAAGACGCATCGCAGCATTGTGTATGCCCCTGTAATTGGCGTAGGTTTTATTACAGTAGTACGGTGGTGTTGGCCTATGAATAGTCAGTGTGCACATACGTAGCGTACGTGCAAATATTCTGGACCCAAACAAACCTCTTATTTTCTGTACAACATGCTATTCTACCTACTATTACCACCAAACTACTAGTTTTCAGTGCGGAACACTCGGGCCCTGCATACGCCCTTGACAGCGCACGTTTTGCGTTGCTTGACGTGTCTTCAACAATAACATCTTTGTATAGGATTGTGTAGGAGCAGCGAGAGCGCCCAGCACCACGGTTAGCGGTATGTTTCCGCTTGTACCGTAAGACTCCTTACCGTGTAACTCGGACACCAAATTTGGAGCATCCCCCAATCACCCAGAAGACTGAGTTGGTTGCTGTGAGCGTCATTTTTCATTGTCAGTGTTCCCTTGTGAAGTCTCGAGAGGGTTCCAAGCCTTCTGAGGCCCATCGGTGGCGGTCGAAAACAATGACGTGTTTGATTTCTTTAATCGCCCACGAAGTATGAAGCGTGTCAGCGCGCAGTAGTACGTACAAATAACATCATGCTACAAGTACGAACGCCCGCCCGCGTCGTCGTGTATCGTACGTCGTGCATCTCTTTGGTCCGTTGTTTCTGTGTCTACACGTATTCAGCCCGGTTCAGTTTGGCCGATGCCATACTCGTATTTTTTAGGTCGTCCCCTTTCTGAACCCAACCCTGAGTCCCCTTCATAACCGCAGCCCTGAGACCCTTTTCTACACCCTGATGGTTAATGACGCTTTTGTTTTGGTTTGATGCCGCAGATTGTTATTGAGCCGGGCGCGAGAGCGAGCATCGATTTCACGTCGGAGGACACGTCGGACCACTTCGCGGTCTCCTACAGGCAGTGCTCTTCGCAAGCATCACAGCCGCTTCAGATTCAGTACGCGGGTAAACTCAATTACACCCCGTTCATCGGCGGCTGTATATACGTGAGTCTTGCTGGCCTGCGCCAGGACATGGGTTTCCATGCAGTGTGGATGCTTGCTTTCCTCTTTTTTTTTTCTCTGTCTCGTTTCCTATCTCCGCCCTTCTTTTTTTGTATTTACAGTCCGGTAGTTTTGGCTTTTAGTGTATATCGACTGCTGCTATGTTGCTTCGTACTAGTATATACGAGGCTGAGGCAGAACGCATCGACGCTCGCAAGGAAACGTCTGCTCGGGACTATGTTTGGGGGATGGGTGGCATGGAAGAAGCGGGAAGCCGTGGTCTTTGTGATGTAAATGCGTATCATACTTGACTATCCTACGAGTATCAGGTGGTGCAGCTGTGGTTGTATGATATTTGGTGGATGGTCAATGTTGCGCTGCTTGGTTGCTGAACAAGTGCTTCTCGCCGGTTGTTTGCGGGATGCGATTTCCACCAGCTGCGCACCAGTCAGATATGTGTTTTTGTACGGTGTACATCCTACCAGGCATCTTGCTTACAGTTAGAGGTGAGGCCCTGCGCAAGAAGAAGCAGCCGTGTGCGTGTTTAGTAAGTTGCTGCTGTCTGACTCTTGTTTTCGCCGCTGTTTTTATCAACGAGACGAACGAGGCGAAGACGCCCTTCCCACTCCCCTCCTCTCGTCGGCTCTCCTCTTCTCCTTTCTCCTCTCGTTTCGTGTACTCCCGTATTCCCCTATCCCCCTTCTCTCTCACGTGCTCTCCTCCCCCCCCCGCCTCTTCTGTCCTGTCCCCACTTTTCTTTACTACCCTCCTCTCTTGTTCTCTCTCCTCCTCTGTTCCCCTCCCCTCTTCTCTCGTGTCGTCCTATGGTCTACCTTATCCTCCCACCCCCCACTCTTCTCATATTCTCGGTTGTTCTCCTCTCGTATCTCCCTCCATCTCTGGTGTCCTCAGGCAGAGAATGAGAAGGCCGGGTTAGGGGCTGCCGGATGCACGTTTTGGCAGTACAATCCCGCTGAGACATACCAAACGACCGGACTGACGTCGGAGGACTCGATCCCGCTCGAACCTGGACGCGTCCGGTTCGAAAACCAAGGTATGGTACGAAACACTACTGTACGCACTGTTAAAAAAAAAAAGCACGCTGCTCCTCGATCTGGACCTTCTGGTGTTCCTCAATGTTTACTCTATATTTTGTAGTTTTTTAGGAAGTGCGGTGAGCTTGAGCTTTACCAGGTATTTTTAATAATCCACCGGAGGATGAAAAAAAAAAACACACACAAACAATCAAACAGGAAGAGTTTGGCTGTTTGTTGTTAAGCTATCACGGAGGGTATGTATGCCGGCGCCCCCGGTGATACAGCGGTTAGACCTCGTGACCAGTATCGCCAAGGTCATGCCTTCGAGTCCAATCCAAGGCGGATTTTTTTTTGTGAAAAAAAAAATGGCAGAAAGCTCCAGCGTTGAGCTCGCAAGATTCTACGCGAGTCGACGAGGGGAGAAAATGCTGAATTCTTCCCGCAATAAAAATGAAGGGAGGCATGCACCGTAGCGGGGAGGGGGGGGGGGCGCCCGTTATGTGACCCCGGATTTAATTGCTTCGGGGAGGGAGCGGGAGAGTAGGGCGAGGAAAATAAATGGCATGAAGAAAGAATAGAAGAATCGTATTCAGAAGCCACGATGGGCCCAAGACTATGTACCCGCCTATGTTTACCATGTTTGATTCTTGTTTCTATGAGGCATGTATTATTATGTTTTCCTGTAATAGTGCTGTTGTGGTCCGACAAACTGCAGTGCGGCTCCACATCCCCAAACGGAGACTTGGCCATCGTCTTCTCTCCTTCTCTTGTTCGTTGGAATTGCGCTGGAGCCCCCTGTGCCGAAAGCATGCTCTTGTTGTACACGGCCTGCGCTCAAAACGTCTAATTTAGTCTCCACGACTGCTGTGTACCGAAGCTGACTGCTGTGGGCTTTGTTGGAGCCCTGAAAACGACTGAAGTCATCGTAGTACCGAAACCGTGGCCATCCTTTCGGAATTTCGGTTGTGGTCATATAGATGCTGTACCGTATGTAACTGCTGCGTGCGGCTTGTGGGCTCGATGTTTTACGACTTGGCTCAGGTTCGACAAAATGGTTGATGCCGGCAGTTCTTCCTAACTCTTACTATCCACAACACACTTTTTTTTCCCGAGAAACTTTTCATGGCGGTCGGGGTTATGGTAGGGCTAGGGTGTGAAGTCAGGTGTATTTCAACATTGCCGCAGTTGGATTAATGTCTGTTCAGCCCCCTGTTGGCTATGCCTCGCGAAAACGACGAATCGCGTGTTTCACTGAAATATCGATTTGCTCGGCCACCAATACGTTAATGCTCGAGGTCTATATTGCTGCACCCTGTTCAGCCCCATAAGTCTTATACGTCAGTTTATACGTCAATACAGAAGCATTTCAACCGGGGGAGCGCAGACGCATACATATGAAGAGAAAAATAGTGTACGTATGGCCTCTATTAGGCGTTTCGTAGATGGAAAACTAGGGGTTTTCCCAGCGAGGCACGAGCTCGGCTTCTAGTCTCCGCGTGCATATGCCTCGCGAAGATGACGAATTGCGTCTTTCACTGAAATATCGATTTGCTCGGCCACCAATATATGAATGCTCGAGATCTATGTTGCTGCACCCACGGCCGCTTGTTTCATCTCGATTCAGGCACATGTTGACTTCGACTTGTTGTTCACGCAGCTGACTTGTAACCTCTCGTCATGCCATCCACGCGCGATGTTTTTGCTATATATGTTGAGCTTTTGTACTACTGTAGGACGGGAGACCATAGTTATCAGGACCCATCATATACACAAAAACCTATATATTCCAGTATTTTTACTAGGCATATTCGGTCTTGATTACTATGTTTCCCCGTACTCGTTACCGATAGTATATTATATAGAGCACCTTACAGCGGACCACGCTGAACGGAAATGTAAGGACCGTTCGGGTGTACACGTGAAATCCAAATGGTGCCTATTTTTCCGTCCAGAGAGGTATAGCGCACCAGGTGTCGAACATGAAGCCGGTGTGGGAGACAAAGCAAGGAATACCTGCTGGCTAAGTTTGCAGTTGCTCGCGAAAACAAGGGATACCTGCTCGCTAAGCTTGCAGTTAACCTGCATGCAATCCCTCGGAATGAGGCGAGGATTTTCAGGACCGTAGTCCGGTTTTGAGGACAAATTACTTAGAATTTGCCTTGTTTGTCCCCAATACGGGACTGCAGCCGTGAACGGGTTGGTACGAGTAGAAGGGGTGACCCCTGCGACGACGGCCTTTTGGCCAAAGCTTGAAGCATGTCGTTGAGCTCGAGGGGACAAGTGTGGACAAAAAGGAAACAATGACGTATAGCCCCAGCAAGTCTAAAAGAGCACGGGGTAGTTGACGCCAGCTATCTACCAATCACATAGCTGTATTAACGCGAGCCACGCCAGCTATCCACCAATCACATCGCTGTATTATCGCGAAATCACGCCGCACACTAACAGGACAAGACAGACACAGCTCGCAGCTCCCACACCCGCAGTCACGCGACGATTGACCTTCGATCTCGACATATATTCAACCCACGGTGAACGCTCTTCCTATCGGGCAAGGCCAATGAGTATACATGATGGCCTCGAAGTTATCATTCAAATCCGTGGTCTAGGGGGCGGGAAGTTGGCCGCGGCGTCCTACGCTCGTCGTCCAAACATTCAAAAAGTTCTATTTTGTGCCAACGCAGAGGGATCGAGAGCTTTTGCCGTCTGTTTTCTACACACCAGCTGCTACATGTGCTTCTATCAGACGCCTGACCCACCCACGCCCCGCCACGCCACATATCACCGACCAAGATGTGAACACTGTATACATAACACTATTTTTAGCGTGGGTCGGAGACCCTAACCAGCTCGCTTCGTTCAGAGTTGATGGCGGAGTCGTTGGGTTTGTCGATCGCTGTCAAACCTGAAAAATGGTTTATTTGTTGCCACCCGAGAGGGGTCGAGATTTTTAGTCGTCTGTTTTCCACAGACCAGCGCCAAAATATATTCTTCTATCAGGCCGTTTTCTATGCGGTTCGATTTTTGAGCTTCAGATTTTGACCCGATCGCATTTTCAGATGTGAACTTGGCGAATCGAAACAGTCTTCCTATGTGTCTGCAGAGATTCGAGCAAACGCCGAGACCAACTGCTGTTGTGGTTTGGCGCCGCGAAGAGACGCGCTGGGTGCGCTGCCCTGCGCGTAGGACCCAAGCGTCCGAGCCTAGGCTGACTGCCTCTGGTCTGGCGGCGAAGAGACGTGCCGAGTGCGCTAGAGTCAACCTGTCTTGGTATTTTGTGTTTCATAATGTAACTGACTGCTGCTGCTGCTGTACAGCAGTGTAGTCTACGAGTACGTATCCACGGAGAGGTGCCCGCCCAGTGCGGTTCTCTTGGTTTCTGGGCCCGAGCCCGCGCCAGCCGACTGCCTGCCGTCTGGCCACGGAGGGACGCCCCGCCCGCTGACCGCGCGTCGGGCGCGAAGCAACGTCGCTATTCAGCTGTGTCACCATCTAACTCATCGATCGTTCTTCTGCCGTTTGCTGTCGTGGATAGCATCTTGAATTTAGAGAGCATGCCATTTTTCGATTTGAAAATCTGATGACCCAAGTCATCACAAAATCCGACGACTTGGGTCATCGGATCCTCAAATCGAAAATTTTCCGGTGGGATTCGCTTATTTGGACTGCGTAAGCAGGGTCAATCATTTTTGAGATGGGAAAATATTAATCTGAAGCTCGAAATCGAACCGCATAGGAAACAGCCTCAGACGCCTGGGCGGTCCACGCCACATATCACCGACCGAGGCGTGGGCAGTACTGTGTGACACTAGGGTGACCCTAATCAGCACGTTCCGTTCAGATTTCATGACGGAGTCGTGGGTTTTGTCGACGGATGCCTGCCGACGATTCTCAAGACAACTGCACTCAGTCTGCAGAGCCTGCCGTAACAGGGGTTTCATATACCTTGCGCCGCGCAAAATTTATTAAGGTCCGCCATAGCTGTCCCGCGACGTGTACAAAACCCTCCGATATTTTTGATTCACTCTGGCTCGTAGTGTCGATGACCACCCTTTACTTGTGTGTGTCTGTGTCTGTGTCTCCCATGACACGATGGAGGCCCAGTACAGACAGTGCAAGTATCATCTGCTGCTGCAGGTGTGCGGAATGTTGGGTAGAAAGAACGGCTTCGAGTGAAGACCACTCCACACGTATCGCGTTGCTGTTGATTTTTTGGGGAGCCGCTCGTAGCCTTCCTAAGCAAAGGGGCACCTTGCACCGATCCGGCAGGAGTGTGGTAATCCGTGTGCGTGTATCCTTCCGTTACCCCTGATGGGGATGTAGTCGATCGATGTGTTTAGCTTAGCTAGATGGCCAACTTGAAGATGGAATAGCTCTGCTGCGGCAGTTGATGTCAATGATGCTACGACTTGGTTCCAGCAGGATGCATCAATATTAATCTTACCAGCCCTCAAACAATTGAATACGTTGAATTTCTCGACACTCAACATATCCACATGACCGCGTTAGCATGGAAAACGCATCAATATTTTTTTTTTGCCAATCGGAGCTGTACTTGGTGAGGTCCGGGCAATGGATTGATCGTTCAAATCACTTGGAGTAGGCGAGGAAACCAAAAGTGAAGAAATATCACAATTTTGAACGTGAATCAAGTTTTTTATTTTTGTTTTCGCCTTTTTTGTGACCGTACGACAACATTTATTGCGTGATTCGTAGTACTAAGGCACCAGCGCCCTTGGTGTTGGTCTTGGTTGACATTCGACGTGGTCCCAAAAAGAACAGAAATAAGTTTATAGAGTAAATCAAAATCCTTTTCGGTTCATGCCGGGCCTTGTTTTTAACTAAAATTGCTCATTTTCCTGTGTTTCGTATGGAACGGCAGTATCGTTTGGGGTCGAAGATTTTTTTTTGCGCCATGATATTTTCAGGGCTGAGAAACAATAGTTGGAGTGATGGTTCTTCATGGCGGTGTGCAAAGTGTGAGGCCTGGCCTATAGGTTTTTGCTTTTTATCTTGCGCTAAGGTCAAAATTGCCGAAAAGTTCCCAAAAATTCTTCAAGTTGCCCCTTCCGAACGAAGAAACAAGAAGAAGATGAAAAGGCCAGTCCCCCGTTTTTTCATTTTTCCATGAAGACCAACCACACCATACTTTGTTTCCCAACTCTGCGAAATCATGGCGCAAACTTGCGAAGCCGTAATGTTTCGCCTGTCGATGGAACCAGCTCGTGGGGGATCGCGGTTCGATCCTTGTCTGACCGCCCGATACACTACAAAAATTATTACGGCGGTGTATCATAGTAATACTTATTAACACATGGTAATACATAAAGTAGTTTTACATATTAATAGTACTACATAATAATATAGTACCAGGTAATACATGCAGTGGTGACACTACTGTATGTATTAACAGTATTACCGGTGCTAAGTATCGCTATATTGCGGGGGTCCATAGTTCATAGGACCTATGGTATACATAAAAACCTATATATTTACCTATTTTTACTAACAATATTTGGTCCTTTTTACTACGGTCCCCCGTAATAGTAATGTATAGTAATCAGAACCTGCGACGAGCCGAAAAGGCAGGGATCTCCCCCTGTTCACACAGCATAGTTGGTTCTGAAAACCACACTACTCTACAGCATGTTTTCCCACAGTAGTATCAATACTACTATCAATAGTATGAAGGACCCACTGCAAGAGGGTAAGCCGCAAAACTACAAGCATCACGAAGGTTTCGGAATAAGCATAGCCGAGACGACAACGGTCGTTTCCACCACCCAGGCACTCTATAACTAACATAAAACATTCCAATCAACGTGTGGACGGTGGGTGAAATACTGTAGTTCACTTATTCCTTGGGCTATTACGGGGGACCAGAGTAAATAGAACCAAATATTGTTGGCAAAAATAGGTAAATATACAGGTTTTTATGTGTACCATAGGTCCTATTAACTATGGACCCCCGTAATATTAATGTTGTGAAATCGTTTCTTTTGCCAAAGGAGGGATACGATATTGATGCCGTAAGAGGCCTTGACTCGTGGGAAAAGGCTGATCTCTGACCGTATTTGATTAGCGCTTTTGATGGTACAGCCGAACAGGACACTTGCTACTGTCGGGCTGGGTTTCTTACCATTATTTGAGAAAGGGTGCGTTCTACACAAAGTTAGTGCAACGTTTCCCACGATCGATAAATCCTTGCAAATCTCGGCCTGCCTTTTGTTTTGTGCTCGTTTTCTTAAAATAGCTGCCCTGTACTATTACGGGGGGCCATAGTAAATAGGACTTACGGTACACACAAAAACTATATATTTCGCTGTTTTTACAAGCAATATTCGGTCATATTTACCAGGTCCCTTGTAATACTACTGTATTAGACGAGTATGATCACATGCTCCGATTACCGGATCCGCAAACGCGTATCGTATACCTGTTACCTGGTTTGTTGTTGATGGTGTACTACATACTGTAAAGTCTTTCGGACAGTACACTTGGACCGTAGGTGCATCTTCCAGGCTTGTTTATTGGTATTCGAGGTGTACCGACTGTTGTACCGTACCAGTTGTACTCGAAGGTTGACGTGCGTTTTTCCCTTTTTTTTTTACCCTCGTCCTGCTGGTGCTGTTTGGTGCTGTTTGGTGCTGTTTCCAGGGGATGGGAACGCCACAGTAGAAGTCGTCATGTTTTCGGTGGAAGTTCCAGTGCCAGTGGGGCTAGTTGACGACAAGATTTGGATCGAGGACAGCTTCGTCAAGAAGGACCGTGTTGTCAAGTGAGACTCATGTTCCGGCTGGACAGTGCGTATTTTTTTTTTTGCCAGTCAGCTATGCTGCAACCGGTGCTGTGGACTGTCCGTCGTACGTTGCACCAGGGAGTCAGTTCTTGGCCGTAGCCCTCCGGCAAGATACGAACTCGATTATGCGCTCGTTGTGCATTGCTGGCGCTTCTTTGTAAAAACTGTGTACGGCGACTGCTTGTGATGCTGCTGACTGGTGTTATTTTCCAGGCTCAAACGAACTGATGAATAGATTGGTCGGTCGCCCTATTTGAAGTCGTACCAGACACCATAGTGCTTTAGCCGGGGACTGTCCTTGTTAACACTATATGCCAGCGCCAATGGCAAGCAGTCGCCTCTGCGCAGGCACAGGATTGACCGATTGACTGATTTGATTGCTACTGCTCGCGCCTACCCGATCAGCAGTACGCACGCACGTGTTGAGTGTTTGCCCCTCGGTTAGATGTTTGGCGTACGTACAGGTGTTGAGTGTTTTGCCCGGCAGCCCGATGCTGGCCACCCCAGACCCTTGGCTTGTGGCTTCGTCACCTATTAGTAGTTACGAGTAGAGTCGATTTGACCATGCTCTACCTTGCATAGGCGGGGCAGATCATGCACAGATATACAATCAACAGCTAGATTATCTAGATCCCAACCTGCCGTAATGGCATGCTGTGCAGGATATGTAGAGTACAATCCAACCCAGGAAACATGTGGTAGATTATGCAAATCATGCGGCTCCCACCCGGCAACACGAGCCAGGTGATACATCACACAGGCCAGGGAACTATCTATCTATATATATGCCATGAAAGACCTAGGTCTTCAAGTGGGAATGATCTGTGGATGATCTGTGGGAGGTATGCTGCCTTCCCGTGACCGCAGCCCCTGAGCGCCTTGCCTGCCCGAGGAGCGTTGAATGAACCCATGCTCTGAACTTTATCCTCACAATGCCTCGCACTATTTTTTTCGGAGGTTCATTCGTTGCTTGTTGCAGGGCTTTGAAATCGAGTAGGAGGTTTCGGGGGGGGGGGGCGGGAAGGAGGGCAAAGTTCCGCTTCGTATTTCGCGGTTGACTTCCCACGGAAAAACGTCTTTTTTTTGTGCGGACAACCGTCCTCCTGCTGCTGCTCCCCCCCCCGCTCCCGCCGGACGTGCCCGGTTTGGTACACAGCTCACTATTGCGACACGATACGGTTTTATATGTGAAAGTGTGGTGTAGTTGACCCTTTGGGGATGGGAGTGCACGCCGCCTGTGAAGACACAAGGGTTGGAAGTAGAGCCACATTTAGGTGTCTGTATGTAACTGTACACTAGTACTCGTAAAACGTTTTTTTTTCAGCTTCATTTTTACCATTCCTCCAGAGGAATAAAAATATATACAAGACTCCCCTTCGGGATGTGGTTGACTTGAAATCCCGGGGTTGTATCAGGTTGAAAAACGTGTACGCAGACTTTCGTATATAATATATATGGGCATATGTGAGGTTGGCTGGTGTTGTACCGCTGCTGCTGCTTCTGCTGTACAGCGGCTGTACTGCGCGGGTGCCTTTGCAATTCCGAGGAAGTGCGGACTGGAGTGGTCCAGGTTGTGTTGAGAATGACACGCATACTACTGTATACATGCGCACACACGCACAAACAGCACATACAAACACCTACAGAAGCAATATCCTCGTAGTTCATAGCTTCCACAAAAACAAGACCCCGAAGTGCGGCTGCTGTTGTGTCATGACAAGAAATAGCCCGCTTTGCTGTGGCAAGCATGCTGTACAATTAATTGTTAGGCTCTTGGAGGTATTCCTGGCCAGCACATGAAGGGTCGAAATCGACGATACTATCCGATGGTTCAAGTAGTTGTTGGGTTCGTGCAGGTCGTCCTGGTCAGCACATGAAGCGTAGGAATCCCCGCACAGGAAAAAAAAAAGCAAAAGCAGATGACGATGGGGGTCAATAAGGATAAGCCGAGAAAATTCTGCCTGAAATAAGAACCTCATGCGGGCTTCTCGCAGAGCACTTGGCTCGCTCACACAGCATGCTGTGGTAGCTGTGGTGGCAACTGCTGTGGGTGTGCAGAACGCACTGTTTGGGCTGCTGTAAGAACGGGAAAAGGCTTGAAGCCAGTGCTGCCACACAGCAGTGGAGAAAAACGTTGGAATGTGGGGTTTGCGTTGTGTTGGCAGGCTCTGGCTCGGCGGAAACAGATCCCGCAGTTACTTGCTGGTTTTCGCAAATTTTTTAATCCCCTGAGCACGCGCCAAAGACCTCGCCCGGGGTCCAAACTTTAGCCGTGTGGACACGCGGGCCTCCTGCGTCCCCCGCGACCGAAAGCATGCGAAAAGACCCCCGGGTAGAAAATAAACAAATATCTATGTGCAAAAAACGTCATTTTGATACATGAACGTAAATATCTAAAAGTAATTGGTGTAACATGGTGGCTGCTGCTATTGCTATTGTTGCTCCCGCAGCACCTCCGTGAACGTGTACTTCAACAACGACGACAATTTCTGCGACGAGTACGGCTGCACCGTGTCCGGGTACGTGAACGACTACTACATCGAGGGAGAATCGAGCCTGAGCCTCTGCCAAGTGCAGGAGACCGGCGAGGTGTACTTCGACAAGGAATCCTTCAAGAGCTGGATTGCTCTCAGTTTCGAATTGCCCGAGGTGTGTGAGAGGGCCGAGAGATATAGAGCACGAGCTACCCCTGGAGCCAGTACGTATAGTGTCAGCGATTTGGGCCGGCTGGCACAACATTCCTGATAGTCCACACTAAAGCAACTCTCAGGACATCTTCATTCCGAGATATTCCCCAGAGTTTTCCCAAGCAGTCGGGGTTAGGGTTTGCGTCCATTTTGTCGATGCGTGGCCAACGTGGAATAGCCCCTCGCTCTAAACACACTACGGGGCAACGATACTCGTAGACGGATGTTGCAGGCACCCTACGCCTTGTGCTGCCACTGAGGATTGCCTTCTTCCACAATCGCAACAGGGGTCCATCATCAACTGACACCCCAATGTGCGCTGCTTGTCTCCCTGCCGACGTTTGCGCTGTGGTTTGTGTATTGTCGCTCGTCACTCGCTGGTGGACTGGGTTGCTGGTCTTGTTGGGCTTGCTTTGCTGGCTTGCTTCGCGTGCTTACTTGCGTGCTTGCTCGCTGCCTCGCTCGCTCACCGACTCATTTACTCACTGACTCGCGCGCTCAATTGCTAATTGGCGTGTTCGCTGGCTCTGTCTTTTACAGGAGGGCGACTATTACGTAACGCTGATCGTCTCAGCGAAAGAAAATAACAGAGTCGACAACTCAGAAATGGAGTCCTATGGGCTGGACCAGATAATGGTTTTCCAGACAGACACAACGCAGGACGACAGCAGCGCACGTATACTGGCAGGGCTGTCGGTGGTAACTCTGACATGGTTGATACTCTTCAATACACTGTTCTCAGCGCTCAGCTCAGCCAGCGCAGACCATCACGGGATCGGCGCGATTCCAGCTCTTGGATGGTAGCATCTACTAAGCCAAAGGACTAGGGCGAAAGCCCAAGTCGAACGACTTAGTTGAACGACTAAGTCGAGCGACTGAATCGAAAGATTTCGTCGAACGCCTCAGTCGAACGATCAAGTCGATTGACTTAAGTCGAACGATTGTGTCGATTGACTAAGTCGAAGGCTGCGTTGGCGTCAATTATTCCGGAACGACGACCGACTTATACTCGCCTTGGTTTGACCGCCGAAGGCCATCCCAGTAGAATTAATCTATTTAATGGTGGTGGTGGAGGCCCTTGGGTGGCGGCGTGAGAGCAAGCGTACAAGCGTACCGTACCTCTATTTCTTTTGTGGATACGAAGTGATATTACGGCGTTGCGGCGTCACTTGCCGCAGTGCTAACCTTCGCTTCGACGATTGAATTGTCATTCGTGCTTGCGGGTAGAGTGGCATTGGTTAGGGGTGGGGGTGGGGTGGTGGTGGGGCGAGGGTGGGGCTGGAGGGGAATGAATACGACGCGATCCGCGAGACTTGTTTTTTTTGTGCACGTTATTGATTAGGAATGTTTTTTTGTGAGAGCGTTTGTCTTGTTATTGGAACCCGCAAGTACGAGGGGCGTTGCCGGGTGGCGGCGTTGTCGGGTGCTGCGGTGTGTGCGGCGTGTTTTTGTTTGGTCTCAGATTGTCGTAACTTTTTCCGCATCATATTACCCCTGGATGACAACTGTAGGTTCCACGGTGATCCCTAAGCCAAGCTATCAATCTTTCATAGCAGGCATATGCGGAAGGCACTGTTAAGAAATGTGCTCCATGTCTGCCGAAGAAAGACAGGTTTGTTGCTGAAGGGAGATGATGTGTGTAGAGCCACATTCTTTTTGTGTTGTGTCATATGTATTGAATGGTAACGGCTGCCTTTAGCGTCGTATTTGCCATCCACACGTTGTGGTGTTGATAATGTGTGTATCCCCCTAGATCGGTCCATTGTTGAGCCTCCCAGCGGGGTTTGTTGGTTGGGTTGAGTCGGAGCAGGAGGGGGTGGTGCGGGGGGGTGGGGGGGGTCGTTTTTTTGAGGCTATCTGCTTTGCTGCTGACTGCATGCAATTCGCGCGTGCAACCCGCCAGCGCTGTTTGTTGTTTTGTAGTTTATTGGCATGGGTTCAACCAACGGCGAGCCTCGTTTTTGCGGTGAAAATGCGCGGCCTTTCGTGTAGACGTGTCTGAGGACAGGTCATTGTTTTCTGCCACTTGGCGAAGTCCTTCTGGGTGGGCGCGCCCGAAGTCGTCTGTCGCATAGACGTCCACGCGGGCGAATGCCATCAACAGTTTCCAGTGTGGCCTTCCCGCGCCCAGACTGGGCGCGTAGGCACCTAGGTTATGGGTTCGCGTTAGCACCGCAACACCGATAACTTTTTTGAGCCGGGCGGTTATGCTGTGGTGTGATTGGTGGTGGAACTTGCGGGAAAAGTAACCGGGACAAGTTGCGGTGCTCGATGTTGAATGTAGATGCTCCAGGTGCTTGGGCCGACCTAACAGAGGCTGTCCCAATTGGTGGGTATCAGGGCGGCCATAAAATGCGTTTTTTTTTTTTTTTCCCGTATACTCGTAGTTGTACTAGGAGGAGTCTGCCCTCACACCTTGCCTCTTTTCCATGGTGTGGCAGTAAATACCTACTGTGCCTGTAGGCGTGGGCGTCCGAGACTTTCGGTGAAGGTGTGGTATGTGTTGTTGGCACTTCTCGAGCCTCTTGACCCCCCTCTCCTCCGTGTGATGCCCACTACTTGTGGGCACAAACCCAGTCGAATTTTGTAACGTCTGTATGGGGTGAGATACAGAGTGGGTATCCCATCTCGACGGTGTACTATAATATGTTCAATTCAATTTGGTGACCCCGACTGAGTGAAACCGTGCCGGACATCCGCGCATATTTGTCGCTCTTAAATATGTGTAGATGGGTTGACTGTATCGTAGCCACAAACACGGCGTAACTGCTGTAGTGCCGTGAAAACACGAGCGGCAAGCAGTGTTCATCTCTCTTGAATGCCGTAAAGAGCTTTTGAGTTCGCACAGAGGTGCGATCGTTTTTGAGCGCTATGTACGTGCGTATTGATCATTTTCTCGATAACGGCAAGGGTGCCAATAAAGTAGAACATTGTATTATCTGAAGGCTTCCAGCAGATATTTCAGACAAACTCCTCTCATGTTCGGTATAGGCAAACCTTCACGCTCTGGAAAAATTCGAGCGCGGAAAAACGGCCGTAGCCCTCTGCAAAATCAACGCTCTTTACTCTTTACGGTATACCGAAATGTGGATGGGCTGGCCGAGAGCCACAAATACTGGCCTGCGTATCCGCCATCCGTGAACCAACCAACTCCCCTGTGGTGGAGTGGGTTGCAGGGAGAGAGAGCCGAGCCTGGATACATCGCGCCCGCCGCGTGCGTCAAATCACGCTTCGGTAGTGAGAATGACCTCAGGCGTACGCTGTGGAGGTTTGAAACTCTTCGTGTTTTGCTGTACTTGGACCGACGATTACTACCACGCACCAATAGAACAAATATAACTATTAATAAAAAGTGTTACTACTGCGTGGAAACGACGGGGTTGTTGCACGCTGTACGGGTTTCCTCAGAACGCAGGCAATGTAGCCGCGTGCATCCAAAGAGCATGCGACAATGTCAAGGATTGCAAATAGTTAGTGCGTACGTAACGGCATACAGCAGTACCAGATATTGGAAAAATTACGTACCGGAAATTCCCCAGGTTTGCAAGCGAAAATACTCCGAACGTGTCCTACCAAAAATGGTGATATGTTTACAAATGCCGTAAAGCGGTATACAAATATGCAAAAATGCCATAAAGCGGTACCCCGGTCGGAAAATTCAATAAAACAGGTCTATTAGTGGATTTTGCACCAGTTGACGGTACATAAAACGAAGTCAGCGCAACAATCCCCATACCTATACTCATATCCCAGCGTATTAAGTTACGTCCAACACAACTAGTACGGGTGTGCGATGTACGACAATACGCGAGCTAGGTAGATGCGGGCGCACAGGGAACTGCCAAAGCAGCGTGATTTCACATTGTGATGGAGTAGCACATCCATCGTGCAGTACAGGAACGTATATACTGGTAAGCGAACCTTATTATATCGTTGCACATAAATCCCGGTAGAGGAGAACAATATGTTACAGTTTAGGAATATTCTGTATGACAACGTCCCGATAGACTGTATCTGTATACAACTTAGTTTTGGTCAACATCTGGGCTGAGTTGTGTCCCCGGCGATGCCCTCCTCGCTCACTCGAGTTCTCTCTTTCCCTCAACTCACTTGTGGAGCAATAATAAAAAGTTCTCACCTCGAGCCCTTGCGCCTTGTCTGGTTTATTATGTTTTATTTTTTCTCCTTCCGGATAGTCGCTTATTTCTTGAGTGAGGCGTCAAGCCTCACTACGAGGTGTGGGGTAGATCTATCACCTCATTTCTGTGTTGAATAGCCGCATCTTCGATCCCTCTTGCCGACTTCGGGATGATATGGTCATCATCGTTTTGTCGTCGTGTGATCTGCATCTACGACTATTCAGGGTGGGCTAATGTGATGGAGTAGCACATCCATCGTATAGGAACGTAAATGCTCGTAAGCGAACCTTATTATATGGTTGCACATAGCACTTTGGGCATACCAGGTTTACCTGTGGACGAATCTTATATGGCTATACGTGGCGCTTTAGGCGTGTATATATCTGCAGGCGAATCTTACATGGCTATACGCAGCGCAGCGCTTTGGGAGTCTTCTGTATGACAACATCCCGGTAGAGGAGAACAATATGTTACAGTTTAGGAATATTCTGTATGACAACGTCCCGATAGACTGTATCTGCATACATCTTAGTTTTGGTCAACATCTGGGCTGAGTTGTGTCCCCGACGATGCCCTCCTCGCTCACTCGAGTTCTCTCTTTCCCTCATCTCACTTGTGGAGCAATAATAAAAAGCTCTCACCTCGAGCCCTTGCGCCTTGTCTGGTTTATTGTGTTATATTTTTTCTCCTTGCGGATAGTCGCTTATTTCTTGAGTGAGGCGTCAAGCCTCACTACGAGGTGTGGGGTAGATCTATCACCTCATTTCTGTGTTGAATAGCCGCATCTTCGATCCCTCTTCCCGACTTCGGGATGATATGGTCATCATCGTTTTATCGTCGTGTGATCTGCATCTACGACTATTCAGGGTGGGCTAATGTGATGGAGCAGCACATCCATCGTATAGGAACGTATATGCTCGTAAGCGAACCTTATTATATGGTTGCACATAGCGCTTTGGGCATACCAGGTTTACCGGTGGACGAATCTTATTTGGCTACACGTAGCGCTTTAGGCGTGTATCTGCAGGCGAATCTTACATGGTTATACGCAGCGCTTTCGGAATCCTCTGTATGACAACATCCCGGTAGAGGAGAACAATATGTTACAGTTTAGGAATATTCTGTATGACAACGTCCCGATAGACTGTATCTGCGTACAACTTAGTTTTGGTCAACGTCTGGGCTGAGTTGTGTCCCCGACGATGCCCTCCTCGCTCACTCGAGTTCTCTCTTTCCCTCAACTCACTTGTGGAGCAATAATAAAAAGCTCTCACCTCGAGCCCTTGCGCCTTGTCTGGTTTATTGTGTTTTATTTTTTCTCCTTCCGGATAGTCGCTTATTTCTTGAGTGAGGCGTCAAGCCTCACTACGAGGTGTGGGGTAGATCTATCACCTCATTTCTGTGTTGAATAGCCGCATCTTCGATCCCTCTTCCCGACTTCGGGATGATATGGCCATCATCGTTTTGTCGTCGTGTGATCTGCATCTACGACTATATAGAGTGGGCAAATGTGATGGAGTAGCACACCCATCGTATAGGAACGTATATGCTCGTAAGCGAACCTTATTATATGGTTGCACATAGCACTTTGGGCATACCAGGTTTACCTGTGGACGAATCTTATACGTAGCGCTTTAGGCGTGTATCTGCAGGCGAATCTTACATGGTTATACGCAGCGCTTTGGGAATCCTCTGTATGACAACGTCCCGGTAGAGGAGAACAATATGTTACAGTTTAGGAATATTCTGTATGACAACGTCCTGATAGACTGTATCTGCATACATCTTAGTTTTGGTCAACGTCTGGGCTGAGTTGTGTCTCCGACGATGCCCTCCTCGCTCACTCGAGTTCTCTCTTTCCCTCATCTCACTTGTGGAGCAATAATAAGAAGTGCGTGAACTACAAGCAGCGTGCTCTACCCAGCATCGACATACCTGTGCCCCTTACCAGCTAATATCCCTGTTCCCCTCACAACTTTCGGCGGGATTCCGAGTTAGAATTTTATAAGAATTGTAGAGCAGGGCAAGCGTTGCCCTGCCGTTCCCTAGGTGTTACCATTTGCGGAGATAATGAAATTTCAGGGATTGGTCGGGCTTAGAAAATCTGCCAAAAAGCAGGAACGATACGTTCGCAAAGACGTCGGCCAGAAACAATAACATGTGCATTTGGGGCAGGAGCGAAAACAAGCAGCAGCGATACAATAACACCATATTGCAGAGGTCAGGTGCATTTTGGGTAGGAGTGAAAATTTTGCAGCAGCGACACGAGAACTACGTACTGCAAACAAAAGGTCGGCAGAATACCATTGCCCAGTCATCGGGACGCAGTCGTTGACTCGCGAATACCAGTCATTTTGAAGTACCGAGTCCAAGAGTACGTCAAAGTACTGAGACGACAGAGTCGTCGCGAGTCTCAGGGGTACGAGGGGTTGAAATGACTGGGTCTTCGCGAGTCTCATGGGTACTTAAAAGTCGAAATATAAAACCAAAACAGAATACGACGGTCGAATCGCGCAGATTGCGATGGCTTCGACGTGCCGTGAACACACCCATACCAAATAAGACGTCACAGTAAAGTCCAAGATGACAAAAGGCATACAAGCAGAACTTTCGCCGATGATCGTTACGTACATACATGCACCCCGTAAACAAACTCTGTAGAAAAACAGATAATGTAAATGCAGCTGTACAGAGCTCGAAGGCCGCGACGCGCCACACAACCTGAACCAAAGAAACTAACGCAGGCACGACCTCAATGGTGACGAATAGCAGGGTAGGTTGACTGTCATCCTTCGTGGGCCGTTATCTTCGTAATGTAGGTATGGAGAAAGCACGTAGAAAGTACGTACTCGTGCTTATAGTCTAATACTCTTCGTAGTATAGTACGGCAGCAAGTAGTAGGTTGTAGGTTTGGGGGAAAATATCGTCGTAATGTACTACTGTAGATATCGACGAAATACTTAGAATGTACGCACTCGTACCGTAGTCTTTAAGCAGTAGTCTAGTATATCTTGTATTAAGTGCGTTGGTCTTCCTTTCGGTCTTCCATGCATTTTTTTTTCTGCTGGATCGTACGACTTTTCTTCAGAAATATTAGCTACGTGCGCTTGACGATTGGTAAGAATACAAATACGAGAAAACGCTTGTGCAGGTATTCATGAACGAGAATGGGACGCAACAGACGGCCCAAACAGTTAGGTGAACACAGGCGATTTGCAAATGCCAAGAGCTCCATGCTCTATTCAGGAAAACAACCCGAACGCCGCATGCCGTACGTACGTAAATACCCCAGGTAGGGTATTTATTTTATTCTTTAGATATGCTGTGTGTACGAAGGAGAGAGCACATCACGGCACAGCAGCTCCGCAAAAATAATGAAAATGGAACCAAATTTTTCGCAAAGAAACCGCCCCCGTCCCCTTTCATGTATTAATTTTCTGCCTGATTAGAACACCTTGCATCGGTCGAAGAGAAAAAAAATCGAACTGCAGAGCCTCTCTCTCAGCCTCGTACGCCGCCCGCCTGTCTCACGACTACCTCACCACCGATTCGATTTCCTCCCTCTCTGCCACAGTGAGCCCCGTCGCCCGCCTCGCGTGAAGCCCGGTGCTCACCGTGGCCCTCGTTCGCCAGCTCGACAAAGTTGGTGCTCAGACTGCGTAGCTCTCTCTGTGAACTTCAGCTTGGTCGCAAAAATAAACACCGCTTGAATATTATTTCGCAATCCCGAACGACCCTTATTGACTCGTACAATTCTATCCGATATAGATGGAGGCCAGACACAGCACATTCATGCTTCCCTCGTGTCTCGAGGCACACGCGACATCTAGCCACGCAAACGGCGACGGCGCTCCTTGTAATCCTCTCTCTACCCGCCAGCACCCGCTGACACCCGCGACGGCGCCGGGCTCGCCGTGCTCTAGGTACACGCACGCATACGAAACGAAAAATATTTCTTCAGAAATATAAGCTATGCTTGACTATTCGTATGAATACAAGAACGAGAAAGTGCTTGTATTCATGAACGCGGTTTTTGTCCGTAATTGTAAGCTACACCACACATTGTTTTTTTACCAGAAAAAATATACCATGACAGAAAACGCCATCTGACTTGGGTTTGGTGTGGCCTGAATACCTCTTTTTTTGTACCGTAAACTGGCAAAAATACGCTGGTGTACTTTTTTTTTGACATTTTTGTGACTTGGACGGACGGACATTGAAATTTTTCCAGAAAAAGTTATACCTTGACAGAAAGATATTGAAAACACTATTGAAACTTCTCTTCTTTCAAAGCGCACCACGAGCACTACTGTAAAAAAAAGCGTCCTCTTGAAAAAAATAGAAAAATGTTTTGCAAAAATTACTTCGCTTTTTTACAAGCCGGGATGGACTGCCGAAAATAGTTCCACTCTTATGAATAAGCGTTCACTAGAAAAGCGACGTCATCACCTCTTATACGGCGTCCCCGGTAGCTTGGTAGGCGGTCCGCGTGCCTATCAAGATCAATTTGGTGGGTTCAAGTCTCACGGAGTGCATGCTCGTAGGGACTTTTTCTTGCGTAAAAAATTGTTAAGCGGAAAGCGCGAGAGCGTGAGTTAGCTGCATTAGATGAAAATCGACGAGCAGTGGGAATGCTGAACCCTATGCGCGACAAAAAATAAAGGCACGTACCGGGGGAAAGAAGGGACGACACTTGCGACCACGGCTTGTCCAGAAGATCGCCGAGGGTAAAACCTCCTACGAGTTAGGCTGGAAAGTAAAAGTGATGATGGGAAAAAAAAAATACATAAAAAATACTACTCGCGCGGTTGCTGCTCCTTTATTGAATATACCTGGTAGTATACAGTGCGTACGTACCTTGAGAACACACGAAAAGTCCCGCAATAACAACAATCGCAAGCACAACATCTGCTCGAACACGATCAAGGCAAGATGCACAACAACCTGAATGCATGGTGAACCGAGGAGACCGAAGGGCACTTTTGGGCAACACAAGTACATTGATGAAGCGAAACAGTGCTGTGCTGGAGTCAGTCAGGAGTTGCAGGAATGTGGCCATTGGTCATATTCAGAGATGATGCAAAATCCTGTCCGAGTTAGAAGGCAAATAGAGTACGGCACGGGCGAAACGCGATCCTGCCCGTTGTGTTGGGCGCTCACACCGATCGTAGACGGTTGATAACGGCAAACGCGTAACTCTTTTCGTTGCTATGCAAGGGATCCAAAGGCGCTGAATCTGGCCGAACCAAACCCATACCAGCACCACACAACAGAGTGACTACAACAGTCACAGAGACCGAAAGGCAGAAACTCCAGAATGTACTTTGGAGGCGCTAGAATACAAGGTCGTCGAACAGTTTTCGCCAACAAACTAACAAGCGACATTTACGGCCGAAACTCCAATAGATTGAGTACCCCTGGCCAATGGCAGTGGACGCCGGCAATCTCATCAGGGTTCTGGGGCGGATGTTCGGGTAGACACCTCAGCTTCTCCCGCTCTCAACCTTTCCAAGATCTCCAACAAAAAGTAGTTACTGGGACACTCGAGCGCCGACGTGGAACAGTCCGATTTTCCTCCCAAAAGCGCTAGGAAAGGTTCAACTCGAACGATGTGTCGCCGCAGCGCTGCTTCGAAAGGCACCGGTTTTCCCGTGGCGGCATTTCTAACGTCGACGATGTGAGCACCGCCCGAGCTGTCCGGCCTTCCGATGTTGTCGTCGAACATTATCGCCCACACCTGCCACCAATGAGGGCATCGACATCAGTACGAGCACTACTGTAGCATCAGCATCAGCACACTATAAAAACAAAACGGGAAAAACAATGGCACAATAAAAAAACACATGGGCTTTCCTGGATTTGAAACATCGACCTGTAAAGCACAAGGAAAGAAAGCTATCTGCTGGGTCATCCAATTCATTATATATTTACTGTAGAGTAGACCCAGACTGAGATGTATCTGCAGTATACCAGGTATGTACGAGGGGACACTTGGGATTGGAACAATTTTCTTTGCAAAAACAAAACGAAAACAGCACGCCTCCCGGGGACAAGACGCGAGCACGGCCGGCAGAGTCGGGAGGGGCGAGCAAGATGACGCATGAACACGAAACAGCGCACCGATTGGCGGACGTCGCACGATTTATTAATCCATTTTGTTTCCAGTAGCGTCCTCCAAAAAGTGGGCCTTACATTTGCGTTAGGTGATTTCTTATACGTGCCCCTATGCTGCGTACAAGTACGTCGGCACTTCGCTGCGAGGGAGGTAGCCGAGGCGATGGGACTGTGTATATTTCGACATCAACGCCAAAGTCTTGCCAGATCGATACAAAGCGACACCCAACTCAGAGTATTTACAGTCGGTTGCCAACACGACAAACCAAAAGACCGTACCAGGTACAGTACAATACGCGGCACCACTTTAAGAAACTCCTATTTTCGGCAAGGCTCAAGTTCTTACTATTGTTCTCATGTGCGCCAGGGTGTGTCCAATACTATTTTCAGCACAACTTAATGGTCTTCTTTGTTCTCGCGCCAAAGTCGACCCAACACATCTTGACAACTCCAAAAACTGCTGTCGCTCTACTTTATATATATATCAGGTCTTGGGCGTGCAGGAACCCGACACGCGGCGATAGGACACCAACTAGCACATAGACCGTCGGAAACACCATATCAGCTCACTCCTGTACCACTATGTACGCAAATTTGAGGATAGTTTTATCTATCACTACTTGAACCGAACCGTTCTATTTTTCGCTTCAACGTGGTATCACACAGAGGCGTCAACCGTAAGAAATACGTTCTTCGGTCGTCGAAATAGCACCATCTCCTTGCAAACGGTGCGGACGCTCAAACCGCCGCGGTTTCGAAGCCATGCCAAGAGAGCAACGGCAACAGTGGTAGCTGCGGTAGCCACGGTAGAAGGCGGCACGTTTACGTCCAGAACAATAACATCTGACGGCCGGGAGTTCCCGAATGTGATGTTATTGACGAACAACGCAATGCATTTGCCATCTCATTTGAGTTTTACGCTGCCTCGCCGAACAGCCCGTCAACAAGTTACAGATACATCGTAGCAACATACCTACGGAGAGGCCGTTGAAGCCGCTAGACTAATGATAGGCGCCTAGCCTATGGTTGACGATAATGTTCATTGTTCATAGGGTCACGTCTCGTTAATAGTTCTTCGGTCAGGCACATATAGAGGTCATCATGCTAGGAAACTGAGAAAATGTACGTAGGTATATATACTCTTTATATCATTTTACGGTGGCGAGTCTCTTCGACTGGCTACATGCATTCACACCTCGAGCAGTTCATGACCTAGATCTTTCAGGGCAGATAGATAGATCATCTGTTCCTGATCTATCTGTACGATCCAGCTCATGTTGCCGGGTGGGAGCCGTGTATCATACATGATCTAGCGCATGTTTCTTGGGTTGGGTATATAACTATACGGATCCTGCAAAGCATGTTCATTACGTCAGGTTAGGATCTAGATGATCTATCTGCACATGATCTATCTGTACATGATCTGTCCAATATGTGAAAAGTTCCCGCAAAATCTGCGAGGGCGACAAGCACCAACCGACCTTCGGGTTTTCGGACAAGTCCACGGGCAGAAGCTTCCCTGCTTCCGCCTCCTCCAGACTCTGGCGCCAAAAAGGGTAGTAGTCTCGCAAGGCCAGGCACCGTCGATGAGCCATCCCATCTCGCCCTCCTTGGTCTGCTGACCGAGCGTTTGTCGCTGCCGCTGCAAGAGCGAGTGCTGGGCCTTGATTGGCGGACGCCTCTGCCGGAGAGGGCGGCAAGGGCCCTACCACCTCGCAGATGACATCGTGGATATGATTCATTGATGTGTACACGACGCGACCCTCTTCCTCGATCAACCTGACACGAATACGTACGTAAATTGTATCCCCCGGGAGTCAAAATCGGAAACTGGCACAGCCAGTATACTGGTTGTCCCGCCAAACATGGCAAAACAGCTACCTGGCATGAAAGTGGCACAGCCAGTGCACTGGTAGTGCTGCGGAGTGTGAAAAAACACTGCTTGATAGTTCTGCTGTACCTTGCGTAGAGTTCCAAAGCTTTCAATTCTCTTGGCGTGGGAATAAATGGTGCCGTGCCTTTTCGACGTCGAATCAGGAAATAACTGAAGCCGAAAACGTGTTACTATGACCTGAGGGTTTCGGACCTCAGGTTGCTTATCTGCTGTCTCTAACCGCCCCCGGTTAACAAATACGTCTCCAAGGCAAACATCGAGTTCTTCCGAGCCGTGACCGGTAGCCTGCTCCTGCTGAATATCTGCTTTACTTGGCAACTCTATCCCCGCGCATAGGACCTTCCGCCCCCATCACCACCACAACCACCATCACCACCAACACCAACACCACCATCACCACCATCACCACCAACACCAACACCACCATCACCACCATCACCACACCACTACCACCACCATGCCCCCTGTGCCTCTTATACCGTCCCACACCTGAGGTCCCGATTTGGGGACAAACCAGTCTAATTCCAAGTGCTTTGTCACCAAAACGGTACAGCAGTACCAAAAGGGTTGAGTCTCACACGAGTAGCCGCTGCTCAAATCGAGATTGTCAAAATCGCTAAAAACAGATGTTCCACACCACTCTTGGGAGGGATCTAACTATTTACCCTTGCCTGATATGTTCTCTGCTCTGAGGATGTTCGAGGGTTCCCATGGCCAGGGCAACGCCTTTCTCGTCACGGTAGAACGCGCCGACGGTAGGGCTCCCATTTCCGCTGTGCTCCAAGTGGACGCGGTAATCCCCGTGCCCGTCGCTAACAAAACACAAATCAGATGACCGCACAAGACGGAGGGAAACAAAACCACGAGACCGCAGGCATCGGAAAGTTCAGGAGAACATGCGGTGGACCACCACGAGCAGGTGGTACAAGGGGTAAACAGGACTTCACGCTATCACCGCTACCACCGCCACAGAAGCACGCTAGTCCAGTGCGATATATCACTGCAGTGAGGTAGCATGCGAATAAAGTGCCGTACCACCACAGCAGTGCAGTATGCCATTACAGTGCGGCAGAGGAGGTACGTTTGGGCCCGAGTTTGCCTTACTGACGGGAGCTCCTGCACCCCGCACTGAAGAACTACCCAACATTGTTCATCAAAAGCTATTGGGTGAGGTGTGATACATACCTCCTCGTATGAGAAATGTGAGACGAAAAAGGTACACCTCCTCACGCGAAAAACTCGAGACAAAAAAAGGTACTTTCGTTGCCATAGCACGGCTCCGCAGTTGGCTCCAAAGAGGTGTGTGTGTTAATAAAATGTCCTTTACTCCGTTTCGGTGGGAACTCACACGCCAAAAACAAAAGGTACGGTCCTCCCGACGGTTTACCCACTGGTAGAAGCAAATCATACTGGTACATTTCAATACGCCAAAGAAAAGTAGTTCTGAACATTTCTGCTGGCACAGGTGGAGCGTGACCACGAACTATAATAGTGCGAATAGATACATTAAACCTACTGTAATATAACCTTTCCGTTGGTACAGCAGTAAGTGGGGCGTGACTACGAAGGTGATGTCAGCGAGGACTTCAGCGCGCGCTGTCTTCCATTCCAACAGTTTTGTCCTTACTGGTAGGTATTTTCGAAAGATAGTATAACTATCGCTAGACACTCTCGCGCCGCAGGGCATTTGTAACTGTCGTCAATTTGCCCGCGTTGGTTGAGTTAGATCATTTTGATAATCGTACAGTCAAATCTCGGTCAGCGGTCGTGGACCCTCGGTCACAAAACCGGCCTGGGCCAGCTCGAAAAGAGCTCTTCATCTTTGGCGAGGTGTAAACTAGAAACTCGCATTCGCTCGGAATCATAGCGTTACTGCACCACCAAGCGTCAGTCGGGGCACGCAAGGCAACTAGCAGGCAGAGAGTGGGTATAAAAACGTGATACTCTCACCTGCCATCCATCTTCACCCCCGGGAATAGTGGATGCTTCCCCTCACAGAAGGCGTTGTATTCTCTAGAAACCCCCTCGATGTCGCTGCCGAACGTTCGGAAAATCACGCCGAAGTCGACTCCGGCCTCCTTCAAGGTGAGCAGGCAGTGGAAGAATGACGGGATGACGTAGTAGCTGATGATCACGCAAAACCGGCAGCGTTGGGGTAGGTGGGTGAACATCATACCATAGCATGCTATGTCATGGCATTCCATATAATCTCATATCGTATCCTTTTCATATCGTCTATTTTAAAACATTACCAAGTACTAGTAGCATATAACATATGGCGAGATAATTATACCTGGCATCATGTATAACATCATATTTTCGTATAATTCAGAATACGAAGAACGATCTTGCGATGCGTATTGTAGCACATGATATCGTCTCATACCATACGAAGTACATTCCAGGTATCATATCATGGTATCACCTCGCAGACTTTAATATCATGCCTGGTACCTAGTACGAAGTATAACCTTGTCTCATCTCATGCCATATTTCATAGTGTCATACCATACCATACCATATCATGTCATACCACGTTTTGGGAATGTTGAGTTGCGCGACCCGAAAACAAAACGATCAATGCTGTTAGCGAAGAAAGGGCCTGCCTTCTTCTGTGAAATGTCCTAGCAAAAGCGTAGAATGCTGACGACGCGGGACGATTGATGAAACCAAACTCGGCGCCTAACGTTGCAGTCGGCCTGGCCGAAGCCAGCTGATTGACCCTTTTACCACCGAAAAAAACAACACGGATTACAATTAATTTGTCCCCTCAAGGGTGGTAGACTTGTAACGAAACAACGCTTGTTAATCGCTGTGGGACTTCGTCGGAACAGTATGATACGTTCGACCGCAGTTACATTGGGCGCAGATTTCGTGGAAACCCGAAAAAGTGCGTGATGCCTTTCTTTGTTCATGAAAAAAAATACAAAAATACCTATATTTTCCCCCCAAGCCGGCTCCTTCCGCCAGGGGGCTCCTGGACACAGAGTCTGGCATGGATAACGCCCGCTCGAGTGCCAAGTACTCCCCTCGAAGAGCAGCGCCTGGCTGTCCGTCCTCCGAAAAAATTCCCTGCAACATTTTCGCATCGCATGCGACGGCAACAGAGAGGGGCAACGACAACGATCGTCGTCAGAAAGGACAAGTCTTACGGTATATTTACCCTTTTTCAAATTTCAAAGGTATGTATGGCCGCCGACGGCAAGACAATGGCATACCCTGCTGCACGAAACAGGTACATGCATACCTGGGCCCGCCAACTCCGGATAGGTGGACAGCTGAATGTTGCCATAGAGGTGCATCCGATAATTCAGCAGCATAAAACTGCTTTGTATTTTATGCAGCAGCAGGAGAGCGGACGAAGGGCAACAGTCGTATATGTGACAAATTCGAAGTTGGCCAATGGAGACAAGAGCACCCAGGGCGTTGCACTTTCGAAGGCGTTGCGGGGCGCTTAGAGGCATAGATCAGCAACACTCCAGTAGTATCCTACCTTCCTCTCGTCTCTTGCTTCCTTCATCCGTCGGTTGTCCTTGCCCTCTCCGTCACTAAACACCTCGTCCAAAAAGTCTGAGTATGTCAACATCGGCAGGGTCTCCTCCCCTGGTCGCCCAAGACGTGGGGTTGTACGGCATGGAGGCTTTGGTGATGGGGGGGTCTGGGAGAAAATGGGGGGGGGAAATGCGGTACGTAAAGACAATGGAAACACCGCGTACGTTTATGAGTGTCGCGCATTGTATGGTATATATAGATGCCTGACGCACAATAAGCGCTCCAAGCAAGCGCATAATAAGCAATATTGACTGCTTGGGTGTGGCGAATGACAATCTAACGAGTACGCTTGTGTGCCCAACATATCGCACTTCTACATGAGGTAGGCATCGAACTCTGAGGTACTGTTGTGCTCGACACGAGTACCGCACTGCACTCATTGGCATTATATGCAAGAGTCACTCACAAAAGAACAGCAGCCTCTCGTCGCTTGACACTTATTACACGGTTGGGGTGGGGTGTCTGCATTACAGCAGCTGTACTTGCGACGTACTACCTCGCATCTTTGTACTGTCGCGAGAATATAACGGTGTTTGTTTTGGCGTGTATGAGCACATTGGTCACTCTCTTCTCCTCCTTGTGCGTTCCTGGAACGTTTTTTCAGGGCGCTTCGTCGCTTCATGATACGATTCTGCGCTGTTCTCGTAAAAGCCAAAAGCTGCTCACCCCCGTACACCATAGCCATGTGCCGTCTTCACCATCCCCATCTACGTGTCCCCAGCATATCTCAGCAAGGATGGTGTTGAGGACCTGTTTTTACACGTTTGGAGGCAGGTGTGGAAAGCTGACGCCTGGCAGTGATTGCATGCGTGAGGTTTCCAGGGTCGACGGACGTTGGCCGTGTTGAGCCACACTATTAGTACCGTGTAGTCATCTAGACTGATGGTATTGAATATTGACGTTTTTTTTTGTATCCTCCGGCGGATTGTTAAAAAAAAGCTTAAGCTCACCACGCTTCCACGTTCAAAATTCGTGTCGGATGTCAGTTAAACCCCTTTTTTGCAACATCCATCAGAACAATCTGCTGTTGCCACTGGTGCTAGGGCAGGTGCGGTGGAGATAACCACTCGGGAGAGTCATCTCGTATTAGTGTGCGACTCGCGCGAGCTCACCCACTAACATTTTACGCTGGAGAAATTAGGCGTGAACTACGTACGAGCACAGGTATACCAGTACATACTAATAATACGCAGGATGTGAGTTATAATCAATGAGGCCTCTAAAGTCAATTAGCCGCTATTAATGGTCGACGAAGGAAGAAAGTGCTGAACTCTTCTTGCGACAAAAACGCAACGCGTGTACCGTAGTCGCGGGAGGCGGGGGGGGGGGCGTACTCACGTGTTGCTTGCCTTAGTCATTTGACCATTAACCACGCATCCCTTTCGAGACGGAGCACCGGGGGGGGCGGTGTACTCGATAGGAGAGATGTACTCGATCTCATGCATGGCCGTAGTCGTAGGGGGGGGGGGGGGGGGGGGGGGGGGGGGGGGGGGGGGGGGGACTATGTGACTTCGAGTGTTACAACAATTACGATTATGGAGGGAGCAAGAGAACAGAAGGGAGAAGACAACAAAGGATAAAAAACAAGGTAGCGAGACCACAACACGCTTCAGAGAACTGGACGTACTCGGTATATGATACCCCACGGGAAAAAAGTTTACCAAAACCATATTTTACCACTCATCATTACGGACCTACAACTGCTGCTGTTGTGCCCTGTACTTACGTTGCAATGGCGGTCCGCGGGATTCGTACCTACTGCTGTAGCACCAGGTACACTGCAGTACACCTGGTATACACCGCAGTACACCTGTGGTGTAATAGTGGTGTATACTGCTGTACCTGAGACTGCGTCTTGCCGCCGGCAGGGTCAACCATGATGAGCGTCTTGTTGAGGTCGAAGTGCAGAACGAGGCGTGCCCCCTTCCCCCGCAAAGCTTGCGCCACCTCCCTCCCAAGCCGGCGTGCTCCGGTCGCTTCCCCATGCCCATCAAACCCGCCGGGTCCACTCGTACCCTCCAGCAGGCCCATCCCCCCCGCTTCGCGAACTATCTGCTTGAACATCATGACCGTACGTGTACGAGTATAACCTGGGCTCGCGATTCTGCCTTTCTTGTCCAACCAAGATGATGGCAAACTACCTATACGGCAACTAGTCATATAAATAGGAGTACTCGTTCTGTTAATATTAATAGTACGGCATTTTAATGCCGAGGGGCAAAATGCCACCGGACGCAGCGAGCCATAGGTGCTGATAGCTCTAGCCGCGAACATTCCGAAGCCGTGAGCGCCGATGCGCCGAGCCAGTTGTGAAGCTTGTGCGCTCACTCCTGCGTCGTGCGGCCGGCATGTGGTAAGGTACGTAGGGTTGTGCGAGGGCAAAACCCGTGGTGCGGTAGGAAGTAGGAAGTGTGTCAGGACGCAATGCCATTGACCTCCAGCATACTTCCACAATACCCGGTATGACTTATGCGAACCAGGCACGAGGTATGGTACATCGATGTGTTGACCATTAATTGGTGTTTTTTACGCGGTTACCTGCATTCCTCCTTAGTGCCTTCGTGCAGCTTCGGGGCGCTGGGGGTGCTGCATCTTCACGAGTATCAAGTATTATCAAGACTGCTATTATTGTGCATAGCTGTTATACAGCAGTCAGTCCAACGGGGTAACATCAGTTGTTGTTGTTGTTGTTGTTGTTGTTGCTGTTGCTGTTGTTGCCGTTCTCACATGAACTCATCGCCACAATACAATGCAGTCCGTTGTCGCAGGACAGGCTCCAATAACTCTGGAGTGGAACAATACCTCGGCGAAAAAAAAAAAAAACAAGCATAGAACAATACACATGATAACTCAAGCACATATACGTACACCCCAGACAAACATAAACATCAGTATCCATCAATAGAATCTGCTACGTACGTACGTACCTGTAGTACGTACTCGTGTAGCGTTAGGCCCATCACAGCAGAGCTACGTATATGCTGCTGCTTTGGTGTAAAAGAGCCTTTCCGTTTGGCCAAGACATCACTATTTTAATAACAATACTCGCGCATCACTGCCTCTCAAAGACAGCGTATAATATTAATAGTGCGATGACACCATGACACCATGACAGCATGGTGCGTACGGGATACTCCGTAGCTTCGATACGAGCACTACAAACTATACTCTGGCCTTGGCACTCGTACTACGTACATACCAGGTACCAGGTGCCTGCTCTCTGTTGCCAGGTAGCCTGATACCTGGTACGTGGGAATTTTGCAGTCATTTTTTTAATACTTACCTGGTAGTTGCTGTACACCAGTTATACAGCAAGACAAAACACCTCCCACGCTAAACACGTTCTATAGTGTTCTATTGTAGTCTGTTGAAAGTCATGGCAACTCCTGCGCCTTCTTGGAACTGACGATACTGCACGCTGATCAACTGCAACTACTGCTGCACGCTACTATAATATTCAATACTGCTGGTTTTAGTCATCGTCATCGCTGCACGCCCATTTATCTAGCTGTGCATCGTTCCTACCAGGTACCAGGTATCGAACCCCTACGACCTACGATTTACGAGCCTACGAGTAACTCGTAGCGAGAATCATCAACAACAAAGAATTCACCTACCAGATGGACATGCAATGTTGTATTGCCCCGACCAAAGAGCAAGGGCAGCCGTCAGCATCGCCCCACTGACCATATCTTTCCTCAGGCCTGGCGCATGGGTAGACAGCGAACCTTCCCCGCAAGGTTACCGCCTCAGCCTGGATTCCGTAAAATACTCTCAAATTGTCAAGTTGTCGAAGTGTTCCATTTTGAGGTTGCGCCGCATATTTTAGCGAAAAGGCACAAAACACGCCGGCAAAGGATTTTGCCGACAATCCAAACTCCAAACACTCCTTCCCAGTGTGCGCGTGTGTGGGCGTAAAGACATCCATGAAGACGACCACATCATCACGCGAGCAGCGGCGGTGGTGACTGCCGCGGCTTTGATCGCCGTGCTCACTTCTCTCGGGCCGGGGACTTGATGCCGTCCGTTTCGGGATTCTCGGCAGATCTGACTGCTGCGACGGGTGAGGAGCCGTCCTCGCCGTTTGAACGGCAAACTCCTTGCGGCAACGTGAGCAGGAAAGCCGGAGCCACACAAAATGAGACGTCTACTGCCAACGCACTGCAGGATGGCATGACGATGTGAGGGGCCTACTCTTGCGAATGCTTCTGTGCACGTTTTGTGCCTCGGCCGCGGTTGAGAAATGCCGGGGATACCTGATGTTTGTCTCAGCAGCAAGGAGTGCGTGTATGATACGATATCCTCATCATCTCAGCACGTACCACACGAAAACTACGGCAAGCTTTATCCCACCACGAACGAGCAACAACGTGCTCGTAGATATACAAGAGCATGCATCGTCCAACGCCTCGTCCACCTACTGCTGTATTTATCGTTGCCAAGCGAGGACACCGACCGACTTCTTTCCCGCAGAAACTTCCCACTTGAGGGTTGAAGAAGGTTTCGTTCTGTGAAACTCTGTGCAGCAGACTTTCGAATGGAATACAATGAGTCTCAACGTTCACATGTACGGGCAACAGCACTACATATATACAACTACATGAATAAGTGATGCACGCAGCACTACGAGCAGCACAATAGTGTAAAGTAGGCTGCTTGGTACCTGGTATACTGTTATCAATAGTGTGTGAAACTCGCCGAAGCACGTGAAACTCGGTGAAGCCATACTGTACTGCCCACGCAAGCAGCCCCTTTGCCTAAAAACCCACAGGGCGGAAGGAGACAAAGGCAACCCAAACGAAGCCATCATTGCGATCCTCGAAGACTGGGCCGCTTGGGAAAGGGAGCTGGAGAAGGAAGCAGGAAAAAACAAGGTCGCCAGGGACATAAAAAAGATTGCGGACGAGCCTGCCACTTTCGTCGAAAACGACACTGTCCAAATCGACCCCAAGAGCAGCCAATGTACCGTCACAGAGTTCGACGATAACTCCCCCGGTCAGATAACACCGATCCCACGAAAGGACGTTCGGAGCCCCGCAAATGCTTTTCGAGCTACCACTGGACAGCTCTACCCGACAAGGCGTGATCGGAGACGAGCAGAAAGGAACGATCCCATCGCCAGGACGAGGCGGGAGGCGTTGAAGGTGTGGACCGCCGACCAAACGCGGAGGAGAAGTTCTGCGGGCGAATTGGGTCTTGATCAAGGCCAGATAAAGGCAGGCCTTTCCCTGAAAGACTGGGTTCCAAGGAGGAGGAGCTCGGCCGAGTCGACGGTTGATCAAGCTCGGAAGGAGAGCGAGTCTTCGCAGGAGCAGTGGAAGGGCAGGACAACAGGACCTCTCCATGTGTCCCCCCTATCCGATTCGCGACATCGGCCATCGCAGCACGCGAAGAAATTCTCATCGGCGACAGACAAGACTGTCTCGCGATGGCGTGGTCCGCACCTGGGGAGAGAGGGCAGAGCAAGGCACGAAAAGCCAGAAAGGCCGGCCCCTGATGACATAGAAGTGTGGGAAGGAGAGGCACGAACGGCTCCTCCGACCCCGCGGGCGCCGGGCTCGATTGTCGCCGGGCGAGCTTCCCCATGGGCGAGATCACCCAGCCGGGAAACTGCCGGGGGAATTCTCGTGAAACAATGTTTTTTTTATGGTCCGGCGGGCAAGATTGCCTTGGGGAGATCTCCAAACACGACCCCCAGCTTCGAGTCCCAGTGGATGCGCAAGTTTCGGGAAGAGGTTCAGGGAAACCCCAACTGGTGGGCTGGTCCGGGTCAGTACCATTCCGGCGGGGCCCCTGACCGATCTCGCCAGTCCGCTTTTTTGCGCACGGGTTCAGGCATGCGCCCGGCTTATCCTTCGAGGACGGGTGCTTCGACAGTCAGTGAGAAAGGCGGGGCTAGTCGAAACACAAACCTATGGGATGAGGTGAGGTCCCTCCTTGCTCGTAGTAGGCGGAGCGACGGCACGAATCTTGCCGGTGGTGGTAGCAACGGAGGCGCCAATACTGGGGCGGCAACCCCCGAGCGAGTGGACGCCCTGTCATTTGGGGACCGTCTGCGGTGCACGCCTTTGTCTCAAGGTGCATGGCTTGTAGACAACGCTGTGCGGGATGACGATGGTGCCGCAAAAACTCTCACGAAGCAGACCCGAGGGGGCACTACAAGAGCACCTAGAGCACAGGCTTCTTCAGAGAATTTTTTGACAACCAGGGCGGCTGTCGACCACTCACCCTCGAGAAGGAAGGCATCTGCCCGAGGGAAAGTTGGTTTACCGGCAGGCGAATTTGACGGTGGTACCAATGGTGACGGCGTGGGCAACAGTGTCCAGCGGAAAAAGCCTCCAGAGCGTCCACGAAGCTATCTTGGCAAAGCTTCGAGGGGAAATAGATCCGGTTACGCGAGAGGAAATCGTGTTGCGCGCAGCTGAAGACGCTAAGGGCGCCCTTGCAAGGGATCAGGCCCACGCCACTTTGCTGAGGCGCGCTTCCATGGGGGTAAATAGCCTTCCGTCTGGCGGCAAGGAGGGCCCTATTCCTGCCCCTATTGACTACGACAAGGTCGAGGCCACCCTATCGCTGATCGAGCTAGCATCTCGCGCCGCAGGGCCAGATGCCGGTAAGCAGATGCTGCAGGCTCTCGAAGGTCTGGACAAGATACATCAGCGGGTGTCCGATGATGAGATCGGGGGTGAAGAGAGAATCGCTAGCGAGGATAAAGATAACTTGAAAGCTGGAAGCGTTCGGGTCGATGGAGGCGGGAAAGAAGTAACGCTGGCAGAGGCTAACGGGGACAGACCACACGACGATTTGGCGCCGATTCAAACGCTTTCGGATGACAAGGCTGAACCTCCGACGGAAGTCATGGGGAAAGAGAATGGCCCTCACCAACGCGTCCGGAGGATTTCCCTTGCGGTAAGTGATGTGTCGGACATAAGCATGGGTCCCACTCCCACCGGGGTAATACAATCCATCGGTAACTGGCTACGGAGCACAGGCAGACCACCGTCGCGACAGCATAGCTTCGAGTCCGCCATCGCAGACATGGATGGCGACAGGCAGCAACAAGTACCGGGTCGGGAGGGGTTCTCTTTCCCCCTGTCTATCGACCCGGAAGAACACGGGAGGGGAGACGTTGACGCTAGAAATTCCGAAGAGACGAAATCAAAAGAAGAGAGACGTAAAGAAGAGGCACACAGAGCACGACGGGTCAGCGTAACCGCTCAACAAAGCAGAGAAGTGGATGACCGAACTTCCGATGGTACTTCGCGAGTTGGTGTTCATGCCACTGATGGCGAGCAACATTTTCCGGACAAAGTCTCTGTAGGGGAAGCTCGGGATGACCGTGGTATGGGAGCAGCCGTTGATGCAGTATCTACTCCAGCAATAAGTATCTCGGCCCCAGAACCGGATGATAGGACACTCGAACGGGCAATGGAGGCGCAATGTGCCTCCCAGGCCGGCAAGGCTGTGTCACCCGAGTCGCCCAAACCCCCGAGCAAAGCGATCGATATCGAAAATACCGAAAGTCTCTGTCGACCTGCTGCCGTGCGTAAAACTGAAGAAACGCCTCAATCTCGAGTTGTATCTCCCGGAAGACGATGGGAGCGCACGAAAAGAACTGACAAGAAGAAGAAGCTTCAGACGGCAACAGAAAAGACAATCGATACGAGAGTTAAGGTTGGTGGAACTCAACGTGCAGGGTTTAGCTTGGACGATTCCAGCCGACGCGACAGCTGGATGTCCCTTGGAACGAGGCCAAAGCGTGGCGGTGATGGGCAGGAAATTAAACCAGTGCGGGAGGGGACGATGGCTGCAGCTGGTATGAAACTCTTCGGCTATGGGAGGTTGCGTTCAAAAACTACGGCTGCAACCGAAGCGTGTGCGATCTCTGCCGATCATCGGGAAACTCTACCAATGTGAGCACCGAGCATTGGAGACCTGCACATACGTCACCCGTTCCCTATCTTCCCACATTTATCTTGGCCACTGACGCCTCATTCTTCATGAACTTGAGCATCCGCCGGAGGCCGTTCCTGATGGCGTTGTCATTTTGGCCGGTACCGTACGTTTGTATCTACTCTAGCATATTTCTTTTAATGTTCTTGCTCAGAGATCCGGGCGTAAGCGCCTTAGTACTTTGCTCGTATGTACTTCATTGTGTTCGTTTTATTGTGTTTCGCCTGCTGCTGTAGTCGTCAAGACATATGCCATGAATCACATACCGCAACAAAAATATAGCGCATATACAGGATGTACATCTTACATGAGGCCATGTAAAACCCGCTGTACGCGCGATCGAAGTATCACACAGCTTGCAAACATGAGTTTCGACAAAATCCTTGATCCCACAGCTGTTACGTTTTATAATTTTACAAATATTGTACGTGGCCATAGATTGCGAAGGAAGAGGAGTGCAGCCTGCCTACCTGGTATCATTATATTGGGGCTGTGTCAATCCGTGCATTTATAAACCGGTTGTATTGCATAGTGTCAAAGTAACGCGCACCTGGTTTCTCCCCCATATGATGTTCTCCGTGCCCGTCACAGTGGAGCGCCAACAAAGGTGCTTGCGAAGTTTGTGTGGCCAAGACCCGGCCGGTCTATCAGCGGGAAACGGGTAAAGCTGCCTGAGGCGACCAATAGTAAGACTTCGTCAGGTGAGAATTGTGATACCCTTTGAGATTGGTGACCAGACTGCAACTTTTCCATGTGCCCTAGTTCTCCGCTACTTTTTTGTGACTTCAAGCTGCGTCTCACACTGTTGTCTCTAAAAAAATACGGATTTTGACGTGTTGCTTACCAGGTATTTCCTATGCCTAGCCTAGGCAGAATAATATATGCAGGACATAGGTACCTGGGCAAGCGGTTTGCGTAAAAGATGTTGGATTCGGCGCTTTTGCTTGTCGTTTGGTGTTGAATCGCATGTGCTTGATCAGGCACAAGAACACGCCTAGCCAAAAATATCACGCTGTTTTCCAACGTGACCGAACACTCTCCTTTCAAACTTTCTCATGCCCCCTTCCAATCCTTAACGCTGCCCATGCGAGTCAGGGAAAACGCCGGGAATCGTGCGCCGATCCCCACTCATTGATGCGCTCCATCCCGCGGTGGCAAAACAACGGGATTTCAGGCTAACGTTAAGGAAGACGGACAAACCGGACGTTCTTCCGCCGATGGCAGCGGAAAATAACAAAGCTGTGCACGCTTCACGAAAAAATCGCGGCAGAAAACATGAAGGCGTCGCCGACGTTGGTGGGCCCGCAATGAGAAGTATCGCTGGGAAGATCTCCCCACGTCGAGGGCGACGCAGACCGTTGTCGGGGGCACTTCCATCTTCCCCTCCCTCTCCAGCTGGGCAGCACCCTCGCTCATCACAGCTTCCCACCGGTCCCAAACCTTCCCTAGGCGAGGAGTCCGGGTCGGGTAAAGAAACGATGTTTGCGGATACTGCCACGCTACCGATAAGACTAACCGTGGGGCAGTGTGGGTGCGCAGAGGACTGGATGGACAAAGCGAAGTACTCGCTAGGGCCGAAGGTTTGGGACTGTCTCGGCTCCAGCCCCGCCTTCTACCGCGTACGTGACCGCTTCCAAAGCTTTTTAGACCAGGCAGGCACTTATAGAGTGGTGCACGGGAGCGGTCAGCCACTCGTACATGCGTCACCGCTTTGTGCGGGGAAATCGGAGGGACAGTTTATGGAGGCAAACGAGACCCGGGACAAGAGAGTCGTTTATGGACCTGGTTCGCGGAAAGGCGAAGGGCATGAAATGGAGACAGAAGACAAGGGTGAAGATACATCGGGTTGGGGTGATCGCTTGTCTCAAAAAGCTGCGTTGCTCGTGGAAGCGATCATGTGGACACTGGCAACGGAGCGGGAGCGATCGACCGTCCGTGCGGCCATCCTTCAAGATCGAAAGGTACGCAGCGAGCGCCCCAGCATCTCCGCCCAGGAGGCTGGGCATGGGAGTGGAGATACCCTCGGAGAAAGTGAAGGGAACGCAGAATCTCCACGAACGGGCACGACTCTCGCTGTTTCATGGCTGAGGGCACGACGGTTTGCCAAGAGCTCGCGTCTGGTTGACGGAGTGAACGTTGTCGATGCCGATGTTGACCTCGCCTTCAGGCGGTGGGAAGAATCGGGGCAAGCAGGACGGCCCGCACTGGCCACAGCGACCAATCGGACCTGCAGCCCAAAGCGGTCTGGCCCGGAAACTTCCGCACCAGGCATTTGGACAGGGGTCAAGGCTGCAAACGTTCGAACACGCGTTTCTGCAACCATACCAAGGATGTGCGACGCCGTGGGGTGCTCGGAAGGTGGCCGATACGGTGACATCTGTCCAATAGAAACAACAAGGTTTTGCCGAAAACACAGAAATGATGGCATGGTGGACCTGGGAGGTCGAAGGTGAGAACTGTGGTGCGGCGACCTTGAGAAGTCGCAACATGCCAACCGTGCATGTCCACTCTACGAGCAAATGGGATGGTCCGTAGACACACGGTGTGTATGTATCTACTGTGCGATGGTCGTCGTTGTGAATAATGTCGGCCGAGACACTGATGGACACCAAGAGAGGTGCGTCGCCAAATGAGTAACTTCCCGGAGTTCCAAGGGTTGATCAAGAGAGGACGGCCTAAGGATTGCGCGGATATGTACCATATACTACACCAGTGTACCCGCATATCAGCACATTCGTAGATACCAAGGTATCCAATTGAGGTTTCAGCAGTCACCAAGTACACTACCGTCATGTCGTATAGCGAGCGAAGTCCGTGCTATGTGAGACTTCTCTTATTAATGGACGCTGTGCCACGCTAGATGGGGCAGAAATCGCCGGGTTCGGAAATTAATTCTTCTTTAGGGTTAGCGTTTGAAGCCAATATTGTCTGGACAAAATTAAAGGTACCCTTTCGTCTGCCCTGAAATATGTTACGTATGCTGCACCGTGTTGAACACCTGACGAAGGTGTGAAAGGGCGGATTGCGGGCGGTTAGCTGCGAGGGGAAATACACTGGGGTCGACCAGGAGGGCCACGCTTTGCTCCTTGCACACTCAGGAGGACCGAGTGGACTTGGAAGGTCTCGCGTTTGTCCTTCTCGCGTTGGCCGAGGCACGGTGGAGGGGCATAAGGCAAGTGTGTTGTTGCATCGATACGTGATTGTTTCGTGGGGCCGATCTGCAGGCTTTCAACTACATTTTGAGCACGTAGGTGGGATTTTCCCCTCGGCTTGACATTTAGCGGTGTGCACTTCGATCATGGCGCGATGGAGACGGTTTCGAATAGCACGTATCCAGCAAAACCTGATCCGGGTATTCTCATTCCTTTGTTGCCAATTTTGATGATGCTGTTTGATCAGGAGACTGTCAGCGAAGACCGGCAGAGCCGCACGAAACATATTGTCGTCGATGAGCGAAGAAGCGGCAGATACTGCCGTGTTGAACGCGTCAACAGTTCGGGATCTTGTTCTCGCCCTCACGAATCAGCCCCTCACTTCGGCATTGCCCAATGCGGCGCACGCGCCATCACAGTCATCGCCAAGGGTCGAAACTTGTGATGTTTCGGGATCCATGAAGGCCGCCGTTCAGCCTGACCTTGCGCCTCAGTCGACGCTTTCAGTAACCGATGAGTCCGTGGAGGGGGCGGCAGTAGTTGCTCCCGCCACGGTCGGGTTGCCTCGGCCGAACGACAGTGGGTGTTTGAGTGGCGACGATCGCACATCCGACAAGGCTAGGGCATCAAAAGAAATTTCAAATTCGGGCCACATTGGCATTGCTGAGTATGGCTTTTCTGCAGCGGGTGAGTCTTTGTCAGCGCTTCTTGATCGCGGTCCTTTAGCGATGATTAGTTCTGGATCCCAGACATTTCCAAACGTAGGACACGAATCAACTCTCAGGGTATCCTGCGCAGCAAAACCTGATGGATCTCTTCAACCGCATGAAGCGGAAGCGCACGGAGAGGGGGAGCCCGGAGCAGAGGAGCATGATTTCGGGTCTGGGAAGGGCAAGGGAGACGAGTACTTGGTGCGCAAGGCCCGGAGTAGTCGGAAAAGAAGCTATTTCGCCGATGGTGATGGCGATGAGTTTCGAAAGTTGTGGCCGCAGAGCTTGAATGTAAGCAGAGCCGGGCACGGTGATTGCGCGCAACGATCGAGTTCTACTGGCGGGGCTCGGGACGGCATTCGATATCGGGGGATCGATGAGGTAAGCCCCGACAAGTCCATTGAGTGGTGGTCTGACATACTATCAAGTCGTCCTCAATAGCTGCAACTTCTACTGCACTTTATGATTTAAGTTTACGTATGGCTTATCGTGAGGCGTTCCGTGTCTTATGCTCGCAAGAAGAACTGCAGGCAATATACCGCAAGTAGCAGAGCTGGAGCAAAGTGTTATAATGGATGCTAAAATTTCTTCGCTGATACCCGTGGTAGCCCCCTCCCTCATGGACAGCACCGCAAAAACAATTGTCTGGAGTGCTGCAGAAAGGATCACACGCTACCGTGGAGATCAACACTAGGGGGTGCGCATGGCTTTCACAATTCAACCAAGTCAGTGCGTATTCGTGGTGTTTAGCAGCCACCGTGTCTATCGGCAAGATGCTACTGTCGGTCTTCTTTCGGTCCCAGCATTCGTCGGAGCGACGGCTGTATGGAACATCGTCGCGGGCTCTGTCGTGTAGCAGCCCCCCGTTTGTTATTTGATTGCCCCGAACGAGAACTCCCGTGTTACTTTTGCGGGCGTTTTTGACATCAGGTGCTGGGGAGGAACGCTAGGGCGCTGAAAGTGGTGTTTAGACGATATTCTCGGCCGTCAGGCGGCGCCAGGTAAGGGAGTCTTCGACACTTGAATGTCCTTCTCATGTTCTGTAAAAAATCAAGCTGTACGTGCCTCAAGTTACAGGTGCTTCGTACCCGCATACAGCAACGCGATGCTTGGATTTGCTAGTGTAAGGGGTTCCGCTCAGAACGAAAGAGCGTTCCTAAAATCCGTTCGAAAGGAAAACCCGTTGATTTCTCTTGTAGCGCACACTATAACGCCGCAATCAAGATGTGTTCAGCAGCTTATTGGTTTGTGCCTTGATTGAAAGCGACGGATTAAGCCTGAAAGCATATATGTATTGCTGTTCAGTGCATGCGGCCGAGCAAAATAGCGGCGATAAAGGACGCCCTGCTGGGTCGACCCTGTCCTTGGAACGACCAAGCGATCGGCTTGTACGTGATATCACGTGTTACGGTACGAAGGCTCAAACTCGTCCCATTTATTACTACATTATGTGTCGTCGTTACGCAGGGAGAGGGAGATGGCTTTGCCTGACGTGCTGGGGTTTTGCGACGCGTTCGAGCTCCGGCCGGGACTCGTATCGACAAGGGACATTGTCGACGGTTTCAAAGAGGTACGCACTTCACGTCTAGCGCTGCTGTAACTCAGACAATCTCGAACATACGAGGGTATGCATCTCCGTTGTGAGGCGAGTAGGAACAGTTGACAGGTTGTGGCAAGTCGGACAATCTCGAGCATGCGAGGGTCTACACGGCTGTTGCGAAGCAAGTAGGAGCATATGATGATTTGAGGCAAAGTTTGCGTCTTGGCCAGGATTTTTCAGATCGAAACGTCCAGCCCATTAAGTGCTACTCTTGATGAATATGCGATAACCAAGGCTCCCGTTTCGTTGCGCTTGTGTCTCTGGTACCCACGAGACTATTTATTCCTCAGTCTTGTTTCCAAGGGAAGACTCGCAGCTCACGCGATAGACGCCTTCTTTGGCGACTTGCGGCTAATCTGTATACTTATGGCGTTTTATTTCTACCCGATGAACACTACGATAGGGTACCCTTGCTTTCTTGTCATGCGACCCTTCGGTGAACTTCGTGCGCTTACCCACTGATGTAGCCTCTCTCAGCATCTCCCTGGTACCTGTTTCCCCGCCCAATCGGTCACGCGCAAACGAACACGTACCCAACCCACAGGTTATGTATCCGGGGGTAATGGGCCTCACAGATGAAGAAATAGGTTACTCGGTGAAAACACTTGAGCGGCGTCCGTCCAGAAGGTCTGCCCGTTCAGAACTAACTCGACAAGCTGTGTTCCCACCCACGGGCATCGGGGGTGTCAGACATCAAAACCGAGGGTGTGTCAGGGGAGAAAGTTTCGCGCCGGCTGATGCTAGAGCTGGAGAAGGAGATGCCGATTACTATGCGAATTTTCCATTGTACTCAGGGGGGGGCGACCACGCGCGCGTACCCTCTCGGCACACGAACACAAACAGTGGCGCCGGAGGCAGGGCCAAGAATGTGTACCTCGGGAGGGCGCAAAAATTCTCTCTTCGTCGCGTGAAGTCGACTATCACCTCAAGCGATCAGGACTTGGGCGGCTCCACCGACTCTTCAGCAGGTGAAAACTGTGCTTGAGTTTGACACACTTTACGTGTCGGCTCCATACGAGCTGGTTCAAGTTGAACGACTCCAATTATGTCTGACACGAATGCCGCTTGCCATGCAGGTATCTGCCCGGATGTTACATATTTTATATCATACTGACTGCCATGAATACCTCGGAAGAGGGTGACACAGACGTTTTCAGTTGAGGTCCTAGGGCTGGCGCTGGCGGCAAAAATAAACCCCGACCGACCGCGGGCCTTGAAACAGCCAGGCGTTTCCGTAGGAAATCACATTTTTTCTTATGTTGTTCTGAACGAGCTGGTTCCAGGTACACCAAGGCATGTCCGTAAAATGATTCTCACGAATACTCGAAGATCTGGCTGCGTAGGGCCCATATAAAGTCATTATTAACGCCAAAGTTGATTCGATACTGGAAACAAGTAATTACCAGGCAACTGCGCAAATACGGAATTTTTCCGCACGAAAGCCCAACGTTTCACGCCGTGTTTTAGAGATAGGCCCTGATTTTTTGCCCACGTGTTCTGCGAGCCTCTTTCGACGCCTGGACTAACGGCGTTTTTTATTTGTTTTTTTCCGTAGGGAATTCGGGGTTTCTTATCGCGCCCGAAAATCCCAAACAAAACAAAAACGAAGAAAACAAAAAGCCCGTTATCAGGTATACAGGGGCTCATAGAACACGTCTGCTAAATTACAGGACCTATTTATATACAGGGGCTCATAGAACAAAAACGGCGTGAACTTTCGACTCTGACTAGATTTATTCGATTCAGCTTGAACCAGCCTGCACAAGTAGTCGTAACAGTAAAAATGAATATTCCAAATGCTGCGTGTCAACACGTTTTCAATTCGACGACATCCTTGTTTGGCTTGTGTGTGGTGGTACCTAGGTCTCACCCTCACCACAATTGACCGTTGTCTCCCGATCCTTGGCATTTTGTTCCTAGGTTCTCTCCAATTAAAAGCAGGTGATTGTGTCAGACGGCGTGCCAGCTTCCGCGCTTCATCTATCGGCCGGATGGGAAACCATCATTTGGACGCAAACGCTGGGCGTGGCGCCATGGATGGGGTTTGCGAAGCGAAAGACCCGCCAGTGGCGCCAGGGTTGTCGCTGCCGCAATTCTTGGAGTGGATGTCAGAGGTGGCAGTCAAGTGTCCAACTCCTGTCAAGACGCTCGGTCGCGCTTTCGCCCGTCCTCCGAACGAACAACGGTCTGCCCTTGGGGGGAACGGCCGCTCGGGGTCGTTGTTAGCGAGCACTGGCAAGGCAAGCGGAGTTAGCTCTACGAGCCGTGAGAACGCGGCGAAGGCGGTGGTGATGTTACAGTGGATGGAGCTTTCCCGCGGAATGAGAAACGGAGGTATTCCCCCGTTTAGCCTTTCGTCGTGCTTGGCCGAGGCAACGCCGGCTTCAGTAGGTTTCTCCGGTCGAAGATGACTATTTGGTGTGACGCAGCGCGTGCCCTCTTCGTGGTGGCGTCAGTTGGATAGGATTAACGTACTGTGCTGCATCAGCTAGCGCTTACCGCCGTTTAGGGGTTATATTAGAAGAGCATCATCCGAGGGGTTCCTGTACTGATTAGTGGGGTTGTACAATTAATAGTCAAAACTAAGAACACGATGTTCAACTTCGCTCTGTGATGTTCTGTTGTTTGGCTTTGCACATTTGCTAAAGCCCTGCAGCTTGAACGTTTCAAGATATAGATCGGTGAACGGAACTATCATCCTGGCGGGTCGTGGACGATTTTATAATTTTTTTTAAATACGTCAGCTGTGTAGGGGCGTGTAAACCCGCTTGCACCCAGATTGCATAAAATTGAACAGAACAGGTCTTCAGGTCATTACGACCTCACACCTGGATATCGGACGACAAAGCCGTTGAAGTTGCTACTCCTTTATGCTTCGGTGATATAGCACGAGTGCGTGCATGATATGATCTCCGTATGCTTTCGGCAATCTTGAACGCGGCATTTTTCTTGCATAAACTTGGTTTGGCGGTCTTCAAGTCGTCGTTCAGCCGCCCCAACGAGCGTTCTCTACGTCGGGCGGAAAGAGCAGTAGGTAGTGCTGCTTGTATGTCTTGTATGCTCATCCAAAAATACAAGGACAGGCTAACTATTGCGCACAATCTTTCTACCCGCCGTCTTCCTGGTTGAGCGTTTCTTGTACCCCTGTACCTCGGTACAGTAATAATTACTGTAGCAGCATTTTCATGAGTACCGGTAGGGGTTCCGTAGGGTCCGGGCTCCTTCAAGTCGGTCGCTCTAGAGGACAAACCCATTGGGACCATTTGACATATATATCCGTTTTTCGTACGGAACTCTAATGTCGACTTGGCTTGAACCAACAATCAAATTAATTGAGTTTTTTTTATCCAGACAATCTTACACGTACAGAGCAAAGAAAATTCGTGTAAGAGGTGGTTCAAGCTAAACGCCACAAGTTTGGTCCGCCACGAATGCCGTTTGCACCATCTACTCGAATGCTGGAATATTTGGTTAGCACTTGCCCCCATGAACAGCGGAAGACGGTGACATGGCCAGCTTTTTTCGTTCAGGATGTATGGCTGGCGCCAGCGGTAAGTATATGTCCCGACCAAACACAGACTTTCTGGAAGGGTAACAATATGGTAGCCAGGCGTTTCCGTAGGAACCAAACACTTATTTCCACTTCTTCTGAACGAGTCGGTTCCAGGTACTACTGCAAGCCATGCCTGTATAACGTTTGGAGCGAGCGTTTGAATGTTTGACTGCATTTTATTTATAGACCACTATCACGCCAACTTTACTGTCGACAATCGATCCCTCCCTGAAACTACTGTAGGTATTTTCAAGGCAAAGACGTACCTGGAAAAAAAAACGCCGTACATTAAAATCAGATTGTCGACGTACTCGTACGCGGTTTTTGGGAGGTAAACACTGGTTGTTTGCACGCACGCGTGTTCTGTATGCTTTTGACGAATTTTTGACGGGAACTATTTTTTGCTTTTCTTTCTTTCACCGAAAATATCAGGTCTGCAGGACGTTCATGTTTTCCAGAAAATTCCACATAAAGGATTAAAAAAACATGCGAAAAAAAACTACAGTAGTAGTAGGAAAAAACACAGGTCCGTCGATTGCTGGCAAAAGTCCTGATGGAACAATGAGAAGGCGTGGGTACCGTGTTTTTCTGATATCGAGAGCAGAAGAGGCCAAGAACATGTTCGATAGTGAGACTCACCAACGGACACGTACGTCATGTACTGGTACATCAAGATCTGCTGCAACATTTACAGGGAGTATTTTGAACATTTTGCAGTGTCTTGCGTGCCTGTCACGTTTGATTTGCTCTAAACCAACTTTCGATTGTCTTGTGTACCCCGACCCTCACGTGTCGATCTAGCTGCTGTTTCAGTGCACGAAATGGTACTGGCCGACATCAATTGGAAGTCGAGCCTGCTGCGAGTATTATCGTCTCGTCGACCCTGGTAGCATCCAGGGGAGTCACCGGCCAGCAGTCAACCGCGGGGGAAATAATGAAAAACGCGCGGACGGTTCACGCAGCTTGCACTTGAGTATCGACCGATCTGCCGACCGGCTGAACTCACAGCTGACGTGCTTTTTAGTTTTAATTTTTGATAAAATTATGAAATACGTCAGCTGTTTTTTTTATTTTTTTTATAAATTTTGAAATACGTCAGCTGTGACTGATTAAATAGTTGATACTCCCAACTTTGCAAGCTGCGTAATACTATAAAATTTTGAAATAAGTCAGCTGTGAGTTCGACTGATTAAGTAGTTGATACTCAACTTTACAAGCTGCTTAATACGTCTCGTCTATATTCTATTTTTACTGAATTTTACAAGTGTTATATTAGGCCGAATGCGCGTATTCTGTATGTAGTCCTTACTGCTTGTCAAGGATATAGGCCGGTGGCTCCCCTGGATGCTGCCAGGGTCAACAGGATAATTTAAATAATCATTCTGCGCACTGACACTATATAACCCGAACAAGGGAGATGGTATGACGTTGCAACATGTCGAAACCTTTTAATTTTACTAGTATTTATATATATATATTGATTGCGTGTTGTTGAGTTTTAGTATGATATGTTTATATGTGAGTGATTCTTGCGGGGATGAGCTGCTACTGCTGCTTTGATGCCTAGCTTTTACTTTGATACCTTGGTATGATTCGAGGTGAATTCCAGGGTCTGACTTTGGCCGGGAAACTAATTAATTTCGGTCGGTAAATTATAACCGACTTGTACGAAGCACAGAATCTGGGATAATATCCGTGAGTCCGTTCGAAATTTGAAATTTGTGGATGGATGAAGTGCATGCCGAACGTGTCGTACGTGTCGTGCGTGTCGTACGTGCCGTACGTGCCTAGTAGCGAGTAGCGATACTGACAAACCTCGCAACTACGACAGCAGCAATAACACCGAACAAACGCAAGTCTTCGCTGCCACAAAACATGCTGATGTCACCCAAGTCTACTCACGGCTCCTCACCAAGTTGTCTAACACATGGTATCAAAGAAGAGGCCGGGTTAATAACATCTACTATTGATACCAGGTATATACTACTGTAGGTATCGGCCGCCGACCGTCGCCATGACGACCCTGATTCCTTCAAGTATTCCGCGCAAAAGTACTGTAGTCGCCTCTATTACGGATTAATATAATAGCACTAAACGAGGGTGCTGCGAGAGATCGTGGAACAGCATTCGATGCGGTAGCATATACGTTACGGCTACGTACCGGATACTGATGGTTGCTCGCTCGTCCGTTGGCCGTTGGGCTGTAGAGTAAGGCCAGTCGGATAGTTGGACCATGAACCTTTAAATCTGAAACCGTTGGATTGCTGAACAGGAACAAAATGGTATTGCCCCGCACCGACGGAGCCCATTCCTCGTGTCATTACGTACATAAATTTCGTACGTACCCTCCTTATCACTTTCCCCTCTCGGGCTACAGAGCTCCTACGTACCGTGTGCGAGGGGGACCAATGCCGGCCTTTGTCTGCCCTCCTGCGTCTCACTCAGTGGAAAGCTTCGCGGATGAGGTGACGCAGCCTTGGCCTTTCTTTTTGTCAATACACAAAATCATGCAGCATTTCGAATGCTCCGTGTCTGCTGGCGCTTCGTCGTGTCATGCTCCAGCACCCAATAAAATCGACGCAGAATGCCTTTCTGGCGCCCAGAGATCGTAAGGGATGGACTCTCTATGCAGTAACAGCAGGTTGTGCGTCCTGTTTCACTTACGTTATAGCAGTGGAGCGTGTCCGTGGCATCGTGGTGCTGTGTGTGCGATGCCTGGCGGCCAAATGGGGGCCGCCGACAATCAGTTGGATTCCCCGAGCAAACTGCTTTCTGCTTCATCGCTTTCTCACGTTTCCCCCGCACGAACGAGTACTCCTTTATTCCGGTGTTCCACGAGAAGTGCGAGCCGCCATCACGACAGTCATGTCGGTGCATTCAAGGAGCCTTCTGCAATTCGCAATCGCATCGGCAGGTCAGCTCGCAACATTTTTTGTACAAGTGTGCCAACAGCTCAATTGTGCACTCACAACGGTTCTTTTCCGTCTCATGCCATATGTGATACTCGTACGTCATGTGCCTCGTGTGCCGTTTTCATCGCGCCCGACGTGGCTGTGTGTCAGATTGAGAACGCTTGGAAGTCGGTTGTGTGCAGGTCCCCACGAGACCAACATGCCAAGCCAAATTTCGAATCGAATGCGCACGCGCACGTATTTCGAGGGTCTAGCCTAGAAACGAAGTGTGGGTGGCGCGGGTCTCAGCATGCCAGGTAAGTTTGCTGTGTTTGCTGGAAAGGCGGCTGAAAAGTCTGGGTATACATATTGCGTTTGGCGGTTTGTGCACCGACGCTGCAGGTAATTTGACATGACGGGTGGGAATATCTCAAGACCTCCCAGATTGCGACAGCAGTACGAGTACATACATTCAAGGGTGCAGTTGGTGCCTATGTAACCTTGTCCGTTCTGGAAGCGAAGAGAGGACATCACGTATCAACTGTAGACTCGTCGTTACTGGCGTGAACCTGAAGTTTATATCGACCGCACACGTACGTACAGACGGTGAGAAGGTTCAGATCCAGCAATAAACAGCACGCGCACGTACAGCATTTTTTTCAAGGATTTATTCATTGATGATTATTTTGTTTGCGGCAAGTTGGCAGTGGTTGTTCTCAGCGAACACCCCCTCTTCGTAGTGTTTGGGTTTTATTACGAGGTGTGGGGGGATCTATAGCCTCATTTCTTTTGTTTCGAATAGCCGCATCTTCGACCACCTTTTTCCTGGCCGTTTGGGATGAACTTTGTCATCACCCTCCGACCATCTTGTGGTCTGCATATACGACTATTCAGGGTGGGCTAATGTGATATGAGTAGAGTATTCATGGGCTATATATATAGATAATGCGTTGCAGTCTTGTAGTCTCACGAATACGAGAATAATCCAAAGAATGGATTAACCCGGCGGATATTCCGTTAGTCGAGAGTAACGTTCTTTTAGGAATGTTCCCTAGGGCGGATAGCCCGTTAGACGAGAGTAATGTTCCTTGACGCAGATAGGACTACGAAGCGACAAGTTCTTATATTACCAGAAGAACGATCGGTAGCCATAGGAAAGTTCTGTAGGAGTAGATCAGATAAGAGGAATTTAGGAGAGCTTGTGGCATGGGGTGGGACGAGTATATCTGGGCGTCGAGTCCCGCCCCCTACCTCTCACTTCTCTACCAGATCACCTCCTCAGCTCTCGCCATCAATAAGAAGATCTAAATCAGAAGAAGCGAAGCACTGCTTTCCAGCTGCCAGAACAACCTGGGTCCCTTACCACTACCCTTACCCCTACCCTAGAGCGGTCTCCGCTTCACACCACGTTTTCACTGGCGTTGCGTCGCGATACGGCAGTACTCTTGCATGACCTGACGTCATGGCCCTTGTTTGCTGTGAGCTTCAACATATCTTCTCCCACAACCCTGAATTTTCGGGACTGCCCCAGCTACTCTTAGCTGTGTCGTCGGGCCTCCCCTATTTTTCTCTACCGCAGAGATTTCGCATACAAGGCACCACCTGTCGTGACCACTACGAAGCACACCCGAGTGACCGTAGGGCGGAATGCGACACTGAGTGGCCAAATCGTGTTAGGCGTCAGAGCGCAAACGAATTTTGCTGAAGGATCTGTGCGCAGCGACTCGTCCTCCTCTTCCGATGAGGAACAACTCTACAGAGTCAACCGCATCAGTAGGCAGTGTGGCCGGACGAGGCGGATGGCAAGGATAGTGTCGGGTCTCCCCAGAAGGTAGAGGTAAGATGGGCCCCGGCAAATGTTAGAAAAGTCGAGTGGCTTTCTCTCCGAACGCGTGCTGTGATACTTCCTGCCAAATTGTACGAGGTATTATGCCAAATTGTATGAGGTATTATTTCCTGCACTATTGTAGGGAAAGGTGTTTGCGGGTGGAAACTACAAATAGAATGCAGCATCATGTTGAAATTCGTCCAACAGATACTACTCGTATATCAAAACCTGAAACGTACCTGGCACATAGCACACAAGCATCTTGACCGTACAGTAGATGCAACGAGGCCCTAAGGATTTCTTGACTTTCGTGATACCGCCGCTCGGTCTGGCGTTAGGGTATTGTAGACCGCGCTCAATCAAGCTGACATCACATGTTGATGTATTACTACGCAGGGGCCATGATAGTACATAGTGATACATAGTGACTAGAACCCACCATGAACGCCAACATCAGGACCCTACATGTTTACACCCCATAGTTGATCAACATTACTAATACTATTACATTAGTATGTTTTCCCATAGGCGAAGGAATACTCGTCTTCGAGACATGGTACCCTTACGTATAGTTCAGCACGAGTTTTCCCTTGCACCCGAACGCGCTTGCAGCATGCGGCTAGCCGTTCGGATGGTCGGAATATTGATCCAGCACATGGTGGACCAACAGACGCACAGCCCAAGCAAAAAGAGGACGGATCGAGCAGGGGCATGGCAGTGTCCAAGTCTGAGAGCCACAATTTCATCACGCGGAAGCGTGCGCTCTGCTTGCCCCGAGTGAAGCGTGGCCTCGACCGTGACGACTTTCCCAAGAAACGTCCTTCCAAGAACCGGGAATCATCCTTGCCCCCCCTTGGCGGAACAAACACATTGTGGGTGCTTTTGAACAGCTCTGTGTGTGGTGGAACTGCTCTCCAGAGATATACCACTTTGGGCGCAATAAATATAATGGCCGTAAGGTCTTCATGTTTATTCCCCAACGTTCCTTACATGCCCGTCCATAGTTGTACTCCAGTGCAATGCAGACGGACCGCCCACTGCGCTGTATTTCGGCTATGTGTTTTCGAAGTGATGGGTTTATGCGGAAGATAAACGTACGAAAAAACCCCTTTTTTTTGCCTGACATGCCGGTTTTCAGGAAAAAAACGACATAACGAGAGAAATAGACGAGCACCTTGCGAACCTTCGCGCTTCGCCTCGCGAGAGACAGGCTCTGGAAGAGAGAGTCCTGCACCACCTATCGAAGGAATCCAAGCATCGCGCCCGCCATGACGGTGGTCTCCCAAGCGGAGAAGGCGACATGAGCTTGTGCAGCAATGATTCCGTCGGAAGCCTGACGTCTGATGGCGAGCTTACGCAAGGGAGAAGAAGGAAGCGCTGCACGCACCGCCGGCGCAAAGGGCGGCGGGATGGTACCGTCGTTGGCGCAACCAGGCGCCGGTTGTCGGCTTCTGCCAGAGCTTCGGAAGCCAGTGAGCGGATATTGGCGCAGACACTGCACGCGCAGGACGTTGTACGAAGAAAAAGGTATCACAAGAAATATGCATAAAACTTGACAGAGAACAAACAAGTACCTTTGGGGTAGCCACATACCCACGCCATATTCACGTCAAATGCCGCCTGTAGCCATGTTCAAGGCGCATGATTCTTCCTGGAACAGGGCAATACCTCGTCAAATGCTGTTGCTGACCCGGGCTCGTGGAACACAACAGCATGGAGCTTCGCCTGGAATCGTGTGGCATTTTTGGTACGTCTGCCGCTGCCCTACAGTAGCGCGACTTTAGTCTGTCAATCGACGTCCTTGCCGCTGCCTTACAGCAGTAACACGACTTTTTCTGTTAGTCAACGTCCTTATAACGTATAGCACCATCCTTAAACAGACTTCCGCTGCACAACGCACGGCCAGGGCGATAGAAGAAGAGAGAATGACGCAGCTACGGGATCGTTCTGCCTTGGTGGCGGATAAAGCTCGGCAAAGGAGTGACAGGGCGGCGGGAAGAAAGAGGGCGGAAGTGCTCGCCGTGATGGTTGTCTGCGCGACGCGGGTGAGCTCATCATTCGGTATATACCAGAGTCTCCTTAATATTTTGGAACTGCCCCTCACTATCATCAATCACACCTTTGGTTGGCGTACGACTTCAAAACACCGCGCACAAAAAAAAAACGCATCGAGGGAACGGTGATAGTGATAGCATACACCACTCTATCCGTAAATGTATGGAACGTTTGGGTATATTGATGAAGGCGCAGTTTTCTATATGTTTCCGGACAGAGTGGGAGCTGGCTCGGCGGCGAGCGCGGTGGTAAATGTGGTCAAGACCTTACTCACCCTCCGAGGATAAGACGACAGAACCGTCAGTGTCAGACGTCGATAGTTGCCACGCAATGTTTGGTGATCGTCGAGCTGGCCCCGTCTGTATGTTCCAAATAGCGTAAACGAAGCCCGCCAGGAGCTACCGCTTGGCCCCGTCGGCCTCTTCTGTTTGCTTGCTTGTTGGAACTCCAATCGCGGGCCGGACGGTGTAAATCCGATATATCCGTGCGACATGCTTACATCATACCAGGTATTGGTTTGAAAATACCATCTGGGGTTTAATCAGGGCGAGGTCATCTGCGATCGTCGGCAAAGGCGGTGACCATCAACGTTGAACCATCTCCGGGATATATTTTTACAATTTGAGTGTAATTTCGTCCCGGCCTCCCTCCCCCTTAAACCCCTTCTTCTTAATATCCAAGGAGTTTTTTTTTTGTCCGGATCTGCGTCTGCGCTGGGACTACTGCACTCTGTACCCACTTGACAAGGCAGACACCGCGGAAAGCGGGCGAAAGCAACCAGAGCAGTCAACAAAACTATATCCATCCATTTTTGTCCACCACCTGTACCCCTCCTGTACCTCTCCTACATAAACATGTATTTGTCGTCGACGCTCAGTTCGCAAAATGGCAGCAGCACATCCAGTCGGGGAGGGACGAAAGACTCCGTAAGGAAATGTCTGAAGCGTCAGCAGCCAGGATCCAGGTGAACGGCGCACGACAACGTGGTGCTTCCCGGTTTGAGGTGGATCCACAATTCGTGATTTGAAGATAGGCAAAACCCGACCAGTGGGAGGCCAACGTCTTTCCTGCGTTCGCCTAGGACAGTGACATCGTCAATTAGATCACACATATATTCTGTTGTGCTTATGATTTCTAAGAATGAGGTTGGCTTTCGTCAGTGTGACCTATCGCCGACAACTTCGCCTGACTCATTTTGAACCATTTGCGGCCGGCGTTCAATGGGAATCTTGGCAGAAAGCATGGTGCCGCTCCCACATGAAGCGAACTTGGGATGGGGTTCGAGCTTCTGCCCCCGCCGTGCAGTCTACTGTTCTCAACATGCGCAACAGGGCAGCAGTGGCAAGGGCAGTTGTGGAAAGGAGACACAGAACACAAGCGGCCGACCTAATCCGCATAGCGTTGAGGGTGAGTCCCCAAGTTTCGTTCACATGTTGAAAGCTGTTGCATTTCCGCTTGTGTGCATACTTTGCTGGGGGTTCGTTCGCCATCACACCTTTGCGGGACGGAATCCCCGATTTATAGCCGTTGTCCAATGCGTAGTGGAATACCCCTGTTGAGAAGACTCATCGAGCTGTACGTCCGCCCCACCCCGCCACATGCCGGCCCGTGACGTTATCTTGGCCAGGCTGGCACGCGCGCTCTCTTCCGGATGCGAATGATCTACTTCCGCGAGAAGATATTGTCGTGCCAGAGGCATTTTACGAGCTTCCGCGAAGTATCTAGCGCGAGAACGAAGCTTCTGGCGTGCAAATGGACTCGGTGAGACACATCACACCGCCACAGCAGTGCCACCACGCCCTTCGCTTTTCTATCAACCTCTAGGACGGATAGCGGCATATCTTTGTGCAAATAGAGCCGTGCTTGCTGAACTAGCGCTTAACTCGTCAGGCGTTTTAGGCTCAGTCAGCCCACGTACGAGTTTGGATTGTCGGGTGTACTTGTTGCCTCAATGATAGAATACCCACGCAGCAGTAAGGTCGTGGTTAACTCGGGTGACATTTCTGACACTTTGCCACCAGAAGATTTTTTGGGAATCGGGCCAATCGATGGTGCCACTCTTCACCAAATCCTTCCACCAATCGTTTGCATAATCCGACGGGAATGCTCAGCGGTCTCCAGCCTGTTAAAATACTTGAACTCCACGCCGAGACACCAAATGAACATGAAGTGCTCCCTCCGATTGGCCGCCCTTTTCGCGCGCACGACAGACTTGTGAATACATTGGATGGAGAACGATTCAGCACGTACTCACAGCACCTGCGCGACATGTACAACTTCGACCCTTCGGCGGTGGAACAATTCTTGAAAGAGATGAGAGTACTGGCCGCGAACGGCCATAACGCAGCCTACGGCATGAGGGCCAAGGTCGGAGCGAAAGGGCTAGTCAACGGGATCGCAGCGAGCCCAAGAACTGAGTGCGCGGCCGCTACAGTGAGCGAAAATCAAGGAAGTGTTACTGTGTATGGTGCCGAGGTTGACGGAGGCGATGCCGTGGAGGAGAGTTCCAGGCGAGCACAGACAAGGCAAGCCAAGCTTAGAAAAAGTCTCGTTTTTTCGATGTTGATACCTTTCTACCAGCCGAGTTGCGCCTGTAGTACTTGGTCGGACGGGAAGCACGGAACGATGCACTGAGTAACATGTTGTCTCTCCCTCGTGTTGCGGCTAAGACGACGAACAGAGCGAAACACGCCCTTTTAACAAAAGTACACTCGTACAGGGTTTGCCCGAGGTTTTTGTCGATCCTCCCCCTTTGCATGAATTGGCGCAGACCGGTGGAGTTATCGATATTCTGACCAAAGGTACATGTGAGGGCTACCATCCTTCTCCATCGAGGCGCGTGGGATTTTGCAACTTGCGCCACGCGCGCGTGTCCTACATCTCCATCATAAGCATGCGGCATGTGTTGAACTGGTTTGGTCAGGCTTACCTGATTCCCCCAAATTTGTTTCGGGGAGGCAGACCGCTGTTAGCGAACGCCCTCCCTGGGAACACGTCGGAAAAAGGCTCCGGCCGTGATAATTTGATGCATATCGTGTGTTCATCGTGTGAGAGCAAGAGAGTAAACACCGCCGTGATTTTATAGAAAATTCTGATAGCGCCCGTCACGCGCCGTGATGGAAGGGCGTAACGCCTCGGCCCAGGGCTGTGAGATAGTCGCCCGTCCGACGTGCTTATTCTTGAAGCGCCGACAGCTTCCAGACTGCGACGCGGCCATGTCGATGATAACGGTGACGGTGTTCTGATACTACTGTATAAGTAGTTCTTTTCCCTGAAATCCAGCCGGTAGTAACAAAACATGCTATACTAAACGTAGAATGAGACGGTGCTTGTCGATGTCCCGACGCGTAGCAAGTGTTTTCGCAATCCCGGCCAAGCCATGAATCCGTTTTAGTACTATCAATACGGCGGTGGCATTCTGATAGGATGACCTTGTGATGGCATGGCGATCTAATGACATTTAAAAAAGTATTTTGAAGCGGCCAGTTCCCTGTGAACCCCTGGAATGTGTGTGATACGCATTTCACGTTCCTCTCAGGGCGAAACAAGCACAGGCGGGAGACGAGAGGGAGGGAGTTTCTGCAGCAAGCAAGATGGACGGAAAGCAAGGGCACGGTGAGCGTGCGCAGTCCTTCGTCATACAGGCTCTCAAGATGTGCTGTGCACAGCTGTTGCTTAGGAGAAATGATCTACTATTATAGCCTACTCAGTCACATGACTGAGATAGCCTAACTGTTGTTCTAGAGGACAGACCCTTTTTGGTTGGGTATGCAGCTCATTTTCACCCCTGCACAACCAATATATAGAACGGAACGAGAGCAACGTGCAAAAAACGAAGAGAGGAATCGTAACATCTTAGCTGAATAGGCAAAACACGCCAAGCTCGCGGTTTTTTACTTGTCACCCCCGAAGCGAAAACAATCGCCCTTATATATGTTGAAAGCATCCTACACTCCAACGAGGGGCGTCATATACACGTACGTTCACCCCTTTGGCGATCCGCCTCCAGGTTGGTGTTCATTTTAAGGGAGTATGATGTTGTGCATACCGAATTGATGCTTCATGGGATATATAATTGCCTACCTTGGATTTTGGTTGTCAGTTTTGACGTCAATATTTGCCGGTAACGAGTGAGCTCTTAGTATATACTCGTAGGGAATGCCAGTTCTAGGGCAGCCATCCACCAGATTGGGGGCGGGGGGGTGCTCTCGGCAGACCAAACCTTTCTACGAGATGGTTTATTTTCTGTCCGCAAACCACACCCCTTCTTTGCTCCCACTGCATGTTTGCCGCTACTTTTTTAACTACCGAGAGAAGAGGCATGTTGGAGCATTTCCTTTCGTCCAGTGCTCGCCACCTCAAAATTGGACTGACACATATACGTAGACACCACCTGTTTACGGCGTTGTGCCCACATGTACAAGGATGACTCTATCCGTATCAGGTGGTTACATGTTGTGTTCGCGCCGTCCATCAAATAAGTTAATCTGTCCGCTCTCTTGTTTTCGTCGTTCGGTATTGCCACCTGCCTAACCCTTTCAGCTGCCAGGCGAGGCAAGGCCAAGTTAGCATTGGGATGGCAGAAACGAGTGTCCCATACGCACAGTGACGTACAAGCGCAAGCCGCGCTTATGTGTAAGAGGGGACTCAAGCACAAGGAGGTGGGCCCTGCTAGATCAGTACCAGCTATGCCAGATCGTGTTGATATGGAGACGCCAGTACACCAGTTGGGACTGGAATATGCACGTCGAGCGATAGAAGTGCACGTACTCCGCTGCTCTCCACAATAACATCAGTAGGATTGCCACACTTTGACCACGCCGTTTTGACCTCATCTTCGAGGCTTTCTTGTTTGTACGAGGCCTTTCTTTAAAAATGACTGTGTTAATTATGTCCCGCACGTGGAAGCTGCTTTTCGTTAATAGTTTCGAATAAAAATGTATTACTTCGAGAAATACGAAGGCTCTGTTGTCTCCTCGAACCAATTAAGTACTTTGTTCACCCCTTTAAACTGAAACAATGAATTAAATGTATTATTTTTTTTTATAGGGCGGGACTGTGTCACCCCGCCGATCTATTCACTGCATCATAGCATCTTGCTGCCCGAGAAACTTCAACACATCGCCCACAGGTCTCTCGTGCATCCGGGAAAGCTGGGGGGGGGTGTATTCCCGCAGCCCCCACTATTTAGCGTAGGCTTCACCGTGTCAGTGTCCAGTTATTTTTGTTCCATACGACGTGTCAGATATCCCGAGCGTTACGAGACGCCTTGGTCGACGATTTGCTGTCTCAAGCGAGGCGTATTCACAAAGACTGGTGCTGGAATGCCCGTCGCAAAGCCCGAGAGGAGAAAGGGCAAGGCGCGATCGTAAACCTGAGAGATATTAAAAGGTGAGAGTCGCCTTCCACAGCGCGTCGTTAAACAAGTTTGAAGCCGATAAGGTAGGTGACAGAACTGTTGTTGCGCGCGTAACCTCAACACGATCATTGGAGGGTATAAGCACTGGGCATAGGGTTCGTGCTGACGCTCTGGATTCACCGCTGTTGGAGAATGCCTGACCTGGGATTGCCTCTCCGCCAAAGCTGATTTCTTCATCCCTCGAATGCTATCGTCACCACAACGTAGCGGGTTGCCGCTGAAACGTTCGAACGAGCGATAGTGAATACCGGCACATTGATTTTTCTATCCCGTCTATTTTTTGTGGACCCCTTTGTCCCGCCCCCTCCCTTTTCGTAACTAGGATCCCTTCGTATGGTCACATAGCAGGCACTTCCTCCTCTCTTCCCACTACGGTGCATGCCTTTGCTTTTATCGCGAGAAGAGTTCGCCAGTTTCTTCCTTCGTCGACTCGCATGTAATTGCGCATACACACGCTACTGTAGGCGCTTTCTACGAGTCAATTTTTGCACAAGAAAACGTCCCTAGGGGGCGGCTTGAACTCGTGAAATCGACCTCAACAGGTACGAGGTTTACCATTCGACCACCGGGGACGCCGGGTGGGACGATCCGAAAATAATGCTCCATGCGGCCCGCATGTCTTTGCAGTGCGCTCGGGACTTACTCTTCGTCTGCTGGGGAAGGAATGATGGAAGCAAAGGCCGAAGGTTTCACTGCTAAGAACGGGCGCGACGTTAGCTTTGGCAAAAAACAAGACATGCTTCTGTTAACCATGGTCACGGATGATGTGCTTATGAGGTGATACCTGCAAAAAATCTTCGAAACGGTGCTGTTTGTACATAGCTATCGCGCGCGCGCACACGCACCGTAGAACTACGGCCTCCGGAGCCCTCAATTCTGATTGTTGACATGCCTTTGACTTTTGGATGGCTCCTCCTTGCCGTTTCGTCCATTCAAGTAGACGCGGAACTGATTTTGGTGACCATCTCCAAGGCACCCGTCGTCCCTGATGGTCACGTCTATTGCGGCGAAAATGGGGTTCGCACCGCAAACGCCTCACACACTTGAGGTCCTCCAGTATTTCTCCGTCGAATCTGGTTGGAGCATGACTCGGGCGTTCCATCTCTCTTTGCCAACCAGAACCCGACCATAACTTTAAAACCAAATAGTTGTGTGCCTATAGCGGGCGCAGCAGCTGCTACCGAAAATCCCGCATGGTATTTTTAGAGAGGTGGGGCGCTGTGCGCAGGTTTTCATCTCGCCCCACACACTGGACTTGGTATAATGCACATGTTCGTTTCGTAGAAAGCGACTACAGCACTCTGACCGCCGACACACGCGTTCGCCGACGTGACGACACCCGGTTGGCCTTGCGATAACAGGTGCATAATCTTGGCTGAGCGGATCGAAGCGTGCGTAGCCGCAGACGACACCGGCTGTGGGTCGTTGTCGCCAGACGAGTTGAGGGACATCTTTGTGGTTAACAGGTGATCTTCGTCCCTGTTCAAGCAACCAAACCGCATACCCCGACGAACTATTACGGGGGAATATCTGACAGAAGTCAGAACAAGATGGTGCGCAAGCACAGGGGGATGTATTATCGTAGGGTCCATCTTGGGTTATGATTACGATGCCCCCTCTTTGTAGTAGTACATGTGGTGGTATCGTCAGATGTAGGACTGAAGGAGTTAAGGATGAACGCATCGTGGGCTGCCGAGAAACCCGCCCCCTGTTAGTGCAATAGATCGCAGAACAACATAATCCCCACATTCGAAGCTGTAGGAACAGCTTAAGGACGAACTATAGCACTACCTGTATTTAGTGTAGGGTATGATATTTATTCGCAGTAGTAAAAGGGTGAAGGTTCGACGTTTCCACGTCACGCAGAAGTGTTACATCCAGCGACTGCCAGCACAGCTCATATGGCCACGGTGGGTTTCGCGCAGTGGGTGACTTCCATTATTTTCTTGTAGTAATGCACACGATGCGCCAGTAGGGGGTAATAGGGGGCTGCTCTTGCTTGTTCCGATTCCGGGCAGTCGTGGTCCGATATATATTTTCCTGCCACCTCAGGCACCCAGCTCAACACGAAAATGTTGCGGCGAAAGAAATCAAGGTGCAGCTCCAAGTTTGGGCCAAACGTCGAGGGATTTCTGCCCCCGTGATCAGACGGTAAGGAACGAATGTCGGGTTTGGGTTACTATCTTAGACTATCTTAGCTTGCCGTGCTTCCTACGGTAGAGGCAGCACGTTCATATGCACCCATCACTTGATTATGGTATAGGCGCTCTGAATGCCTCATCCATCACCCATCGAGCGACCTGGAGAAAAATGTGATTTTTATATCCGATACACAATCTCATGCGCTATTATTACTATTGCTGTTGTTTTCACCATCCGACAATGTACGGTACGAGCTTCAACCATTATTGCGTTGGCTACTCATAAAAAATCCCCCATCGAAGAAGACATCAACCGGCTACTGATAGGTATCTAACGAGGAAATATTGTGGAACACACCAGGTGCATCTTATGCAGAGATATCGGGTAGGTCCTCAGTTGCAATGGTTGATTCGATGATCGAAGAGCTCGGCCAGCGATAAAAGGTTGGTTCCTAAAGTGTTCATATATACTAGTAGGTACGTATTTAAGAGCACCCTCACCCTAGCATGACACGCCCCCTACCCCTGCTATAAGCCGCAGCATCCCGCAATGCTGCTGGTGTACTCTCTACGTAAGCGGCGGCATTCGAGCACGAATTGTTAAATGCATATTTTGTACCGGGTATGCCGTAGGTGCTTTAATGATCGATGCATCCGCGCACAACGAGCACACATATACGACGTGCCTGAAAGTGAATAGGCCACCCTCTGCCGTGCCAATACCACGCCCTTGCACCTACATCAGGGCTTCGGCAGGAAAAACCGCTTCATATTATGCGCACCAGCTACACCAGCTTTCACCAGCACGGCAAGAAGCCAATCGGGTTCAACAGGTCGGCTCTTATATCTGAAAGTTGACGTTAACCTATATCTAATTCTATTGCATGACCTCATGGGCGACATAGTATATAATAGATGGGTTCGAAGACACTCATCTCCCCTTGTCGGTAGCTCCGCAAAGGCTACTGCAGTAGGCACTGGACTTGCCCACTGAGCGCAAAGATGCCTCCAACTCTCAGAGAGCGGTACCCCGTTGCTGAATCGTCTTGCACCGTGTAAGCCCCGTACTGGGACCGACGTTATTTTGGGTTAGGGATATGTTCATGTTTTGATCCCGTGAAAAGTGGAAAGTTTCACTCAAGCTCCGAGCTAACGTTACTGGTTGCTACTCGCATTTTCCTCTGTCTAATACTATGGCGCGGTGCCAACCACCCCCCCCTCCCCCTCTGGTGCTGAGGCGGAAACAGCCCGCTTCGTAGAGGGGAACTGGCCTCTATAGCGTTCAACGGTGCTTGCAGCCAAATAAACCACACCCAGGCAAACAGTGAAGGAGGGTCAAACTTCAATCGCACCCGCCACTCGCTGCTCTTCACCTTCTTCTATGTTGATGCGATGTAGCCTTTCATCTATCTGTGTTGACCGTACTGACTATAGGTGCCGTACTTCGATTTCATGGGTGTGGTCAAGGACGGAATCCTGACGGATATCTGCGTGCCCGAAGGGCAACGTTTGGCCTGCGGAGCGGCCGACAACCACGGAGCATCGTCCGCTCTTCATTCCAAGGGCTCCCATCTCCCGCCAATAGAGTAGCATAGTCTGCCTCGTCGGCGGAAACGTGACATGCTTCGTCCCGTCATCGTAGGGGTGCGAGCGTCTACCGTAGGTCACTCGATACGGCCATGCATGCCATGAGTAGATCCCCCCCCCTCGTCTACTCGCCCCTTGCAACCATGATTAGACGTACGTATAGAGATGCACGTGTAGAATGTCTCCGGATTTGTCCATACCTTTAGATCGCGCACGGGTGTATTTTTCATTTGTTCGTTACATATTGTCATGCATTCTGTTCGGCTACTTGTGGGATAGATTAAATTATACCAGGTACTATTACGCGGGCCCATAGTTAATAGGACCTATGGTATACATAAAAACCTATATATTTACGTATTTTTACTAACAAAATTTGGTCCCATTAACTATGGACCCCCGTAATAGATACCAAGTGGAATTTCATGTTGTAAACAAAGCGCTCGTGCTATAAACGAAGCGCTCGTGCGTATAGCTAGCTCCAACGGTGCCAGGGGGCATGTTGTCGTGCTGATTCGTGTACCGGCACAGCATCAGTGCACCGCGGGAGCTGGGGAGCCTTCAGGGTGTACGAAGCACACGAAAATAGAACAAATGATGGAGTCCCCCTACTTTCTCTGCTACAGTCGTGATCCCGTCACAAGGGACACCGTAAAAGGCGAGTACGGGCTGAATTCGACATGAGATGGCTTGACAGAACTAGGAGCTCATCCAAGGCGAGTCGCCTAGAATATGTACAGTAACTACATATAGCCTATAGAGTGAGTCGTCCGATATAGGTACTGCAGTAGCACCTAAAGTGTATAAGACGGGTGGTTGCTATATTCAGGCGACTCCGACACGGAATGAAAATAGCAAGGAACCCCCCCCCCCGGCCACACAATACCATTACCGGAGTCAAGAGCTGGACACACATATAAGAAGAGGAAGACATCTTCACGGTCTTGCGGCTTGATGCGCTGGATGATATCGCAGAGCGTGTCGGACGTTTGGGGTCTGACGCAGAGGGCACGGAAAAGGGTCTACCCCATGGATCCTCCGATAAAAGCGAAGTAGAAGAAGGGGCAAAGACGGGGGGGTACTCATTTGTTGCTTGCCTTAATTTTTCCCCCCTTGACCATGCATCTCTTTCGAGACGGAGCTGGAGGGGGCGTCTCTGCCACCGCTTTCAGACCTTTCGGTGTCCTTCGGCCAATCGGGAGAGCATGCTGAAGAAAAAACGGCAACGACGCAGCATGCCATGTGTTGCGCAGGGCGCAGCTATCATTTACTACGGCCTAAACCCAGCCGTCGGCCAACCAAGTGGACAATAGTGCTACGAGTATAGCAGAAGGTTAACCATTTGCACACGATGTCCGGGGGTCGTTACATAGGGCGCGACTATTTCGCTCGTAGTAAGCATGTCCGTGCCGTGCGTTCCTTGGTGTAGAGCGGGCTATTACGTACTCACGGTGCAGTACGATGCAGTAAAATACGATATATCAGGTGGTACTGCTGTGTCGCTCCATACTTGCGCTCTACCGCAGCCTGATGAAATGCTGTTCAGCTCAGCTGGGCGTCAAGCGAGAAAATGCACGACCGGGGCCCACGGTACAGTAGAACACACTTACGTCCTGTCGCAGTTCCAAACCTCAAACTTGACACTCAATAAGGTGTTACGTTCGCCACACGACAGAATAATACCTCGCGTTAGTATCATCTACATACGTGGTATATAGGTATAGTACCTCTATTAGGCGTGACGCTTTATATAGCAGATGCTATTCAGCTACTTGGTGAGTACGGCTACAAGGCGACTCCAAGCCGCTTGTCACTACTGTAGGTCGCCTTAAAACGGGACCACGACTGTATCGGTGTTTGTTATCAGCTATTTCCTGTTATATATTACCTGGTATGTCTTTCCTTGACTTGGAGTACGACTTTGTAACCAGTTGGTCGTATGTCTTCGATTACACTATACCAGGTACCTCGTGGTGACGTATAGACAGCGGCATGGGGATTTGCTGTAAGATTTACAGTTTTAGGATTTATGGATTCACGTCAACAGTTTTTTTGTTCGTAAGGGGTTGAGCCCACTGGCGCTAACAACGTACGTTTTGGTAGGTGCCTACCTATAGTAGTTTAGTCTACGCGTACAGTACTATTAATATACTTTACTAAATTCTCAGTTTGTAAAACTGAGTCTCTATTTTGGAAATTGCGGATCTGTCTGTCTGTCTGTCTGTTCGCATCCCTTATTATCTTCGAACTTATATTAGTTCGTTCCAATGATCGATATTCGATATATTAGTCGTTACAGATGATATTCATACGACGTTTTCGACTCTTACAGACCTTACAAACTGAACCATGCCATACCACCAGGCAATATTTAGCCATGTAATGTATCCACCGCACCGTACCATCATACCATATCGCATCCCGTGATTTTTTCATGTAGTATACCGGTATCCACCAAACCGTACCACCATATCATATAAACGTACGATATCGCAAACCCTGCCACACCACACACCTTACCGTATCAGGTATCATACCACCCCTAAACTGTACCAACACCACCGAAGGGGCTCAACCACATGAGGGCACAAGAAGAGCATGCCCCGCGCAGAGAGCACCAGAGCACGAATGAGTATAGATACCATAATGCTGTTCCAACACTACAAGTGTGCACGCAAGGGGCAGGAGGCGTCGAGAAGAGCATTACGAACAAGGGAAAATCGGATAAGACCACCGCTGTGTGTTTACTTCTTGTCTATGGACACCCTACCCAAACAAGGGTAATGCTGCTGAACCGAGGGGCTCAACCCTACGAGGACCCTTGGCCTCTCATCGTCAAGGCGGCAGCTCCTGTCTTGGCGTGTGACCGACCTTTGGGCGTGGTTGACGCGAGTACTTTCACTGTGATGAAGAGGCCTGCCGGCCTCCCACAATCACAGACACCACCACCGTGTCCGAGTGCCTCAACGCGGGCGTTTACCGTTTTTGATGTGCCTTAGCCTAGCAGTCAGAACAGTAGCAGTTCAACTTCCAACCTTCGCAATGTAGGTATTCACGCGAGAGGCATGGGGTGGTGTGCAGCAGCTCGAGCCATGCGGCACGTTGAGGAAAACCATTAAAAAAAAGTATCGAAAAATCTGAGCCTTCAGGGCGCCAGAGCAGGAGCGAGCGCGCGACGAACGACGTGGCAGGGCCTCTTCAGCTTTCTGACCGCAGAGCGAGCCGGGGCAGGAGTCATCTCGTGAGCGCTTTCCACCCGCTGTTTGGGCTGTAGTTTAGTTGGCCGTTGAGATGCTGCTGGTCTGTGTGGTGTGCTGTGTGATACTTGGTATTTGTTTGGCTGTGTCGTGTGTGCTTGCTCGTTACAGGCTCGCTGTGTATTCGATCCTCGGAATACATTGAGGGGCTAGTACTTTTCTACTTCATAGAGGCATGCCGCCCAGCCGGGATACTTTTCATCACCGCCAACGTCGCTGATGTGCTGTAGGCTTGTTGCTTTGGGTTCGTGCTACTCCAAGCGGCTACCTGTAGCTAGGCTAGGTGTTGCAATTTTGGCGAGCTGTGTGCTGTGCACTACTGCTGTGTCTGTGTTCGCGTTGTCTCGTTTGTTCAGTAGAGTTCTCCATATGGTAGATAAATAAGTTTCTCGGAATATTCTCCATTAAAGCGGGAAATTAAACAGGGTCCTGCTTGGCTCTCCTGATTCCATCCGGACCTGATCCCATCCGGATGTGATCCCATTTGGCACCCTGTTCCCACCCACTAGGTGCAGAAACATAATTAGCGGAGTCGCCGGAGGCCGTGAGCGCGAGCGCGAACCCTAAACTGTTAGAAATCGTCGCGCGGTAAAAACTCGTCGGATGCAAAAAAGGAAAAAAGCGTCGCAACCCGGGAATTGAACCCAGCATCGAAATCATGGTGCTGGTCACTATACACTGCGGAGCTATATCCTATATCCCTATATCCCCCTTCGCCCCCCCACCCCCTCCACCTTTTGCATACCTGGTGGGCTATCTATAGTCGCAGTACAGGCATATACAGAGAATAGGAAATATTCCTCGAAAATTAATATATCTACAAAGTGGTGAACCCAGCTCCGTTTGTTTGCTCACGATCTCAATTCCTGTTTGTTTGCTGGAAATTACTCGGAAACTTGCTGCAAATATGGATGAAAAAATACCCAAGTGAATACTTTGTGAAAATCCGCTTGTCACGGTGGTCTGTCGTGGTCGGAAATATAGACCTACTTTTTTCAAGTTCAGTAGGCTGTGGAAGAGTTGGTGCATCACAATACCGACAACTCGAAGCACATATGTATGTACAATAAGATGTTGAATGTCCCCCGAGCCACACACCAGTACGACCACGAGTAGTATACCAGTAGCCAGAACGCAGACGCTCACTCTGAGACTAACCCCGCCTGCTGGGGTGCCGTCTGTGCCGGTGCCGGCTGGTCTCTCTCGTCACTCTCACCAACTCCAGCTGCGACTTCACAAAAACAAGGAGTAGGTTTTGCAATCTGGGAGGTATTACGGGGGTCCATAGTTAACGAGACCAAATTTTGTTAGTAAAAATAGGGAAATATATAGGTTTTTGTGTATACCATAGGTCCTGTTAACTATGGACCCCCGTAATAGGATCTTTAGGGGTGTTTTTGACTTGAAAATTACGTAGCGCGGTTTGCACTTGGGAATCGTCGTCCGCAACTGGGAAATTTCCCGGTTCGATGCAAACACGGCGAGTAGGTTTCGCAATCTGGGAGAAGGGACCTTTAGGGGTGTTTTTGACATGAAAATTGCCTAGCGCGGTCTGCACTTCGGAATTGTCGTCTGCAATTGAAAAATTTCCTGGTTCGATGCAAACGCGTTTATGGCCAGTTTTGGCCCGTTTTGGCTGCGGTTTGGGGTCAGGGTTAGGGTTAGGGTTAGAGTCAGGGGTTGGGTTGGGTCTCCGCCCGTACCTTGATCCCAACAGGAACCAAAATACCTGAACAGCCTACCAACCCAAAGATCCCTTCTCCCAGATTGCTACGGGACCTCAACACGGCGCAGCCGCGTTTATGACCAGTTTTGGCAAACTAAGAACATCCCTCGAATGCATTTTATTGAGGGCGAAAATATTGCCATTCCTAAGAGTTTAATCTTCGGTAATCTATCCCGGTTATAAAAAAGCGGTACAATAATACCTGGTATATTTTTTTCGAAAAATATTTTCGTGTGATTCCTTGAAAAGCATTTAAAGGGATTTCATGAATCAAAATTCAAGGAGTTTGAGTGCACTTTTTTAGTGCGCTTTGCAATTTCTTGTAAAGTTCCAGTGCTCGGAAATCCCGACGCATGTGAAATCACGCCGCATGTGAAACCGTCAAGCAACACAATACCTGGTACGCGTTACACCTTGCGTGATGACAGCATCCACGAGACCATGTCCGTCGACAAACCTCGGCGAGGAGGACGGGGGGCGTGGAAAGGTGGGGCCGTCAGCATGCGTGCGAAGGGCCGTGTGGGGTATCTTGTACGCCGGTGGTGAGAGCAGTCGATCCAAACACGATAAAATCAACGAGAGCATAGCCATCGACACCACACACACACACGAGTGTACAACCCCATACGATACAATCGCATCGGTCATCCTGTCAGGTCTTGATGGGCGCTACGTGTGGCTTTCAAACCAAATTGTCACGGGGATGCCTGCTGTGTTCCCGTCCACTCTCAAGTTCACCACTGGACCGTTTCGTGCGAGTTGGTAGAGTCGACGGCGAGATCCAAATACTCCAGAATGCGCGGCGGCATTGACCTGTCTATATGTGTGTGACTGTACCTACCAGTACGCGCCTGTGCTTGCACACAGTCGAGCTCTATCGATAACTACTAGTACACCTATACCTTTGGTAATCCTTTAACGATGCTGAAATATACGTTGTAGTTGGAAGTGGTGACTAATAAACTTCATTCTTCGTACCGCGGCTGAAAGAAACTTTTTTTTTTTGAAATACTGACTCAAAAACTCAATAATCAAGTGATATTTCTTTTGCTCTAGCAAATCGTTGGTCAAGGGTCTAACCGCAGCCGACGGAAAAGCCACACCTCTCGTAGAAAAACAGCCATGGACCCCCTTCCCCCGCATGACCGTCTATACTATCATATTACTATTTTCCTATTACTGTAGTGCTTGGTACGTGTGCATACTAGGAATATTAAAAATACCTCACATACGAACACTGCGTGCGATAGACACTATCGATAACTCCTATTAATCGGCGGTACTGCGTACACTTACATGGTGCAGCGACATATTTATAAAACTAAAACAACAGCTGTGAGAATGAGGATTTGGCCGAAACTCATGTTGTACGTCTGCTATACTCTGCTGCTACGTCCAGTTTGTAGCCGTTTGTACGTAGCTGTTTTTTTTTTTTGCCGTGATCCTCTATTATTGGAGATCATCACGATCTCAACATGTACGTACGTATTATATGTAACGGTGGTATTTTTTTTTTTTTTATTTCCCTTCTGACAATGTGCAGGGCGTTATTCATTCAAGATGAAAAAACTAGCATAATTCGTCGAACACCCTCAATTTTATCCAACCTTTTCTCCTTCCTTGCGTATACTCAATTGAATACGCACTACCTTTTACCGATATATTTTCACTGACTATGTATCTATACGCCCTGCGTCCTACTCCGTATCTACATTCCATCCCCACGCCATTGGAAGTAGTCCTCCCTCCTCCTCTCTTCTCCCCCTGGCGGCCTGTCGGTCTCGAAGGGCGAGCTTATATCGGTGCACCCGGCGCGAGATCGCGACCTGGGTGGTCACCGATATGATCTGGAAAAGATGCTCCTTACAAACTCCTTTTCTTGCTAGAGATCCCCCGTCCGTTCCTCCGATGATGCTCGTTGCCAGCTGGTCAATGAAATCGCTGCCTTCCTTCCCGAGGCGTCCAAAGCTTTCCACAGCGAGGGTGACAAGTTTATGGCTGCGCTCGTCGAAGGACACTTGTCCTGCACGAGCGTAGTGGTTGCGCTTTCGCGCCTCGGAAGTGGAGGCAGCTGATCCGTCTCGATCAGCGCTGCCAGCCCGCATGTGGACTCTCGCTTGGGGGTCTGCGTGCGTGATGTCGAGGAGTATCGCCTTGTTACGGTACTCTGACGACGTAGCGTCTCGGAGGCCTCCCCTCTCGATCACTATATCCACGCGGAGGTTTCTGTCGGCGTTGAAGGGCGCTCCGCTTTCCGTTTGATGGCGGATGGACAACCGCTTGAAGGTGCGGGGCCAGCGCGTGGACTAGCGGCTGATGCTGGTTTACCTGCGCGCCTGCTCGGTGGCATGTGCGCGCGTGACGCGTGGTGACATCCGTCGCTTCGCAGCAGGGGCACCTCGTCGCTATGGGCTCCTCCATTCCCAGAAAGTGGTATTTTGTAGCAGTGCCTTGTGGATCTTTGTTGCAATGCTGTGCCTTGCTGTCGTTTTCTTTCGAGCCCTTGCGCCTTGTCTGGTTTCTTGGGTTTTATTTTTTTTCCCTTTCCGGATAGTCGCTTATTTCTTGAACAAGGCGTCGAAGCCTCACTACGAGGTGTGGGGTAGATGTATCACCTCATTTCTGTGTTGAATAGCCGCATCTTCGATCTCTCTTCCCGATTTAGGGATGATATGGTCATCATCCTTTATCGCCGTGTGGTCTGCATCTACGACTATCCAGGGTGGGTTAATGTGACGGCGTAGCACATCTATTGTACAAGGACGAATATACCCGTATGCGGTTCCTTGTATGGTTGCACATAGCTCTTTGCAGATACCAAACATACCTGTAGACGAATATGATATGGTTGTACCTGGTATGTAGACACGCAGGAATATATCTGCAGGCGAATGTCATATAGTTATGCATAGCTCTTAAGGAATATTCTGTGGAGCATTTCAGACATCCCCTTTGCCCGCAGAACATTATGTTATAAGTCTGGGAACCTTCTGTATGACAACGTCCCGCTAGAGAACATTCTGTTATAGTTGGGAATCTTCTGTATGACAACGTCCCGATAGACTGCATCTGTATACAGGTTGGTTTTGATCGACGTCTGGGCTGAGTTGTGTTCTTGGTGAAGCCCACTATCGCTCACTTGAGTTCTCTCTCCCCTTCTCTCAACTCGCTTGAGGAGCACTAACTAGAAACAACAAGCAGCGTGCTCTACCCAGCACCGACATTCCCGTGCCCCTTACCAGCTTATCTCTCTGTATCCCTTTTCACATTGCCCTGCTGCAACTTGTTGTGGCGACTGCAGTATACGTAGCACGAAGATCTCAACGCGAGAAGAGCGACAAGGTACGTAGTAGTATTTCGCACCACACCGGCTATTATGCGAATATATGTATAGCAGAGTGCTTCCAGTCGCTACTACACCGCCAGTACCGGGTACATTACAGCATTGTCTCAGTATTAATAACATTATAGCAGTTACACGAACACAGATCAGGGAAAGGGACAAATGAAGTATACGAGGTATTAATACATACTACTCTAGTATGGCGTACTTGGTAAAAATACGAGCAGGAGTGCAACCAGAACCAAAAGGAAAATGGGGGGAAAAAAAGGAAGAAATGGGAAAAACAAGCGCTGAACCAGATTTGAACTGGTGACCTATTGAGCTGCAATCAATTGCTCTACCCCTGAGCTATCAGCGCGTCAAACATGCTAAGTTTGAAACATTTTGTCTTTTAGTTCTAGTTGTAATAAATTTAGACCCATGGACGTTCATCCTTACGTTGATTATTTTGGTGTGTGTCGCAGGGTGTGATGGCAAGCGTGCTGCTTTGTTTCATCTGTAACATTTGGTTGTTTCAGGATGCCCGGACTCGCGTAGTATACAGCAGTATACCAGGTCTAATACTGTAATTGTTTCGAGATGGCTCGAGAGAGGGATTCATTATGGTCCCGATTTGATTAGGGTTCATGTGGGACGAGATAATAGCCATTTGTGCAGCGTACACACTTCGTTGTACGCATCATCGTTATTAATTATTAATAGTAGTTGCCCCTTGATCCGGGGGGGAGCGGGGGCCGGGACGGGGAGGGCGGGGGGGGGGGGGGGGGGGTCCATGCTGCACACCCCGGCACGTCGGCATGCTTCACGTATCATGCCGGGACGTTTGCTTTCTTTATGCCAACGCCCTCTTCTTCCTTGTGACAACCTTTTTTTGCAGCAAAGACCATCTGAGGGGCCACTCTTCCTTCGGCAACACCAACCTTGTGGCAACAATGCAGTGTGGCCGCACCTCACCTGCACAACCTTGTCGTGACATTCTCGAGAAGACTGCTTCCTGTACTATTAATATAGTAGTAGTTGTGGACTCGAAACTCGACGTATGACGTATAATATTTTTGTGATTTATGATATCCCATCCCGTTGCTGGCCGTTTGGCATTGGGCATTTTTGATTCCGATTGTTTTTGTCACCCCGGGCTTGCCAATTGCTCTCTTTACTTAGTTAAGTGTTCACCGGGATGCATGTCCCCCTTTTCCTTCTCGTATCTTTCCCCTTGCACGTCCCTTTTGGCTCATGCTCGGGGTAAGTATGTATGTGTCGGAGCTTTGGCTTCCCATTTTATTTATTTATTTGGGATTCTTCTCCTTTTCTTTTTTCTTTTTCTTGTTCTTTTTCGGTTTGGTTTTTTCGTTGCTTCTCTTTCTTTATGGTGTATTTTGGTTGCTGGCGTATGTTTGTATGTTGTGTCGGCCGCACCTAGTGCGAATGCATGGTATTGCGTAGGCTATTAATGCATTACGGTGTGTTATCTCTGTGTCGTAGTCTGTGACCACAGAGCTCGTATCTTTCTAGGGTGAAGAATCAGCACGGACACTGGGCTTGCTGGATGTCGACGAGTAGAAGAAAGAACACACACACACACAGGACAGGAGGAGGTATACGCACACAGGAAGGCGTATTTCCACAGGGGTTGAGAATATTCTTCAGGCATGCACAGGCTGCCAGTGTTGCAGCAGTCCTGAGTCCTGAGTCTCTCCACCACTGCTTTTGTTGTGCTTCAAGTGCTGAGATCTGTCAACACCAATAATATATCCGACACGTTTTGAGAGCAGCAATGCCGACGCCTGCGGTGGTGGGAAACGACGTCTCTGGAACGGATTCAAATACTGAGAAGATGCCTTTCCGAGAATTGCCAACAAGGCCGAGGATGATTGTACCCGACTGGCTTCCAGCGCAACAGGACAAGGAGATCCACTACGAACTGAGTCTCGTCAATGGGGTCTACCAGATGCACAAGCAGGAGGTGAGAGGAGCATGTGTTGCCTTTCCGACTCTTAAACAGCAGTGTCATACCTGGTACCTCGTACCAGGTGTCAGGCATGACGCTGTAGCTGCTGTAGACCACTGCTGCGTATTCTACAAATATGCACATATGCTCCAACGACCACTACCTGTACTCCCACTCGTGGGACCATCTGTGACCGTTTTCTGCAACAAACTAGAAAATGGGGATGACATCATCGGAGCGATGCACAGATGGTCCTCCAGTACCTTGTATGGACGAAATACTGCCAGTACTTGCAGTGCCCGCAGTATAGAATAGAGTTGCACCCCGGCCTCAAAATTTGGAACCGGGTACCCGACCGGGTGGGGGGGGGTTGAGCCGGAACCGGAACCGCGTACCCGGGTCCCGGCAGACACGGGTACCCAGGCACCCGGGTTACCATACACTATTTGCTCCTCTTTTAGCGTTTGAGGGGCGGCGGGTAAGGCGGACACGGGTACCCGGGTACCCTGGTTACCGTGCACTATTTGCTCCCCTTTTAGCTTCGAGCGGCGGCGTGGTAAGGTGGAAGGTGGGAAGGCATGACTTCGTTTCGCCTCTCTCGACGAATCGTACCAAGCAAGAAAGAAGGCAGAAAGCAAGTAGGCAGGGGTTTTCTCTTTGGGATCGAGTATTAATAGAGAGGTGGGGAGTGGGGAGTTGAAATATAAGCAATCATGCAATGTAATTTTGGTTACGTTCTGTAGGGTACCCACAACTCTATACCGGGGGTAATTACCGTCTGTAGTTACCCCACAGGCTACTTCTGTGCGTTCTGTGACCGCATCGCCACAATACCCTGTACTTCTGTGAGTTCTGTACGTAGCAGTCTTGGTACCCTACCGAGAACTTCTGTGAGTTCTGTAGCAGATCCTATACCCTACCAAGATTACTGTGAGAGATCTGTATACAACACCCTCCGCTTCTGTGAGTTCTGTAACGGTTGTACCACAACACCCTGTACTTCTGTGAGTTCTGTAACAGTTTCGGTACCCTACCGAGAATTTCTGTGAGTTCTGCAGCAGGTCGGGTACCCTACCGAGATTACCCTGAGAGATCTGTGAACCCGCGGCAACAATACCCCCGGTACGAGCAAACATTCGTGCTCCTACAATTACCCTCCACAATTGTAAATACCCCTCGGAAATGCTGACGTCACTTCCGTGAACCAAAGTGGAAGCGGAAGCGTACCTTCACAGCAGACAACCCCTTCCTACCGAGCACACCTGTCACACACACAACCCTCAACCCTCCCTACAGAATACATCTGTCACACACAGACAACAAACAACAAAAACAACACGCGGTATTGGTGAGAGAAGGAACATGAGCGCTGCAGACCCCAGCAGTTCATCCGCGCCAGAAGCCGCGGGCGAGTCGCACATCCAAGGCATAAAATAATTTGACGCACGGGTATACCGGGGGTAATCACCCTCTGTAGTTACCCCACAGACTGCTTCTGTGCGTTCTGTGACAGTTTCGGTACCCTACCGAGAACTTCTGTCAGTTCTGTAGCAGGTCCGGTACCCTACCGAGATTACCCTGAGAGATCTGTATAAAATACCCTCCACTTCTGTGAGTTCTGTGATGGTTGTACCACAATACCCTGTACTTCTGTAAGTTCTGTAACAGTTTCGGTACCCTACCGAGAATTTCTGTGAGTTCTGTAACAGATCCAATACCCTACCGAGATTACCCGTACCCTACAGAACCTAACCGCGTAATTTTCCTTCTACCCTTATTTCGCTCGTTAAGTCATCAGGAAGATCCTTCGAATATATTTGGTTCCATCAAACAAATCATGCGACAAAACTCCCCACACCCAGAAACAACGAAGAAGGAAGTAAGAAATACTGGGAAAACCTCGGCCCATATTGCTGCAACGAAAAAAGCACATACCAGGTACTACATATCGAAACAGGCCTCGCTGTAAAAATCCCAATGTAAGCACCCAGACCGATACGTATCCGTCCAATCATTTCATCAAACATCCAATATATCAACCCCGTCGGGAAATCATGGTGTTCGATCTCTCATTGCCGTGATCGCATCAGTCTCTCTGCGAACAGCAACAAACATCGAAAGGTTGGGACTTTTTGTTATTGGTCTATCTTCTGGTTCATGGTATAGTTCGTGTTGTGCGAAGGCAGGTAGGGGTATTCTCTATTCTCGGTCTCTGGTCTGCAGGGGCTAGAAGAAAGAGTCTAGGGGCACCGCTGCTGCAGTGAATGCATAAATCAACGTATACCCCAGTCCTGAGGGCTCCGTGTAGGTCAGTTGACCGGTACCCGGGTACCCGAGTACCCGCGTCCACGGGGTACAAATACCCGCGATTCCGTGAGTTAGACCGGGACGGTTCCGGTTCCGACGGTTCCGGGTACCCGCCACCGGGTACCCGGTTCTCAGTCAGACGGGGTGCAGCTCTACTGTAGAAACCTGAAATACTTGAGTTACAGAGGGAGTATCCACAGCACATACCAGTACCGAACTTCGACATACTTCGAGTCCGGAAGTTTCCGCAGTGCTGAACCTGGAAATCCTGCGTACTCGCAGTGCTCGCAGTACATAAACCCGAAAATCTCCGAATACACCAAAGATTATACCTGCAGTATACATGCTGTGCTTCACTCTCAGGTGCTGGGAGCAGATGTGCAAATGTCAGTTGACGGTCTAGTTTTGATTCATCACGGCCTTTGTTCTACGTGGTGTTGGGAATTTCTTGATGCTCAGGCTGTCAGTGAAAAGGCAAGAAGAGGGCCTTCAACCACCACCTCCGGTTCTACATCTATGTACTCGTCTATCTCTGCGCAGCTGTGTGCGTAAGGCCCGGGACAAAGCGACTGGGCACTCTGTTTTTCGTCTCCGTCCTCCGTCTGCTGAAACTCACTCAGTACTTCTCGTACAGCAGTATGTATGTCGGTATAAGAAATTCCGTCGATCGTACGTAAGTGAACACCAGAGTGGTCACATGCTGCGTACCAGGTACAGGCTGTCTTACTGTTTCAGTGTTGGGAATTCCTTGACGGTCGTCCGTGACGGGGCAAGAATAGTGCCGTCAGCAGACAAATTCGATTACATCGTGTCAGACTACAGCAGTACCTGACACCTACTAAGAAGCAGCGAAGCTGGCCCAGGCTGGATTCTCATTATTTGAGAAGGGGTGCGTTCCAGACTGTACTCGGTATAATGCTCGGTGTAATGAATCCCGAGCTTCTTCTTTTGCTGCAAATATCACCCTGCTTTACTCACTGCCTGTTTTTCTCAACAGTCATCCTTTACTGCTGTATGTACCCGGTATATTCTACGTACCATCAGTGGTCAGCTACCGCTGACCGGCGACGTGCATATCTCAACGTTTATTCGGACTGGAACTATTTGTAGACGCACGCCTGTTGGCTAATTTCGCAGGTCGAGGATGTTACCGACCCTGCTCCCGCTTGGCATTCTGAATCCACGCCGAACTGATCACACCCCGATCTGAGCACTCCAAATTGACCCTGAGTAGAGCAGTTGTTGGTACTAAGACCGTTTCCTATGCGGTTAGATTTTTGAGCTTCAGATTTTGACCGGATCGCATTTTCAGATGTGAACTTGGCGTATCGAAACAGTCTTCCTATGCGGAAAAATCAGACTTATTGTGCGTGCAGATATTCGAGCTAATGCCGAGACAAACTGCTGCTGTCGTGGTTTTGGCGCCGCGAAGAGACGCGCTGGGTGCGCTGCCCTGCGCGTAGGACCCAAGCGTCCAAGCCAGGGCTGACTGCCTCTGGTCTGGCGGCGAAGAGACGTGGCGAGTGCGCTAGAGTCAACCTGTCTTGGTATTTTGTGTTTCATAATGTGACTGACTGCTGCTGCTGCACAGCAGTGTAGTCTACGAGTACGTATCCACGGAGAGGTGCCCGCCGAGTACACTTCTCTTGGTCTCTAGGCCCGACCCCGCGCCAGCCGACTGTAGTCTGGCCACGGAGGGACGCACCGCCCGCCGACCGCGCGTCGGGCGCGAAGCATCGTCGCTATACAGCTGTGTCACCATCCATCTCATCCATCGTTCTGCTGCTGTTTGCTGTCGTGGATAACATCTTGAATTTAGAGAACATGCCATTTTTCGATTTGAAAATCTGATGATCCAAGTCGTCACAAGATCCGACGACTTGGGTAATCGGATTCTCAAGTCGAAAAAATCCGGTCGGATTTTGCAAACTTGGACCTCGTAAGCAGGGCCATTCATTTTTGAGATCGGAAAATACAAATCTGAAGCTCGAAATCGAACTGCATAGGAAACAGCCTAAGGGCAAGATGTAGTAGTTGTTTTCCTTTCATTTCACGATCAACTTTTGCTCCGGTTATTACTGTAATTGAAAACTTCAGGCCGCCAAAGGCCGGAAGCAACGGAAGGCCGGTTTATTAAGCCACGCAGGATTTTTTTCCACCCCCCATTCCCGGGTTTCCGGGTGACTCTCTAGATGTTTTGTCGGTGTAGTAAACTCCACCGTTATTTTAACATGCAGCGTTCGGAGCTTCTACCGCTTCATGCCTTAACGACAGCGGGTGTATCAGCTTAGTGTTTCATCCACAGCAGGTTGCGATTCTCTACAGATTGGCCGTCTGCGCTTTCTCAACGGAGGTCTACACCTCGACTTTGAGGGGCTGCAGCGGTCGAAAATTGTCGAAATTCGGAACACGCAAATGAGACAAAGAACTGTTAATAGCCCTAACTGAACGTTTGCAATTCACTAGTGGATAGCTACAGCTCCTCGCAACCAACCACAGCCCGCGAAATCGAAGCAGGCTCCTGATGGGGTGTGTAGGAGCGTTGGGTGCGCCAAACAGCAGTCGTAGGAAGCCAGAAGCGACTCACGAGGCGTGATCGTGAACTTGAAGTTGCGAAACACAACACTCACAAAACAAATACAGTAGCTAAGACTTATGCAGTTGGATACGTGGATCGAAAAAGCCGGTTACGTATCGGAGATAAAATCGGGCTTTGTTATACCGCTGAAAAAAAAAGACTTTTCGATCCAATTGTTCCGACCGAGCAATCCGATCCGCGCATCCCGTCGAAAAACTGGATCGGGTTTCTCGATCGAAAGTGTTTTCGAAGCCCACCGCATTTCTCTCCATCCTTCTGAACGCGCGGTCACACCACACAGCAGCAGCCTAAACACCTGTCCGATGGTATGTAGACTGCTCTACTGCTGCCGCTGCTGCTGCTCACAGCGCAGCACCTTCTAGAACCGGCTAGCAGGACACGAAAAGCAGTTTTCAAAATACGTTTGCCTGCAATTCTCCACAGGGCACAAAAACTACAAATTTCGATCCGACTGACGATACGGGAGGCATCCAGACACACCCCGTCGACTTTATAGTTCGTCGGAATCCGACCTTTTCGATCCTTCCAATCCGACGGCATCAAAATTAACCTAAATATTTAGTTTTACACGGCGGGACTTGCTATAGTACGTACCATACTACCGACGAAAAAACGGTTTTCATCAAGGTTTTACTGGTCTCCTGTTGTTTAAACTACTACGTAGAGGAAACATTAACGACGAAAAAACGGTTTTCACCAAGAGTTGCTGGTCTTATGTCGTTTAAACTACTACAGGAAGATGCCGTACCTGAGAAATGGTGCGGATGGGAAAATTGGTTACCGGCACGAAAAGCCTAGTAGTAAGTTATTGGGCCCAAAATATAGGGTGAAAAAGGGCAAACCAAACTATGAATTTTTGTGTGCATTGCCATCACTTTTTCTGAAGTTTGGCAGTCCGGATCTTCGTTGCAATGTCCCTCACTCCGTTTCTAAGTCCTTTTTACATTTTGGCGGAACGCCTGCACGCGCTTACTCGACAACAGATTCCTGAGAGATCCTTCATGGCCTTGAACTGTTTGCTGGATTCCATCCTCAGATCGCAATGGTTACAACCCTATCGCCCACGTGACAGTCGATCCGGGAGGGTGGTTTCCGGCGATCCTACCCTATGGCATCATGGCAGCAGTGGGAGTACCAGAGTGATTCCCGTCCATATGTATGACTGCTGTGAACGTTTTGTGCACGTTGATGGTCTGTGTAGAACGTTTCGGCCATCGCCCATGAATATAATCGTATCCCACCAGGCAGCCTTGGGCTTTCTGCAGCTTACAGGAAACACTCAATTGACAACATTTCGTACGTGAAGTGATGTGCTCTTTCTCGGACGCATAAAATATCGAAGCATCGTACATATTTATGCTTGTTTCGTCGACCTGTCGACCTGATTCAAATAATCTCTTCTACAGCAGTACGAAATTCGCAACAACATTTCTAGAGATTTTCACGAACCGTTCTAAAACGAAACGTGCCTCTACTATCTGAAGCCCCTTACCATTACACCCCGCCCTTAAGGCCCAGTACCAGGTGACAATACTTCGTACATAGACAGCCGTCGGCAGTGCTCACGAAACGCCCTGGCCCCTCGTGATTTTCCCCACCAAAATCGGGGTTTCCACCAGAGTGGCCACGGCAAGAACGTGAACGTTAAAACTGCGTAGTATATTAGTGTCTGACCTGTGGGTTTCTCCGTCAGGCTCTTGTTTACAGACAGAGTAGTTGCACCCGTCTATTGGCCACATCAGTACGAGTAGCAAATTTATACCTTTACCTGGTACCGAATAAGGCTGAAGGTGTGCCGGGTACATGCGATGATGCGATACGACCTTGAGCGGACACCGATTGATGACAGTATTTCTTGAGTGGTCGGGGTCTGCTCTACTGGCGGCATCTCCCACTGCCACTGTTATTCAGCTATTCGTAAAGCGCGGCTGTTGACACTGGCGTACTCGGTACACATCCTGCACGAGGAGTTATACAAGTACCTATTGCGGGGGTCCATAGTTAATAGGACCTATGGTATACATAAAAAACAATATATTTACCTATTTTTACTAACAAAATTTGGTCCCGTTAACTATGGACCCCCGAAATAGTACCACTACTAGTAGTTGGTGGTAGTGAGGCGCGACCTCAGTGCCTGCAGTAGTCATATCTGCGATGCTTCATGCTGGACGAATAGGGATTGTTGTGCTGAACGAACACGAACGAGCATCTATAGTATGTACGCGGTCGGGTGTATCCGTGACTTTTGAGTTCAATATTTTAAGAAAACAAACATTGTCAGCAGCAGCAGCAGACGTGGCGGCGGCAGCAGTAGCAGCAGCAGCAGCAGCAGCAGCAGCAGCAGCAGCAGCAGCAGCAGCAGGGCACACGAGGGTAGGGTCAGCGTCGCTGTGCGTTAACCCTTGAACCCTTTGTATAAGTACTCGATTCTGTTGTCTGCTTCCTGGTTCCCCATCTCGAAGTTTGGCATAATTTGAAGACGAAAAATCTGCACCTGAAATGTGTCCAACAGAGAGAGCTTCTCGTAGCAGGTGCCACCACTACTACTGCTGTACGACCTCTACAGCAGAGCTTCTCCGTCCCTTCATCAGCAGGAGGGTGGGTGGCCTGACAATACCACCTGGAGCATGTGCTAGGGACACGGCCCGAGCGCTGCTGTGGACTGACACATTCTGTCTACGATTACTCGTAGAGTTGGATTTCGTTCGGTAGAACTAAAAAAAAAAACGTTGTGATATTTCACGGTTCTGTTTTTTTCGAACCATGGCCCAGCCATGTGCCTACACACGTTGCTGCACCAAGCTCGACCAACTCCGAACGACTTACAACCTCACCAACACGAGAAAGTTTCGTTGGTGTGTGTGCGTGCACAGAGCCCGCCGGGACTGGCATTGGTGCCGTGTGCGTTGAGCGCGGTGGACAAACGTGGCCGAAACAATTGTTGAATCACACACATACACTTACAAAGAACTAAAACAAGGCAGGCACCGTACCCTCGTACGACCCGTTACGAAGAGGCTCTTTTTCCTTAGAATAGCAAGAAAAAAATACTCCCCCGTCGCGCTCGCGCGCCTCATTAAATAATACTACGAGTAGTACTACTGTAGAACACGCACGGCCAATATTCGAAAATCACGCAGTCGGTAAGACCAAACTTTTTTTGTTCCAACTCACAACTAACAGCTGACGTATTGCGATCTCTGTAACACATCACATCCGGCGTACAGTTATTAGCTACTACCAGGGTACAGCAGTACTACTGTACGTAGCAGTAGCACCCGTTTTTTTTTTGTCTCGTACTAAATACTGTGGGCTCCAGGTCAGAGTTCCATCATGCGGCAGGCGTTTTCACACGTGTTGATAGGCGTGCTGCAGGTGAAAACAATATGCTAGACGCGACGAATCACGAACGCCTGAAGTGCCGCAATGGGCCATGTAAATACGTGCCCGAACGAAGCCTTTGAGCGCGCCTAGGAACATTCCGTACGAAGTTCGAGTACTTTAGTTTCAAGAGGTATACGCAAATTTCGCCCAATACATGCGAATCTCGCCCACTACAATCAGGGGAAAGGGAGCGACGGATAACAGACGCCTGGAAGCCTGGAATGCTGAAACGTGCCTTAAATAGGCCTGTCTTTGCCTTAAAAATGACCTTAGACCTACCTGCCTGCCTGAAATGCTGAAGCCTGGCTCAATTATGCCTATCACTTCAAGACAAAACTTAAGACGTTCCCGCCAACACCAACCTTAACGTAGGGCTCTCTGTGCAACACGGCCTCGAAACGGTGGGGCTTTCGTGTAAACGCGCATCTGCTTGGAAGAAGTCTCGAAGGTCTCTCGCCCTTTCAAGAGAGCCGCCGCCATTTTTGGCTGTCTCAAAAAATGCTGGCCACCTAGATCACCGCGTGTGACAGAAGACAGCTCATTTACGGGGCCTAATCCCCTTTCTTGTCCTCTCCTGCCAAGTTGATCTCCACGGGGCTCAGCTTCCGCACGAACGTGACCGCCATCCCTGCTCCTTCTATCGCCGTCTGAGATTTCTGACGATGGCTGTGCACTTCGTTCATTGTTTCATACGACTACGATTGTTGATTGTGCCCCTTTCCGTTCCAGGGTGACTCGCCGTTATTGCCCGTCACATGTTGACTTGGCCCGTGACCCTCATCATAAAGAAAGTCTCCTAAACGGCGCGGACAGACGCGAACCGCGTATTTTTGTGTCACGAATCGTGACAATGAAAATCTTTGAAGAAAAAAATCAATTGATGTCACGATTCACGACACATAACGTGGCACAAAATAAAAATCGGGACGTGTCTGAACATGTAACGGATCGTGTTTTTTCCGGGGTTTTTGTCAACCCTTTAGACCATCTTTTACGGCAAAAACTCATTTGATCTCTGTAGGTTTCAGCACCTTCGCAGGCTCGTTTGACTCGGCAAACGGGCCCATCGGACGCGCTTTTCTCAAGTCCCATCAGTCCTTTCGCGAGAGGCGTCCAACGCCGTTTGCGGTTTGTTCAGGACACCGGTTAAAAAAAATTGTCGATACACTCCGGTCTCCTCTCAATTGGTTTCGGATGCGGGTTTTCCGAAAAATAGACCCTTTTTTCGGACGAAACGTCAATGCGTATGTGGAGATCTCTCGCTGATTTTTTTCTCTGAAAGTGGCAACAACGCAAAACATGGCGAACGGCGCCTCTGGAGAATTGAAGGACGGGACGAGACACCTCTCACGAGAAGGGCCGAAAATATTCTCAGCCCCAGCCGGGCGGACTCCAGGTCTTAGACACGTGGAAGCACGTAGAAAATAGAGATTCGGATAATTTCTCAGATTTCGATATCTTTGCACAAGGCATGGCCTATAAGGGCCCATCTTTTCGAGGACTTTCGGTTCTTTCAATTTGACTTGATTTTTTTTTTCTAATTTAATTTGCAGCTGATTGAACGAAATTTAGTGTTCCCCGTTAAGATGGGCTCTAAAATATAATTAGAAAAAAAAAAAATCAAGTCAAATTGAAAGAACCGAAAGTCCTCGATAAGATGGGCCCCAAGAGGTTAGTTTTCTTGTCGAGAAACTTGATGCGAAACTGCGTCTTCGAATCATGCAATGCGAAGGATGTCGACTTGGGCGCACTGTCGATGTAGCGGAGAGAGGGTGAAAACCAAGGCAATCTCATGGAAAATGTGCTCCTGCAAAAGTGATAGTATTCCTAGACGACGGGTTGAAGAGACGCGCGCGTGCACACTGCTTGAGACCACTATCCATCTATTTGTAGAGCTGGAAGCGGCAACTACAGAAAAGTTCACAACCTCCAACGTCTTTGGTAATCGAGGCCAAAATACTTCGAGGTATGAAAATATGACAAGTCTTCCTCGCCCGACGCGCCTGTAAGTACGATACGTTGACCTTTTATGGGTGCAAACAAGAAGCCCTTACACCTGGTACCAGGTATATTTTACGCGATTTATCGTTTTTGCTCTCTGTCGTGTTTCAATTTGTGTACTCGTAGTCGTTGTTTTTTGTTTTTTCTGGATCTTAAATTGTTGCGTGTTCGCTGGAATTAGCGCCGTCACGTGTCCACAGCAACACCACAAGCAAGGAGAAGCGCACCGGCAACAGAAAACGTCCCTGTGGGGTTTTGAACTCACTTCAGCTGATAACCTTTCGTGGAAGTGGAGCACACCAGGCGTCCGTCTCTATCGGGCACAGTTCGTGCTCATGGTGTGAGCAACGAGTGACGGCGCATAAAAAAAACCGACACTTTCGGTCGATACGAACAGTTGACAGTCAAATGGGTCCTGGAAACACACAGCGTTCATGCAGATCTACATTTTGAGTGCTATGCTCCAAGGCGATACTGTAGTTCCAAACGTTCTTCCAAAGGGGTGTTCTTGAGGTCAGTAGTGGCGGGGACGCCGTGGGGCCGAAAGGTTGTTCGCATCGTTATCCTCCCAACCTTCCTACGCTATCCCGCCGATTCTTGAAGAACGGGAAATGAGATCCGCTTGGCGAGCACGAATACCCCCCCACACGCAATGCTGCTCGTGCGACACCCCTGAAGGCAAGTTACTCCGCGTCCCATGAGCTACAGGGGAAGCTATCCAACTCACACGCTCCGCCCCTACACCAATCGAACGAGTAACACGCTCCCAGCGCCCACCAGGATATCACCCCCAAGTCGGGTCAGGGCGCAGGACACAATGGCACACAAATATCTCGAGTCACCAATTTTCGACACCCAGCCTGCGAAAAGCCCAGATACTTCAGTGACGATATACCGAGTCAAGTTGTCGTGTACGCTTCTTGCGGGCTGACATTGTACCGTGCATACCAACATATTGCCGGCCCTCAAATCGGGGTGCTTTAGAGAGCCTGCCCATTTCGCTTTCGTTTTGTGCGTAATATCTGAAGGGGCCGCACGTTGCTTCTTCCAGCAACTTATTTGCCGTTTTAATAAGTTTGGGGAACTTTTTTTCTTCTCTTTTTCATAGAAAGTCATAGTTTCACTCGCAAGTATGCCCTGAAGATTGCAATCATACGATTGGTGATACAGGCTCAGGGTTGATTCACAGGTATAGCTCACTGTAGTAGAACCGGAGTGTAGTAGAACCGGAGTATCTTAGTAAGGGAATGGAATGCGGGTACTATCGGGACTGGATAGGAAGGCAGCTTCTCTTGCTCAGGAGACTTCTTGTTGTGTTGTCGTATTATTTCTCTTCATAATGATAGAAGGGAGCTGTTGAGAGTGATTCGGGGGGCTCGATTCGAGGCATCAAGCCCACTTTTGCTCTCTTTCTACTAACCCGCTAGACGGGTAAAGACACTTGTCCGAGGAATTTTCCTCCGGCACGTGTCTATTTTTCGCCTGTCGGCTATCCTAACTATTGTACTGCAAGGGAAACTTCAGAGCCCCGGGAATACTCTAGAGATATTCAGGGCCTTGATTCTTATTTACGAAGGGAACTTCAGCGCCCCAGGAATACTCTAAAGATATTCAGGGCTTTGATACTACCGTCTATGTCATAACCACTTCTATAACACGATACTACGTCATATCACATTAGCCCACCCTGAATAGTCGTATATGCAGACCACACGACGGTCAATGGATGATACCGGAATCATCCGAAAATACCGGAAGAGGAGGTCGAAGATGCGGCTATTCGAAGCCGTAAAATGGGGCTATAGTTTTTCCCACACATCCGAAAATACCGGAAGAGGAGGTCGAAGATGCGGCTATTCGAAGCCATAAAATGGGGCTATAGTTTTTCCCACACCTCGTAGTGAGGCCTAGGCGTCACGGACAGTGTCATTGTCAAAAACGCCCGCTGAAAGAGGGGGTCAAAAACCAAAACGGTATATCATATCGTCACACCACTCTTGTCCATACCGAGGGCATCCCAGAGAGAACACTTGCTTCTTTCCCGAGTTCAACGATAAGGCGTGGAAGCCAAGGCGGCCACGGTGGTCATTCCCATTCGGTGATTGCCGCAACCAATAACATCACAATTAGAAAGGAAGAAACGACCGAATACCTTTCAAATAGTACCAGGTACCAGGTAGTCGCTTAGCAACACAGCGAGAGCACCAACTGCACTTATTCTGGGGCTTGTTGGGCAATAGAGACGCATTTGTTTCTGCCGACTGCCAGATAGTCGAGGAGAAGTCGCTCGCAACCGCCATCGGCTGTGCGACCCGCTTCGCTCGTTCTCCAACTTGAGAGTGCCTAACACCTATTGTTTGGGTTATCGCCTGGGCTTTTCATGAGCGGACTGTAATTAGGATCGTAAACGCCCCCAATGGAAGATAGCCCCCGCGCTAAAAGCCCGTATTTGGTTCTTCAAATATTCGCGGGGATCAACAAGGATGATTTCCAACAATCTGACTAAGCGGTTCAAATAATTTCGCGTATTTTAGTTGGAGTTGTTCGAGAAATAACCGTGAATCCTGAAACACGCCCAGCAACCTCATCCGGTACAACTGTAGCCGGTAGCTTTTGCGTCTCTTCGCAGAGTAGTTGTGGCGATCGGACGAGGCTGGAATGCGTTCTTGGAAGTCTGAGAAAGAGAGATTATTTCGCCATGTCGCTGTACAGAGCAACAACGTTAGGGGATGATGCCAACCCAGAAAAAATAGACATAATGAAAAGCGGGTGAAACTAGAAAATCAACAAGACAACGGAGACTAGAACTAATGCGCTTTGCTAGCGAAAAAAACGTGCATGGAGAATCGCGGAAGAAGACAGAGAGCGGGACCAGTAAATAGCATGGCACAATGATATAAGCGGAGTCGAGGCGAGCAGAAGCCGCACCGGCTTCACGTACAATTTCACAAGCCGCTTTTCCACTCGACCTGTGGTCTCGTCCTTACGCTTGCCGGCTAGCGGTATCGCTACCACTACCTTTTCCTGTACCGTTAGTCTGGGTTGTCTTTGCTGCCTCCACGTGATGCATACGGCTTCTAGCTACTTTGTCTCCCATGTAATACATACAGCACTTTTTAGAGCCCCGCGGCACCACCTGTTCCGTTTGCTCGTCGCCTTTGTCCACTACACGGACTCCACTCCGAGCCCAAATGGGGAGATTTCCACGGGTCTCTCGGTGGCTCGGAAAACGTGGATGCCGTCCAGTGGACATTGGGGCCAGTTATTTCGCCGTATGCGCGATATCTGGTTCTCCCCGCCGGACACTGCCCCGAAACTCCGAAAAGCCGAAAACAGGGTGTATCGCTAGCCGAGCGGCATTCTACCTTACTACTCCCCCCGGAAAAGAAAGACTGCCGTCTTCTGATGGTCGTGCTTATCTCGTGTTGGGTCTCCGTAATGGCCCTGACATAGGACATGAGATGGTCGGTGCATTGTCGGCGATGAACGCCAATACCTTGGCTGATGAGTTGGTCACGTATCATCGTGAGAGTGGGGCAGTGTTCCATGACAGATAGTCCACACCAGGCACCCGCCCCGTACAGTAAGATTTTTATCAACTCGCACTTGACTCAAAACAGCAGAAATTTTAGGTTCCCTTTACAGTGTTTCAGTTTTGAAACACTCAAGGGGACATTCAACAATCAAATAGGAGAACGTGTTGAGTCAAACCGAGGTGGAGGTCGACACCGGTGTTGGGCATTGTTGTATATGGATTTGATACGGCGCACCTAAGCCATACACCCTTAATCAGCCTACAGGATAGACGATCAGTCGGCCAGCCACGTGCGATCGCTGGACTCGCGTACTCGTCGCTTCGACACCCGCAGTAACCGTAGCGCAGCAGGAGCAGCAGCAGCAGCAGCAGCAGCAGCGCGGCAACAACACCAACATCAGGAACAACAGTAGCAGCACGGATCTTGTACCAATATCAGCCACAGCCCCTCCCATGCAGTACGCGGTACCATGCTTACGGTTTACTTCTTATACGACTACTACGGACAGTACACAACTGGTTCACTTACTTGGTAACTACACAAACAAGACTCTCACGATGTACTGCATCATTAAACCGCGGGATAGCGGCACTCCAAAGGGATCGCGTGGACGGAGTATGATATTCTACGTAATGCAACTCACAATGTGGTTTAAACCCGGGCACGACGGGAAAAGAAAGAAGCAAGGCCACGGCAGGGCTGGTGGCTTGTTATTTTTCTGAGGTCCCCACATGAGGCGCTCAAAATCTCGCCCGAAACATGACTTGGGAGAAGTTTGTTCGCGCATCCCGACCAATATTTACACCAGGCATTCGCTATTAAAACAAGCACACTAGAAAAAAGATGATACCTAACCGGTAGTTTCTCACTTGCGGAGCTCAACCGGTCGTAAATATTGCCTCGGAAGGCAAAAAGTGCAACAGCTCCTAGAGGAGCACCACAAAAGTCTCGTCAAGCTCCTAAAACACCCACGCCGGATCTTATGCTTTTTTTTTTTGAGTGATTGAAAAAGGCAACAGTCGGATTTTCCACCGGCAAAAATCCACACCAGATCGGTGCGCCATGTGCCGTCTTATCGTGTTTTTGGTTTTATTTCATGGGAGAATAAAAAAAAACAGAACAGAACCGGGATTTTGAACTCCACGTGGACCACGACACGAACGAGTTATTCACGCCGGGTTGGGCGATCAACCTTCACCGCCAGCTCCTCGAAGGAAGGAACGGAATGTGGAACCTACTGGGGAGCTGCGTAAGGGGTTTGCAAGTCGCTGGAGCAGCAAGGAGCTCTCGCTCTCGCGGAGCATGAGCTGCTTGCGGCCGTCGTAGTAAAAAAAAAAACGTTAGATTGTTCTGATACTGCTGTAGTCTCGTCCTATTCGTCTCCAAAGTTGTTGTGCCTAGAGCAGCTGCAGTTGGGCGGCCACAAGAGACGCGACGGTGGCCAAGGTATTGATGCCCTCCCTCTCCGTGGTGGTCGATGCACAAGTGCTGGAGCCCAGCTGTGTAGAAGCGTAACCAAGCATGTAGCGTCGTGACCCATCATGAGCCCATTCTATATTACTTTATACGAAATGGACTTTTTCCCGGAATACTTTACTTTTCTCGTCCGGCCGCGGGTCTCCCCTCGCACTCTAGGCCTTGTGGCACACAGGGAGCCTGCGTGTATCCACGACGCAAATGCGAGCCCCGGCCGAGGTCCGTGGCGCGTGCTCTGGGTCTCCGAAGTCGAGAATTCTGGCATATAAATACGGGGAGTCATTCCGACCTGCTAGAGCCAAGCAGGACAAGGAGACCCCACAAGTTTTAACATTCTTGTCTGCTGCTGCTGCTGCTGTATCATGTTTGATCACACCGTCCCTTGAGCTCTCTACAGAGGCAGCCACGGCACAGCAATAGTCGTTCATCAAGCTCTCCCTTTTGTGGCGGCCACGGATGGCGCATTTTTTTTGTGTGTGGGCCGTGATTCCTGTCGACCTAGGAAGTAGTAACGAACACATACATAATCTCGAGAAAGGTGCAACAACTAAATGGATACTGCGCAGGGGCAGGACGACGATTCGTACGAACTTCTTCCTTATTTCAAAAGCAACGCCCGGTCACGGTGCGCACTACAACAGCAGCCGCAGTATAACAGCAGTGTTCGTATAGTATGTGTGTGCAGTCTTCAATAGGTCGAGCAACCGAGTGATCGTGGTCTCGTGTTCTTTTTTTTTTCGTTGCAATAGGCTGGGAAACCTACCCGGTCGTGGCGAGCAGTCAACAATAATCAATTCCGCACGAACACGAGAATTTCCTCTGCTGAATTTTCTCTGGGTTGAAAATCTCAATAATTTTGAAATCGCCCGTGTTTATTATCAACCTCACTCGGCAGCAGCAGATACGGCAGCAGATACAGCAGCAGCAATACACGTCTGTCGAGCTGTCGAGCGTCATACATGTTTCACCTGAGCCCTTTGACGTATACCACACACCTCAAACCGAGCACGTACGTGAACACGAAACTGGCTCCCTCGGTCCGTCTACCTCTGCATACTGCTTCTACCTGGCCAGTAGAAGCAGTAGTAGATACATGCCCTCAACCGTATATAATACGTAGCCTGTATATTTTACAAAATCATGTATAGTCGTAGTAGCATAGTATCAGGTAGTTTGTGGCGTGCATGCTGCTTCTACCTTTACATGTAACGGTACATCCATCTGCGTGGTAGTTGTAGGGGTGTACATTATTAACAGTAACAGTAACAGTATAATAGTCATGCCCCCAACTCATGGTACCGCTTGCATGCTACGTCGCCGTTGTATCGAAGTTTTAGTATTATAGGAACAACAGTATTATTAGTAGGTATTGTATATTATTTATTCATGCTGCTTCTACCTGTACTGCATCTAAGTATTACTGGTGGTGTATATATAATATTAACAGTATTACATATAGCAGTCATGCCCCAATCCATAGTACCGCGTGGTTATTTGACCTCTCTGAGGTTGTCTGTATGTTGTATGAGCGTTTGGTCAGTATTAGTACTCAGCCGTAGTATAGTTAGTAGTCGCAGTAGTAGTACTGTAGTAGTAGTGTGCCAGGCAGTATTTTGTAGAGTGTATGTACCTGGTATGCTGCTTCTACCTGTACTACATCTGCGTAGTTATATGGTGGTGGTGGTGTAAAGTGACGGTATATATAGTAGTCAACCCGTGCTACCGCGTGCATGTATTAATAGTAGTGTAGTATCTACCACAGAAAGAGTACTAGTACTTAGTTCCTGCCGACTACTATTAATAATTATTACTCTTTCCTTCGAGCAACACGCTAACCCATGGCTCCCGTTTCCGCCAAGAACAGCTATATGGGTGTTACCTCTGACTCCCTTTTCGCCTTGCGACGCTCCGGGGTTTCACGTTGCCCACATCCCGAAGGGGAACCTTGTAACCTATACAAAATTGTTCAATGCCTCCGAGGTCTTGTTCAAAAGCAAGTTTTATCACTTTCAGAGTTGATCGGAAAAGACTGAAAAAAAAAATCATTTCATCGAATTTCAAGAGGGATGAAATCTCGGAGGAACATTTTCCCCACCAAACAGGCCCCATAAGACGTGATTTTGATAAAATCTGATCAGAAATGGAACCAGATACCCCGAAGCCTCCGTAAACAGTAATATAATCACCTAAAAAAAAATGCGTAAGATCCGGCCTTATACCCAAAACAATATATCGAATGTGTTAAAACGCTATTCTCAGCTAAAACTGGATCGATGGGTAGGTAGGGCGCTCCTCATACCTCGGGATGCACTCTATACTTTTATGTTCAACTTTTCTTTTTAGGATGCCTTTTCCCCTACTTTTGATTCAATTTTAGCCCTAAAAACGTGGAGAAGAACTCCAAGTTAAAAACCTCATCCTCGAAAGCTTTACTGCGCAATATTTAATAAATCGAGTAGAAGGTTGACGATGAATATTTATGAGAAGCCATACGCGTGGTATCCACACCTTGACGGGTATGTCTGCCTTCAAGGCGCCCGATTCTCTATAAGTCGCAGGACACCAGCGCGGCCAATTTTGGTTTGCCCTACGTCGACCTCTGTTATGATACGACCGCATACCAACTCTAGAGATTGGGCGGAATAGGTTGTAGCCACGTACTCGCGAACGGTCAACGAGAAGTATGATCGAAACATCAGTACCCGATAGCTACCACTCGTATTTTATCTGATACCTTATTTATTTGTTGTGTACCCGATCCTCGTTTTGTTTTATACTTTGTGGGTGACAGTTTGAAATTACCTCCATCGCGTATGGCATACCAGGTACATCGCAGCCGAAATCGCCATAGACTGCCCACGAGGAGCCCCAGATGCTCCGACGACTGCGGCCCGGTTTCGCGACTACGGCGTAGGTTATGGCGATGACTTCCATGTGATAGCGACACCACTACCACCACCACCACTAATTGCACCAGCAGCAGCAGCAGCAGCAGCAGCAGCAGCAACGTGAGCATGATGCGAGTGCGCCTCGACAAAAATCTCGAAGCAAACCCGATACACTTTGTGGGTGCTGCTGTGTTTGGTTTCCACGCAAATCGATGATTACATGAAGTGCTTTCGGACAAGCACTCTCATGGATCCTCTGCCAAGGACGAGGGCATGGCTGATGATGGACGCTCTCTACGCCCTTGTCGTTCTCGTCATAGGCCCCCCTTTTGCGTTCGAAATATTCATACCATGATTGGCCGGATCTTGAGCCACCTTTTCGGGCTTAAGGTCGGCAGAATGTTGGGACCAAGGGTTGACCACGAGAGCAGCATTCGGGCTATAGCAAAGTTTTCAAAGGGAGTTTTAGATGATTTTTTTTTTTTTCCCATGCTGCTGTAGCGTGGTACAATAGCCTTCAGGTAGATAACTATTGCGCAAAGTCGAGATACTTTTGCAAGGTTATCTTCTCACACGAGTGGCACTGCCCACCACAGTATTGCATAGTCATTGTCATTCTCGCTTTCTCCGCGTGGCATGGGGGACGTCCTCTCGTGGAGGCGGAGTGTACTTCTGATGCAAAATAGACCGTGTCTTTGACGTGTAAGCTCGTCGGAGTGCCGCCTCTGCCTGCATGTACTGTAGTATGCAAAGACAGAGTCGGCACTTGAGTCACCGTTCGCTGTGGCGGCACACGCTATAACTTATGAACAGGAAATGCTGCCGAGTGAGCATGGCAGAACAGGGTGGATTCACCGGATTCAAAAACAGGACCGCACGTAAAGCTAGTTTTTGTCGAAGTGTTTTGTCCCTCTCGTATGTGCTTATTGAGTGTAATGCACGTCGAAACTTGCTTACGGGACGGACTAAATGTGGCGCCGAGAGGTTACTTTATTTGCATGTTTGTCTACGCGGTCGTGAAATCTTTGCGGTACCCTCGTGTGTTTAGTGAACACGGTTAGATTCGAATCTGTTTTGTAATTCGTCCATACCTTGTTTCCCGGCTTGCCAACCCACGAACCATATATAAAGGAGAGCCTGGGGTCATGACGTCAGTAGAACAACGTTGCCATACTCTCCCACGAGCGACAAGATTCGCACAGTTTTTCATGCAGATTTCGCCCAACCAGAGATAACAATATGTGGCGTCCACGCGTAACGCTGGATTTCTGTTGTCCGGCCTGAGCTTTGGCGAACGAAGACAGCACGCCGACATATAGCTAGGAAACGCGAGCCGGGCACAACAAGTCGTACGGCAAAGTCACTGCATTCCAAAAGCTATGGCAAAACAGCGAGGCAGTCATCACCTTGGCTAGCTTTGGCCAGTGTTAATTTTCGTTTGATTGGCAGTCATCGCCTTAGCCGCTTCTATCACAGACGTACATTTCGGGGACAGTTTGCCTTTTCTACGCTCTTGGTTTTTAGTCTCGAGGCGTGACGTTCGTGACACCCCGCCCAGTTCGTTTCAGCTCTTCGCTTTCGTTTGTTGGTGTATGCGTCATGCCGCTTGCTTTGCCGCACTTTTAGTGCCGGGCATGGGTTATGGACTTGCGAGCACCTGTTCCGTCCGTTGTATCCGATGGGCCCCAGCTGTATTTAACTCTAGCCGTCACCGTTGACCTACTGATTTTGTAGCCCTTCTCCGAGACGCTTCGCGAACTTTCAGAAAGGCCAAGGCTCTAGGCGCGAGTTCGTCTCATAGTCGCTTTATCGTTGGTCGACAACGGGTTGTGGCGGCCGTTTTTTCCACCCGGCGTGACCAGTTGCTCCTTCGTTTTCGTTTTAGAGCAGTTCTCCGTTTGACGATTCCTTTTGTGCTGCGTAAGTATATAGCGCGATGTCGTTTGCCGACCTTCTAGATGTGTCGCTACGTATTGGGCGTAGCAGTTACCTGAGGTGTTTTATACAATCTCAAATACGTTTGTTTGTTTCTGGCTTTTATTGGATTCCTTTTGGTTCACGTTTCGTGATTATCTGTGTATTTTAGTTTTTGGGAGAGAAGGGGTTGTACGGGCCGACGAGGTCGTCCTCGGGTCTCCGTCTATTGGTCAACTAGAGATCCCGAAAGGTATGCCCGTGTACAAACAAAAGTCTTACTACAGTAGCGATGCGCATACGCCTGCGATTGCTTTCGTGCGGACGAGCTATTGGTAGCGATGATACTAGCGAACCCGGCTAGTGGTTTGGCCTGTATTGCGAGTCTCTCGCCAGGATACGTGCTACGCATATAAAATTTTGCTATGTTGAATCGAGCTGCTGCGCAGATGGTAACAATGCTGGTTTGGTGTACCCCACAGTGTGAGAAGCTAGAGGCAACGCTGCTGCGGGCTATTGAACGAACACCACGACGAAGTCCTTGCAGAGTTAACCTCGCTTCCCGTGCTGTGACGTCGATGGATTATATGCAACAGGAGCAAGCGACTAACGACTTGATCAGGGATTTCGAGACTCGGGATGACGACGTTTTCGTCTGCACGTTCGTCAAGTCCGGCACCACGTGGACTCAGCAGATCATCAGCCTGGTAAGTCATTGACCTGCACAGATACACGCACCCCACAGCTTCTTTGAGAAATAGTGGCGAAGAAGCTGTAGAAGGCTAGACCTTATTCCTCAGCCGTAACCCGGTTTTCGTCCATTATAGTGCCACAGCATGTGGAAATGCATCTTGTAGGGTGAACGGAAAATAGACGTCGTCGCTGAGCCAAGCGCCCCACCTGTTGACTCTGATGGTAATGATGGCACTTGGCAAGGTTACAGACTCTTGATTCTTTTTAGGCTTCTGCCCACCCTCCAAGATAATCGGACTCATCACTTTTCATCTTTATAAGACGATGCGAGCCTATTTAAATACAAAAGTACACGAATTTTCCCTCCTCTTCAATCGTTGCAAAACTTTCTCCAGCCCCCCCCCCCCCCCCCCCCCCCCCCCCCATATTAGACCCGGGGTCACATAGCAAGCACTCTTCCCTCTCCCCTCTACGGTGTATATGTCACACGTGCCTTCGTTTTTATCGCGAGAATAATTCAGCATGTTCTTCCTTCGTTGGCTCACGTCGACACATGCCTGATTTCAGACGTGCTGAAAATGTTAATACGGTTGCAAAACGGGAATGAGAGAGGAGCTATCGACTCAGCCCCCCCCCCCCCGGCTGTGGACGTGCCTGGCGAGGTGATGCTCAACCATACGGTTATGCTTTGTCATTCCGTGCCGCTGCATCGCGAAACCGTCTGCCGTCGTGTCCGTAGCTGCTCAACAAGGGCGACCAGGACAGCAAAACCTACACGGAAGTCGTCCCGTGGTTGGAATCTCTCACGTTTTCTGGTGCAAAAGAAACGCCAGCGGCATCGCACCCCGAGGTAGGAGCTGCTTCGGAAATACTAGATGCACGATTGGTTTGTCCCGAGCTAAGACTCTTAACACGTACCTACTTTAGTATATGCACATGTTTTTTCACCACGTTTCTCCCCCGTGTTTGTTTTGCTGCTTTTCTCCAAGAAATTCGCAGTCGGCTGCAGATGCATTTGTACGGAGTACACACGACCAGGCCCTGTGCACGGTTCCTAACTTTTAAACTACGTATTTTTGGTGGCCATCGAGTGAAGCTCTCCGCAGATTCCTTCATCAATGCTGGTCGCTTGTGCGTAAACCGAAGGCCGTCTTTTTAGCAGATGCATATGCAACGCTGGGCAATAGAATTACGTGTACTCCATTCACGTCCTCCGCGTCATCACCCGCACAGGCCCAAAACTGGACACTTGATTCGCTGAGGTCGACTCCCCAAAGACGTTTCATGAAGTCGCACGCTAATCTTAAAGATCTGCCGGTTGGGGCCGCCAAGGGGCTCAAGGTGAGCCTGACATACCGATTTGTTCTTCATCAAATACCAGTCCAACTCGCCGTCTCAATTCGCCCATCATGACGTATCGACAACCTGGCAATATTCGATTATTTCATGCGTTTTATTCGGAAACGATAATGCAATTGGCAGGAAGCAGATACAGTGCTTGCGTTGTCTCTTTGACAGTAAAAGGGCTGTCCACGGGTTCGTTTGCACTTGGATGCCCCTATTGTATAAAGCAATGACGACTGCTGAGTGTCAGACGTGAGGTTGGGTTCCGTTGAATATCGGAATGCAGATACGAGCGTAGCTCCTTCGACGTACGCAAACCGTGGAAGCTCAACAGAAACGCGATCTCTTGAGCATGATGAGGACCCCGTAAACGTGATGCCAGCGCATTTTTCGACATCCGTCACTCTTTTCTGTTGGCAGTAAAAGTGGGCCATCCGTTGCAGACCTTTCCGCAGTTGTTCAGTCGCCGCTGTGAAATGTTGGCCGCTAGAGCAGCACCGACTCGACCTTGGAAAACCGTTGCGGATCAGCCGCTGATTGCGTCTGGCGTTTCATCTATCTCCGCCATGGTTTTTTACATGCCCTTGACGTCCGCGCTTTCTTGCTGACACTATTTTTACTCTAGGTGATCTACGTGGCACGCAACCCGAAAGACGTTTGCGTCAGCCTTTTCCACCACGTACGCAACAAACAAGGCCACGCGTTCGTCGGGGACTTCTCAGACTTGCTTACATGTTTTGTCAAGGGCAAGTGAGTAGTCTGCCGTCGCTACAGGATGCATTGTCGAAGTGTATTCACCATGAGGCTCGTCGGACCAGCTACACTGCCGGGTTCGAGATAATGCGCGCCTCATGATTTCTCGCGAAACCACACCGCATCCACGTTCACTTAAAGGCCCGTGTTTCCGGGATGAATTTTCTGGCGCGTGACCTTCCTCGGCTGAAAGAGGGCTGCAGCCTTTGTTTTCATTGCCGCAGGTCCTCGACTATTAGTAGCACTACGGAGCAACCCCCATGTGTCCTCGAATGGCCTGACTCAGCCACACACCCGGCTTCTACCTACTTGTTACTTGCGACGTAACGATTCGGATTACACATGCAGGTGCGAGAACGGATCGTGGTTTAATCACGTCCTGGAATGGTGGGAGGCGGCCAAGGCCGACCCTGAGCACGTGATGTTCCTGTGCTACGAGCAAATGCTGGCGGACCCTCAGGCGTACATTCGAAAGATCGCCGATTTTGTGGGCATCGAGTGCACACCGGAGATTCTTGCCAAGGCGAGTCGCATGATACGAGTAAAAATAAACGCATTTCGTTGTATTAGAGTGTTTGCTATTTTTTTTAATCTACAGCTACTCCTCAAAATTTCTCCCGAAGTATTTTTTTGAGGTATTAGTTTGAAGAACAGCAAAACAGTACTTTATTGAAGGTAGGATTCGATCGAAAGCTGCGGTAACCATTGTCTCCGTGTTTTATTGGCCTACACGCACCGACCACCATCGCAGAACGCACCGCCAAGGATTAAAACACCGAGAATCTTCCATGCTTCCACCCACGATGCGGCTCGCTGCACACAGCACGACAACCGCTGGGAGCACAGAGGCTCGAGAGGTGTAGCTGGAGTGTAGCGCGGGCGACCGGCGTTGGACTGTGCCGGGGGGCTGCCGGCGGCCCGCTGCTACGTTACGCTTTCGCCCGCTTGGTGTCGTGGAGGATGCGTCGTCCCGAAATAACTCGTACTCGAACTCGTACTCGTACCGCCTTGCTTGTAGAGCGCGACAGCATGACAGGTTATGTATTATATTTTTTCCATCATACCGCGGTAGCAGCAGCAGCCGCAGTGGCCTCGCCGGCGGCGGAGGGGAGCGCGCCGGCGCTGTGGCGTGCGTAGGCCGAGCGCAGCAGCCGCAGCAGCGGCAGCAGCAGCAGCAGCAGCGGCAGCAGCAGCAGTAGCAATCGGATAATGGAAGCTAGTGCTGGTGCTGGTGCTGATACTGTTTATTTTTGTTGCTCAAGCTGATAATGCCCCTAGCTGCGTCTAGCGCTAGCTAGCTGCCACTTGCCGTGCTGCTGCATGGGCCATGGGATGGTTGTGACGGCACCGCGGTCAACTCTGCCGCTGATACCGTTGCTAGGCTACCGTTGCTACTCGCACGGTGTTTCTTGTTGTCGATTCTTTTTTTGTTTGCCGCGTTTCCGCACATCCCCACTTCTCCACTCAAATTCGGAGGTTTCGCCCGCAGGAACTTGTTTACCTCGTCCGCAAACACATCAAAATCATGATGGGAAGGGAATTCACTTTTTCCAGCTGAAGGAAAGTGAATTCTGAAGACACTTTTTCGCAAACACTCTATTATCACGGTCTCCATTCGCGGCTTAAGCTGCCATATCGCTCTGATTATTGGCAAGCTGTGTATTCCTGAAGAATGCGTATATTGTCTCTCCTCGAGGACAGCTTCTGTAGGAGCCAAGAGGCTTAGTGAGATCAGTATCTCGCGAATTATCAATCGCTCAATACGTAGCTGTCTGCTCGTATGGTCCTCAGAAACTTCACAATGAGTTCGCGAGCGACTGTTGGACGGTCACCATCATACTGTCCAGTTTTACGACCTCAATTTTTTTGTGATTTGTCGTGAAGCGGAATGAGTCGTTCACATGTTGCCCGATCGTGCCGCGGGCAGTCCATCGAAACGTCTCCAAACGCCTACCAAGCGTCTGGACGTGAGTCCGGCGTTGATTGTAGAGGAGGCCTGCTTTCACAGGCGACTCCATCGTTCATTGCACACAACACCTGCCGCAGTTTTTTTTCGATTATTGCCAATTATCTTACGCTGAAAAGCTGGATTATCCACACTCCGACAAGAGCAAAATAGGAGTGAAATCGCCCCTAGTTAAATATACAGGAAAACGGTTAGCTTGCTTTTTGTTTCTCCCACAATCGTATCAAGAGCTTTCCTGCAAAGCGGCCTCGCACTGCGCCAAGAGCAGTGGGAAGAAAGGCCACAATCGCGTGGAAGCCGTGTAACTTTCGCCCTTGACCGCGCTTAATATACCAACATGCCACACGTGTCACCGTGCTCCTTGATTCTTGTTGGAGATGCGTATGGCAAAAGCTTGAGCCTCGCCTCAATGTGCAGATCTTTTGATGCGTATGGCAAACGCTTGAGCCTCAGCCCAATGTGTACATTCTTTGCTGCGTATGTTAAAACGCTTGGATTGCATGGCTCAATGTATACATCTTCGATGCGTATGTAAAACGCTTGATCCTCGGCCCGATGTTCACACCTTTGATGCGTATGGCGAAAAACCTGAGCCTCGGCTCAATGTGTACATCTTTGATGCGTATGTAAAGAGTTGGGTTGCGTGCACTTTAGAGGGGTGCACCTTTTTTATTGTAAATGCTTTTGAGCCCCCTATCGTAGCTATGGTAGCAAGCAATCCAAACAATGGCCTTGAAAATGATCAAATTTGCAACCCGATGAACCATCTCATGGCCTAATATTGTACCTGGTAGGTATTATATGTACATAAAAATTTTAGAACACTATCACGGTAGCCGTTAGTACATCCAGTCCCAAAACGGGGAAAGAGAGGCTAACCCAATGTATTTCTGAAGAATAACAAATGTAATGTCGATGGGAAGCCTATCATCAACCGCGAAATTTTCACGGACAATGTTTTGGATTCCCGCAGTAGTTCTTGATATACATGCACCAAAGTGGGTGCTTTTGGGCTTGTTTTGGGGTTTACTATGGGCCTCCGTGATAGTGGTAAAGCATATTCCAGCGATATAGGGTGCTTAGTCTTTAGTCTTTTCGGGTGCCCCCCTGGCCATAAGTATTTTGGCCAAACAATGCTACCCCTACTTCGTAACGCGCATCTTGACCTGCGCCCCGATACCTACATCTTCCATGTTCATTTTTGACGCGGCGTGCGTGCTCTCCGTGTTCCAGACGCTGGCGGGGTCGACTATCTCCGCCATGAGAAACAACCCGAAAGCAAACATCAGGCCATCTGAGAACCATTTCCGGAAGGGAGGGTCAGGAGGCTGGCGAAACGTGTTCACCGTGCGGGAGTCCGAAGCTTTCGACAAGCTCTACCGCGAGCAAATGGCAGGATCCGGTCTTAGGATGGATTTTGGAGAAGGGCTGGTTATGTAGGTTGTGCGTAGAGCAATGACGTGCGGTTGGTGGGCGACTGCTACAGCTCCGCACGGCCGGTCTTTCTGAAGGCTGGGACTTGACGAGCTTTGCGCGGAGCCACCACGTATGCCTTGGTAATATGGTTTCCCGCTTGCTTTTGCGTGGAGTTTGTTTTACGTAACCGTCCGGTAGTGGGCGCGACCTCGGATGGTTCGTGTTTACGGCTGTACTATAGGGCCTTCGGTAAGTCGACAGGAGCACATATCGCGAAATGCATGGGTAGGTTGCATAGAGTTCCACGATCGTGTCCTTGCAGCTCAAGCATTGGGCTCCGCTTCGAGCGTCCGGACAACGACTGCACCTTAGCGGAGTTCGCGACCCTCTCGTCACCATTCCGCCCAAGAACAAAGTGCAAAGTAGGTTTGGTTTACGTTGAAGAGGCCGCGTGTTCGACATCGAAACACGCGTGGGTGATGCATGTACTATGTATCCGGTGTATTCCGGGGCAGTGGTTTGAAGCGGTCGTCGGGTAGATGTCTGTGGAATGTTTAAGAGAGCGCGGCGTAAAGAGTACGCCGCAGAACAGGGATATTTTGTTTAAGAGAGCGCGGCGTAAAGAGTACGCCGCAGAACAGGGATATTTTGTTTAAGAGAGCGCGGCGTAAAGAGTACGCCGCAGAACAGGGATATTTTGAAAGATTGGTACGGATACACCCCCACTACGAGTGGAATCAAAATGCGTGTCAAATGTTGGCCAACGATTGAAACATTCGGGCGGAAATTGAACCGACACAGCCGTTTTTGTGTTGACAAAGGATATTTTTCGTGAATATTTATATTGAACACTTTCAAACTCGCCTCCTCCCTTGAAGCTCTACTACTACACCCTCCCCGGCTGTTTTGCCTCCTTTTTGCCCGTAGCAGCCACTCTACTCCCACCCGTATCGTTCTGCACACTTCTAGATACTGGTATGCATCCATCTCGTCCAGACTATTTTTTTTTTCAATTGCGTGATTAAACAGATGTGTAGGGGGGAATCGATTTGTTTCTGGGCCTCGCGCCGTCCGTCGGCTGTCTATTAATAGTTCCTGCCTGTTTCTCCCACCCTCCTGTTCCTCCTATCTAGAGCTGCCACACTGCAATATGCCACAGTACTTTCTCTTCTAGCTTAACTTTGGGGTGAGAGGATTCCGTCCCACGAACGGCAGGATGATGTCTACCATCGTACTTGCCATAGATTGAGCAAAATCGGCCCCACCCCGAAACGAGTGCGTCTTTCTTGATGATTTCGTCGGCTGCTGTACCCCTCAGTGACTTGCTGAGCGATCCTCCCTAACCGAAAACAGTGCATCGTAGAATGGTCAGACCCAGGATGAAAGACGTTTAGCAACCCCGGAACCGATGTTCCAGCAGCCCAGCAGCCCCAAACGATCGATCAGTATGCTGCGATTCGAGAAGACGTTCTCCCGCGGCAATCTCAATAAGTAGATATTACTGTGGCCTGATCCCGAAAAGGGTTTCGGCGACCCACGCGTTGCTGTTGTTGGTGGGAAGCTTTCGCAGTCCCACCGATTAGCGCCGTAGCGATTCCGAAATTTGTCTTTCTGGCAATTCCGAGCACTTTGATGCAACGATCCTGTGAACCGTCTTTATGGCGACCCACGATGAGGGGACCCCTAGCCGACGGTCCCTGTTTCACTTTCACTTTGGCGCATGTATGTATCCCGACTCCCGTCCACACCCACTACGACGACGACCAACAACAACCGCCACCTGCTGTTGCCCAGCAGCATAGTAACAGGCCAAACCAGCGCGAGAGGTGCACACCCGCAGTGTATTCTTGGCTATTATACCTGTAGTTGCAAGTGTTGGAGCCTACGACGCGTCATCGAGGATAGATAGGCAGAGCTTGGTGTGCGGGGGCATGTATGTGTGTGTAACCCGACTCCCGAACACGCCCACCGATTAACAACCAACTAACTGCCACCAGGCAAAACTGCGTGAGGTGACACATCCAGGGTGTACTCTTGGCTACTGTTGTACCTGTAGTAGTTGCAACTGTCGGAGCCTACGATGCACCATCGAGGATAAATAGGAAGAGCTTGGGGTGCGGGCGTATGTATCTATCTATGTACCCATGTATGTATCCTGACTCCCGACCACGCCCACCACAACGATCCACGACCAACTGCCACCAGACAAAACTACTCATCCTCCAGCATCAGCAGGCGCCCAGCAGCACACCAGCCGCAGGCAAAATCATGCGCGCACGTTGGCATATGCGGGTGTAATTTATGACTAGTTGCATGTATCGGAACCTACGATGCAGCACCGAGGACGGATAGTGGGCAGAGCTGGGGGCACGGGCGCATGTACAGCATGCATGACATCCCGACTCTAAACCACACCGACCACAACGCTCAACAACCGCCACCAGAAAAAAAAAGCTGCTGTGCTCCTCTGCTGTTGTTCTGAGCAGCAGTGCAATTCTCACAGCCAATCGAGAGGACAGCAGTACGCATGTGCCTGCTGTCGCCACCGTTTGCCTGCGCCACCACCACGCACCGCCGTCTCTGCTGTTCGATCTGCGCGGTTGGTATTTTGGATCGACAAGCTCGTCATAATTTCGTTCACGTATATAGTGGACCCAAAAGCTGCGTCACAGTAGTAGCAGGGTGCCCCCTGCAACCACTTGAGAGCGCAGCAGTAGTAGTAGCAGTATAGTTCCTGCGGTCGTCCATTGCCTCCACACCATGCACACCGCCTATATCTTGCTGTGCAAACGTTGCTCGACCGGCATTGAGGCGGACGAAAACCGACTGAAACGCCTCAAAATCGTTGGACGACAGACAACCTACCCTTCTAACACCCTACACAGCTGGTCGAAACAAGACTGCAGTGATACTGACTTCTCGATGCCTGCAACCTACGGTACCCACTTCTTGTAGTGCCAAAACCAAATTTTATAGTACCAACACCACAAGAAAAAAGCGGAAATTCTACGGTACGAATACGTGCTTCCCACATACGTTTCTTGATACTTACATTATCATTAGAACGATAACGGCCCACGTCAACAACGGTGCTGCCGCTTAGCGGCCGGGGTCTCGATCGGACCTCTCTGTATCACCCTTCGGCCTGATGATCAACTCCACCCCAACAGCGGATGGCCAGGTGACGTCGTGGAACGGCATGCTCGTATCATGTACACTCGGACGGCTCTCGGATTCAACTGGCAACTACACTACCGATTGCCGTGTCGAGGACCATGGCCATATCGAGATAACCGCATCCCAATGTGTGTTGAAACGTTTAGATTTTTTGTGTGATATTGCTTCTCGATTCGGACTGCCTGCCTTCTTGCTTCCGTCTTTTTGCTAGAACGCATTTTGCAGAAATGTTGCACGGCGCGTCCAGCCTTTCGAGTTCTGCGCAGCTACATTTATGGTAACTGCTCGGTCGACAGAGTGTTGTTTACGGGGTGCATGTAGGTAACGATCATTGGCGAAAAGTCAACTTGTATGCCTTTTGTCATCTTGGATTTCACTGCAGCGTTTTATTTGGTATGGCTGTGTTTGCGACACGTCGAGGTCATCGCAATCTGCGTGATACGACTGTGAAGTTACGTTTTGTTTTTTTGCTTCGAAATAGCGGCAACTGCAGCATCTTCAACAAGTAATATTCTACGTGGCAAATATCGACGTCGCGAAAGAATTTTCATACCTCCGTTCAACTTTTTTTTGTTATATGGTAACACCTAGGGAACAGCAGGGCAACCCTTGCCCTGCTCTACTTTTATGGTAAAACCCTAGGGAACAGCGGGGCAACCCTTGCCCTGCCCTACAATCTAAAGTAGTCTAGTTAAAGTCGTCGTCAAAATTAACAACCGGTCTGTTCTAGGTGTCATCGGGGCGGGTGTGGGGCACCCACGGCAGCCGCCGTGTGCGTACTGTTTGCCTGTGGGCGCGGAGCTCCTTGCGCGTAGCACTCGGTGTTGTTGCGTGAGGTTGTCCCGTGCACAGCTAGTGCACCATTTCTGCCCAGTGCTGCCTCCTCACCCATATCATTTTCTGGCTGGGGCGCTTGTTGTTTTGCCCGTGGACCTTTGTAGGCACGGCGCAGCCTCTGCTGCTTCGGCCCCACGTTGCCGTGGTTATGGCAGATGATGGCACTTAGGACCAGGTGATGCTGATGTGACTACCACAACCGTGCCACGGACAGCAGTCCTTTCTATCTTATTCCGCGACAGTCTTTCCAGGTAGATGTGGCGAAGTACTTGCAGCATCTATATCCGGAAGGTCAAAGGCCGGGTTCTTCGAGGTCCATCAGCTTTGATGCCTCGGTATTCCTCCGTCAGCCCTTGGAGAGCGATGACGATGAATTTCCAGGACATGATACGCTCCTCCGGCTTGGCCAGTAGGTGGCGCAGTCGCGTGAGTTCGTTGATGTAGTTGTCGGGGTCTTTTTCCTGTGTCATGCTCGTAGTCGTGAGCCTCGTGTGTGACACGGATCGTCTCGTTGGTGATCTTTTTCATACTGTAATTTTTCGACTCAAGCTCCTTCGCGACCTTTCGTCCGTTGCCGCGGGTTTCAAGAGCGCCTTCTACAACCCCCGCCTTTCTCTCATCAACCCACGACGCCAGCGTCGATGTTCTTTTTAGAGCCGCCTTCGAGCTACGAGTGCATCAAATTGACGCCTGACTTACAGTTTGCATCAGCCACGCTACTGCCGAGTCCAAGCGCCACTGGGCCACGCTCGATCTCGAGGCCGGCAGCATCCTCTGCAGGATCTAGCGCCTCCGTGATTACTTGTGGGGTGCCTCCTTCCGCAATGTCTGACCACAAGGTGCTACACAGCTTCGGCAAGGTTGGTGAGCACAACTTCCCAGTCCAGAGATGACTCGTGCTTACCGCTATTCTCTGGAGTACAGCGAAGGTAGTTTCAACGGGAATGCCGACTTTCTAACTCGGTTATCGTTGCCTGCGTCGGAGAACGACCGTAGCGGCAGCAGCTGTTATGCTCCATCAGAAACATAACGCGTCTATCTCATACGCTCTGGTGGCCTCTCCCTTAATGACCCTCCAAACCCAAATTCAGACTTGGGCAGGCTGCCGCCCGCCAACCCAACCGCCGGTGTGGGTAGTCTCCCACTCTTACTCTGAGTTTGGCGATTTTCGCGAACACGGGCCCCGAATGATGGTTGACGTCCTCGATGCTCCTTATGGATAATTAGTCGCTCTTGCCCCCACTTCCGTCTTTCCACGAAGTTAGATCCGTCTTCTCGCTTCCAGCATATAAACTACCTGCAATCTCGCTGCTTCTTCCGTGTTTGTCGTGCGTGTCGTCCATCCCCTGACTCCCGCCGTCATCGGTCCCAACAATATGTTCATCGCGCCCGCCCAGCCTGCTCCTCCACTGAATCTTGCCGGCGGTGTTCAGCAAAGGTCTTTGACCGAGCCCGCCCAGCCTTAGGCAACCAATTTGAGAACCGCGGCGTTGGAGACTACCCCTTTCATCTTCGTAGCTCAAAACGGTTTGGTTGGCATGGGTACAAACAGTGCCTCTCCCATACGCCTTCCAACCCAAAATATTTTTTTTCACGACGACGCCGCGTACTTCGCTTTCAAGTGTCCCCTGCCCAGTCTCAAGAAGCCTCGCGTGTAGTCAGAGCCAACCGCGCCACTATCCCGGTTGTTCCCACGGCTCTACCTCGGCTGCCTTCTACTTCTCAGGGTCGCCCGTCTTCCCTTAACCCGTCAGAAGCCACTTAGACTAGAACGCGCCGGCATCAAGCCGTCGCCGCTGGGTGCCCTCTTCCTGCAGTCGATTGCGATTTCGATCGCACAGATCCTACGTGTCACAGTCGGTTCAGCAACCAAAAACCACCGCGCGCGGCGCCTTCGACCGCCACGGGTCCCCTCACCTTCCGGCGAGAGGCCCGCCCGTCCTACCGACAAAGGCCCCCACCGTGCTCGTTCAGTCGGCCGCCGCCTCGACTGAGGATCTTCGGCCGCTTCTTGACGTACAACGCGCGGACGGCACTCCTCTGACCACCCTTCCCGAAGCACAATTTCTAGCGGAGCTCAATTTTTGCGCGCGTCCGTCGAGCGTTACTCGCAGGCTGACCGGGGGTTTGAACAACGAGCCGAACCAGCCAGTGATGCATCCATTCGGTACCTCTTCCTCAGGAGCCCCCCATTCCTCCGTGATCGTATTCGCCGACATGTTTTCATCCCATTTTTACGACAAAGGACACCTACACTGGGAGGACCGCGGGACCCTTTTGTTGGTGCGGAAACCCACTCCCGCACTCCCGCCCCTATAGCCGGTCTCGGCACGCTCGACGGCGTGTCGCTCGCCTGGTTAACGACGAGCTGACGCGAACTTACGGCCCGCTCACTCATGTGGCCGTGAGGTTTTCAATCATGCCACACCAACGCCTTCTGCCACCTTAGAGTCGCTGGGACACTTTGTATGCTTGAGCGCTTTTATCGGTGAGTCGGCACCAACATCAGCAGGCGATGGTAGCTTCGACATTGCTGCCGGTGCCAATCACCCAACTCCTCTCTATAGACGGCGCTCTGGCCAATCCTTTCACTCCCCTGGTCCTCCGGGCCTGGCACTGCGATAAAACGTCCATTCTTTTGGCTCCCTCCCGGTCACCCTCAAGGGCAACATCTATATTCTCCTTTTACCGACCGTTTCAGCCGGTGCGCAGACATGCGCGGCGTGCCTACGGCCGAATTCACGGCCGAAGGAAAGCACGACGGAACGATTTGCTGAACACCCTTTTAGGGGGGTGCCCCGTTAGTCTCCTTTCCAATATCGGCCTCTACACTTCCCTCCAATATGTAGGCTGCACGACATGCACAAAGTTGCGACACACTCTTTCCATCCTAACGGCAACGGCGGCGCCGACCCCGTGAACCATATTATGGGCTCGGGTGCTCGCTATGGCCGTCAACGAGCCACGAGATAGTTAGGGTACCCACGTACCGCACGTGTAATTTGCCTACAACTATTCTGTCAGTACCGCCACCGGGTTGGCCCCCAGCGAGGTGCACCCGACCCGCCTCCCTTGTCTAGCCCTCGTCATCGTCGAGCACCCTTTGGGTCGTGGACACCAAAGACTCGCTTGGAATCCGCTGAAGTACTGCGGCCTAGCTGCAGACCACCAGTGGCACTCGTTCAATCTGGTTAGCCGGCGACAAACGATCAATATTGCCAGCGTCGAACGCCGAAATTGTGCGTTGTCCCATGGGCTCAACCACGCCTCCCTCCACGACACATGTGGCTGGGTGTGGATCTACAACACCGCTGCTACCATCCTGCGAGCGTTCAAGGCGGGAAATGACGCCGAGGTCCTCAAAGCGAAGCTCTCGCTCGACTAGACCGGGCCGGTCAAGATGGTAGTAAACCGCCCCTCCTCCGCGGAAGCAGCTCCTGACAGCCTCCCTCTGACCGCCGAACTTCTTTACCTCGATCTCTCCAGCAACATGATTGGTGCGGACTCCCCCTGTGGAGTGTCGGTGGGTTGCTGCAAGCCTTGTGCAAATCTCCACAACCGCTCCAACCTCCCACGGGTTCTCTCAGCGCAGGCTGACGACTTGTGTTATCAACAACCCACCACGAAATCTCTCCATTACCACGTCACCGAGAACGTTGTCACCGTGCCCATCGAACGCCTGGAAATCCCAATCATTCACCAGACACAGGTCTGTACGTGGCGGGGGTGGAGTCATCACCGTCCTCTACGAAAACCGCTGCAAGGGCTTTTTCCAACCATCATGGGAACGTGAGATGGACTTCCAACAATCCCTTCAGCATGTTCTCCAATATTGGGTCGGCCCACCACTTCAAGGTCGACATACACACCGACTGTATCGTTGCATTTGTGTCGGTGGTGCCTAGCGAGAACTCTCACGAGATTAGGTCGCACGGTTTTTGTCTCCAACCTACAGCTTCGTCACCCAACAGGATTGGACCTGTCGCCTCAGCAGTACTATCCTTCTAGTCGGCGCATTGCTGGTATAAGGACCGCGACTACCACTGATGGCTCGTCAGGATATCCGCCCACACCACATGAACCGCCTACTACGTCCTCTGCGTCCTGAACCAATCAAGCTCAACCTCTCTTCTGCTCGGCACACTACGGCTATTGAAGCAGAGCCGACTCGTGGTGCCTTCAAACTCGTCAAGGTAGAACATTTCAGCATGGAGCTTTTGAGCAACGTCGACGAGTTCCGTGGATTCTAACTTGTCAACCCCGCCGCGATTAACGGACGTTGCTGGTATTAATGGTTGGTTTTGGATGTTCGTCTTTTGATTTTTTGCAGTAAGCAGCTAACGGACTCTCACACTATTCACGCGTCTAGCGGAGCCGAACTTGCCAACGGCTGCAATGATGTCATTTTTGTAATTGACTCAGGTTGGCCATGTTTCGTTTGTCTTGTGACAGGACGTTGCTTGGTCCCCTTGTATTCTTCCTTCTCAATTTGTGTAAGCATCTATTGTTTGTTTTTCCGGAGACCTGGGGGACAGCCGTCGAGTTCGTATTACATTTTTCATATCATTCAACGCTCGCCCTCGTGCCTAGATCGGGTGTCGCGCCATTATTTTCGGTTTTGCTTGGTGTTATCACTTTCTTCGCGTGTCTGCCGAGAAAGGCCAGCCGCCACCTCGTCATCGCGACATATTTTGCCCATGTTTCCGACGTCCCGGACAATTTTGACAAATTATTTCAACCCTCTCCCACAGTTTGTCGGAGGTCGGGAACGTTCGTCATGATCGATGACACATACCTCACAAGCCGTATCCCCGTCTTTGATGCGGTTGCCGGACTCTTCCTGGTTTCTGACCCATGTTGTCAGGTTTTACTCGCGTGTCACGCGGACTCCGTTACTATCTTTGTCCGGACACTTTTTTATTATTGGTTCGCGTTATACCCTGCTTCCCATTTGATCATAGTTAGGTCCGGCGTTGATAATTGATACTCTTGGTTGGTCAAACTGTCACAGCATTTTCAGCTTTGCCACTCCTTGCCCCCCTTGCATTTCTGCTGAAGAGAGAGGGCATGCTTTATTTCTTATGCAGGCTACGCCGTGTACTGTATTTTTTGGTGTATGCTTTACGTTTCTTGCACACGTTTATCCGCCGCTGTTAAAAATCCGGATCTAGATTTAGAGTCAGCGCTCGTGTAGCCTCCTTGTGTGGATACATCTAACACGCCGACCGAGATTCGCGTTTTTGAGCCCATAGCAGTCTGCTTGGTTTCCGCGTTCCGCGTCTGTTGAGCTGTTCATCGTGTTGCTACACAGTAGGTTGCGCTTTCTCCGCCCTTCTTAGGAGCGTCTTGGGACTGCTGTCGTTTACGTAGTAGCCATTTGCTCTCCAGTTTTTCAGGTTTCGACGAAATACGTACAGCTGTGTTTAGTTCTAAACGGCTTCTGAGCTTGCATATCATACGGCCTATGACTGAAACCCACGTACGTGTTGGGCGTGCCTTGTTCGTTCATTTGCATGAGCATGAGTGCACGACCCGCGCTTTGAATTTTTGGAACTTGGCCTTCGTTTTCTTCCACGCCCATCTTGTCAGAGAGTGAACTGCGTGTGCCAGTACTCTCTTGCTACCCTTGGGTTTGAGCGTCCTTGAATTCTTTCCCGTAGGGCCGTGCGTTTTGTACCCGGTTCGATCGTTTTCGTATCGCTTTGCAACGTTCCGTCCGACCACTTGTTTTCGGACTACTCGTTGTGGTTTCCGTTGGGTCTCGTCTGCCGTGCTCCGTTTTTGCCCATGTTTTCTCCTTGCGTGTCGGGTGTAGACAAAACCATACGCGTTTCGCGCCCCAATACCGATTGACACACATTTCACCCCTTCAGATCATGGGCGCCCGTGGATTGAGATATGGCACATCTAGCTACCCCCCCCTTCCCGTCAGGAAATCGATAATTTCTTTTAATCCCTTTTTAGGTCCACTTTTCGTGTAACTTGTATGACAGTACTGCAAAGACGTACGTACTCGTAGTCGTATGTATAAATACGTTATTTCTCCTGCTCATGTACCTGGTGCATGGTGCGAGATATTGTACCTGCCATTATTATTGTTCTGGTTTGCTGCTTGGTTGAGCCCTGCGTCGATGTACATACGTAACTGTTGCGTACTTGTAAATCAGACTAGTCGAGAGCCGACCGATCGTCAAACTTGTTTCCATAGTGACAAACCCACGCGACAACTCCCTCCCCATCGATTGCCTGTCCATATTCAGCCAAGCCTGTCGATCCCACGGCTCTTTAGGCCTTTTCTGGTGTCCACCTTCGAGCGAGGTCGTAGCTCCTTTGTACCACTCGCTGAAGTCGCCGCAACTACGCTGCTGTGGTCTACAGGTGGCCACGGCATATATCTTTTTTATAGTTTTAGGGAAGGCCTTCTATCAAGCAGGGGGGGGGGAAGCTCTCGACCGTACCCTTATTTCCCTTGTATCCAGAAGGAGGGGGAGGCGGCTTTGTGTTGTCCCCCTGGATTCCCTTGCATCGAGCAGGGGCACGACCCTCTCCTCCCCCCTGACGTCACTTGCATCAAGCAGAGGGGCGAGCGCGGCTCTCTACCACCCCCTGTGATTTCAGTTTTATATTGCAACTGTTTAGCCGTAGGGGGGGGGAGGCGACGGTGTCAGGTACTCACGCCCCCTGTCAGGAGAGCCGAAGTTGAATAGTTGGACATGATGAGTTGTCGAAAAGTGTTTTTTTTTCGGGCGCCCTCGCCCAGATCGTGCTGTTTCATTTTCATTGTTCTCTTTCTCTGGGACTTGGTCTTGACGATATTGATTTTCCTGCGTATATTCCGTCGTCTTCTCCCTTGTGGTAAGATCCCGTTCGTCTCCGTTGGTCGATATTTTGCGTCCGGCACCTGTTTCGTTTTCGTTGTTTTGCTCTTTTGACAACTTTTTCTTGCTGATACAGGAATGTCCTGCGTCTCCCCCTCTGCGGTAGTCCCTTCGGCTCCCTTGGCAGACAGCATACGTTTATGGTTCTTTCTGACTCTTTGTGTTGCCTGCTTTGGGTTCACTCTCCGGCTTACTGCCCTTTCACAGGGTTGTTGTCGTTTCTCTTCGTCGTCTGATTCCTATAAGGTCCAGTGTGTCCGGCTTTCGCCTTGTAGGTTGAAGAAGCTTGAGAGTGGGTTGTGACGCGCCGCATCCCATTTTCAACCCCTTCTACGACCTTTTGGAATGGATTTTGTACTCTCCTGATTTTAAGCATCATCTGAATATCTGCATATGCGGGCCTTCGAGGTGGGCTACGAGCTGACTCCAACTACGGGTAGAAACTTACGCCTTGGCAAGTTTTCACCTTGGTTTTCGGGAGCTGGACACCGGATTTTGAAATTTTGGCATGGTTGTGTGTCATGGCAATACAAAAAAAACAGTCGGCGGACTTTTTCTAACACAGCTATTCTTCGATGTTTAAGTACATTTTACCATTTTCCCGATTTGTCGGCAACTTTGACCCTACCTGATGCACGAAGAATATATAAAAATAAAGACCAGCCGTGAGTTTTCCCGTACTATCGGTACGGACGACCTTACCTGCCAAATTCGGTTCTCCAACTCTCCAAATTCAAAGTGAGAAAACGATGTCCGTGAAGAGCAAAATGTTCCCTAGGTGTTTAAAGAGCTCAATATATTGTTCTAGTACTTTGACAGACGTTGATTTCACAGTTTTGTACGGTTCACAGAAAGTTATTTTTTACATGAGCGTCTTACCCTTGCTGGTGCGATCATGCAAAACGTCTACTACGTATCGAATTGCTCGGCGTATTGATCGATATATGGCCCGAATAACATACATATACCTAGTACCAGGTATATATTTTGCTATCGGTAGCTTTAATCCCTGCGAAATAACGCCTCGCCAAGTAAGACTAATAATGATCATATTTCGCGAACACCATTCACACGTCTTAGTCTCTGCACCGATACGTACCCTTTGTTCATGCGATCATGTGAATATCTGCAGTGCTGAAAACTGCAACGTATTCCGTTTTATCCGCTCGATGGTGGACGTTTACGGTTTTTCCTGGAACCATCGGGCCATGCTTGACCCGTTTCTGCTCCATTATTGTGGAGGCGTGACTATTTAGTATTCTTTATGAAAGAGAAATACATGCGCCCCCCTCTCAGAAGGCTCTGAAGAAACAAGGAAGAGCTAATATGATACCGACACGTGCGAGTGATTGAGAGCAACCAGAGACAACCTTCACAGTAGTCTGGTCCGCCCATCTCAGAAGTAGACTCAGCTTTTCGCAGAAGCCACAGGACGCCCACCTGGCACCCTGTTCCAGTAGCCTGGCCGCGGGGTTTGTCGCGGGTTTCGCCGCTGGACCTGCTGCGGGAATCGCCGCTAGTGGTTGTCGCGGTACTTACCGTCGAGATATTTACCTCGACAATGGCTGCGGCCCCTGCCCCGGGACTTGCCGCGGGACTTGTGACTGGACTTTCTACGGGACTTGGGGCGGGGTCTACCGTGTATGTTGCCGCGGTACGTGCCGCGGTACTTGTCGCGAGAGCTACCGCAGGACTCTCTGCGGGGGTTGCCGTAGTACCTTGCCGCGGGACTTGCCCCGCGGGGACTTGCCGCCGTACTTGCCGCGGTACTTGGCACAAGGGTTGCCGTGGGCATGACCGCGGAGCTTGTCGTGGGTCTTGCCGTGCGTCTTGCCGTGCGTCTTGTCGTGCCGTGCCGCGGTTACCGCGGGTCTTACCACGACGTACCGCCAGGGTTGCCGTGATGCTTGCCGCGGCGCTTGCCGTGGGCCTTGCCGCGGTAATCAGTCCGTGGCATGTTGTGGAACATGTCGTCGGCAGCCAGGACATGCTGCTACACTGCCCGTGGCATCCCGCACCATTCCGCTGCACCTCGCTGCACCCCACGGCATCCTGCGGCATCCTGCGGCATCCTGCGGCATCCTGCGGCATCCTGTGGTATTTCCTACGGCATGCCGCGGTATGTCACGGCAGTGCCCACGGCATGCCACGAAATATCAAAATAATGTATATACTTCAAAATTAACTGAAAAACTACACACTATTGCGGCGAAGAAAGATGCCCCCATTGTGTTTTCGTCTGCGGCCTAAAACAAGACCCCGTAATATTTGTTCGCCGCGGCGAAACGCGTTGCGCAGTTTTAAGTGCATGTGGCGCGAAATTGCAACACGCCTTCGGCGCGTGTTGGACGTATGCTTGATTTCGCGACAAACGTTGGTTGCGCTGGCGCAACAACGGCGTAACACCTAAAAGGAGGTCTGCTGTACACCCAGCAGTCCTTATCCTTGTGGCCTACGTAGATTGTGCACATACGAGGAACTTATCTCGTGCTATGTATTACCAGGTACGTAATACATGCTAGATATTGGTATAGATAGAAGAAGGATGTTACATTGTGTGATGCTGAACCGCTCCGAAACTCGACTTCATGACTTCATGCACAACTAAATGTGATGAACGAGCAGATTGCTTTTCTTCATTCTTCAACAGACCACAAACCTCCCTGATTTGTTTGTTCAGCGTGCTAGACTCTATTGGCATCCTGATACAGCACATTGCAGGCTCAAATATCTAAAACCCACAGGGAAGGCTCCCACCAGCAAGCATAGCTGTGTCAGATTCAATCGCTTCTCAAGCTGTGCTCGAGTGGCTCTCCACCAGGTTCTTCAGCACTAGCAAGTTTCGGCACCACCGAGGGCCCGGCTTCAGCAGAGACGCCCCCTGACTCCGCAGAGCCTATGTATCTAGTTCACTTAGTGATTGAGGTGTCTTCGTCCCTCGAGCTCACAGCCCGGCCCCCTTCCCTACCCCTCCACTTTCTGTTACTCTCTCTTTCTATGCGCACTTTTCGATAGGATTCCTATGTATTTTGAGGCGTTTTAGTGGGACTTACGTACGTAAACTGTCAATATCTTGGAATCCTGCTGGCACTTCCCTTAGCCAGGCGAGATCCATTCGAAGTCATCAGCCAGCTTGATTTTCGCCAGGACTTCCACAGCATCCAGGTGCAGATTCCGTTGCTTGTAGTATGTTGGTCCGACATCTACCTACTGTAATGACTGTACAATACAAACCATCAGATCGATAAAATAAAAAGAAGGCTCTTTGTTTGGGATTTTGTATTCATTTGTTTTGTTCGTTTGCTCTATATAGTGAAAAATATAGAGCTTTAGGTATGAATGCGGAGCTCGTGAAGGCGTGATTGAGATTCGAATAGTGGCGGTAGGTAACGGTTATGACAGAGAAAAAGCCAACTTATGCCGACTTAATCGTGTGTTCGCCTCGAACTCCCTCTAAGTGGTAGCCGAGACATAGGCATCCACGACAAAAACGGCGCAGCAGAAGTACAGCGTGAGAGGAGAGCTGGTCCTCAAGTGACTGCCCGCCTGGGATCGGTATATATTGTACACATCACCCAATGGTCCAGCAACATATGCCCGTTGGGGTTCAACCCGGGGGTGCCGCGTTCGCGGCGGCCCAGTGGCCGCCATGACCCCCGGGGGGCCTCGAAGCCCAGGTACAGCAGGACGCCCCGCTGTCCATCCAGGTGGCAGTGGCCACCGCGCCGATCAAGGCGATGCCCGGCTTAAGGCTGACGTATGGCGGTCCTTGGTAGAGAAAAAGTACCATATTGCGCGGGGAAGCTTCAGGGTCGCGGGCGACCTCACGCCAGAAATCCTGGGTTTATTCTCATGACCGTGGCGGGCGTCACTCCTACCACTACAAAATAACTGCAGAAACTATCGGATCTCGCTATCGAACATTCCCCCCCCCAGCCCCAGCTGGGGAAACCGCCCTGGCGATGCCGGCCGACGGGAGCTTCCGTACATTAATCGCCGCATTCGCGGTGGTGCTCGAGTACTGCATGGGGAGCGTCCCCGATATGCGCACGACTCGCGTCGATCTTCTAAAGCAGGAGCTGAACGCGGTCTTGAAGCAACTCCAATCGTACCTCCATTTCCATTACTTGGCGATATCTCCGGTTCCCGACCAAGCTCGGGGGACACTCCTGTCCGCCATCATCACGGAGCTAGACGAGTACATGCACGCCATCGCGAAACTAACTTACGGCCTGCGCGGAGAAAACCCCAGCACGCCCCTTCCCTTTGGATCCGGGCCACCCGTGGCGCACCCGTTCTTTACGACGCTAAAAGCCCTGCTGCTGGAGGTTGGAGGGTTCTTTCGACGACCTGGTGGAGCGCCCCCTGTACCGGAAAACAGCGCCAGCGAAGACAACCGGTACAGGAGCGGGCAAGCGCAAGTCAGCTGCAGGCACGGGTAGACCGAAGGCGACCCCCGGACAGGGGCTATCAGACCCCAGGGAGGGCTCACGGATGTTCAAAAACCCGTTTGATGGAATGGGAAACGGTAGCGGGCGTCTGCGAGTACACGTGGCGCCGCGAAAATTACCCTCGGACCTTATGTAGGTATGACCATGAGCAAGTGCCCCCAGCGGCCCGACCGGCGGCTCAGGCCCCCTATATTATATACCTAGTATATATAGTAGGGGTTGGCATTGGTTGGCGACGACGCTGTAAAACTCGCCTCTTACTGCGTGAGCTAGACAGCCAGGGTACTTTTTTTGTTTTTGGCGCTTACCACGACTGGGGGTCAAGTTAGATCATTTTCGTGCGGAGAGAACCTTTACTCCGCACAAGGGGACTGATCGTATCACGCAGTGGGCATATGGTGAGGCAGCCACGAGGCAGTTACATAATAAACCCATTGCTGTCTCTGAAGTAGTCATACCAGAATTAAATCAATTCATTGATGCTGTCATTCATATACAAGAAAATCCACCTCTAAAGCGGTTCTTAGTAGGATACAGCTCACCCTTCATGCCACTCACCCAACACCGCACGGTGCTCCGCGCTTGGTGCAAGCAAAATCTGCCTGGTCGGTGAAAACCTGACGTGCTCCGTCCCAGCATTGTAGGGATGCGAGGGTCTATGGTCATACAACTACGGCCATGCATGAGAATGAATACACCCCCCACCTCCTCCCTGCCGCCCCCGCCGCCACCCCAGCGTCAGCAGCCGGCACCCTCGACCGGGGGTCGTGGGGCGTCCACGGCGGGAGCCCACGCCCCCCCCTCCCCCACCGCGCGTTTCAGCAGAAGTCACGGGGGCGGCGGCCGGGGCGGGTCCCCTGCCGGCCCCGGCGCAGGTCGAGGCAGCCGCGACATCCCTATCTGACAATACGGGCTCTGCCGCCAGGCAGGGCCGACCACGGGGAGGGGGGGGACAGGCGTGGCTAGCGCGGTTTTACCGATGGCACGAGGTCCGTCGGACTTGCACAGACCCCCTCTCTCTGATCGGTTTCGCCGACCCTGTTTAACGGTGAGTCATACACAGAAAACGTAACAGGTACTCAGGCAGGTATACAGACAGACGGACAGACACACAGTTACACGGTCGGATAGGCAGGCGAACAAACTGACAGTCAGACAGACAGACAGAGATAATAACATAAAAGTATAATAGACAGACAGACGGCTGACAGTCAGACACCCACACATACAGACACGCACACAGGCAGGCAGACAGACAGTCAGTCGAGGCACGCACACCGCACAGTACGCGCGTGCCGCCGATGTCGGTAGATCAGCGTGGGCGCCGGGCAGCACCAGGTTGACCGAAAACAAACAAGGAACCAACGGTTCAGCACCCCACTACGCGCGCGCGTCGTCAGTCGCAACCACGCGGGAGGCCCGTTCTCAGGGGGGCCGTCCACCCCGAGGTTTCGATTCAGCAGGCAGAGCATCCGCTGTATGTAGTTGTTTCAGTTCAGTTTCGTTCCACCCGCTGGCAAGCCGGGGGGATATCTATCCCCACGCCCCCCGTTGGATGGCATGCGTAACGCAGGACCGAATGCGGGGCCGTCGGGGCAGTTCGTTCGGGCCGATGCGCGAGGGAGTAGAGGGTCAGCGCACGAGCGGCTTCTTTATGAGGAGTGGCGCAGTTGACCCCAGAACGCACAGACAGTACAGAGGTGAGAAGACCAACTTCGGACAAGACAACCTTGACGCCCAGACCAGAGATGATATCCTGTACTGGATCGCCGATGTCTGCACAACCTTGACGAGACAGATTGCGACGACACGACACCGACATCTCGTGGGCGACGTCGCCCGAGCGCTGGGAGGCGACCTGGTCGCCTCTCCAATAGACCCCCAGGTTCAGAGTTAAGTCGATGACCAGAAATGATTGAAGGCTGTTGAAGAAATTATCACGATATTCATCGGGGGAGTACCGGTGCACGCAGCAACAACCAGAGTAGAGCTTGAACACGCCTTACAATACGGCAATCACCACAGCGCCGTTGAGCATTTGCCGGCAATATGGGAAACGCTCGCCGAAGACGATCGGCGTTCAAAATGCCCAGTGATACAAAAAAAGGCGTTCGCTAGTAAAACCCCGAACTTGAGGGTGTCCCCCCTCGGGGTCGTCGTCATCCACAAGGTTTGGATTGTTAACGACCTTTCGTTCGGGGTGCAGTACCGAGCAAGGAAGCCTGAACGGAGACATAGACCCAGACACCGTCCCTCCGTGCCTGTGCACGTGAGCTCTCCCGAACGTCCTCACGGAAATCGTGAACCTGCGACAGAAGAACCCCGACAAGCGCATACTCACGAGCAAGGTAGTCATATCAATCGCGTTTCGGAACGTTTGGGTCGACCCAGGCTAAGCTCATAATTTCGGGCTGATGTGCGGGTAGTCGGGGTTTTCGGGGTTCTGGGGGGTCACGGCCTCGGCAGCCGAACACTCATACTGTCACACCTCGATTTAATCAACCCAGTCATTCAGTGAAGGACAGGAATTAGTGGCACCCGTCACGATCGTAGACCATTGGGAAAAAGGAAAGCCAAACCGAGTGCCCGCAGATGCTGGAATCAGAGCGCACCCCGGGGGAAGAATAGTCTGACGCGTTCGTTACTGCGGTGTACGTAGACGATTACCAGTTAGTGCGGGTGCAGCACTCAGACGACGACACGACTGCCCTGATAACGTCGGCCTCCCTAGCGTCCGATCACGTGCTCTAACTGTCAACTCACACACCCTAAGAGTTTCCTACCCGCGCAAATAAACCGAGACGATTAAGAGACTGCTACTTTGCCAATGGCCCGCGAGCAGGAGGGACGAAAACGTTAGAGAGATGCTTAGCGGTGCGGGGAAGATGTGGAATCTCACGTATGTAGTCAGAGCGGGCAGGTATTTCCTATGGAGGCGCCCCACCGGCATCCACGACGCTCAGGACCAAAAACCCCAGAACCACGGTGTGAGCCTCGGTCGAGAGTTTCAGGTCGATCTCCTTTTTCGAAAGTGTGCAATAAATAAAAAGCTCCTCCAAGTCGGAGAGAGCCTCAGCGCGCCATGTTATTCAGCAATGAAGTCCGGCCTAACGGCAGTGCTTATCGGATGCCAGTTTCAAGGCGATTGGCGGGTATTACGTGGCGAGAGAGGTGTACTGGCGATACAATTTACGAACAGAATTGACAGTCGAATTAAAACGAAGCGCTGAGCGCCACGAAAGTTGCACTATCACGATCAACCTGCTCGAACGTCTCGGGATGGCCGTGAGGACCTGGGTGATGCTGGAGTTAGTGGGGGACACGCCCGGTTGTGATGGAGATCCGGTCTTGATGCGTGGCGACAACGCGGCGGCAGCGTCGTGGGTCAGTCGGTGCGGCGGGGCCAGAGGCAAGCGCGCGGGCCTACTCATGAGGATGCCAGGTCGCCTTGATAGTTAAGGAACGGTGAAGCCACATCGACAGGCGTATCCTGGTCGTTAGGAACATTCAAGCAGAAGAAAATATCGTGGTGACCCCGCGCCATGTTAGGTAGCAAAGTCAGGCAACTGACAAACTCGGACGGCTGGTCAAAACGGGCGATCGGAAGGGCTGGGGCAGATATGTTTTACGTCGTGCTTAGAACGAAATGCATTGACAACAGTCACAATGAATTATCGCGGAACCTCATGGAAAACGGAACGGACGACGCGCGGTCGTCCACTCCCGCGGTGGCGCGCATCGGAACCCCCTGTCTCTGGATTTGTTTCGCCTGAGTGTTTTCCCTCGGGTCGCACAAGCAGGATCAGAAAACAAGGACGAGGTGGCGCGTTTGGTGGGAACTCTGTTGTAGACGTCAGTCGGGGGAAACACCCAGAAAAACTACTGGGGGAGGTAGAAACACCTGGGTGAAGGAAAAGAGGTTCCAGGGGAAGGGGCCGTGGCTGCACGCCCACACGGACTCGGATCAGGTTCTTGGGGAAGTTTGAAGTTCATGGCGTCTCGGTGTTTTGTACTTAACAACCAGCAGTCGACGGTCAGGGGATACTTGGCCACGATCAAGTACCCCCACAAGGTATGCACGGGTTGGGAACTGCCCACTTCGTACCGTATGACAGTAGCCGTTGGAAAAGGGATCGGTCGAGCGCACGGTACAATTCCGAAGAAAACGACCGTCCGGTTGCCGTTGACTTGGTCGATACTGTCGCAAGGGAAGCGAGTAGTAACAACCATGGTAGACGGCGGCGGTAAGAGTTCTGCTTGCCACAAAACTGCTTTACCTTCTTCCTGGAAGACAAGCGTGTCGCGTTCGAGAACCGCGCTTGCGCGAACGCAACGCAGGTCCATTTCCGGGCCTCAAAGAGCGACCAGAAGCGAGAGGGATGTACCATCACTCCAACAAGGGTGGTAGAGGAGCCCACGAGCGCAGGAGGCCCGGTGGGTGCTTTTAAAGCACTGATGGAACTCCCCAACTTGCACCCCAAGCTCCCAGGGGAGCCCCCCCTCACCACCCGGTTCACGGCGTCCAGATGGAAAGTTTTCACATGGACGGAAGCGGTAGCAGCTTCGAGGGGTATGGTCGGAAGCTGCGGCCGAGACGGAACCCAGTACGCGTTGCACTCAGGAAGAATCGGGGGGGGAACCCAGTTGGCCGCGCAGGGGTCTCGGAGTTACAAATACAACGGGCAGGTAGATGGGCGTCGCAAGCTTTCATGGCTTACGTGCTGGCCGCAAGGGAAATGCACAGAGTCGGTCTTCACCGCCCTAGCGAAGCAGGCGTAGACATTTTCAGGATGCCCATATCGTGTGAGAGTTGTAGAGCCCCGAAGGGAATGAGCGGGGCATGCGTGTGTCGGGCTAGCCTGATACCTCATTTTTAGCGTCTTGGGGGGCGTCGTATTTTTTTTGGTCCGAATTACGGCGCCCCTCTCGGAGCGTTTTTGTAAGCAAATGAGCGAGGTACCCTTGCACTTGCAGGTTTGTTTAGCACGACCGAAAACGCGCGGGCATCAGAAAACTCAAAGTTCCAGAATCTCTTGAGCTGCAATAATTATGTTTCGGCCTTTCGCTTTGGATTGGAAGGGGATGGTGCAAAAACGATGGTAGGGGAATGGAATCTCTTGCTTTCTGTGTGCACGGGCCGGACCGAGTGGTCTGAAAAAAGCAAAAAGTGTGATCCGCACGAAAAAATATACTTTTAATACGAGGAATATCTGTAAAAAAACATTTAATAATCGCTTTGATACGCTTTACGCAGATACGCATAGCACAGCACGCAGATAGACACGGACGTACATTATCGTAAGTAGTATCAAATAGCGGTACAATCATCAGGCACGGGGTCAGTTTCGATGATGAGCGTTGCACGGAAGGATAGACTCGATCATCCCTCGACGTACGAGGCTCCTTCGGCCCCGTCACCTTGTCACCACGTGCACGCGAGGAGCGAACACGAAGCACAATAATAGTAACTGCTTGGCTTGGGTCAAGTGTTTATCGTTTATCTCGAGGGAGGTGTAATTATTTCCGCAGCCACAAATACATTTTGAATTTGTAAATACGGCGTCTGATTTTCTTCCGTGTCTATGTACATACGTTTTCACTACCCGCCGGCGGCCTAGTCTAGATGTATGTATACCCTTGGAACATGCTACTGTGTCTTTCCCGCAGTCTAGAGTCATAGAATCAAAAGCATAACCACGCGGTGCTGCGCATCAAGAATTCGAAAGGGAGACACAGGGTTTGTCTTAAGCGTGTTTGCTGTTCAGCCTGCGGCCGAGCACGCCTGGTGCTGTCCGTATATCGTCCGCAACATGCACGATGGACGACCTGTAGGATAAACATACGTGACGAAGTGAATTCCCGCTCGATAACGAGTATATATATGTATAGTAATCGCCGCTTAATCCAAGTTTGTTTTTCGTGGACCACAACGCTGGCTTATCACTAACCCTAACCCATACCGTAACGCAACACCTAACCAATGTGAAGGTTTAGAAGGAAAACAAACTCGAAAAATGGTGTACTCCTCTTGACTTGGGTTTTAGAAGTAGTCCATTTCCTAAACCTAACTCCGGGGTTCCGATCACCGGCTCCTATGAACCTTAGCCGCAGAAATTGCACAACTTGCTTTTAATGCGGTTTCCCTCGATCCCGAAAGTTAGCTGCTGTCACTTAGTTTCGTCATTTACATCCCTTATTTGCCACGACAATCACACGACAACTACGAGGACTGGAGCCCCGGTTTGGGGACGAACTACTTAGAATATGATTGGTTTGTCCCCAAAACGGGACTGCAGTTCTAAACGGGTAAAGCCCGCCCGCGTGGGTCCGACCAAGGATATATGTATTTATATTCGAAATATCTCAGTAATTGATGGAGCTATGGAGCTAAACGCCGGAGCTTGAGGGCATGTCTTAACCCCCTCCAAAGAGCATGGGAACGAACCTGGAACGGAAAGAGACTGCTCGTGGTAATTCTTCCTATGTAAAAAAACATGTTTGAGTCCATGCAGAATCCTGGGCCTCGCCAGCCGCATCAGTACGAACGGCATCTTTCGCACATCTCATGGGAAATTGGTGTCGACGTTAAACTTCGGTCGTGTCGATCTACATCAAATGAGATGCTACTTGTTTCCGTTCGGTCGGGTCGTTCGGTCCTCTCAAAGAAGAGAAAGGGGGAGGTCCTCTTACAATCTGTGAGCCCGGATCTTTAGGTTGGTATGCTGTTCGGGGATTTTGTTTCCTGTTGGGATCAAGGCACGGGCGAAGACCCAACCCAACCCCTAACCCTAACCCTAACCCTCACTCTAACCCTAACCCTAACCCTAACCCCAAACAGCAGCCAAAACAGGTCAAGAGACGAGGGGTGCAGCTCTTCTTCTTCTTCTTCCAAGATGTGGCGTTTTCTTGAACTGCACTGAGTCTATTCGTTTTCCATTACCAATCAGCACGAATTCATGCGACTAATAATATTCCATTCGGTTCGTTCCAATGCTCTATTGGGGGGGTTCAGACACGCCCTGAAGGTCGCGTCTTTCGCAATAGAGAGGGATGCCCACCCATTTGGTTTTGAAATTATTTGCTGGGTATGATTCGTCGTCGACCCGCTCAAGGAGGAACACTGTGTGGTGATTTACAGTAGTCAAGAGATATTAATTTTTCTTGTTACAATGAATGGGTGCGGAAGGGAATGCTGATTGATGCGAAGCATTAATTGCATTTTGTTTCGCCATCCGTAAATGTAATTCCCACCAGCCCACGAGACATAACTTGGACGTGGGTTGCAGTGTGTGTGCTCTTCACATTAAACCGTTCTTTCTACCCGTCGACATCCAGCACAACCACTGTCCGTGCCGATTCTTCAATCCTAGAGAGATACAAGTTCTGTGGACACAAATCTACACCACAGAGATACTACAGTACATTGATACGTATGCATACGCACAAACAGCAGTACACAATGCAATGCGTCATCATACCAGGGACTGGATATGACAGGCACGACATACATATTCTATGAGAGAACACGAAAGAAACAAAGAACGACAAAAACAAAGAGCAAAAGAAAACCAATCGAAAGAGACACGTAAAGGAGAGAAGAAGAAAAAAAAGAAAGAGGGTCAGACATTGATAGTGAATATTCCAAAGCAAGTACCAGGCAATATTCTCCATAATAACAAGCGGGAAAAAGATGCCCCTGCTTGGCTCTCCTGATCCCACCCGGGTGGGATCCCATTTGGCGCCCTGCTCCCACCCACAAGGTGAAGAAATGAGGAAGGTTGTCGTAGGGGCAACCTGGTGTTTGGGGGGTAACGGGTAGAAAATATAAACCAGTGAAGGAATGAGACTGTTTCGGAGGGTTTCCCATAAAATAACAAGGGATGTTTAGTACGGGGTAAGAATGAAAAATGATGAAGAAGTTCCGGATGATTGATGAGGAAAGACCAACGCAGTTCAGATACGAGCAAGCAGCGGTAGAGCGGTGTGAAGCGGGGTCGTCGGTGCAGCGAGTATCCAGGATATATAGCTAACGGGCAAGGCCCTGCACAAGCTGAATAGAACCGGGCAAGGGACGTCAGGGAGTCGTCTAGTTGCTTTTTTAGAGAACCGGGGGGGCAAGGGACGTCAAGGAGTGGTCACGTGGTCAGCAGTCGTTGAGCCTGTGCGTTGGGAGGGTCGACGAGCGGGATGGGGGAACCTCTTACCGCGATACAACAGCAGGACGAGGAGCACGACAATCTTGTGGGAGGCCCGGGCCCAAGGCGGGGATCGACCCAAGGGAACGGGGCGGCAGGTAACGCGGAGGACGATCAGTCTTCAGCAGGAGGGCCGGGCAACGACGACGACGGTAGAGTGCGAGCAAATACCCTGGGTGGCCGGGGTACGAGTAGGAACGTGCACTTTGAGGGTAGCCAGACGGTACATCAATGAGCTCACATGCGGTCGGGTAGGGGGGGTAGGGGGGGCTACACGTCGCAGGGTAGGGGGCGTGGGAAAGGCGTATATGGAAGCCGCGAGCAGTCCAACTTCATGCAACATACCCCATCTTAGCGCAACGACCAAATTTTCCCCGAAAACGGGTTTCAGGGCCCGTCATGGTCGGGTGGAGGGAGTTCGTATCAGCAGGAGGCGAGGGGGAGGTGGGCTAGCCGCCAGCTCATGACCTTTAACGGGCCCTCACAGGCACCCTGGGGCCCGGGAGGCCCGCCTCCGCAGCAGCATCAGCAGGGGTGGGCACTGCAGCAGCCGCATAGCCGGGGGACACCACAGCAGCTACAGCAAGTGTGGGCACCACAACAAGAAGGGTGGACATACAGGGGGGGGGGGGGGGGATAGGTTGGGGTGGGGGAGTACCGAACCCGCGACAGCAGCAACAGCGGCCAAGCATGCAGCTACAGCAGCAGCAGCAGTCAGGCCTGGAGGGGTTCGGGGATGTAAGCAGGTGGGAGATATACGTGTCGGGGTCGCGACAGCGGCAGATGAGGGCAACCGAAGAACAGTGAGGGTGGGCGGGGGAGGAGACAAGTCCGTGGGAGAGGGGAGCACGGAGGTTGCACCGGCAGCCGCAGCACGAAGCAGTGGCTGCCGTGCAGGTACAGGCACGAAGGCAGCTACAAAAACCCCGAAGGGTGCGTATCTTCCGAGGGACAGAGGTGGGTTGGGGAAGCGTAAGAGGGAGGGGGACGGGGAAGGGTGGGGGAGGAGGACGGGGGACGGAGGAGGAGGGGAACGGAACGACGGGCCGGCGAAAAAATAAGAACACGGGCTCCGCGGCACAGCGGAGCTAACCAAGCGAGCAACCGTCACGAGTTCTGGGGCGACTGCGACGAGGGCGACGGCGACGGCGAGGGGTTAGGGTTGGGCGCTAGGCCAAAGGGGGGTCGGACTCCGGGTCGGTGGTTTTTTCAGAAGCAGGTGCGATATCCGGCCGGTGCGTTGAAGAGCAGAAGCGCTGGGAGGTTGCACAGGGGTTGTTGGGGAAGTTGTCGGGGAAATCGGTGAAGGCGGCAAGCTTAGGGCGAGTTTTAGCTACGACGGCTGGGGCAGTTTTGTCGCGAGTAACCGGGGCGGGGGAAGGGGGGGGGGTAGGGAGGGTTGGGCAATGGTTGGTGGGTTCGTTGACAGCACCCCACATGGACCCAGAGCGCGTACAAGCGTTCTTCGGGGACAAACACCAATTCCCAAAAGCGGTTGCCATTTAAGAAGAGGTTCGGTGGGACCCCAAAGGGGCGCGGTGTTTGGACTTGTCTCGATCGTCAGCGGAAATCCACGAGCAGGCTATGGGCGAGAGGTCGGAAGGGGAGGAGCCGTTACTTTCGAAAAAAAAGGTGACAGGCTGGGCAACGCAACCAGAGGTGTTGGAGTACGATGTTGACACGGAGAGCATGATTATTGCCCTCCCGAAACGAAAGGTGAGCGAATTATGCGCGCGATTGGCAGATTGGCTAGCAGGGCGGCAGACGGCAACGGCGAGGGAGGTGCTAGCGTTAGCAGGGACGTTGCACCACGCATCCTTTGTAATCCGGCCCGGACGGTACTTCGTCCGTCGGCTTCTGTAGTTATCCAATCTGGATCTTGATGGGGTGGAGCTGGCCGGGGGGGGGGGGGGTTGCGTGGGGTAGGTTCAGAAAGCAGAAGGAAGCGAGACGAGTTTTACGGTTGTCGCGGGAGTTCATGACAGACGTGGGATGGTGGAGATGGTTTTTGGAGACGGGGGGAGGGTACGGGGGAGAGAGCATAGCAGCACCGTCTTTCAGCTTCGTGAAGCAGCGGCCGAGTAGAACCTGGTTTTCGGACGCTTCCTTGACAGCGATAGGGGGGTTGTGCATGGAAACTGGGGTGTACTGGAGATTCGCCCTGCCAGAAGAGGTGCAGAAACGTAGGGGGAGGCAGGCGGTAGCTGATTTAATTTCCATTAACCTGTTGGAGGTCATGACCATGGTTGTGACGGCGTTCATAATGGTAGACATGAGGGCGGAGAGACCGGATAGGAAGGGGGAGGCAGTTTTGATGAGGGCAGATAACGAAACAGCCGTAACCTGGGTAAAGAGGTGTTGTGGGGGGGGGTAAGAAACAGGCGAGAGTAGGGGCGTTGATGAGAATGATGGGGGCGTTGGAAGCAAGGGGAAGGTGGTGTTTTCAGGCAAGGCACGTACGGGGGGTCGATAACAGGTCGGCAGACGGTCTGACTAGGTGGCGAGAGAAACAGATTCCCGAGAAACTGAACGCAAAATGTCCCGAAATCGCTTGGCAGGTGCAGGAACAGGGATCGGGGGAGCATGTGTTCGGAGATATCGCGAGAGAGTACGCATTTGGAAGAGTTGCAGCTTCGTCTCGAAAAACTTTCAAGGCAAATTGGAGGACGTAGGTGAGCTGGAGATCGTTGGTCGGGAAGGGGTGTTGGCTTCAGAAAGACATGGGGGAGATGGAGTTAGTGGGGGGGTTGGTCGAGTTCATGGGGTACTGCTGCGCAGAAAAAGGGAACAAGGAGTCGACTGCAGTAGGCAAGTTGGTGGCGATTAATTTCTACCATGAGCAGTTCGTGGGGCGTTCGGTGCCCATGATTAACCCATTGATCAGATCGGTGAGGCAAGGTATCAAGAAGACACACGTAGAGACGGGTAGTCAGCAGAGGGTAAGAAGACCATTGACTTGGGGGATGCGGAGGGGGATGCAAGGAAGCACTGCGTCATGGGGGGAAGGGGGGAGGGTGTTATCGATAGGTCTGGCACGGTCCTATTTGTTTTTGTTGCGAGCGTCAGAATAGTTTGCCAAGGAGAGAGGGGTGTATCATAAGGTATACAGCTTAAGTAGGGGGGATGTTGTGTTTTTCAGAGATAACGATCAACTGGCGGAGGGTAGCATTCGGGAAGCAAATAAGGTAGTGGTGAGTTTCAGGGGATCGAGGGGAGATCAAGGAAGGAAAGGAGCGGTACTAGTCAGGACAAGATCAAGACGGGGTGCATTTGAATTCGAGAATATGTTCGGTCGTCGAAAGGCATGCATGCGTTCGTCGGTGATCGAGCATTCATGTGATATCCGATGACGCACGCATACAAGCACAACGAGCGGTAGACGAACAGACGGGCGACGAGTGTGCTTGCATGCCATTCAAGACCAAATATAACCTGAATTCGTCTACGGGCGGGCCTTAACGTCTAGTTCTATTGGCGGTCCGATCCAGCACCCAGAACGGTGGTGTAGTCAGGGAACAGCAGCGCTACGATTACTGCATTCTACTCTAGGTTCAGGGGTGGGGTTTCCGAGGTTCCGTCCATTACAATCCGCTGGCGTTTGAATTCGAGAATACATTTGGTCGTGGAAAGGCATGCATGCATTCGTTGGTGAATGAGCATCCATGTGATATAGCGACAAAACGAGCAACGAGTGTGCTTGCATGTGGATCCAGACCAAATATAACCTGAATTTGTCTACCGGCGGGCCATAACGTCTAGTTCCATCGGCGACCCGACCCAGCACCCAGAGCGGTGGTGTAGTCAGGGAGCAGCAGCGCTGCGATTACTGCATTCTACTCTAGGTTAAGGATATATATATATTATATACATATATAAGTATCTGAGTCTCAGCCACGCTCACGCCCCCCCCTATGTATATCCTTACCTGGTCATATTGTGTGTATATTCTGTGGTAAAAGGGGAAATAAAAAAGAGGAGATACGTACGTTTCGTTGTATATCCTTCGAATTGTCATGTTATTATTATTCTCTCCGACGTCGGGGGGGGGGAGTCTCCTGGCGTGGTACGAGAGCCGCGGCACCGGCCGCTGACTCTCGTTGCCTTATCGTACTGCCAGTACCCGGGAGTTCCCCCCCCCCCCAGCCGACTGGCCGGGGCTCTAACAAACGCAGTCTCGGACGACCGAGACCCCCAATGGTAGAAAACCATTGACATACTCCGCTCTCCTGGTGAGAGCCCCGAATCGCTACCAGTTAATCGCAGACAATAATACAAGTATAATACGGTGTGGCCAACACCCTGTGGCCGCTCCGTTCCACCCACCTTCGAAAAAAGAAAGGGGCGGGTGGGCGGGAGAAACCACAACAGTAGACCTAGCCCCTAGGCGTATCAATCGGCAGCGAGCAGTGCCGTGCTCTGCTTGTGCACCTATCACGAGAAGATAGGCGGGGGCGCGGGACGAGTGTGGCCGTTCTTCGCTTCTCTCTGCCTCTGGGCAACTTCAGCTATTAGTTTCTGTCGGTAGAGCCCATGACTATAAATGATTAATTCCGTCGGTTGTGAACAAAACGTGCATCTCTCGTGAACGTAGAGATACTCCGCTTTGTTGTATATCCTTCGAATTGTCATGTTATTATTATTCTCTCCGACGTCGGGGGGGGGGAGTCTCCTGGCGTGGTACAAGAGCCGCGGCACCGGCCGCTGACTCTCGTTGCCTTATCGTACTGCCAGTACTCGGGAGTCCCCCCCCCCCCTAGCCGACTGGCCGGGGCTCTAACAAACGCAGTCTCGGACGACCGAGACCCCTAATGGTAGAAACCATTGACATACCCCCATACCGCGGTCGCGTCGATACTACGGTGTTCGGCCCCAGACAGTACCCTAACCTGGCTGCTTCTGCCTTATGTTACCCGTCTCTGCTATTTTACGAGATACGATACCCGCGTCCTCTGGGTTATTGCGGGTGTACGTCTTGGAAGACTCTGGGGACTTCCGTCTACCTTCTCTCTGAATCACCCTCTGCGGCACTTCCCCCCCCGCCGCTAGAGTAGTGGTTGCGCCGATACGCAATGAGTGGAGGCCGACTTCGCTGGGATCATCTCCTGCTTCGGCTACCACTTCGCGGAGTGCCCCGAGGGCCTCCGTCTACCCCCACACTCTGACCTCATTACCGTACCAATACGACAACAGGGGGGCGCTTTCTGGCAACGTCGGATATCCCGACAACAACTCCACCATAAGAGCGACGGCACCGCCGCCTGCTCCTACCCCGGAACGCGCCCCGAAGGCGTCGTCCCGTGTGCGCACGATAACCGATCATTGCTGAGCCTGGTCGCCTTTATGGCCTCGAAATAGGACCTCGATGCTGGTAGCCTGATGCCACTGCACCGAGTTCAACCGCCTCCCCCCCGCGAACAACGCTATGTCCCCCCTCGTCAAGCAATGCACGGGGTGTACTACTCCGGACGAGGAGGCGAATATTTCGTCAGACCTCGCCATGAAAAAATAGCCCAACGCTAGCAACAGCCAAAGCACTCGGCCGCCCGGGCCCCACGACAGGGCCAGGCCCTGTCCTTCCAACAGCGTGTCCCACGATATAGGGCGCCGAATTCTTTTCGGGGTACCGGCGACAACGTGCGACCGTGCCACCCCTTTCAAAGCGCGTTTAACAAGCGGCGACGACGTGGGCAACTCCATCTGCACATTCACGCGGTGAAAGTGCAACACAGCTGATAATTTACTGGCTATAGTACCGGCTTGATTGCCCTCCGACGCGCACCACGCTACGAACTCAAGTAACGCCTGAATCTTATCCGAAATGGAGACTGACGTGTCGAAATACGGACCCTCCCTTATCAGCCCCCGAAAAGCGGTCCAAGACCGGAAACCTGACGTATAAGCTCGGTGAGACGACGGCGCAACCGACTGGCGGATGAGCTGGCTGCCAGCACTCCTGAGCATAGCGCGACGCCCGTTGGCCCCAAGACCTGTCGGCGCCAAGCAACATCGGGCCGGGACGCGCGGAGGTTACCGTCGATCACATCCGGCTTCCACCGTGATATACCGTCGGCAATGGTGTTCTCCACGCCCGCAACATGCAACGCGTCGAAACACCATCCACTGCCTAGCTCCATGCACCCTAGAAGACGCATGAGTGCCCCCGATCGGGGTTCCCTACCCCCCTTACACTTGGAGACCCAGTGCACAGCGGACGTCGCATCAGGATGGTGTCCGGCGCGTAACTAGGCTGGACGTCCGACTGGTGAACGAATATCCACGCTGTTACGACCATGCCCAGCAACTCGAGAACGTTAATCGACAGATCGTTCCAACCACTAACCTTCTCGCGCAGGCGAGCGCGAACGTCGGCGTTAAATTCGACACGCCACCATACGCCGGCCCCGGGAACGGGCCCCAAAAAATAACCCCCCATGGCGTCGCCGGAAGCGTCTGACCACAGTGTAAACGCCGGCGGCTGCATGTAACTTCGGCACAGGGGGGCAGAGAGGCGACCCGCCACGGAGCCTAGCCCTCCTTCTACCAACAGACGCCAGAAGGATACGTCGGCGTGGAACTCAGGACCCAATTGGATCCGTGAGGACGACGCCGCGCGCGCGTGCGGCACGTGGAACTTCTCGCTCCACGCGCGAACAGGAGCCAGGCCTACTTGGTTGAGCATGCGTCGAACAAAGTATTTTCCTGGTCGCACGGCTTCGCACAGGTGCAGTAATCGACCGGTCAGAGAGCGGAGCTCGCCCTCGGATGCGAACGCGCGGTCCGAAGGCCACTCGCTCAGCGTATCGCGGAGTTGCTCCAGCTTGGCTACGGGAACGGAAATAGTCATTGCCACGGTATCAATTTCCCACCCCAGCACACACAACACGGTGTCCCACTGTGGTATCTTTCGAGAAGACAGCAGAGGGGGGTCCCGTGAGGATCTCTCCCCGAAAAGCCGAAAATGGTCCGACGTCAGAGATGCGGACGCGCGTCTACAGCGCCGGCCGTCGGGCCACCATTGTACCTCCACTAGTATCCCGTCATCTACTTAATACCGCGCGAAAAATTGGCTACGCCTCCGCCCCCTTCCCAACGGGGACCCGGCACCCAGGTGGAAAGGGGGTCGGCCGGTCGGTTGCCCTCGGCGGGGTGACCGCGACGTGCTGCGTCGCGATACGCCCCTGATCCATCACCACAGCATCCTCGTACGACGTGTGGCGATGCGCGTGTTCGAGGGCTGCCGAAAACATACAAAAGAACCCCGGTGAACTGCGCCATCCGAACTGGAGCCGGCGGTCGGTCACAATCCACTCGCGAAATCCATATCCAAATACGGGCGCCCCTGCCCACTGTACGCTAACCTGACGGAACGCCTCAGTGACATCGATTTTGCTCAAAACAATACGCGCGCTCAGTCCAAACCGCCGACGCAGGTACAAGATGCGCCAAAGAACGTCTCGCAACACGTGGCCCGGCGCCACGGGGGGGGCTCGCTCGAAGTCAGTATCCACGTTGACGCTGTGGGCGTACTGCGACGACGAAAACGTCAGATCGTGGATGATCCGGTTTTTTGACGGGGATACAATCACGGCTAGTGGAGACAACCGCAGGCCGGGTATGGTGTGCGCCTCGCTGCGCGGAAATATGACTGCCCGCGCCCAAACCGTACGTCGTCAAAAATCTTCGCGATTATAGCGTCAGAGTGTCGGGCTACGCTGCTATGGTTTGAGTATGCCAAGGCCGCGCCAATGTCTGTGCTCCCCTCCACGTGGACGGGCGCACCGTGTTCGACGGTTTCCGCCAACTAGGGAACCCTTTCTGTCGTCCGAACCAAAAACGAATCCTAGCTGCTTTCACACGCGGGACGTTCAGGGATGTCTCGATGGCCGGCATACACCCAAAGTGGCTACCGCTCGCCCGAAAATACTGTACATACTGCTGAGCTACGCGGTCCATAATATCCGACCGAGACGTGCTATTAGGGGATGCGACATGCTGCGTATCGCGCAACAACACCACACAACGCTCAAACATACTCGTCACACCTGGTCCCCCAACGGACGCCGACCCCGGACGTGCAAGCTGTGCATCTCGCGCTGCTGCTTCCGTACGCCCTACGATCGGCCTCACCCCTGCTGAGGGGCGAGGCCCGTCCCCCTATTCGTCAGCCCTGGCCGCCGCCGAGCGAGTGAAGGCCCCCCCGCTCGACGCCCCGCTGCCACTGCCGCTACCGCTGCCGCCGCTGCCGCCGCTGCCGGAACCACCGCCGCTACCACTGCCGCTGCCATTGCCGCCGCTGCCGCCGCCGCTGCTTCCGTTACTCGCACCGCCGCCCCCCGCCCCCCCTTTTCCTTTGCCCTTGGCCCTCTTGGCCCGGGGTTCCCCGGATGCAGCGCCGCTGGCTGCGACGCCGCTATCGGCCGAGCCCCCGCCGGTAGCCGCCTTGCGCTTGTTGCCGCTGCTCGTCTTGCGAGCGGGGCCGACGTGGGTGAACACGCAGGCGTCACCGAAGCGGCACTTGCCGGTCTTCCCCCACTGCCGGCATTCACCGGCCCCGACCCCGGCCACCGTGGTGGAAGTGCGGCGAGGTTGCTGGACTTCGGCGTTGATCAGACCGCCGAGGGCCACGTAGCCGGAAAGGCGGGGCCTCTGGGGCCCCGGGATGGCGGGGAAGGACTCCACCGGCGGGGGGTAGGCCCAAGCGTGGCCGCAGGAGTCGGAAACGCAACGCAGGTCGAGCGCGAAGGTCTCGAGGTCCTTTGTCACCAGAGCCTGGCCCGGTTCGCCGGGCGGTCGGCGACCGCAAAGTGCTCCATCACTTGATCGTTGAGGATCGTCGCCCCCGCGCTGGAGGCTCGGGCGAGCGCCTCCAAGCGGGCGCGCGCCACCTGGAGATCGGCGCCGCCTTGTGGGTGTCCGCGGGACGCGATCGTGACGATCGCGTGCCCCACAATGCTCAGGTGTTGCGCTAGTGGGAGGGTGATGCCGGCCCCGCCGCGCGGTGTGAAGGCCAGAAAGTCGAGGTCGTCCAGCGCTTCCAACATGCCACGGACGCCGGCCGAAATGTTGACCGAGGCCCCCACGTACCCCTGCACGGCCGCCCTCTGCATCGACGCCGGGCGGCCGCCGCATAGTATCTGCCATAGCCGAGTCGCGGGGTTGCCCCACGATGCCACCGCGCGGTTGGTCATGATTTTTCCGACCTGTCTGCCCAGGGCGGTAAACGGGTTGCCGGCGCTGCCGTCCCCGTACATATCCGCACCGACCGCGAGCCCGCCCGGCCCGTCGTTGGCCACATGGCCGAGTGCAGCCGATGGAGCGCCGTTGGCCCCTGTCCCGCCCGGGGCGAAGCCGAGGCCCCGGGCCGAGCCGGCGGCGAGCCCGCCCGCTTGTCCGGAGAATGCGCCGGCGCCGCCGGTGCCGCCCGCATATGCCCCGTAGCCGAGCCCCCCCGCCGGATCCACTACGAGCCCGCCCGCCTGGTCGAGGTGGACGCGGGCGGCTCCGGTACCGGCCAGAGCACCACCGTAGGTCGCCCTTCCAGCTGGGCCCGCGGTGGCCCCGGTACCGCTGGAGACGCTCCCGTAGCCCCGCCCTCCCGGTCCTACGGCGAACTGGCCTGCCTGTCCGAGAGGAGTGCCGGCAGCTCCGGCGCCGCCCAGAGTACCGCCGTAGCCACCCGGGCCTGCCTGTCCGAGAGGAGCGCCGGCGGCTCCGGCGCCGCCCGGAGTACCGCCGTAGTCACCCGCTCGCCCCGGGCCTACGGCGAGCCTGCTTTGCGCGGGGTTGAGGGACCCGCGCAGACCCGCGCGGGCGCCGCGTCGGCGATGCTGGAGTCTGGGGGGAGGACCCCGGCGACGGGGCTCCCGAAGAACTGTCCGGTCGGCGGTCCGAGTAGGGCGGTGCTGGGGGAATGGTCCAGCGGGGCGGCCCCGGCAGCAGAGCTACCGGGCTGCGGTCCGGACCCGCTGGCGTCACCTCCCCTCCCCCCCGTGGGCGGAGAGACGAGAGGTCCCTCGATCGCTGGAGGGCCGCCTGGAGCTGGGCGCCTTCGTTCGCCATCTCCTGCTTGAAGGTAGCAAAGTCCGCTAGCGACACGGGAGCCTCCTCGTCGCCGTCGCTACCGGGCGTTATCCCGATTCCTTTCTCCGCCATCGTTCTTGCCGGGCACCTGCGAAAACAAAAAAATTGAGCGCGACAGTACGGCGCGGACGCAAGACAGGGCACAGGTGCGGCGACGACGGACAACGCCGACGCGGAACGGGGGGGGGGGGGGGGGGGGGGGGGGGGGGGGGGGGGGGGGGGGGGACGCGACGGGAACGAATTTAGATGGAGGCGACGGTGAGCACTATCCATGCACCGGCCTGGACGAGGGTGGGGCTTACTTGTCCCCGTGCTCATGTGCGCTGGCACTCCGTTCGTACGCGCCGGCGTTCGCCGCGGTTGTTGACATGCACCGGCATCTTCCTGTCAACGGGTGAGCTACTTGGTGCTACGCATCGCGCATCTCGTCCCCCAGCCGAGAGCTTCCCTTGTGGGAACGACTTTAGATAAAGGCGACGGTGAGTAGTACCCACGCATCGGCCTGGGCGAGGGTGGGGCTTACTTGTCCCCGTGCTGATGTGCACTGGCCCCCCCGTTTCTACGCGCCGGCGTTGTTTATATCCGCGGTTGTTGACATGCACCGGCATCTTCCTATCAACGAGTTGGCTATCTGGTGCTATGCACCACGCATCTCGTGCCCCGGCCGAGAGCTTCCCTTGTGGTGACAAGCTCCTGTGTCTTTGGTACGAATGTATCGATAGTGGGGGGAGGTGGGGGGGGGGGGGGGGGTGAAGCATGCACCGGCATGCATTCCACTCGAACTCGACTTGTAAGCCGGTGCTCCGGTCCCAGGATGTGGACCGGCGCGTACTCCGCCACTATCGACCGCCTTCCGGTGCGCCGGCACAGCGGTATTGCTACATGCGTCGTTCCTTGTGTACTGCGGCGTTTCTGGTATGTATCTCAAGTGAGGGACGGGCCGGGAGCCGACGCGTTGGCGCCGGTCGCACCGGCACCTAGTCCCTTCCGTCGCCCTTTTAGTGCCCCGGCACAGCGTCGTTAACACATACAGCGGTACATTGTGTCTCTCAACGTGTATGGTATGCATCGGTGGTGAGGGACGGATCACCGGCCGACGCGGTGGCGCCGGTCACGAGACCTGCACCGGCACTTAGTCCTTCACCACCGACCGCTTTTTAGTGCACCGGCACAGCGTTGTTGATATGAACAGTGGAACATGGTATGGATCACCGGCCGACGCGGTGGCGCCGGCCACGAGACCTGCACCGGCACTTAGTCCTTCACCACCGAACGCTTTTTAGTGCGCCTGCACCGCGTTGTTAATATGAGCAGTGGAACATGGTATGTATCGGCGGTGAGGGACGGGTCACCGGCCGACGCGGTGGCGCCGGCCCCGAGACCTGCACCGGCACTTGTTCCTTCACCACCGACCGCTTTCTAGTGCACCGGCACAGCGCTATTAATATGAACAGTGGAACGTGGTATGTATCGGTGGTGAGGGACGGGTCACCGGCCGACGCGGTGGCGCCGGCCACGAGACCTGCACCGGCACTTGTTCCTTAACCACCGGCCGCTTTTTAGTGCACCGGCACAGCGTTGTTGATACGAACAGTAGAACATAGTGTCTCACTACTAGTATGGTCTAATCATAGTAAGTTCCTGCGCGTCGTGACGCGTACGATAACATCGATAGCGCTTAAGTGCACCGGCACAGCGTTGTTGATATGAACAGTAGAACGTACTAGTATGGTCTATTCGTAGTGAGTTCCCGCGCATCGTGACGCCCTGTGTCTCGCGATATGTATTCTCAGTGACACCGGCCCCAAGTCCCACGCCATCGACCGCCTTGTATTAGAAGTGCACTGGCACATCGTTGTTGGTAGGTACAGCAATACGATGTGTCTCCCGACGAGTATGGTATATATCGTTATGCATGGTATGATATATCGTTGTGCCTAGGGGGTTGTTGTGTGGCGCGGTCAAGGGCAGACGCGTAGGCGTCGGCCTCCTCGATCGCTTTTAAGTGCGCCGGCACAGCGTCGTTGGAGCTTACAGCAGTGCATACAGCATTACACGTGTGTCGCAGTGTGTATGGCATGTATCGTTAGTGGCACCGGCCACACGTCCTTAGCCATCGACCCCGTAGTTGGGGCATACAGCAGTACAAATGTGTCTCGCGATTTGTATTGTACGTATCGTTAGTGGCGCCGGCCACAATTCCTTGACAATCGATCCCGTATATAGTTGGAGCATACAGCAGTACAAATGTGTCTCGCAACGTGTATGGTATGTATGGTTAGTGACACCGGCCCCCAAATCCCTAGCCATCGACCCCCCTTTTTTCTCTTTTTTTTTTTTTGCTGCGTTGGCACAGCATTGTGGTACGTACAACAGTCCGTTGTGTCTCGCGATGTATACCAGTATATGCGAGAATGTATCGCGTTCCTGGGTACGGGATCTGCGAGAAAGGCAAAGGAACCAACCTGGCATGTACTCGTACACCACATATGCCCTCCGCTCCGGCGTCATCGGTGTTCCCATATTAATGCCGAGTACTCTAGGTCCGGGTATGTATTTCTTTCCTAGGTATAGCCTTTCGTATAGCGTATTCGCGGGTTGAGAAAGGACGTGAGCTGCCTTCTACCCGTGCCAGCTATAATAACTTCATGCATGTACGACGAACCGGCCAAGACCAAAACCACGTGGGAATTCATGGCTGGCAGCCCCGAGCGAGCGAGTTAACGATGCTTGCTTGCGGACGCATGAGACGGGCGTGTGTATCATTGTGTACCAGAGTCGACAGCTCCACGCCCCATTGTGATCGAGTTCAGGGTCTAGACCCACGCACGCCCGGGACCCCCGCTAGTTCGCGCGCCTCTCGCACACATACCGGGAAAGCGCTCGTTGCCCCTGCTCTTCCTCCTCCCGTTGCATGCTGTAGCCCGCCGACCGCCGCAGTTGCTGCTAGAAACCACAACAGTGGACCTAGCCTCTAGGCCTATCAATCGGCAGCGAGCAGTGCCCTACCTATCACGAGAAGCTAGGCGGGGGCGCGGGGCGAGTGTGGCCGTTCTTCTCTTCTTAGAAACCACAACAGTAGACCTAGCCTCTAGGCCTATCAATCGGCAGCGATCAGTGCCGTGCTCTGTTTGTGCACCTATCACGAGAAGCTAGGCGGGGGCGCGGGACGAGTGTGGCCGTTCTTCTCTTTTCTCTGCCTCTGGGCAACTTCAGCGATTAGTTTCCGTCGGTAGAGCCCATGACTATAAATGATTAATTCCGTCGGTTGTGAACAAAACATGCAGCTCTCGTGAACGTAGAGATACTCTGCATAATTTAACAATAATAAAATCAAAATTACAACATGTATTACCTGCTATTAATTTATCTTTTTGTCTCATAGTGTTTTGGAAATTAATGAGATTATTATTCCTTGGACTTAGTGTTGTTGTAAACGAAACGAACACGTATTACACTGATAACCGTCCAATGAGGTGGTTGAAGAATTTAGAGCCAGCCTACCGGCCATTAATGGATGTTCGTCTGTCATGTTGTTGTTTTCTTCACATTAAACCATTCTTTCTACCCGTCGACATCCAGCACAACTAGTGTCCGTGCCGATTCTTCAATCCTAGAGAGATACAAGTTCTGTGGTCACAAAGCTACGCCACAGAGATACTACGTTGCCACGTATGCAATGCAATGCCATGTCATCATACTGCGTACGACAGGCACGACATACACATTCCATGACCTAGAGAAACGAAACGAAAAAAAGAGAAAAAAAACAAAAACAAAGAAGACAATTCGAAAGAGAAGAAGAAACAAGAAAATTTGTATAGATATATCAGAAACAAACCATTGTGCCCCCCCCCACAAGGGATCTGGCAGACACTTAAAAATCACGAACAGGAAAGAAAAAATAAAAAGAAGAAAAACACCACTATTCGTCGTCAACAGAGTAAGACTAAGAACCAAGGGAAAATAACAGGCAAACCAAACAAAGCACAAAGCTGTTACAGCGGTTCGGTGCAACAGGGCATTGCTAAGGTAGCCGTCGAGAGGCCCGATAGACATTGGATTGATGCCGAACGAGGAGGGTTGCCTTGAAAAGGATTGCCAGGGAGGCTGACATGCGGAGCAAAGACAGGATCCATGCCGAGCTGTCAGTCGACCTAAAAATAGGGGACGATGATGAGAAATGCCCAGGGAAACACGCCTCCAGGAAGTCAAACCTCAGACGGAAGGAGTGCGGATGTACACACAAGTTGTTCCCTGGCCAAGAGCAATCCAAATACTCTGAGACCCACCTTACATCCTCAACACCTGGCCTGTCGATCAACGAAAGCGAGCGAAGGAGCCAGCATGGATCAGCAATACTACAACCAGCACGTGGGAGCCAACATGTCCACAGGTCAGACCAGTTCCATAGAGGTGCGATTTGTGGTGAATGCAAGCGAAGAATGGGCCCATGGAGGTCACTAGTGGTTATGAGACAGGTTACCACCACAAGGGGTACCGAGCTTCCTCCTAGCCGGCAAGGGAGAACCCCTGCGCAGAGAACACATTTGAAACATGGTGTCCAATCCGAGAATCGAACTCGGAGCGACGCACATCTAACGACACGCCGGTGAACAACCCGCGCGCTGGGGCGGGCCCTAAGTCATCCCAGCACCTGGCCTCTGTAGGTGGGGAGTCCATGATCCAGCTCCGCCAGGCGTTCAGTCAGACACGCACCCCCATTGCCGCCCTAGCGGACCAGCCCGTGACGACTGGGAGAGTCAAGATGGACGACACACTCGCTAGCCACCTCCTCGAAGCTGCAAACCAATGGTCGGCCGGTAAATCGTCGCCGCTTCCAGACGGGGCTAGAACTCGGGAAGAGCTCTCGGTAGCCGCCTTCAAACACCAGCCGGCCTCCACCTCAGGTGGACATGGAGTTCCGTTTGGCATTTCGCAGGCGGAAGACCCGAGGACGCGCCAGGGCAGTAAGAGAGCCATGCCACAGGGCAGGGATCGCGAACATGTCGGAGAGGACAAGTTGACTTTAGAGAGGCCAGATGTAGACGCGCCGCGACAAGAGAAGGTGGATTTCCTGCTGCGACACCAATTCTGCTTCCGCCTGGCGTTCAATCGCAACTGCCCCAAAGCCTCCTGCCCGTTCAGCCACGACCAGAACATCGTCCAGGCCGGACACTCCAAATCCCCTGAGGCGAAGAGACGGCGGACCGATTCAGATAGCGTAGACTCAACTGAAACGCGACCCCGCAATGAGCTTTACGCGTTGTCTGACGAGATGGCAGGGATGTTAGCAGCGGTGATGGGAGAGGACTGCGAACCAGTAGAGAACAATGAGGTGGACGCTTGAAGGTACGCCCCGGGGCAGTAGCCCTTCCGGAGAACCCTTCAGACTTCAAACTCGTCCGGCTGGCACCGTGGCCCGTGCCACCTATTCGCCGTTCATTACAGGGACTTGGGTTGTCGGAGGCCAGCCGCCCAAGCGACCAGGAGCTGGGGGCGCTGGAGGAACAGTTAGTCGCCGTAGGGAATAGTCAGCAACTGTGGGTCCACGGTACAGTATGGGACCCACGTCGGGTTGTAGAGCGGATCCCAGTAAGCGTTTTGATAGATGCAGGAGCGGGCGGAGGTCACTATATATCGTTGGCTTTTTGGAAGAGCGTTCAGGCGTGGGGGGGGAGCGCCGTTGGCAGGAAACTCAGTAGCAAGGGTCAAGGGGCCCTTTAAGCAGCAAACTCCGCTAAAAGCGAGGTGCCGGGAATGACCATTCTGGGGTCCACAGTGCTGCCCATCGTGTTTCCCCCCGAGGACTGCGTACGGAACGTCCCGGTACGGGTAGTGGAAGATCTTCCACACGTGTTTTTTGGGAGCCAGCTTCTTTCGTGCCAAAAGGAGCGTCATTTCCCTCAACAAAAGCCAAGGGTTCCAACTCTCGCCCGGGGCGCCATGGGTTCCTTTCCAGTCGCGGAGCGCAGGAAGTAAGCGTGCATAAGAGGCGTACGGCGCGGTTAGGCCACCACATACCGTCCGGGCCCCACCGCCCGGTGTTCCTCCGGACCTCCCACCGCTACCGAGCTGCTCTATGAGGCAGGCGGCGTGGAAACATGACGGCACGTTACAGTGGGAACTCCGCCTGGTGAACCTGGCGGAAGTAGGAGCCTTCGTAGGGATAGCAGTCGAGGCATACGTATATGGCCCGCAGCCTAGTGAAACACAACTGGTGATGGTGCAGCCCTCCGAGAAGTACGACATAGATAGTGGAGCGGTGATAGGCTTGGCACGAGGGGTGCAATGGTGGGATCCTCGCACCCCACTGTATTGCAAGGTAGTCAACACGGTTCCCGCTCCAGGAATCGTCCGGAACGGGCACCCCGCCGCCAAGGTAATCGCCCTCAACGTGCGAGATGTTGACAGGTTTAGAGCGCTTTTCATCCACCTCGCGCCCATCGCCCCGCCCTTGACGCAGCCCGACAAACCTTCGCCGCTAGAAGCCGATCAAAATCCATCGGCGCAAAAGGGAGTCGCTCTCTCGGATGCTAACATCGGTCAGCTCAGCGACAGACAAAAAAAAACAGCTGTTACACACCCTCGGTCCGAAGAATGTGGCCGGCCTGTTCCCGGAGGACCCGAAGCGCGTGAGGCCGTGCACAATAAAATACTTGCGAATACCCTTGATCGATGAACACACCCCACCGACTGCAGTTAAACAGCAATGCGTTTCCCCAGAGCAGACAGACGCTCTCCAGAGAGAGATATAACTGTTAGCGAAGAGAGACATCATCTGGAAGTCGACTTCCGCTTGGGCAGCCAGGTGCGTAACCGTGCCCAAGAAAGACGGCACGCTGCGTCTATGCCAGGACTATCGCGCACTAAACAATCTTATGAAGACAGATAGCGGGGGCTCGGGGACATGCAAGGTATTTTCCAACGATGTCGGGGTTGCTCATGGTTCACCTCCATCGATCTAGCCTCCGGATTCTTCCAGCTACCCATTGCAGAAGAAGATCGACACAAAACCGCTTTTTTCGCGATGCGTACGGTCGACTTTGGGAGTACATGAGATGTGGGTTTCGGCTCAAAATCCTGCCACCAGCGTTTGCTAGTATGGTAGCGGAGCTGCTTAGCGGGCTAAGGGGCAAATGAGTGAAAAAATATTTGGACGATATCCTTATTTACAGCCAGGACTTTGACCAACACCTCATCCTGATCGACGCAGTCCTCAACCGCCTGCAGTCTGCTGGACTGTCCGTGAATTGTGCTAAATCAAGATGGTGTTGCCCGAGTCTGGAGTTCGTCGGGATGGTAGTGGACAGACAGGGGGTTAGACCGTCGGAGTCGAAAGTGGCAGCCGTAGCTGAGCTACCTCCACCGCCAACGGTGGAGGAACTCAGAGCATTTCTAGGTATGACGGGCTACTTGCGGCAGTTGGTAGAGCAGAACAGTATTCTAGCCGCGCCGCTCACAGATATCCTTCGAGACAAAACCTCTTGCGACCAAGCGCGCGCGGCGCCTCCCTATCCCATGGGCAGAACAACAACAGAAGGCGTTCTTGGCGCTGAAGGCGGCCCTCACATCATTTCCTTTTTTAATGTTTCCTTCCTGGGACAGCCCATTTACGTTACACACAGACGCCAGTGAAACAGGGGCAGGTGCAATGCTAACACAAGTTCACGATGGGAAGGAATGTGTGGTCGCATACGCCAGTCATCGATGGTCTCGTACGGACGCGCGTCGTGGAGCTACCGCAAGGGAATGCATGGCGGTTTTATGGGCAGTTGTCCACTTTCGACCTTTTTTGGCGGGTAGAAAATTCACTTTGGTCACAGACTGCTCCGCGTTGCTGTGGCTATTTCGTAGCCGAGACCTGGACCCTAAGCTTTAAAGATGGGTGCTCCGGCTAACGGAATTCGACATAGTCATGAAGTGGAGGGCAGGAACGTCACACCAACTACCTGACGCTCTATCCCGCTTGCTGCGCCCGGGGGCAACAGGCGCCTCGATCGACGACTCATTCCCGGACGACGCATCATCCAGCAAACTCACCGATTACGTCGGCCCCATGGGACCGGTCCTAGACAGACATCTGCTGAATGACCTAGAATCACTCGAAGAGGGACTGGTAGACCCGGGTGGTATGAGGGAACGGCATGTTGTCCGTAGAGAAAGATCGACTAGTAAACGGGTGCCATCCGCGCTTAGTGCAATCGTTGCTAGCATTCCGCGGACCGTAGCCGTGCTCGAAGAGCCACCCGAAGAACCCGTCGACCTAACCTCGGGCACACAGCTAACCACCTTGCCGTTCCATGACCGGGTTGCAGCTATGCATACAAACAGCTCCGGGCCGATAGTAAGGCGATCCAGCCGCGCTCGTACTCCATACATGCGTCTAAATTCGTTTCCAGAAGCCCCCGCCTGTCCCCCTCGCCCTGCGAGCACCGCGCGTCCGTCGTCAAAAGCCCGCTCACTGACAGGAGGCGAACCGACCGTTCAGGGGTCAGAGCCCGGCTCCTTACAGGTTTCGAAAGACCCGCCACCACCGACGAAGGGAAGCCTTCTGGCGCCTGACACCGTCGAGTGCAGTCTCTCAGCGGGGGGGGAGGGGTGGGCACGCCAAAAGGAACTATTGGCGACAACGGTGATAGAGCGTGCCCTCCAGGCGCTGCAAGACGTGCCACACTTGGTCAGGAGCCAGGCAGCGGGCCCCTTCTTGAGCAAAGTCAGGCGAGCACTATGTAGTCAAGGAGAAGTCGCCGGGCAGAACGAGTTGAGAGATACAGATATCAACAGATACCTTCTAGACGACCAGAATCTCCTGTAGCTTGAGTTCGAACAGAGCGGAGCGTTGGTAAAGCGAACAGCTGTATTAGCCATACCGAGTTGCCTTATAGCGGACATGCTCACCTTAGTACACTGCCAACACGGTCACCCCGAAATCGCAAGAACCTTCTCGTTGCTAAGGGACCGGTTTCAGTGGCCAGGCATGTGTAGAGACACACGAGAGTACGTACTATCGTGTGGGTGTAGACGCAAAAAGAGGTCACGTAGTCAACAGGACCGGTTTCACTGGCCAGGAATGTGTAGAGACACACGGGAGTACGTACTATCGTGTGGGTGTAGACGCAAGAAGAGGTCACGTCGTCAACAGGTGGCGATGCTTCCCGCCAGATTCCTGGAGCCATGGGACGTGCTAGAAGTAGACCTACAGAAATTCCCCAACACGTCGGACGCGGGAAACGAGTACCTACTGCTCGTTGCAGACAGAGCATCTAGATTCCCCTTCGCCTACCCATTACCGTCAAAAGAAGCACACGGAGTAGCCCGTTTGCTCTTAGACCTTTGCCTGACATTTGGAGTGCCCTCATTTATTCGCGCGGACGGTGGGGGGAATTCACAGCGGCAGTAGTGAGACGCCTATGTCGATGGTTAAAAGTCCCAATAGAATTCGGACCAGCAGACCATCCCAGGGGACAGGGAGGAGTGGAAAGAGTGGGAGCATGGATGCAAGACGTGCTATCCGAACTGTGTAAGGCCTGGCCAACGAGATGGGACGCGTACGTTGCCGCCGCTTGTTCGATCAAACGCACTACGCCAGACCCGGCACTACCCTCCGCCATGACTCCCTTCCAGCTCCTAATCGGTCGTAGCCCTCGCATAACCCTCGATATGCTGATCCCGCAGATGGATGACACAGAGGCCATAGGCGGCCTCAGCAACTTCATCGAGAACCGCAGGCATAACATGCGGGAGGTAGCGGAAGCACAGCGAAAGATCCACAAAGGTAAGGAAGCATCCCGTCAGCACCACAATGCCAGGATATCACGGTCGTCCCCAAGTACAGATGTAGCAGAGGGAGACCTGGTCCTGGCACGGGAGAGCGACAGCTCGCTTTTCACGCAAGGTATGGGACCGAAGTTGGTACACGAAAAATGGACAGGTCCGCGGACCGTGACCAAGGTCGTGTTTAAGGGCCTTAGCGCTGTCATAGAGATGGGGGGGAGAACAAAACGATCCCGTACGGTGTCGGTAGCATCACTCAAACCCTTCTACAGGCGCTCATCAGACTTGAGACACCCGATAGGGGACGAATTCGCACAAAAAGCTTGGGGTGCTGACCTGGGGCTCAAAAGAGACTCAGTCACCGCGGACCCGATGTATACTCTAATAGACCGCAGGGAGGTGGTGAGTAAAACTGGGACCCATTGGGAATATCGGGGAAGATACCTAGACGGGGTCTCCTCGGACTGGGTCACGGAGGCAGAATCCCTAGACAGTTTTATATCTTTGCAGCTAGACACCTTCCACACCCTGTGGGACTTGAACCCCCCCGACGCGGAGAAAACTCAGACGACCGCCCGCCCGAAGAAGCGTACGCTCCTGAGTAGAAGCGAAGCGCTATCCCTATGTCCGATAGGAACGACAGTGACCAGGTCCCACGCGGTAGGTGATAAGCAGATGGACCGGGTAGGACAGGTTTATGACTTGTGCTCGCCCTACTGGCGCGTTAGGTTCCCGGACAATGACTGGGAAAAACTGACGGTCTCGGAAATGAGGAAGGGGCCAAAGCAAAGAGTTGCGGCAGACAAGTTGAACAAGTCCAAAGAGTAATGCCCCGTTGCCGTGGCAGTAGCCGTTTTATAAACTACAGCAGGAACAGATAGTCAGTTTCGGTTAGAAAATGGAGTATAAAAAGCCCTGGTTGGTATCTTAATTCAGTATATACGGACCAAGGTTTTCACTTTACGAAGCTCTAGCGTACACACCGGTCGTCTTGCCGCGTTGTTGGCTTGCACCACCAAGCTGGGGGGGATGTTACAGCGGTTCGGTGCAACAGGGCATTGCTAAGGTAGCCGTCGAGAGGCCCGATAGACTATGGACTGATGCCGAACGAGGAGGGTTGTCTTGAAAAGGATTGCCAGGGAGGCTGACATGCGGAGCAAAGACAGGATCCATGCCGAGCTGTCAGTCGACCTAAAAATAGGGGACGATGATGAGAAATGCCCAGGGAAGCACGCCTCCAGGAACCTCAGACGGAAGGAGTGCGGATGTACACACAAGTTTTTCCCTGGCCACGAGCAATCCAAATACTCTGAGACCCACCTTACGTCCTCAACACCTGGCCTGTCGATCAACGAAAGCGAGCGAAGGAGCCAGCATGGATCAGCAATACTACAACCAGCACGTGGGAGCCAACATGTCCGCAGGTCAAACCAGTTCCGTAGAGGTGCGATTTGTGGTGAACGCAAGCGAAGAATGGGCCCGTGGAGGTCACTAGTGACTATGAGACAGGTTACCACCACAAGGGGCACCGAGCTTCCTCCTAGCCGGCAAGGGAGGACCCCTGCGCAGAGAACACATTTGAAACAAAGCATCCTCCAGGTAGCGGCAGCAGTTTATGGTACGAGTAGCACAGCCAGCGTCTCCCTGCTGGTCCGCTTGGTACCTTGCTACCCTGTCTGCCGCCTTCGTCCAGCGTTCGTCAACTATGGCCGGTCTCTCGGCGTCAGACAATACGAAACAAGCAAAGCAGGCTCGTCATCCACCCACGCCACACGACTCCTTCAATAAGCCTTATCAATCGGAGAAAGGAAGAGAAACAATGAAAATCACATAGGGTCAGCGCAAAAAGAAGAAAATGAAAGTAAATATAATAAACCAAAACAAAAGGAAGACAAAGGAAGACCACGTTCGAACCAGCTGCACCAGTTGGTGCTACGAGTAGTATAGGCATGTTCTACTTCCTAGTCTGCCCGGTACCTTGCTACCCTGTCTGCCATCTCCTTCCTACTTTCGGCCACTGCAGTTTCCCTTCTAGCCCTGTCCCCCCCCCTCTCTGCATTCCCTTGGTCGGGTTTTCTGCTACTCCTCTTGTTGCCGCCCCTCCCTCCATTCCCTTGGACACCACCCACGGCGGATGCGCGGCGCTGCCTACTCAGCTCAGCCTCAGCCTCGTGCTACCTCACCATGAACCGTTCGGCTGAGGATCCCCCGGTACCACTTCCCCGCCTTTTTTGCAGCAGTGGGCCACAGCGCGGTCTCAACTCCAAACACCAAGGGGGCAAGTTCCGTTGACCCTTCGGTGGCTCGGAACTCCCTAAGGTCTTCGACTATGCATCTATGCCAAGTCTGTCGCTGCTGTCGACGCATTACGGAAGTTCTCTGGTAGTTCGAAGAGGCAATTCAAGTGGCGTTGTTAAGTTACCAGACGATCCTACAGTGATTTCAAGCAGAACAAGACTTTACTACTATCTGGTTACTTACAGCGGTAGTGGCTTGGTAGCGTACATTGCAACTGTAAAATATGTTGTGCATGTGGACGAGGCGTTGGTCTGCGTGCGTGTGTATGCATGTGGACGAAGAAGCGCGACGTCAGGGACTAGCGTTGGTATGCATGTGTGCGTATGCATGTGAACGAGGCGTTGGTGTGCGTGTGTGCGCGTGCATATATGTGGATGAAGCGTTGGTATGCATCATGAGTTTGACTTGAAAAGTAAGTTGTTGGTGAACATGCATATTTGAGATGCATACATTATTTCGACAATGCCATGGAGTATGTATACAAGCACAGTTGAAGTCGGTAAACGAGCATCCATGTGAACGAAGAAGCGGGCATGCAAGCACCGCAAGCGAGACGTCCTTGTAGATGAATCGGTGGTATGCATCACAGGTTTGACTTGCGAAATGACGTTGCACAAGTGGTATCGATCTCACCGAAAGGTACAGGCAACGTTGTTGGTGAACGTCCATATTAGGGATGGATACATTGTTTTCGATCATGTGATGGTACAAGCAACGTTGTTGGTGAACGTCCATATTAGAGATGCATAAATTGTTTTCGACAAAGTGATGGAGCATGTGTACAAGCACAATTGAAGCTGGTAAACGAGCATGCGATCGAAGGAAGAAGCGGTCGTGCAAGCACAGCAAGCGACACTGCCTGGTAGTTGAAGCGGTTGTTTGCATCACGGGTTTGACTTGAAAAAAAATGTTGTACAAGTGGTACAAGTATAAGTCTCTCCGAAAGGTACAATCAATGTTGTTGGTGAACGTCCATATTAGAGATGCATACCATATTTTCGACAATGTGATGGAGCATGTGTACAACCACAGTTAAAGCTGGTAAACGAGCATGCGATCGAAGGAAGAAGCGGTCGTGCAAGCACAGCAAGCGACACTGCCTGGTAGTTGAAGCGGTTGTTTGCATCACGGGTTTGACTTGAAAAAAAATGTTGTACAAGTGGTACAAGTATAAGTCTCTCCGAAAGGTACAATCAATGTTGTTGGTGAACGTCCATATTAGAGATGCATACCATATTTTCGACAATGTGATGGAGCATGTGTACAACCACAGTTAAAGCTGGTAAACGAGCATGCGATCGAAGGAAGAAATGGGCATGTAAGCACAGCAAGCGACACAGCCTGATAGTTGAAGCGGTGGTGTGCATCACGGGTTTGACTTGAAAATTGAGTTTTACAAGTGGTATATATCTCTCCAAAAGGTATAAGCAATGTTGTTGGTGAACGTCCATACTGGAGATGCATACATTGTTTTCGATAATGTGATGGTACAAGCAACGTTGTTAGTGAACGTCCATATTAGAGATGCAAACATTGTTCTCGATAATGTTATGAGGCATGTGTTTCCTCTTGACGTCAGCAGCAGGCAGCAGCAACAGCGGCGGTTGACGAGCTCCAGCATCATGGAAAGGGAAGAGGATGAGCAGGGGCGACGCACGCTTTCCCGGTACGTGTGCGAGAGGCGTGCGAAAAAAGCGAGGGTCCGGGAATGTTCGGGGTTCTTAGACCTTGAACTCGAGCGCAATAACTAATTGGGCGTAGGGCTGTCGACTCTGATGCACAATGACTCACAAGCGTGCCTCATGCGCCAGCAAGCATCGTTACCTCGATCGCTTGGGGCCGCCAGCCATGATTTTTCCCACGAGGGTTTTTTTCTTGGCCGATTCGCTCCGTTGGTTTGGTAAGAGTTGCTTGCACACGCGTGAAGGGTAATACGGGTAGATACTCGTATAAATTTTGGGTGTCCTCCCTAAACCCGCGAATTCGCGAATCAGCCGTTCACAGGAGGGAGCAACTGATGATATTCGCAACAGCATAGCCAGGACTCGTACATCAGTAGAGGTATTTGATCGAGACGTACCACCGCTGCAACGAGGCAAAGAGCACAAAATCTGTACCAGATATCATGATATATCCATGCCCAGGACGGGAGATAGATACCCGCACACAGCAGAGTATTTTACATTAATAGGGAATACTGATGACACCTGAACGGAGGGCATATGTGCTGTACGAGCACATACCAGGTTTCTTTTACTCCTCGCAGACATGCCGCACCCAGGAATGGGGATACACACTCGCACGTACCGGCATATACTTGACGTATACCGGATATCATCGATCTCACAGCTGACGTTGTTATTTTGCTGATATATATGAACAACGCTACTTCGCCAGTGCCGTCGGCCCTAGGCCTTGTCCGTCACAAACGATACAGATCATACGTGGCCGGCGCCAATGCGTCGGCCCTCGGCCCGTCCCTCACTACGAATAGCGATATATATTATACACGTCGTGAGGCACAATGTACGACTGTACGTACCAACACCGCTGGACGGGTGCACTATAAAGCGGTCGATGGTCAGGGAAGATATGCCGGTGCAGGTCTCGTGGCCGGCGCCAACGCGTCGTCCTGCGGCCCGTCCCTCACTAACGATACTTATTATACACGTTGCGAGCCACACTGTATTGCTGTATGTTCCCACGACGCTGTGCAGGTGCACGAAAAGGCGGTCGATGGTGAAGGACGATATGCCGGCGCAGGCCTCGCGACCGGCGCCAACGCGTCGGCCCTAGGCCCGTCCCTCACTAACGATACATATAATAAACATCGCGGCACACAACGAACGATGTACGTAACACACCGCTGTGCCGGCGCACTAGAAGGCGGTCGATGGTGAGGGACTAGGTGTCGGTGCACGGCTCGGGGCCGGCGTCGATGCGTCGACCCTCGGCCCTGCCCCTCACTAACGATACCTATCATACGCGTCGCGATGAATACATAGCGATATCTATCACACACGTCGTGAGACACAATATACTGCTGTACGTACCAACAACGCTGTGCCGGTGCACTAAAAGACAGTCGATGGTGAGGGAAGATATGCCGGTGCAGGTCTCGTGGCCGGCGCCAACGCGTCGGCCTGCGGCCCGCCTCTAACTAACGATACATACCATACACGTTGCGGGCCGCAATGTATTGCTGGATGTTCCGTAAGACGCTATGCCGGAGCACTAAAAGACGGTCGATGGCGAGGACCTATGTCGCCGGCGTAGGCCTCGTGGCCAGAGCCAACGCGTCGGCCCTTGGAACGTCCCTCACGAACGATACATATAATAAACGTCGCGGTACGCAACGAACGATGTATGTAACAACACCGCTGTGCCGGCGCACTAGAAGGCGGTCGATGGTGAGGGACTACTGTATGTGCCGGTGTACGGTTGGGGGCCGGCGCTGATGTGTCGACCCTCGACCCTGCCCCTCACTAACGATACTTGTGTTTCGCGTCGCGACGACTGTAGCGATATATACCATACACGTCGTGAGACACAATGCACTGCTGTACGTACCAACAACGCTGTGCCGGGGCACTGAAAGGCGGTCGATGGTGAGGGAAGATATGCCGGTGCAGGTCTCGTGGCCGGCGCCAACGCTTCGGCCTGTGGCCCGTCCCTCTTTAACGATACATATCATACACGTTGCGAGACACAATGTATTGCTGTATGTTCTAACCACGCCGAGCCGACGCACTAAAAGGCGGTCGATGCTGAGGGACTATGTGCCGGCGCAGGCCTTATGGCCGGCGCCAACGCGTTGGCCCTTGGCTTTTCCTCACTAGCGACACATATAATGAAGGTCGCGGTACACAACGAACGTTGTATGTAACAACACCGCTGTGCCGGCGCACTAAAAGGCGGTCGATGATGAGGGACTATGTACCGATACACGGCATGAGGCCGGCGCCGACGCGTCGACCCATGGCCTTGCCCCTCAAGAGCGCTTATTCTCATACGCATCGCGTCGAGTATAGCGATATATATCATTCACGTCGTGAGACACAATGTCCTGCTGTACGTTCCAACAACGCTGTACCGGTGCACTAAAGCGCGGTCGATGGTGAGAGAAGATATGCCGGTGCAGGTCTCGGGGCCGGCGCCAACGCGTCGGCCTGTGGCCCGTATCTCACTAACGATACATATCATACACGTTGCGAGTTACGAGACACAATGTACTCGTGATGTTCCAACGACGCTGTGCCGATGCACTCAAAAGGCGGCCGATGGTGAGGGACTATATGCGGGCGCAGGCCTCGTGGCCGGCGCCAATACGTCGGTCCTTCCCTCACTATCGATACATATAATAAATATCGCAGTACACAACGAACGATATGACCGCTGTGCCGGCGCACTAGAAGGCGTTCGATGGTGAGTGACTACTGCATGTGCCGGTGCATGGCTTGGGGCCGGCGCCGACACGTCGACGCTTGGTCCTCCCCTCACTAACGAGAGACGCAATGTACTGCTGTGAGTTTCAACGACGCCGTGCCGGTGCACACGATAAGGCGATCGATGGTGAGGGACTATGTGCTGGCGCAGGCCTCGTGGCCGGCGCCAACGCGTCGGTCCTTGGCCCGTCCCTCACTAACGATACATACAATACACGTCGCGGTTCACAATGAACGATGTAGGTAACAATACTGCTGTGCCGGCGCACTAGAAGGCGGTCGATGGTGGGGGACTATGTGCCGGTGCACGGCTCGGGGCCGGCGCCGATGCG